>CM032231.1:81915000-83115000 GCA_019009955.1 Riptortus pedestris | reverse complement strand
CTCGACACTTACATAGCCTCAGTGCTGCCAACCTGCACTGCATTTTGGATAGCTATCCTCTAATACATTCAAATATATTATAAAATCATATTACATTATCTTCACAATTCTAAAACTGTTTCAAATATTTTTCACGCTTAAATTAAATAATGTATTAAATACACTTAGAGAAGGGTGGGGGCAGTATACCTTATTTGTTGCAAACTATTACTGGCATTAAAAAATAACATAGTTTTGAATTATTAAGGATAAAATTCTAACATGGATTTGAATTAACTTATCCAGGTGAGATACCTGGGTAGTTCATATTGGAATGTAGGGGAGAATGGGGTACAGTGGGACATGGGGCACAGTGGGACCATGGACTATTTTTTTTTATTTCTAACAATACCTGGGAATTTTGATAGTGTCGCAAGTTGGCGAAACCTGGACTTCAGTGATCAATGTGTGGTGAAAAAGCCCATCCCCTCCACACAGAAGCACTTTTGGTAGGGAACAACATACCTTCATTTTCGGAAGCCTACAGTTAAACAGAAGGAAAGCTAAGTATTCTTGCTATAAAACCACACGTTTAAAATATTATAAATGCCTAAACGTTTAGTTACTAAAAAACAAATTTAGAATGTACTTAACTGTAGTTAAGGTATTTAATTTTGGTCATTTGTGTTCAAGAAAGGTTTTTTATATAATGTTTTAATATTAAAAAGTACCCTAGAGGGGGCACAGTGGGAACATTTCTTTTGGGGCACAGTGGGACAGTGTCTGACCACACCCATTAAAGAAAGGATAGTGAGGAGAATTTGATTGAAAGAGAAAAAAAGAATGATCATGAAAGAAAAGGGTTATGATAGAAAGAAAAAATAAAGTTGGGAGGAAGGAAAAAATCTCATGTTAGTAAGAAACTAAAGCTAGAAGGAAAGCTCTTCGGAGGATGAAGATGACGGCCAAGGAGTTAGAAACTTGATGATGATTTGCAGCTTGAAGTACTTTCGGATGAAGATAATCGATGACAATTTGATGTCAGTGATTTTGTTTGTTGTAAAAGTTGGTGGGGAAAAGCGATGTTGTCAATATTTACGTGTAGCTATGAAATAGTTGAAAAAACTAACTGCGTGCATTACTGTGTTAAATATCTAAAGAGAATCTTGACAGGGGTTTTCAATATTGGGTCAAAGGAGAAGAAAAAACTTACTTGACAATAGAAAGTGACGTTAAACTAAAACTTCCTCCTCCTACAACACATGGTGACACAGGAAGAACAATGCAACAAATGACATTTAATGTTGTCTAGTTTCTCATCTAACTTATGTAAAGGGTGTCAAATAATTTTTTTTTTCTCCATAAACTGTATTTTTATTTCAGCGTCCCAGTGTACCCCAATGGCTGTCCCACTGTACCCCATTAAAGGGTACCGTGGGCCACATCTTAAGGGTTTACAATTTTTATTTTTTTTTTACATTTGCATAATTATGCGAATAAAATAAAAATATAATTACGGAAGTAGGACTTCCACATTACATGTTAGTATATTTTTGGTTCTTTTAAACTAATGCTTTAATAGAATTAAAAACTCAAGACGAAAAACTGCCCCACTGTACCCCACTCTCCCCTATTGTTGAACATATCAATATTTCTAAGCAAATTACTTGCTTCATACCTTATTTACAAAAAAAAAATAATTATAAAACAAAATTTACAGTAATTAAAAAAGTCTGTCACGCAGGGGTGGTTAGTAAACTAAGCAGATTTCCCACATGAAGTTTTACAATAGGGAAATTTCACGAGAGCCAAGCCAGTCAAAGAAACGGCTGAACTAGCTTTTGGCGGGAAAGTAACTCTCGTCCGTTAGGTCCGAGATTAAATTAAAAACAATTCAATCTCAAAAAGTAAGAACCTTCCTGACTGACACTTATTACACCAACACTAAATAGTACCACAGAATATCCATTATTTGTAAGACTTAATACTTCTGTGAATATTAAGTAAACAAATAAAAGGCAAGTCAAATGGTAAGAACCTTCCTGATAGCAAACAGCCTGAGTTCTAAACAATCAGGTTAGCCAGCTTTTACCGGAAATAAAAGCAATTACGGAAATATATTTGAATATAAGTTATAAATTTTAGTCATATAACTATTTATTGTATCTAGTACTTAATTAATAATAGAACGTAACCTACAACGTAATACGGCTGGATTGTAAACAAACAGGTTAGCCAACCTTGTAGTGCAGTGTCGATAGATAGACCGGAAAACAAACAATTAAAGAAATATATCTGAATATAAAATATTAATTTTATTGGAAAGTAGTTATTATAGTTAGTGGAGGAATGTGAAGTGAATCAATATAATTTCTATCTCAATCACTCAGATTTTTGTAATGAAAAGGGGGGGGGTTCAACAGAACGTATTTGTTTGTACCTCGTAAAATAAAGCTTTGTTGAAAACTATATTTTGTATTTAACCTAATAATGAGGTGGTTCATTAGATATCAGCTTATTATTAATATGTCTCTAGTAGGAGTAGGGGTTTACTGAAAGCGGAACTCATTACTAGAAATTCAAATATCTCGGTTAATATTCTTTATACAGAAAATATGTATAGAACAATATTTATAGTAAATTTATTTTACAAATAAGATTATTTCTATACAAATTTTCAATCCGACATATAGTAACAAGAATATTTCGAACTTTCGAAATTCCTCCCTTCTAAACCCCCCCCCCCTCCCCCTTGTCCGATTTCAGCCGTTAACGAACTCGATCTTTCTTTTTACATAAACCGACTAAATATCGAGTTTGGTAACCATCATAAAATAATTGCGACCGCTAGAGCGGTATCAGACACATACATTTATATATATATATATACTTATATATATAGATATATATATATAGATATATATATATATATACAGTTTTGAACGGACCTCATCTTCGTCAGGTAGGATCGATGGACATTTGAAGAAAAATGTCGAAAATTCCGCCATGAGTACAACCTCAATAGCTGATTTCCCTTAAGAGAAATCTGCTAAAAGTAAACAACTTATGTTATGCGCACGATTGCCGAAAAACAAATAGACGATGAAAAAAGTCCGTCACGCAGGGGCTGCGTAAACTAAGCAGATTTCCCACGTGAAGTTTTGCAATAGAGAAATCTGCCTAGTAATAACCTATTCTCACGAGGACGAATAGTTAGTGAAGCGGCCACACTAGGGCTAGTGCGCTCGGCGGACACCCAACATCGCCAACCACATACACAATACCAATGCAAATATCTCGGTTAATATTCAAGATACAGAATACATGTATAAAACAATATTTATAGTAAATTTAAGTTGAAATAAGATTGATTCTATACATTTTTTTGATCTGACGTATGGTATGGAGATATTTCGAATTTTCGAAAATCCCCCCCCCTCCCACTGGTCCGATTTTAGCCATTAACGAACTTGATCTTCCTTTTTACATAAAACGATTAAATTCCGAGTTTGGTAACATCAAACAAAAATTGCGACCGCTAGAGCGTTAACAGACAAATATATATATCTATATATATATATATATCTATATATATATATATATATATATATATATATAGATATATATATATATATATAGATATATATATATATAATTTTGAACGGACCTCATTTTCGTCATCTCCTGGGTAGGATCGATGGACATTTGAAGAAATTTTTCGAAACTCGCGTCATGAGTACGACCTCAATAGCTGATTTCCCTTAACGGAAATCTGCTAATATCGCGAATTTTTATTTCAGGCCTCCCGCATAACCCCCATTCCCCTTGGACCCTTGGAAATTTTTAGTATAGCTTATAATCATGGAAGAATTAATGCTAATTTACATACCGAGTGTTGTTAAGTTCGGTTCTACCGCTAATGCCCAATAAAATAGTTGCCCCCGCTTTAGTTTTTAGCGTATATCTCGTTTATACTTTGTTATAAAAGAAAAGTGTATATAACAAAAGTTACTCTAAATAACAAAATAAACAACTTTTGTTATGTTCATATTTGCCAAGAAACCAATACGAAACGAAATATCGCTATTTTTAATTTCTGGCATCCGTCATAACCCCCACTCCTGCCCGTCCCTAGAAATGTTGGTATGGCTTGTTATAATGAAAGCGTTAGTGCTATTACATATGCCGAGTTTTATTTAGTTCGGTCGACTCTTTTGTGCCAAATAAAATTGTTCACTCCCGCTATAGGTTTTAGCGTATATCTCATTTATAATTCGGTATACGAAAAAGTGTATATAACAGAGGTTACTCTAAATAACAAGATAAACAACTTTTGTTATGTTCATATTTGCCGAAAAACCAACAGGTAACGAAATATCGCCATTTTTAATTTCAGGCCTCCCTTATAACCCCCACTCCTGTTTGTCTCAGAGAATATTAGTGTAGCCTAACGTCTAAGTTGAGTTAGTAGGAATATACGTACCAAGTTTCATCAAATTCGGTTCAGCCGTTTATGGGTGAAAAGGTAACAAATAAACAAACAAACAGACACCAAAGAAACAAAATGCAGTTATGGTGTCTATGACATGTGAAACGAAAAGTTATCGTGAAATTTCGGGAAAAAAATCAATGTACAGACAGAGGTTTTAATCTATCTATATATATATATAAAATTGTAACCTCTGTCTGTACATTGATTTTTTTCGCGAAATTTCACGATAACTTTTCGTTTCACAATAATAAGCCATACTAACATTTCTAGGGACGGGCAGGTGTGGGGGTTGTACGGTAGGCGTGTATTTAAATGAGCGGTATTTCCTTTTCTCGTCGTTTTTCGGCTTCTATGAACCTAACAAAAGTTGTTTATTTTGTTATTTAGCGTAACTTTTGTGGTATTCAGTTTTGTCTTTTAATAAAGTATAAACGAGATATATACTATAAACTAAAGCGGGAGTCAACTATTTTATTGGGCGCTAACGATTGAACCGAACTCAGCAGAACTCGGTATGTCAATTAGCATTAATTCTCCCATGATTATAAGCTATATTAAAATTTTTAGGTTCGAACGAGAGTGGGAGTTATAAGGGAGGCCTGAAGTAAAAATTCACGATATTTCATTTTCTATTTGTTTTTCGACAAAGGTGCACATAACAAAAGTTGTTTACTTTGTTATTTAGAGCAACTTTTGTTTCATTCACTTGTCGTAAAATGAAGTAAATGCGGGATATAAGCTAAATCTATAGCGGGAGTCGACGATTTTATTAGTACTTATTTAAGTGTTTTAATATAGGCATATTATGACAAATGATGCTATGTTTTAGCCTTATCTATTTCGATTATTTAGTACTAAGTATGATTCGGATTAGTGAGATTATAATTCCCCCTCACCCTTCGCCTCATTTATTTATTTTCCCTAGAAAATAACTTTGTTATTTATTTCCAATAGAAATTTAAACTATAAGAGCATTTCCATTATTTAATTTGTATAATGTATTATTTAAAAATAAAAATCGTGCTGAATTTCCTGAGGGTATCTGAGCTAGTATATATATAAAATTGTAACCTCTGTCTGTACATTGATTTTATTCGCAAAATTTCACGATAACTCTTCGTTTCACATGTCCTAGACACCATAACTGCAATTAGTTTCTTTCGTGTCTGTTTGTTTGTTACCTTTTCACGCAAAACGGCTGAACCGAATTTTATGAATCTTGGTATGTATATTAGTACTAACCCAACTTAGACTTTAGGCTATTTTAAAATTCTCTGAGATGAACAGGAGTGGGGGTTATAAGGGAGGCTTGAAATTAAAAATAGCGATATTTCGTTTCCTATTGGTTTTTCGGCAATTATGAACATAACAAAAGTTGTTTATTTTGTTATTTAGAGTAACTTTTGTAATATACATTTTTTTCGTATACCGAATTATAAACGAGATATACGCTAAAACCTATAGCGGAAGTGAACAATTGTATTTGGGACAAAAGACCCAACCGAACTAAACCAAACTCGGTATGTGAATTAGCACTAACGCCTTCTTTATAGTAAGCCATACCAGTGGTCTCGAACGTCAATGAGCGAAATCGGTAGAGCTGCCAACTAAAATCGGTACATTTGTACCTAAAATCGGTATATGACAAAAAAAAAATACAATTTTCAATCAAATTCGTTTATTTAACAAAAAATCCACTTATTATTATATTATAATAACATAAAAATCAATTTTCCAAATATGAGGTTTAACATAAAAATATACTTACAACATAAAAATATAATGACGTAAAAATCAGCGTACCTACTAACTTACATCTAACTCACTTATTATATTAATATAGGTATCATATTATGGCAATTATTAATTTGCCAGCGTCAAGTTAAAGGAAGACAAAACTGGATATTTAGAGATTTTGAAAGTTAAACAAGTTGCACACCAAAAACGGAAATCTAACAAATTAAATTATTTTTCATAATGTTTCGGATCGTACCAATATTCTTTGGCCATAGCTGCAGTCATTTTTAAATTAATTTCTAAGTCATAACAATTAGCATCCATGAAAAGTCGTTTTGAATGGAGTAGGCTAGTGATTGACTCAGTAGACAGCCTATTTCTCTGTTTTGTTTTCATAATATTAATTTGAGAAAATATGCGCTCAACATTGGCAGATGAATGGGGAGTGATAAAATATTAAACATAAAAGTAGTTAACAAGGGAAACATTTGAGTCTCATCGCCACGCTTTAGCAAACTTACTTCATCCCAAAATAGTTCTACGTCATCAGAAAATGTTTTCATTTGATCACCATTTCTTAGATTGCGCCACTCTGTATCAATCTGCAATAACTCTGCTCATTCATACTTGCTGTAAGGTGATTCCCCGTAACATTAAACATAAATGAAAAGGGTTGCCAACACAAAATTGTGAAATCGGTAGAAAAATCAGGAGAATTTCCATGTATTTTCTGAAATCGTGGAAAAATCATTGCATTTCGGTATTTCGGTAGTACAGAGTCCATTTCGGTAGAAATACCGAAAAATCGGTAGGTTCGAGACCACTGCGTTCATTATAACAAGCCATACCAACATTTCTAGGGACGGGCAGGAGTGGGGGTTATAAGGGAGGCCTGAAATTAATAATAGTGATTTCCTATTGGGGTTTCGGCAAATATGCACATAACAAAAGTTGTTTATTTTGTTATTTAGAGAAATTTGCTCAACACTTCTTTTCAATATGAACTACCAGGTACCTCAAATGAAAAAATTGATTCAAATGTATGTCAATATTTTCTCCTTAATAATTCAAATCTATGCACAATGCACAGGAAACGGGAAATATGACAATATGCAGGACAGTGAAGTCTTACATAAAAAATAATTTTATTATTAACAAATCCACAGAAACGACGGGTGTTAACCCTAAACACTGGGACGGGTAAATGTCAAAATATTGTGCAAAGTAAAGCCTTGCCAAAAATATACCATCACCATTCAGCCTCAAATGAATTCCCGAGCGAAGCCGGGTATCTGAGCTAGTATATACACATACAATTTTCGTCATCGTCTGGGTAGGATTGATGGACATTTGAGGAAAATGTTCGGAAATCGCACCTCAATATATGATTTCGCTTAGGAGAAATCAGCTGCAAGAGATCCGTTTAATTAACCTGGATCTCGGTTATTATGGGTCTGATCGAAAAATTGTGTATAACTAAGTACTCTTGTTTTAATTTTCTACAGATGTTCTGCACATTTTCCCCCTATCTCGACTGTTAACCGAGAAGTTCGTTTTTTAGCAGATTTCCCTTTAGCTATTGAGATTGTACTTATGATGTGTTTTATAACAATATGTGTAGTACATCTAATTTGCAATAAGATTGTTTCTATACAGCTTTTCGATCCGATGTATAGTAACAGAGATATTTTGAATTTTCAAAATCCAACCAATATTCCAAATTCGATAAATAAGCGTTTCATGCAAAATTAAAGATCGAGTTCGTAAAGGGCTGAAATCGGACAGTGGGAGGGGGGGGGGTTTAAAGAGGAGGAATTTTGAAACATCTCCGTTATGAGTCGGATAGAATAATTGTATAGAGCCAATCTTATTGCAAAAGTAATGTTCAATAAATGTAATTATGTAGGTTTTTTTTCTCAATATCTTGACTATTAACCGATATATTCGCATTTCTAAGTTTTCGGTCTTAAGAAAACCTCCATATGTCATATTAACAATAAGCTGTGATATTATGAAGGATGTCATTTGAAGCCTAAATACCAAATATTGTTCTCATTAAATTTTTACGTTATGAGATATATGCAAATACGTACGCACGTGGGAAATCTGTATAGTTAAAGCAGCCCCTGCGTGACGAACTTTATATATTTGTCTGTTAACGCTCTAGCGTCCATTTATGAGATAAGCCCTGTGCCTATATGGCTACCCTAGGACATTTGACTACCTGTATTTGGCATAACGTGTGCGTATCGCTCGATTTTTATGTAAAAAGGGCTAAAAAGGAAGAAATAAAATAATTTAACCATAAAACAGATTTATTATGCTTATTTACAACATATAGTTATAAGGCAAATTATTTTTCAATGTTTTTTGCAAAACAATCAATACACAACCCTACTTTGCACTTCCCACATATTGTTCTTACTTTGCCTAGTACACTCGTTCCATGCACATCTTTTCCTTTTATTTTCTTCCGTCTTAATTATAAAATTGTCTAAGCGGTCAAAACGTATCTCTTGGATAACCCGACTCGACGAAGTTCGGCACCCCTGCCCCCATTGGTGGAGATGCATATTTTGATAAATATGATTGCACTATATTCTGTCGAAATTCAAGTTGAGGTATAGGTGTCCCTGCTTTTTTTGAAAAGTATCCATGCATTATGCAAGGACACATCAATTAGCCACGATAGAATAGACCAATGCCATTTTTTATTACGTATGGAAATTCGGTACATGGCCACTCCTTCGTCCATACGATCTGTTCCTCCCATGAACTTATTGTATTCCCGAATAACGTTAGGTTGGGTAACAGCTACATTCCTTTTATCCTTTATGGAATATCTTTTTACCTGAGCAAGAGGAATAGAACTGTGACAATTTGATGCAATATCAATAACTGAATTGTCTTTCCATTTTGTTATAGAAACCTCTTCTTTCCTAGAAATGAAAGACATATAGAACCCCCTTCCTTTTTTTAGCATAGATTTATTTGTTATAAGTGGACAGTCACGAGGAATTCTATTTTCTCTCATTGTACCAGTTGCTCCAAATCCTTGTTTTCTAAAATAATTTATTAAATCGAAGCTTGTAAATAAATTATCAAAGAAAAAATTATCAAAGTCGTAGTGAAGCTTCGGTAATTTCTGAACCATTTCTACAAGAGGAGCTGATGTCTTCCTGAAGCTGACTTCATATTTTTGTCTTTGATCATTTTCATTACGAGATACGGAATTGCTTTTTATTTTGGAGGCTTCCAAAATCACTGAAACAACATAAACATCGCATTTGAAAAAAAAATTTCCAATAAAAAAAACTAGGCAATCAAATATCCTAGTGTACCCATTTGGGTACAGGGTCATAATTGAGTAATGACAGAATTCAATAATTCGTAAATTTCTATAAATTTGCTAATAAATTGAGCAATAAACTTTAAGTAAAACATTTTTTATTTCAAATAACTAATAAACTAATATTGGTGTATTTTATAACAAAATTTACTTACCTTCTTATGAATCGTGAGTAGTCCATTTTTAAAAATAATAAAAAACACACTTGTATAATCCACTTGTTGAAGGCAAGCACTAGACCGAGTAGAGGGACTGCTGTAGAGAGCATGAAGGGAGAATACAAAAATTGAACATGCACACCGGACATGATGGTGCCTGCTTATTTCTCCCAAATTTAATGTACCCATATGGGTACGCTAGGTTATTAAGGGTTAAGTTAACCACTCATACTCGTGACATATTAACAATAAGCTGTTATATTACGAAGCACTTTATTTGAAGCCTAATTGCCAAATATTGTTCTCATTCAACTTTTACTTTTTGAGATATATGCAAATACGCGACAGATGTTGGAAATCTTAGTAAACGCAGTCCCTGGGTGACGGACTATTTTGATCTTATTAATAGGAAGGAATGAAGTGACAGATGACATATTGGATATTTAAATAAGAGAAAACGGAAGTCATGAGCTGTCAAAATCCGATTTTTTAATAGTGGGGAAAAAATTATTTACCAACAGATTCAAGATATTCTTCGATAAGGTACATTGTCTGACACAAACAAACAGACAGATATATCTATCTATCTAATTTTTAATTTTATTTATCAATCTATCTACCCATATATATATAAGACATCTTCCCAAATATGAGAAAAATATATATACAAGGTATGGCCCTCATTATTATAAATGTCACCACAAGCAAATCTGGGTACTTGAGCCAGTCTATTTTAATAAACGGTACATTTTTATTTACTGTATCTCGATATTGTGAGCATTATTCGATGAGAAAAAAAACAACAGTTATGTAAGCAGTTCATACAACCTTTCTTACATAAATATATATTTCTGGAATAATTTAATCATTGTTTTCCAACTGCAGTCGGAATATATTATATTTATCAGATATCTGATAAACCCTAATCATGTAAGCATGTGCATAGAGATAGGCTCATGGCGTCGTTTCTTACTTGCGTTGTTTGCTAGTTCGTTCAAGTTTTGGCGGATAGCTAAGAAAACCTGTGAGGTCCGAATTTTGTTTTTTTTTTTAGGAATTGTTAATTATGGTAAGACCGAATTTCTTGCAGCATTAATTATTTATTTGGACAACTGTGTATTTATTGCTGGAACTCAGGTTATCATCCACTTTTCAAACTTTTCCAATCAGCTTTTACTTGATTTGTTTATCTACGTATCAAAATGTCACCTTCCCGCACTAATCTTTAAATTTATTCTAAATTTGATGGACTTGTGTCTTCTATTTTGGTTTTGTTTACCTTGTCAGCATTTATTTTCTTGTTGATTTTAAATTTTAAAATGGAATTTGAATTTTAAATAAACTCCAAGTTACTGTAATTAATTGCCCTACATTTTTTATTTAAGTTTAAGGGACTGTTCATTTCAAATTTTGTGACTTTCCAAAGATAGTTTTCTATCTAATATTGTAATATTTTTAAAATATACTTTTATGATATACGTATGCATATGAACTTCAGCAATTTACTGAAGTCATTGTTAAGAATAAAATTATACTTTGCCTTTTATTTAATACAATGCAAGAAGTGCATTTCTTGTATACATATTCTTGTTTTGAGAATAGTAATAACACTGGACTCATATTCATTAATATACCTAAGCACATTTATTGACTAAAATTAATGTAGCTCACATTCTTGTTGGTTGAAATTGATTAAATATATTTTGTTTAACTAATTTTTGTGTTTGTGATTGTGTTCAAAATCTAATTCTGCTCAAATCCACTCATTATCAGCTGAAAATGATAATTATCCTTTTTCTTGTACCATATAAAGTGTAGCCTGGTCTTATAAACGATAGGTCACAAAATGTTTAATATTGGATTAAAAAATGTTTCAGTGAACAAATTTCAGTTTTGCTTCATTAAACTCTCATGTTATTTTAAATTCATATGCAATGGTTTAATTTTTTTTTAATATAAATTGGATAATATGAAAACATT
This sequence comes from Riptortus pedestris, assembly GCA_019009955.1. Taxonomy (NCBI): domain Eukaryota; kingdom Metazoa; phylum Arthropoda; class Insecta; order Hemiptera; family Alydidae; genus Riptortus; species Riptortus pedestris. Next base: position 83,103,305 of record CM032231.1, on the reverse strand, counting down.
ATGTGAAACATATATTTCTTTTATTAATTTTTTAGAGTTTATATATATATATATATATATATATATATATATATATATATATATATATATCAGTAAAATATTCAGTTTGTAAAGTACACTAATTAAACTTGAAATTCACTTATAAACCATTTAATTAAACATTAAAATTCTCATATAAAGTTCTTGGAAAATGTTATTTGAAATTGATGCTATGGTTTTAAAGCTATTTTTTGTTGACAATTTGAATTTAGCCTCTCCTCAGGTTTTGATTTTGATAAGAGTCTGTTACAAGTTTAGTTAAAATAAATGAATGAATTAATAATTGTCTTTTTACTAGCCTAAATCTTATATGTACATTTTGACCTATAACTTTGAATATTAATTGTTATAACCATGATAAAAAAACAAAACAAAAGGTAGCAAAGAGTCAGAACTCTTTATCAGCAGGTGATATGGAACTCCCTTCGTTGATCCTAAATAAACGAAAACAAAAACTTCTTTGTAGACTAAAAAGAATTGTTAGTTGGCAAAAACAAACATCTCGTTTTATATATTTTTTGTTCTTAAAATAGTAGAGTAAAGCTGAATGTTGTGGAGTTCCACCTGTTGCTACATGCATAGCCCACATATCAATCACGATATCAATGCATTATATGAATATTTCTAGTTTCAAAAATAATGTCATATTTTTGCTCATCCTAATTTCACCAGAGTTTCAACACCATTTGATCAGAATATGAGTCACTCTTTTATAGAAGAAAATGAGAACTCAATCATTTTCTTAAGTCATCGGGCAAAAGGAGTGGCATAAAGTTTAATGTCTGTAATGCTTACTTCATCATTATCAAGTTCAATTTGATATTATCCCAAAAGGAGCAAATTAGAACTAGGAATGTGAGGTGGCTGCTAGTTTTGAATATGTTAAAGAGTAGTTGAACAGGTATAGTATTGTCAATTTAGAATTCCATGGAAGTTGTTGGGAGGAAGGAAGAATTGCTATTAATCTCCTGTGAAGGTGAGGTAAGTTTGAATAAATTGCATTATTTTTAAATTAGACATTTTCGGGCAAACTCTTGGCTGCAGATGATAAAGGTAAGCCAATTGTCATTTTAGTTGTTTTAGTTTAGTTCTACGTTCAAACACTTGTAAAGAAGTTAGTTTTTTTTTTATGATCCCTTATGGATTCATAAATCTCATCATATTAGAAGACATGCTGTACAGCAAAGCAAGCAAGCAGTTATGACTTAGGAAATTCAGACAATTGGACTACTAGTGCAATTACGTAAGCAGCTCTGGCCAGAGATACTTTTTGCATTTAATCAAGCTGAGTTACATAAGATCTGTTTATTGAAAGGTGTAGCAATAATATATTTGAATGATCTATTTCAGAATTGTTAATAAATATTAATGTTTTGTTTTATTCATAAAGTAGCTGTGCTACCTGTCGTTGATGAGTTGAAGTTTGAATTGGTTTCTCATGTGAATATAAAGATTTGAATTCACAAAATTATCCATATTCCATATTGATATTCAGCAATAACACAAATATCTTGTTACATGAACAGTAAATATACAGTTATGCATTTGTTATACCCGAGGTAACTGGTTAGGTGAATTTATTTTTAGAGTTTCTGTTTCCCATAAAATAATAATAATAATTGATATAATTAAGAATTTGATCAAATTTGATAGCAGAAGTACTAAGTAATCCATTTATTGCCATCAGTATACAATTATATTGCAGTTTTAACCATGAAACACCTATTGGATAAATAATGACTATTTTTATTTTATTATCATTCATGGGGTCAAATAAATCTAGTTTCCTGTCAAGATACAATGATTATACCATCAATAACACTTTGTTCAGGCAATCTGGTTTGATGTCATAGAAGAATGTATGAAGTTTTCACAAAATCGGAAATAATTAGCAATCTTTGTTACCTGTCTTTGTCAGTTGGAATAAATATGGTTTTCCCAGAAAGTTTATACTCTAGATAAAGTTATTCCAATCCCCACTCCTGAATGGTAGAGGGCCATAATATAGCTATTTTATAAAATTCATTCCCTAAATAAATATTCATAATGTGCATGTTGATATATATTCAATTCAAAATTAGCCGTAGACATTCTCATGGAACAGTAATAAATTCTATTTGGCGACTGATAGTTTGATAATTTTGAAATTCATAAATTTATGCAATGAATTAGGACAGAAAAGTACATTTTTCAGATAAAACAAATATTAAAGAAGATATTGACAAAAACGTGTTTTGTCGTCAAAGTAAACCCCACATTCTAGTTGAAAATTTGAATTCTCATATAGCTTTAAAAAATTTTTCTTAATTCTTTTGAGACATTTTGATGGAAAACGAAATGAAGTCTGGTGCCTATAAGTTGGAAGTCAAAGCTTCAAAATTTATTGAAATGAATAACATTTTTGGAACCGTTAATTGTCATTTTAAACAAAATATGTTCTCTACATTTTCTTGATAAAATGAATATTAATGAAGATAATGATGTCTAAGTAAACCACTCACTTCTAGTTGAAAATTTGAATTCCCCTATAACCTATGTCTTAATATTAATATTCAAACAAGTAAACATAAAAATCTGAATAACCTTATGAGTGACATCGGAATACAAATGACGTGTTGTGTAAGGAGAAGGTGTTGAATGTTCTTGGTAAACCTTGTAATCATGGGTTCTATTTCCATGTGTATAAGGAACTTATTTAATGACTTACTTCTGGGTGCTAAAATCCTTGTAGGACCTGGCAAACTACCACTATCTTATACTATTCAGTGAAGTTTGTAGCTATGATCCTCTTATTTCAGGCCCTTAGCCTCTGCAAGTCCAGTCTCAGACCGTACAGTCACTACTCCCTCCCTTTCTCACCTTAAATGATTTACCACACTGGATTTTTTTGTGCAATCTGTTAGGGTCAACTCAATGAGTCCAGGCAAGTGTAGTATGCCTTTATTAATGATACAGATAGAATCAGGCTTGACATATCAGTTCGGTGTTTCTTCTGATCCTCTGTTATCACTACTCTAAAATTCTCAGGCTCTCTTTCTGAACAGGAAAGCTCTTTTGTTTTCTTTGGCGAGACCCTATATTTCACTGCTGTGTGTAACTGTTGATCTGATGACTGTCGTAATATTTGTGCTTGAGTCTTTTTGTAACTATTCCTCGCAGGTATTTGAACATCAATATTGGGGAGCTCCCCAATTTGAAAGACCTCCCAAACTTGCATGTTAGTCGTATATAGTTGTTCCATAAGTAGACATTTTCAGTCCTAGAGATGCTAACTGCTATTTTGATGTTAATAGTCTCTTCTTGTCAATCTGGCGAGCTTGCTACATATTCATGCTTCCAGCAACTTTACCTTGTCCGCACTATCCAAATCTGCCGGAAGTCATGAGGAGGATATGCAGATGGACATCTTGTATATAACAAACTCACACACACACATTCATACACTAGCTAAGATACCTGACGATGCCTGGGAAATCATTATTGACTGCGTAATGATGGTATTTTATAGCAAGGCTTCATGTATACAATTATACTTATCCCCTGGACGTATTGTTTTTTGTAAGGGTCAGGTAACTGTAGGGGATTTATAGAATAGAAATTTTAGTTTTGAAGAATAAATAAAAATTTAGTTCCTAATCAATCTCTCTCCAATGTTTGACACACCATGAATAATTCAAATCATAATCATAAATAGCATTTATTATAATTAAATATCATCTCTAATCTATATATTTCCTACCTAAACCCTATCCGAGTGCACATTGTTTAAGTATCGTTATATGCACTGCATTATACCAGTTGTAGTAAATGTGAGTAGGAAGTAATTTCAACATTTTACTGGAAATAAGTTAACAAAATTAACTGTGTCAGCCTCGCTACAAGTTCTTCTCACGCTTGAGCATTATCAACATGTTTTTACTTAAATTATTTATTCAGAAGATTAAACAAATCGAATGTTCTAATAATTTACATAGCTGGTGGAAATAACTGTGGTACCATAAAAATAATTTAGTTTATATTCAAAAAGTGAGGTGAGGGGAAGAGATCGTAACCCTCCCTGCATCCTGAGTAACATTTCAAATAGTTATTTTAAACTAATGATGATGATGTTTGATAGGTATGCTCTGTGTGAAGCATCTCAAATAATTTGAGCTTCACTTCATTGTTAATTTTAATTTAGTGTTTCAATCATATTGTGTTTAAACGCATTTTTTATGTCATAATGACAATACCAAGTAACGTTTAGTAGCTATGATACCACATTATTAATTCAATCAACTTATTGGAGGAAATAAGATAATATATTCCAGAGCTAAAGAGTTTAATTCCCCACAACTTCTGCTATCAAACGTGCAAATTCAACATGACTTTGTTAAAATAATACATTATAAAAATTAAATTAAATAGTTTATACTGAACTCAGTCCAAAGTTTCTAGACTTCATAGACATAATTCGACAGTCTCAAAGGTATAATTGGATTTCCCTGCAAATTTGACGACTCCTATGTCATACGCCCCCAGGAGATAGAGGTTTAGGTTTAGTCTATTGTTTTTGGGAAGGTCTTGGCGAAGAATTGGTAATCGTTAATTTAATAAGGTTCAAGGTCTATGGATCGTATCAAGAGAACAATCTTACAGAAGACTGCACAATTTTTGAAGAAAGTTGGGATTGAAGATAAAGACCGAGTGCCCCTAACTGAATTCATTATCTTGGATTCGTTAGGAATAATCAACCAACAGGTCAATTATCTGTCAGTATTTTAATTGGGTTTTAAAGTTTTCTCTTTGGTCCGTTAGTAGTTGCAGTCATAGAGCTAGTGTCTATATGTCTGTTCAGTAGTAAAGTCGCAGTAACAGTTTGGTTGCCTGTTAGGCCAAAATGATAAAAATAAGAGTTTGTTGTTCCGTGTCCAGTTAATCATTGTGTAAAGTAATAGTCTGTTGATATTAATTTTTGTCTTAAATACTCTTAAATGTATGGAATAAATAGTTTTAGATGTTGTCCTTTCGTAGTCATATATCATTTCTGTTGCCATTTATTAATTGTCAATAAGTAATTGTGTTTTAAGTGTGATTTTGTTCTTTGTTGTAGCATTCTGGAATTTTGGTATCTTTCGTGGCTGATTTTACTGATAAATCAGCGAGATCGTTTCCCAAAATTCCAGAATGCCCTTTGATCAACCAAAAGTATATGTGTACATTATTTTGTTTAAGTGTTGTAATTGTCTGATTTTTTCTGTCAAAGGGTCATGAATTGTATTGTAAAGAGTTCTTGCTATCAGTGTAAATGTTGATGTGTGTTTATGGTTGTTTGTTGTCTATGTACAGTAAACTATTTATGATTCCAATTTTTTCTGCATGATTATTGGTATACAGTTTTCCAAGTCTGAATTTTGGTATTTCTATTATTTCATCTCTTTTAAAAACTGCAAAAGCACTACTGACTTGTGTTTCATCCTTACTGCCATTGTAGAAATGCTTATTTCAGCATTATTGTAGGGATTAAAACAAATACATGGATATAATGAGGGATGTAGCCAGTACTTTATAATGGAGATCTCTTTGTATTTCTTCAGGCAGATAGTTCGCGTTGACTGTTGAGGTTTTCAAAAGAGAGAATTGAGTTACATTCAGCTTTGCAATGAGATCTATTGGTATTAATTTACCTAATACACATGCTGCGTTATAAGATACTGATTTAAAACCTTTTATTATTTTTAGGGCCATCAATCTTTGTACTCTCTGTAGTTTATATATATATATATATATATATATATATATTTTCCTGCAGAAGAAGACTACCTTTGTAGTTAAGACGTTATGTAAAAAAATTGCTTACTTCGTTCAGGAAGGTGTAATATCCAAGAGAGTTAGTGTTTGGAGCCTGTAGTATGTTGTACTATTTGAAGGCCCTAGTAAGTTTCCAATTCCATGTGTGGTGCTGTGGAGACCAAGCTGGGACATTGGAGTCTCGTGTGTTGTTTAGGCACTCCTTTTTCTCAGTAATATGACACAAAGTTTTTTAGCTAGTTTTTAGGAGTTCTTCCCATTTAAAAACTAGTGCATGCAGATGAGTAGTATGGTTTCAGCAGGAGAAACTTCAACTCTCTTCGTTTTTCTGGTCTGGAGTTTTACAGATGGCTCATTAACTCCAGGACAGTTATACCTCAGAGCTAAGGCTAAGTGTTATAGGAACCATATTAAAGTTTAATATTTAATTTAAAGTCCTATGAAGTTTTAAATGATTCCTCAATAATTATATGTATAACACTAAAATGAAGTGTTTTAATTTAAATTTCCTTCCTTTTGTGCTTAGGTCATCCCAGTGGCAAAACCCATAGTGACTCCAGATGAGAAGAAATATCGTGAGGATACTTTCCCAGGTAATTTATGTTTATATAATATAGTCATATTTATACTGTATTATAATATAGTACTGCATATATATGTATATATATATTATATATTCATATATATTTGTTAGCAGATTTTCCTTAAGGGAAATCAGCTATTGAGATGTTATACTCATGCTGCGAATTGAAAAAATTTGATATATATATATACACTGGGCCAAAAAAGTCTTCATACACATTGTTTTGAATTGTTTAAATAAACTGGTTTACTTTTCATTATATTTACATTCTTAAATTAGTTATTTTTTTATTGGTATTTATATGAGCAATAGAACAAAATATATACCGAAACAAATTTTGTTTTGAAACTCTTTAGATAAGAAATTCTGATGTAAAGAAAATATTGCAGGATTATTGGTCAAAAAATTTTCCATACACTCTTTTATCTATAAGACGGGACGGGCTCAGCCGCCACTATCCAAAACAAAACTTACAAAGTTAAATTACACGACGAATCAAGTACTTATACAGCAGAACTACAGGCCATCATACTAGCACTTTCAAAATTAGAAAACAGATCACACCAAGTAATTTTATGCACAGACTCTTTAAGTTCTTTACTTTCCTTGGGAAACATCTACTCTAATCACCCACTAATTACAAAAATACTAGAACTATTACACGCACTAAACACTTGCAATTTTAAAATGTTGTGGTTACCCGGACACAAGGACATTAAACAAATGACTGATATCGACAAACATGCAAAACTAGCAACACAAATGACTACTACTGACATAACTACACTAACACCAACAGACCTCAACAAGATTGTACAAACAAAAATACTCCAAGACTGGCAAAAACACTGGTTACGTACTGACAACAAACTATTGGAAATAAAACGTAATGTTACTGGATGGACAAAGAAACAGAACATATATTCAAGAAGAGACCAAGTCGTCCTCACAAGATTACGTATTGGACATACATACCTGACACATTCTTACATAATGAACAGAAAAGACAAGCCTACTTGTACTCATTGCAACACTGGACTAACTATAAAACACCTACTAACAGAATGCAGATTACGAACTTACTTAAACATTCCACACGACTTGAAGGAACTACTGACTGAGGGTAGCCCACATATTGCCACGATTCTGTCATATTTAAAAACAATTGGGCAGTTTGAGAATATTTAATTCCATATTTTAAATTTTTTTAATGTGTGTGAGTGCATGTGTGTGTGTGATGTGTTTAAATTTTTATTGAAATTTATTATTACTGTTTTTATGAATAATTTTGTGTCAAAGTCACCAAGTTTTCTTTTCACTTATTTATTTAACACCTGTTTTTAGTTCTATGTTGTGTTCGTGTTTTTTGTTCCTTTTGTGTCATTTTGTTTACATGTTTCTTGTTATTTTGTTGTGTTCGTGTTTCTTGTGTTTGTTTGATATTATTTCTTATTACTTTGTTTTGTTATTTTGTTTACTTGTTTTTTGTTTTTGTTTTGTTTCCCCCCCATGTTTAAGAAGAGCCAAGTCGCCACAGTTGCGGAGCTCTAAATAATAAATAAATAAATTTTATCTATAAATGTTTACAATTACTAAATGGAATTGAGAATATGAAAGAATGAAATAATAATTTCTAAGCTATTCTTTGATACGTCAAGACCATTTTTCAAAGTTAAAATTTAATGTTTAAATTCCAAATGGAGGTATCAAAAGACATTCGTGCTTAGATAATTAATATGAGAGAAAAAGGTCATTCATTTCGAGAAATTGGAAAAAATATTCAACAACTCACACGTCACTGTTCAGTACATTATTAATCATTATAAAGAAAATAAAAACTTAGGGAATTAGACCTCAATTAGGCCGCTGAAGAAAATTACTTGGCATTCATAAAAGAGCGATTTTGGAAGAAGTAAGGGGAAACCCAATGGCTAGTGATCCTAACTTAACAAGTATGCTTTTCAAGTCTTCATAATTTCAATGTTGTGCCTGAAACAGTGAGAACTGTTCTAAGATCAAATGATTATAATGGTTGTGTACCAAGAAAAAACCACTGATCAGCAAAGTAAAACCAGAAGAAACGCTTTGAATTTTCAAGAACTTATTTACACAAGACACAAACGTTCTGGGATTCCATTATTTTCAGTGACTAATGAAAATTCAAGGTATTCTAATCAGATGGGAGGACCTGTGTCTGGAAAAAATTCGGAGAACATTTAAAACTTAAAAACATAATGTCAAACATGGGGGAGGAAGCTTGCTAGTGTGGGGTGGGGGTGCATGAGTGTTTGAGGAGTAGGCAACTTGGTATTTATAGATGGAAAAATGGATCAACATGTTTATTTTGACATATTGAAAACAAATTTGAAAACCAGTGTTCGTAATCTGGGGTTTAGAAGCTCATTTATCTTTCAACAGGATAATGATCCAATACACACTGCAAAGCTTGTCAAGGAATGGCTTATTTTTAATATTTCTAAACAACTTCATACACTCCCTCAGAGCCCCTATCTTAATCCATTTGAGCATCTATGGGATGAAATAAGAAGAAGAATCTGAAAACAAGATTTTAAAAATAAAAATGAGCTTAAAAATACCATAATCTCCGAATGGAATTCAATTGAGCCACAAGTAACCAAGAAAGTAATTGCTACGATGAAAAGTCCTTTGATTGAAGTTATTAGAGAAAAAGGAGGAAATACAAACTATTAAAATAGACAAATACTCTGTAGTATACAAATATTACAACTGTATGGATACTTTTTTGCGACTGCGTTGATACTTTGTTTCTTTAATTTCTGTTTATATACAAAAATACATATATAAAAGTTTACAAATTGTTATAAAATGTAACTATATACTTCAAATATAAATTTGGTCAATAAACAATTTGTTTTTCTTTAAAATTCCTCAGAAATTATATTTTTTAAAACAGGTGTAAGTGTATGGAGACTTTTTTGACCCAGTGTATATAGACACACACACACACTCTCTCTCTCTCTCTCACACACACACACACACACACACACACACACACACACACACACACACACACACACACACACACACACACACACACACACACCAGTCTGTTACTACCACTCTTGTGGTTTAATTTTTGTTTGATCATTACCCAACAAGATACACAAGATCCCATATTCATGGGAACTGAGTGTTTTAATAATGTAATAGTAGCCTATCGTCTCCGAAGTAAAAACTGTATCAATTAAAATCAACTTACCAACATGGTTGTTTATGTATAAGACCTAGATATATTTAGTCAAATTACTGTTCATGAACTTTTAACACTTTAAGCTAAAATTTTTTTTTTCTCTGACATTTTTAAATTGTGTTATAGATGTAAAGGAAATTAAAAACAAAAATTTGCTGTGTACCTCATGTGGAACTTCTGTGAAAGATCTTATAGCCAAAGGAAAACCAATTTGCCACCCTTTTTTAGAAACATTGTTATGTGAGGTTTGTATAACTTTATTTTCCCATTATTAATATTTCAAAATGTATAATTATAAATAAGTGTTTATTAATTGATAAACAAAATTTGAAAATATCTTCTTTCAATCCATCCTCTAGAATCATAGCTTCCTCTATTTGCAGATTTCCCTTAAGGGAAGCGTACTCATGATGCGATTTTCGAAATTTTTCTTCAAATGTCCATCGATCCTACCTAACGAAAATGAGTTCCGTTCAAAACTGTATATATATAAATATTTGTCTGTTACTGCTCTAGCGGTCGAAACTATTGCTTAATCGTTACCAAACTCGATATTTAGTCATTTTATGTAAAAAGAAAGATCAAGTTCGTTAACAGCTAAAATCGGACCAAGGGGAGGGTGGGTTCAGAGGGGAGGATTTTCGAAAATTCAAAATATCTCTGTTACTATACGTCTGATCGAAAATTGTGTAGAACCAATCTTATTGCAAATTAAATGATCTATAAACGTTGTTATGTACATGTTTTAATTATCTTTAATATTAACCGAGATATTTGCGTTTTTTAGTTTTTGGCCTTCAGCAACCCCCCCCCCCCCTTCCTGCTTATGTCATATATTATGAAACACTTTATTTGAAGCCTAAATAACAAACATTGTTCTCATTGAACTTTTACGTCATGAGATAAATGCAAATACGAAACGCAAGAGGGAAATCTGCTTAGTTTACGCAGCCCCTGTGCGAGAGACTTTTTTTAACCCTGTTGCGATCTGGCTGCGGCGATAGGCAGTGGAAGCTGAAAGAGATGAAAAATCCTACAATCAAATCACTAACAAGAATTTAGGAAGGGCTCATCAACAATCGACTGTAGTCAAAATTCAAATACATATAAATTTATTTATTATTAAATGTTCACCAATAATAAATATAAAATGAAAATGAAGTGGGGCCTTTTAATAATATAATGGGGGACACTTATCTCTACTTATACTATATTACAATTAAAACACATAGCTGTTTTAATAGAAGTTCAGACTCTGCCGTGAGAGATAATACAGGCGAGAAGTAGTCTGACTGCAGCAGGCTGAAGGATTAGCAAGATCTCACCGACAAGGTTCTCCCGTCCAGAGGATACCAAATATGACTGATTATAATCCTTCATGGTGGGGTCTTTATATAGGCCTATCCCGGCACTGAACTTTGAACTGCTGGTCGAAATACACTCAAAAAGTGTATTTAATAGGAATTTATTAACGAAATTCATCCGTATTATTAATTAGTGTATCAAAGTTAAGAGCTATGAATGTAATAAAAATCCATCTATAAAAATGCTAGAGCACATAGTGATTTAACTCCAAATTGGATATAACTCATATTTAAAAAGGTAAAAACTATACATTTAAGCATTCATAAATAATAATCGTAATGTGCTCTGTGCTGAGAATACTCAGAATATAAAATATATGGTCATTTATAATGGGTTTATGTAATGCAATGTCAGATTCATTACAACCCTTCGGCTGGTACAGACTGATAAATCAGTCTAGGGTTTTTGTGCCAGGAATGCTATGGACTGATATAATAGTTCCTGGTGTTTAGCGCTCCTTTCCTACATGCTATTAGATTAGTTCTTCCTCTATTGCCATCTGTTGACTTTTGATAAAAGCTACAGTGCCCTTCAAAGCCTATAGATGGAATAGGGATTTACTTTTCTCATTTTTAGCTTCCCTAATTTGGGATTCTCTTTATACCTGCTCCGTTCCTTTTCTAAATTCAAGTCCTGTTACTCATTATCTGCAATTCACCCTTGCATATTTAGTCACTTATTTTTTGATTTTCAAGTGAACATTTGAGAGTTTCAAAAGTACGGTTTTTTTTTTTTCCCCTGATGAAATTTTGTTAAGACACCTGCCCTAGGGGTGGGCAACCTTGAGTAGTATGGAACTGAGGCGTCCCTTTTCCAAATTCAAGTCCTGTTACTCATTACCTGCAATTCACCATTGCATTTTGACTAAAGTCACTTATTTTTTGATTTTCAAGTGAACATTTGAGAGTTTCAAAAGTACGGTTTTTTTTTTAAATTTTGTTCAGACACCTGCCATATGGATGGGCAACCTTGAGTAGTATGGAACTGAGGCGTGTCTGCCTCTTCCACATTACTGGAGGGGTTTTATTACCACCTCATTCCAGCATGTACATATGCCCTTAACTTTGAATTTTGCCATTAGTACTCAATATCTTTTAAGTTCCCCATGCTGGAAATACTACTATAATTATTCATTATTATTTTTTAAATTATTATATAATATTTATGAAATGGGAACATGAATTTAAGGGATTGGGCTGGTATATTGCTACTGTTAAGACGGTAATACACCATTGCAAAAAGGTGAAAATTACACGTCCATGAACTCTACTGGCAGATTCCCCTAGTGTCCAGCCAGATTCCAAGCCTAGAGAACCGCACTGAAGTCCCTAATCTAAAAACTGTTTTATTTTTCCATTTTCCTGAACTTTTCCTTATTACCATTATTACTGATTGCCTCATTGTAATGTTTTGTCACAAATCCTCTAAATCTCACCATATTCACCTCTATCTAATCTTTTGATCGATAATTCTTAAACCCTTAGGCTGCTACAGATTGATATATCATTCTGGTGTTTTCTGTGTCTGGAATTCTACGAATTGATGTAACAGTCTGTAGGGAGACGTGCTCTGTGTACTACAGACTGATGTAACAGAGCATGTGTCTTTGGGAATGTCTTTGGGACCATGTCTTTGGGAATGGATCTCTAAAAACTATTATATTTGTTCTTCCTCTGTTGCCATTTATTGGCTTTTTATAGAAACTGCAGTGTCCTTCAAAGCTTATATTGGCATTCAGCCATAGGCATCTTTTAAGTTTTTTTTTTGAGCACCCATGTTGCTCCTTGTCTTCCAGCTCGAAATCACCACTTTTAAACCAATTAGAAAACCCCACTAGTAATGCCATCTATGAGAAAATGCTGCAATCTAATTCAAGTACCCTAAATATACATAGTTGGACATACTTCTAGCTACTCGTGGCTTTCTCTGTGACTGAAGAGTTGTGTTGCTATTTCAGTTATATGTGTAACTGTCTTGTCTGGTGCCGTGGCCGGACATAACTGCCTTCCAGGTATCTGTGGCTACTTTCTCTGGTGTCTGTTCTCTTGTGAATTTTTCTTCTTGGTATATTGGCTTCTTTCTAGAAGGTATAGGTATTCCCCTTAAGGGAAATCAGCTATTGAGGTCGTACTCATGATGCGATTTTCAAAAAATTTCTTCAAATCTCCATCGATCCTACCCAGGAGATGACGAAAATGAGGTCCGTTTAAAATTATCTCTCTCTCTCTCTCTCTCTCTCTCTATATATATATATATAATATATATATATATTTGTCTGTTAACGCTCTAGCGGTCACAATTTTTGTTGGATCGTTACGAAACTCGATATTTAACCGTTTTATGTAAAAAGACAGATCAAGTTCGTTAATGGCTGAAATCGGACCAGAGGGAGGGGGGATTTTCGAAATATCTCCGTTATTATGCATTGAATCGAAAAATTGTATAAAACCAATCTTATTGCAAATTAAATTTACTATAAGTATTGTTATATACATTTATTCTGTATCTTGAATATTAACCGAAATATTTGCATTTTTATGAAGTCTGTGGGACACGTGGTTGGGTATGGTTCCGATTAGGTGGCCATTTCCGTAACTGCTCGGCTCAGGTGGAAGCTTCTTCTAACCTTACCTTACCTTCGTTACTGTGTGGGATTTATGCAAATACGTTCTGTTCATCCGCCCCCCCCCTTCTTTAGTTCTTGGACTACTAAAATTTGAGTTATTAAAATATAAATTATTCTTACAATTCAGAAGCCGTTTCATTTGGGAATTTATTTTAATTAACTGAAAGATTTCTCATTACCGTTTGTATTTAATCACGGTGGTGTTGTGTTACTAGTATGCAGATTTCTCTATTGTAAAACTTCACATGGGGAATCTGCTTAGTTTACGCAGCCCCTGCGTGACGGACTTTTATTTACTATCTATTGCTTCTTGTATGTGCAATCACAGTTTCTCACATTTAATGGATGTGTAAGAACACCACAAAACATTTAAGCATATAATTGCCCTCCGATATGTTCATAAATTCTTGTTCATATTTTATCCTGTTTCCCATAACACTCAAAGCTTTTTGATTTTACTTTATTCAAATCATCAACCACTTGGTCCTGAGACTGAAAATGTAAGACTAATCTTGTACTTTTATTTTTCAGAAATGTTTTTCCTTCTATGGTGACGGAGATTTCTCAGTTGATGAAGATGGGAGTGACAAATACTGTAGATGGTGTGGTCAGGGTGGAACCCTGTTTTTATGTTCTAAGTGTTCATCTGGGTTTTGCAAGGTTAGTTACACAATATTTTTTGTTTAAAGCTTTTATCATATATATTTTTGTTTGGTATTTTGTTAGCATGGTAAAGAACGAGTGGTTACAAATCAGCAGCATGGCCAATGACCTCAAAAAAAAAGAGTTTTTTGGGCCCCATGTGTTAAATATAGAGACCACCAAAACCTTTCTCTATGGAACAAGTTGTGTTCAGTTCTTTTAACAGGTCTTAGAACTCATTTTTACATAGCTTTAAGTCACATATCAGCGTAACTTACATTACTATTATTACAACTAACATAATTTAATTTTTTTTTATTGCAATGATTATTCAGGGTGTCTCAAGTTTCCGTTTCACTCCTCTTAAAACTGTCAATTGTACAAGGCCGCCAATACTAGGCTGAGACTTGATGTGTCATAATTGTGACCCCTGAAGAATCTTTTCAGTCCAAATTCAACCTAGTGAGCTTCTCCAGCACTCCTCCAGCGACCATAACTTTAGAATTTCCAATGGAATGCCATACTTTTCATGATGGGTTCTTGTATAAAATGAAATTCTACGAGTTTATATCAGTAAATTTTTTAATGTAGGTAGGATGAAAAAATTGGCTACGCTTCCACTATAACAATTTATTAAAATGGCAGAGCACTTTCGATGCTGTGCATCATCGTCAGTGCCGTGTAACAGTGTGCCAATAGGTTATGCCAGGTTGAGCTTGCCGAGCCTCCTTATTCTGAGTAGGTATTCTGGCAGGTGGAAGCGACTTCTAATGTAGGTAGGATGAAAAAAAGTCACTTCCACCTGCCAGAATACCAACTCAGAATATGGAAGCTCGGCAAGCTCAACCTGGCATCACCTATTGGCACACTTTTACACGGCACTGACGATGTATACGTGTGTATACACATCCATTGCCAAAGGGAGGCCCACTACCAATCCTAAATGTGTATATATGCTCATGGGCAGTGGGGCACCACCAATTCTAAACATTTATACATGTCCATGGCCAGTGGGGCACCACCAATTCTAAACATTTATACATGTCCATGGCCAGTGGGGCACCACCAATTCTAAACATTTATACATGTCCAAGGCCTGAGTAGCACTACCAATCCTAAAGATGTATTCATGTGCATAGCCAATGGAACACTACCAATCCTAAGCATGTATTACACATCCCAAATGACTATGCACTTTCATAGTATGGAAAAGGGCATGTAAAAAGCTTTAGACCTTGGATTTATTTGATATGTCTAAAATTAAGAATAATTGTAGTTCTAATACATCACCTTATCTCCAGAACAGTGAAATACTTGATTGTTGAATTCAGTTATTTACTTCTAGAGATGTGTGAAGAGAAATGTGCCGAGAAGTGCTCTTGCTGACATAGAAGAAGATGACTGGTTGTGCTATTGTTGTAATGCCACCCCACTGTTTGAACTTAGAGCCCAATGTTGGGCTGCTCAGCAGTATGCCTTAGAAATTAAACAGGTAAACTTCTTATCCTATTTGCTTTCAATTCTTTTTGCTCCTAATCTTGTTAGCAGATTTCTCATAACCTGTTAACCGAGCAGGATGTATAAATACGCCAAATGTAAACAACATCAGGTACGCCTTTTTATTTATTTTAAGCATAAATAAAAAAAAAATAATAATATGAAATTCCTTCCTCCGAGCTTAATGTCCTGACACACCATAGTGAAAGAGTTCACACCCGTTATGTGCTGCGTAATTGAGAAGGGACTTCCCTGGTTAACAGGTTAAGGGAATCCAGCTATAGAGGTTGTGCTGATAATGTGATTTTTGAATAATTTCCTCAAATACATATCGATCCTACCTAGAAGAAATGAGATCCGTTCAAAATTATATAAATGTATACTTATATATCTATCTATATACTTGTCTCTCACCACTCTAGTTGTCGCAATGTTTGCCTCATCATTACCAACCTTGATATGTAAGCGTTTTATGTAAAATTAGAGATCAAGTTCTTTAAATAAGCCGAGGGGGGATGGGGGATAATCAAAAATTCGAAATACCTCTATTATTATGTGACAGATGGGAAAGTTGTATAGATTTCATCTTATTGGTAATTTAATTGCCTATAATATTCTTATTTACGTATTTTTTCTATCATGAATATTTGCATTTTTTAGTTTTTAGCCTTCAGCATACCCCCACTCCTACTCATATCATGTTAACTGTAAGCTGTTATATCATGAATCACTTTATTGGAGCTTAAATAGCAAATATTCTCTGTGAAATATTCTCTGTGACCTATTTAACTTTACTTAATTAATCTATGGTGAAAGGTCAACAAAAGAATAAAAACTTCAAACAATTATTAGAATCAATTTTATTTCTCTTTGCTTTTGCATCCATACCTTCACCTCATCTGAAGAAATTCTACTACACTAAGCCAACTAAACTAACGGCTATATCTCTCTATCGGACCTTTCACTAGCCATGCCAGTTGGAGAATAGCTTACCAAGTATGGCAGTTCAAGTCAGCTG
Source organism: Riptortus pedestris (assembly GCA_019009955.1). NCBI lineage: Eukaryota > Metazoa > Arthropoda > Insecta > Hemiptera > Alydidae > Riptortus > Riptortus pedestris. The sequence goes on along the minus strand of CM032231.1, from coordinate 83,086,513 downwards.
CTTTATATCGATAAATTATGAAAAAAAATATTTCAATTATCCCCAATGAAGTGTTGTCTAAATAGTAAGTGAGAAATTTATAGTTTATCAACTATCACTTTAAAATTTCTAATAAATTAAAAAATATATAATTCTCATGTTTTGTCTCTGTTTTCTTATTGATCACCTTTTTTCTATTTTTTATTATGTGCATATTCTCTTTTATCCATAATCGATATATCATCCTACTCTTGCTAATATTTCTTTCTTTTTCTATTATACTTACGTTTTCAAAATCAAAGTTATGGGTGTATGTGTAGCGATATGTAAAGATATTGGACAAATCATTTGGAGAGTAAAAAATAGCTGTAGCCATATAAAAGATAAGTTAAAATCAACAGATACCAAATATTATGCGTACAAAGTAAACTGTATGGATTGCAATAAAAAGCATATAGGGGAATCATCACAATTACTCAAAAGAAGAACCAGACAATTCGTGATAAACGTTTGGTCATAAGACAGTAAAACGTCCCTAGCCAACCACGCGATTGAATACACCCATAACTTTGACTTTGAAAACGTAAATATAATAGAAAAAGAAAGAAATATTGGCATGAGGGGGATGATATATCAATTATGGATAAAAGAGAATATGCACATAATAAAAAATAGAAAAAAGGTAATCAATAAGAAAACAGAGATGAAACATGTGAATTACATATATTTTAATTTATTAGAAATTTTAAAGTGATAGTTGATCAACTATAAATTTCTCACTTACTATTTAGACTACACTTCATTGGGGATAATCGATATAATTTTATTTCGTGATGTATAGATATAAATCAGCTGACTTGACCCGTCATGCTTTGTAAGCTATTCTCCGACTGGCACGGCTAGTGGAAGGTCCTATAGAAAGATGTTGCCTTTAGTTTAGTTGCCTTTTTGTAGTAGAACTTCTTCTGATGAGGCGTCATATGGACATGAAACTATTAGTCATAAAAATTATTCTAATAATCATTTGAAGGTTTCATTCTTTTGTTGATCTTCTGAAAATATTCTCTTCATTGAACTTTTACTGTGTGAGTTACATTTGAATACATTGTGTGATGACACCATCATTCAAGGATTGATGTTCTTTACTCAAAAATGTGTACTTAAACATTAAAGATCATATTAGTTAATGTCTGAAACCTGATAAGGAATAGTAGGGAAGAGGATTAGAAAATTTATTAGATCTCTGTTATTATGAGTCATATTGGAAATTGTTATAGAACCAAACGTTAAGCTATTGAACCCCTATTGTTTTATGCATTTTTATGTAGCTCCAATATTCAGTGAGCTATTCGTACTATATTGTTTTCAGCCATCAGTAAACCACCACTTCTACTCATTGGATTTTCCTTAAATATATAATATCTATGGTGAGTTGAGATCAATAGTGTGACACGTAAGTGAATAATCTGCTTAGTTTATGCAGCCTCTGACTAACTTTTTCAAATAATAATTTACTCCTGGTTGATCACTGAAAAATATTTATGACCAAGAATTGTTATCTTTTTATCTCCCACCAGCCATTATATTATAATTAAGCATTTAGCAGAATTTTCCTATAAGAAATCAACTAACATGACATGATTTTACAAAACTTTGCCCTTATGTCCACTGATTCTGATTAATTGATAATGGATGTTCTGTTCAGATTTCTAATTTATTTATCAGTGTCATGGAGTATTAACAAATTCAATTGTACCTAAATGTCAGAAGTTAAAAATTTTAAATTCACTAATCTGTGTAACATTATAGGACTGAAAAATGTGTTTGAACACAATTTACTCTTACATGTGCGTGTGCTTGCGTGTGTGTTTGGACATGTGTGTGTCTGTATATAATGCCCATTACTACTCTCGAGGTAGCATTTTTTTGTTTGATTGTTAAAAAACTCAATCTGTAAGCATTACATGTAGAATAAAAGATCTAGTTTTTTAAAAGTCCCAATTGGGACAGATACAGGAGGCAAACAATAATTCAAAGTATCATTGCTATTATGAGCCAGATGCAATATTTGTTTAAATCAAGTAAAAGTAGATCAAAAAGAGGTTCCTTGTGAAATTATGTTTACACCCAAAACAATCCAAGACAAAATTAGCCTCAGCATTTTGTTTATAATAGTAATAGTTTTTTTTTTAACTTGTTTCAGTCAAGTAAAAGTAGTTCAAAAAACAGAAAGTCGTCTTTGAAGCGGCCTCATGGCTCAAGTGATGAGGAAGAGGAAGTAACAAAAAGCAAAACAAAAGACTCTGAAAGTGAAGATGAGAAGGGTAAAGATGAAGATCATAAACGGAAAAGGAAACGTAAAGATGAGCCCAAAAAAAGTGACACCAAAAGGGATCGCTCTAAAAATGAAAATGGAGATGCTGAAAGGGGTTCAAAGCGATCCTTGAGGGAACGTAAAACTAAAAAAGATGATGATAATTTCATTTCAGAGAGTGGAATCAGCAAAGATCATTTAAAAAGTGTTATATCCCAGTTTAATAAAGCTGTTGTAGATTGTGCAGGCATAACAAAAGAGGTGCACAAAAAAATGTTAGAGTGCAAGGCAAAACTTCTAAATTTTAACAATATCAATTCTTTTGAATCTGTGACAAATATGAGAAATAAAATTACCTCTATGCTTGTCTTGATGGAAAATTCTTCAAGTGGTATAAGAAATGCATTGGATGACTACTGTCGAGATTGGGAACAAACCGTTCAGACAGAAATGGGTATCAATAAAAATGAAAGAACTGAAGGTGGAGGAGATGAAGAGTCAGTTGAAAATGGTGTCCCTGACACTTCAGAAAAGGCCGTAGATTCGACGCAATCTAGTGTAAGACAATTTTTTAGTAGTTTTATTTTTCAGAATATTTTTTAAGAACTGGTGCTGATGTGTACGTTATAGGTAATGAGATGTCGACCTTAGATACAGGTGCCAAGTTTACTTCTGATTTCAGTATCAAACTTGGAAATATTAAGGAATTATGAAGGTGAAAACATTTAATGTTGAGAACTTTTCCCCATTTATTTCCATTACAACTTTAGCTTGTTTCATCATGAACAAACTGATTAATTATGCTTGGATATATTGGACGTTTGAATTAATTTGTAGCAAATTTTTTTTTTGAAAATTGAGATTTTTCCTGATTTTGGATCATTCCCATGGCTTTCAGGTATTTGCTGCCTTGAAAAGTCAACTCCCAATGATTCAGACAAATCTTGAAGTATTTGGTCTGGATCTCCATCAAGCAATGACAAATTCTTCTTTTCAAAATCATCACTTTTAAACCAAGCAAACCGCTTCCAAATTGTTTTCTCAGTTAGAGCAAGGTCTCCATTAACATTCATTCAATGGCTTTTGGCAGGGCATTTCTTCATGTTAAAGTAATGAAGAACTCCCTGCAAAAACACTTTATCCAATATGAAATTAGACTTATTTGTTAAAATAAATGATTAATTATTTCTGCTTCTACTTCACTAAAAACAAAGTCCAATGACAATAGGATTATGTGGAGGAGGAGTCAGTCACGCCTGTTCGGTGCTAAAAATAATTTTTTGAATTCATGCAAATGTTCTGAAATATACCTTTTTTTCAGAGTTAAAAATGAGTCCAAAAAAAAAAGAAAGAAGAAAAAACAATCCATGATACTCTTTGTTTACCTAAATAGAAATAACAATTTCACTGGTTGAATGTAATTGTGTTGTGAATTTATTATTTCAACTGTTTTGTTTACTTTATTTTATTAGGTGTTTTAATGTTATTATATGTTCTTTTAATGTGTTTTCTGGCAGGAACCGAAGGATAATGTTACATCAAAAGAGGACGAAACTGTTGACTCAACGACAACTGATGACAAAGTTAAAGAAGTAAATGATGACACAACGGAGAAGTCAGATGACACTCAGAAAATGGAAGTAGACATTGCACGAGATGCAGAAGGAGAAAAATCGTCGACCAAAGATGAAGCCGAGGAACCTGAAGTAGGCGATAAGAAGCCAGAAAGTGTAGTAGAAAAGCAAGATTCAGAAGAAGCTAAAGTGGTAGAAAATGTCACTAGCGAAGAAAATACCTCCAAAGATGAAACCTCTGAAGAGCCATCGGAGAAAAAGAGTGATAGCTGAATATTGTTTAGGTGACAATTTTAAATAAATTAATTTTTTTTACCATATTAAGTGCTTATTTTAGCTGTGGTGGGTACTAACTTTCTTGAAGTATAGGATATTTGAGATATGTTTCCGTAAAGATCAAAAGTTTTGTTAATTTACTCCTAAATCGCTCAATAGATAAATATACACATATATATTCTCACACTCATACGCAGACATGAATATGCATGCAGAAACACTCACACTTCAAAACTTTTAGCCTTAAACAAAACATGAATACAATTGTTTCCAGCCCAAAGAAATTTTAATTGTTTGAATCAAAGAAACTTTGAATCTGAACTTTTTAAAGTTTTTTTTAAAATAAAAAACTACTCTATTAAATACAAATAAAGACTATTGTCAAATCTGTGTGGCAAGTGCTTTTGGTAGGATGGCATCACCTTCATGAAAGTTAAGGTGGATAGTTCTTTGAAAGCTTCTGTATTTATTTAGCCCAATGGTGAGCTATTGGTGGGTTACGCTCACTACGGGGGTTTGTATCTCATGGCATAGTTTACAGGTCTGTATAGATTAGCAGTCCTTACCGATTTAGTCTTGAGTTCACACAGGTAATAAGTTCTTCTTTCTCATGTCGTATTGGATTTTCCACTTGAAAAGTTTTGTTAGAAAGCCTATTTTATTTTTTATTTTCCCTCCCTGTTAGACTTTTTTTGATCAAAAGGGGAGGGGGGCACAAAAATACCAAAATATGAAATTTCAACATTCTAAGGGGTAGCTGTTTTTTTAGTTTTTTTTAAATACGCCATTTCAAAATTAATCAAAATGGGTTTAGGGAGAGTCAAAATGGATAATTGTGTCAAAAGCTGAAAAGTAAATGTTTTCATGCTTACAATATTTCCTTTACTTCACACAAGGAAGTAATTGTTAACAAACATTACAAATAATTTTTTTTTGTTATGAACTTTACTTATTATTAACTTTCTCTCTACATTTCAACAGTATTCAGGGGACTAATTGAATACTGTTGCATATTTTCACTCTGTACATAATGTAAACACACAGTACCTCATCAAACTGATTGAAAAATTGAAGCTTAACCTAAATTGGCAGTTACGAAAATGAAAATATTTTTTCATGGTTGGTAATAATATTTATGCCTTTCTTATAGTGTACATGCTTTGAATTGATTGTGATCTTAAACAAACCCACATTATTATTTTATTTAAAGCCATTATTCATTATTTATCTTTTTATTTTATTTTATCCACAGGTACAACAATGAAGTCTTGTCTATGCTTGTACACATTCTTGGTAATTTTCTATTTACATGAAGAGACCAGCATGTGTATGTAAAGTACGTTTATGTTTTCATTTATAATTTTGTATATGATTGTAAAAATACTAATTTTTTGTAGACAAATTCAATATGGTATCCTGTTAATTTATATTTACAAGGTAGATAAATTGTCTCAATAGTCTCTAACAGGGTACCATTGTTATTTTGTAGCATAATAAAATTGTTTAAAAGTTGTTTTTAAATTGAACGAAGAATACCCTCTTTTCTTTTGGCCATGAGAGGGATTTTCAATAGTTTGTCAAGTTTGTTGACTGATATAAAAGAAAGAAAAAATGTGAGCTTTTGTTGCTCTACCTTGAACCAAATCTGCCATTATTTTTAATTTTTTTTAATGGATTTTAGTGAATGATGTTTTAATATGCTGTTATTATATATTATTAACTTTGTTCTAGAAAATAAACATCATTTTTTTATGAGTAAAAATGCGCAAGGGACTTATTTGTCTTTTTGTTAAGAGGCATTAGTCTTTAATGCATCTTATTTTAATTTATTTAGAGGAGCTTAATAAGAAATGTGGATTTATGTACAAACTTTTCTGATGTTATTGTTTTCTGTTATAAGAAAATTGTGGACAAAATATATAATGATTTATTTCATGAATTGATAGTTCAGATTTATTTTGTCATACTTTAGTGAGGTAGTATATGTCATATGTACTAACTTACTTCAGTTATAATCAATTTATACTTGTAGTGATATAACATTAGATTTAATGCGAATTAAATTAAAAAAAAAAAATCAATGTTAATTTAGTCTTTGAAATCGGTTTAGGTTTGTTTTTGTTAAGTTATTTAAAAGTACTCTGAAACTTCCAAGGTTATTTTTATTCCAAGAATTGAAAATTATAAATTTTGTTCTAAAATTGCATTTACTGATATAGCTTTGAAAATGGTCTTTTCCAAAAACAAGATGTCTTGAACAAACGTACATATTTTATTTCATAAGCTATCGTTGCCATCAATTTTTTGAGGGGGTTTTCTATCTTTTATTTTCAGTCTATGTTGAAAATATACATTTAAAATTTATAAAATATACATTTATAAAATAAATTATAAGTGAGGGGTTAATAATTAGAAAGTTGTTAGTATTTTTGGAACCCGTGGATTGATACTGGTTTCAAAAAGGAAATCACATTTTATAGCACTTTTTTTGAATTATTTGTGGGTATTGTAAAATGATTTACATCCAAAAACAATTGAAGCTTTAAGCATTGGTAAAAAATTAAGGTTCTATTAAAAATGAAAATCGAATTATCAGAGTCAAAAATGACTTGCACTGTGTTAACCATTAACCCCTTATATTCTCCATTGCTATCAGACTCTACGAGCATTGCTTTTGAATGAATGTAAGTCATTCATATATGAATAAAAACTATTCGACGAACAGGTCGAAATGAAAATTATATGGGATAATTTCCTTTTAAGTCGGATAAAGCAAGGAGCTACTTGCTGATTACAGGGGAAGGGTCCAAGTGGAGCAGAGGCCTAGGCTCTATAAGGGCTGTACCAGTTGATGGTCAGGAATATCATTTTTTTAAGCAAATGTACTTGGGAGTTGGTGTAATTTACTTTTTTTTATTTATAACAAAAATTGTTTTACCATATCAACTAATGTTCCTATCTCAAGGACTCAAAAAAGATGTATACTTACATACGACTTACTTGATCATCTGAAGTATTCAGTTGTACTTTCTGACAGGAAGTTTCCTAACAAATGTCTGTGACCGCTGATTTCTTCTGAGTATGGATATTTTTTAACCAATCTAAATATTCTCTTCCCTCCTTTCTTAAACAGTATGGTTTTTAGTGTCAAGTGCTTTACTGTCAATTGTATTTTTCTCTATTGTTGCTCTTTTATACCTTAAATTAATTAATACTAGTCATAGATTCACGAAATCCAACATGCTAGTATGGCGAATACACTCCTTTGCTATCACATCATGCTCCTCTCTTTACGCAGGTTTGCAACATATCATTAATTTATTTTGTTTCCCAAAATTAAGAAAATCACAATATTTTAATAATTCACATTTTTTAGGAAAATGCATTATGTTAATAAATGTTTAACCAAAATCTGATTACTTTTAATTCTCCTGGTAAGCTCATTGATACGTTGACATTTTCTATAGTAATTAATAATTATTATGGGAATTATGAATGATGGGAGTTAGTTACCTGGATTGCTGAATAAAACATTACCTCTACAATAATTCACAGATGTGATATTTTATTGATAAATCCTTAAACATTATTACAAAAATAGTTTAAATAATAAAATAAAAAACAACTTTTTATTTGGTAAATATTTCCAAAAACTGGTCATGATGCAATATATTGAAAAATTTCTGTTCTTGTCTCCCCCACAACCTTAGCCTAATGATTCCATTTTGTCTGTTAAATACTGCTTAAAGTCGAATTTCAATTTGGATCAGTTGCTTATCTATAAAAGGATATAGCAAAACCAAAACTAAAAATATTTCAGTCATCAGAGTTCTGTGTTAAAATTCTTTGTCCGAGAGTTGGTGGGCAACTGCACCTACGATTTCTATGCTGCTGTGAATGACTTCATAGAAAGGTCATACTATTGACTTATACTCGTACAGGTAATGGTAGTGACCCTTCTTCAGTTAGTGAACTACACTCTTTGTTACTAGTTATTTATCCTTCATATTCAAAAAAAAAAAAAAATCTTTAAAATTTCAAAAATGATTGTTTACCCTTCCAACATGATTTATTTGATATAAGGTTTAAAGAAAATTCTAAAAAATTCTTTAATAAAACGTAATGTTACTATGAAATAATTTTTTTTCTTAATAATTTTGCCATTAAATACTAAATGAGATAATGAAATTAGACTTTTAGCAATATAAATTTACAATTAAGTTCATTTTAATTTTTAAACTGCATTTACTCAATTAATAATGTCTTTGGAGGTTTCACTGTATTTCTAATTTATTAAGCTCAAATATGTGCAATAGAATAAGTAATGACAATTAGAAAATATTGTTATGTTTAAAATGAATTGTTCAGAATCCAAATTGTCGATATCATGAATGTTTGCGTGTGCTACACAAGTCTTGTATATAATGGCACGTCCTTGTTTTTATCACTGCGTTCGTATTGTGGCACTCAAATTTTGAAACTATATTGTTATTGTGAAGAGTATTTCTTTTATTTTTATAATTATTCCTTTGTATTATTAAATTATTATTCTACTAATTAAATTATATTATCATTATTTTTTGTCAGATCGATTACCAACTACCTAAATTTTACTGCTTTTTACTTAATAAAAAAATTAAAGTTAAATTTTTTCTATTTATTATTAGAATTAATAGAATTGTAGACTCATAAGCAAATTATAAGCGAGAAAATTTCTTTGGTATTTCTTTTATATAATGCTGAAAAATGTCCCATTTTGGCTTCTGAACTTATCATTACCCACTGTAATGTAGTCATCGAAGTACAAAACATTGTATTGGACTGGGTTAGGAAGAAGTAATGTTCTTAGTATAATGGAATTATTAATAGAGCTATTTTCAATGGAGAATATGAACTTGCATAATGGATTCGATAAGATGTATGTAGAAATTAAATTTTGTCTTGACTTTTCTTTTTTTTTTTTTTTTTTTTATTCTAAAACACTTTAGTATTTTGTAAAGTAACTATATGACAAAAAAGTTTTAAAAGAGTTTTTAATGAAATTAAAAAAAGTTTATTCCTGGCTATTTTTATTTTTTTCATACTCAATTTAGTACCTTTTGCACCTAACGTAATCTGTATTGTCTTTAATGATTTTGAAGTATCTTCTACTTTATCTTTGCAAAATTCAAATTCAGAATAATATTATAACCTCCGAGATTGTTATCTATATTATTCATCAATATCTATCACTGAAGAAAGAGGATCATCAATAGTTTGAAAACCAAAACGTTCATCATGATAAGGCAACAATACTTTGGCACTCCACAATTTTGGCAAGTCCACTGATCAGTGCCTGCTACATTCGGCTGAACCCTTTGAATGCGATGGATGTGTAAAATTGTTTGGGGTTTATGTCCCACAAGTCATGGATGTGTTTACACACTATACCCTCAGCATCTTCACAGTTATCTGGTGGCTATAAGTTCTTTTCATTTCTTATTCCAACAGTTAGTGCTTGCTTATTGTTTTGTCAACGCCCTTTGAATGCCCTGAACGTTTACAGTTGTTCAGGGTGTTAGTACACCACAGGTCATGTTCATGTGTGTATGCATGTTCTCTCTCTGCCGTCCAAATGCCCAGCTATGTTTAACCCTTGGACCTTCACAGTTATCTAGTGGTTCTTTTTATTTTTTATGCAACAGGCAGTGTGGGGTTATTGAGTCCTTAGGCCTGCCACCATTATTTCCTACCACCTTTAGGTATGTGCCTTGGACCCTTTTCTACATTTCCCTAAAAATGGCCATTATTAGTTTGACAATTTTTGTGATTAACATCAGCCATAATGACAAATCGTTCAAATAGAATATACAGGAGTATACACAACACACTTAATGTTCCTAAAACCACAAAAAATGACTTCATTAAATCTGATTTGATCAAACAAAATACAATTATTTTGCATATTAGGTATAAATGTTTGTTTATTAATATAGTTTTGGGGTTCAGGTTAGCCATTTGAATTAAAGCATTGACCTTAATCTCACATTGGTAAACCTAGAGTGGCGAGTTCGATTCCCGTCTGGGCAAAGGAATTTATTTAGTGATGGAATTCATTAAATAAAATCCTCAGTCCAATCCTGGCTAGAAAAGGGTGGTAACCTGTAGATAACCCATCCCAATTAGCCTTAGTTGCAAAAAGTGGACATTAATAAATAATAATATTAATATAGTCTATATAAAATTATTGGACAAATAAAGCTCCTTAATAAATGATGACAAGGACAGAAGTGGTAGGAGTACTGAAAATGAAACTCTTCCAAAAGCATACCTGATGAAAATAGTTAATTTTGTGGTGGTGGCTCAAATACCTTATTTTATCCTGATAAAGCATAAGTTTATTTTTAAAACCTAGTAAAAATGACATACCGACCTCTTCTCTCGGAGATTAAGCAGTATTTTCATAAAGCACTTGTTTCACGCCCAGAAACAAAATATGTAAAATGAAAAATAAATTAATTTAATAGTATAAATTAATTATTCTGATATTAAATACATTTGAATATGTTTACTTGTTACCCTTCATCAGCACTAAAAAAAGAAAATCAAGACACTTCACTAGCTACAATATGAAAAGTGTACAGACAATAAAATAATTGTTCTTTTTCTTAACTTTGTAGAATTTTTATCACCAATTATCAGATTCCTCGTATATACTTGAATGATACTTATCAAATCAATCACTATTTCTACACAAAATCCTAATTTATGACATAGTGTAGATTCTTGCATTCTTTCTAGTGAGTTTAACAGTAGCCAGCCAAGCTCATGTAAGCAAAGGTCACCTTTAAGAACTAGAGATGAGGGATTGCCTCGAAAGTACTCATCATTCATATAGAGATTAGTCTTAAGATTCTTGTGATAATGGATCCCTTCTGCCACTCCTAGTAAGGAAGTCAATCACTCAGGGGCTGCATTAACTAAGCACATATCCCACATGATTATAAGCTAAGTATATTTCCCACGTGGTTTTATAATAGATAAATCTGCACACTGATAACAGAACAACACTGTGAATATTAAGTGAAAAAATACTTAAAGGAAATCTGATAAAATGTGAATATCTCGGTTAATATTCAGGATAGAGAAAAATGCATGTAACAACATTTATTGGCAATTACATCTATTGATTATTGGTTTTATTCTATTGATATTCTATGCATAACCTAACTTGGTCTTTAGTTTTGCATAAAACATTTAAATATCGAGATTGGGCATGGCAGAGACAAAAGTTACGGTTGCTAGAGAGTTAGATATGTATTTGATCAGGCCTTGCTTTCGTCATTTATGAAAAATTTTATTTCAAATCTTATGATAAGTACACTACATTAATGGGCTTTGTAGGCAATCATGTATTCTTTCTCATAACCTTTATTAATTTTCAGCTTTCAGTAAACTCCCACTTTTAGTCATCGTACATCCAACAGTAGGTCAATATATCATGAAACCATCTATTCCCAGCTGAAACACTGAATATTATTTTCACTGAACCTTTATTATGTGAGATATATGCTAATAGGTAATGTGTTGTCATCGAGTAAGATTTTGTTCTTGACTAGAAAATGTTTTTTGTATCTATACCATACTTAATATTTAGCTGTTGCTCTCAACACAAAATTTTATATTAGTTAATGGCTGAAACCGGACCAGAAGTTGGTAGGGGGGGGGGTTCAAAAAATCAAATCAGATCAAAGAATGTTTCCAACCTTGTTAAAGAATTGATCCATCACGATTGTAGTTCTTTACATGTTTTTTAACGCAAATATTAAGGGAGATATTAGTAATTTTTTCAGCCTCCAGAAAACCCTCACTTCTTATTGGATTTTTACTTCAAAATAGTGAATATATGGTGAGATGACATTACTTCATACCAGCAGGTGGGAAATCTGCTTGGGTACGCAGCCCTGCATGACTGACCATTTCACAGCTGTAATGTATCCACTTTTATTTTTATTTATAATTAGCGGGCTTTCTTGTAATTAACCAATTGCCTGTTGCTCACTTAGCACCATGAGACCATTGAATTAAATTCTACCTGTCGGAATTAACCTGAATTAAATTGACAAATTCTATTGAGTATTTAACATTGATGTGGTCACTTGAAGTCACTATCAGAGCCATGAGGCTTCATCAAACCCTGGTTGAAAGACATTAATGCCACGGAGATAACCCATTTAATGCAAGTAAGGGGAAGAAGAATGAGTTATCTGGAGGAGTTGTCTACCATTTTCCGACATTGCAGACTTCAGATTTTATTATGTGACTCCATCATTAATTTTTACTCAAAAAAAAAAAATCATTTCATACAAATACTTAACATAAGCTATTCTAAAAAAATTGTTCATTCATTGCAATGCTAATACCTAAAATCTTAAGAACACAATTTTTGAATAAATGCACTTAATTTAGTTATTGGGAAATGATTAATTAAAAGTCTGTCACGCAGGGGCTGCGTAAACTAAGCAGATTTCCCATGTGAAGTTTAACAATAGATAAATCTACATACTGCTAACACAACACCACCGTGAATATTAAGTGAGTCAATACAAACGATAATAAGAAACCTCCCGATGGAAAGCATCTGAAATGTAAACAAACAGTTCTGCCAATTTCTTACGGGAAAGAAAAATAATTACTGTAATATATCTGAATATAATGTATTAATTTGATTGAAAACTGTTTACTATATCTAGTACTGTAATTTATAATGAATCAGAATAATTTTTATCTCAATGAACCAAATTTAAGTAGTCCAAAACTTAAGAAGGGGGGGGGTCACCAGAACATATTTGGATGTATCTCGTTTAATAAATGTCTCTTGAAAACAATATGTGGTATTTAAGCTTCGAAAGATGTGGTTTATTACTTGACCGAGTATTGTTCGTACACCGAATTATAAACGAGATATACGCTAAAGCCTATAGTGGAAGTGAAAAATTTTATTTGGCACAAAAGACTCAACCGAACTAAATAAAATTTGGTATGTGTATTACTAACGCCTTCATTATAATAAGCCATACCTACATTTCTAGGGACGGGCAGGAGTAGGGGTTGTAAGGGAGGCCTGAATTTAAAAATAGCGGTATTTTGTTTTCTATTCGTTTTACTGCAAATATGCACATGACCAAAGCAGTTTAATTTTTTATTTGAAGTAACTTTTATGATATTCACTTTTGTCTTATAACAAAGTATAAACGAGATATACACTAAAACTTTAGCGGGAGCCAACAATTTTATTGGGCACTGACGATTGAACCGAACTTAACAAAACTCGGTATGTCAATTAGCATTAATTCTTCCATGATTATAAGCTATATTAAATTATTTAGGTTCGAACGGGAGTGGGGGTTATAAGGGGTCATTGTCCATTTGTTTTTCGACAAATGTGCACATAACAAAAGTTGTTTACTTTGTTATTTAGAGTAACTTTTGTTTTATACATTTTTTCGGGAACAATGTATGAAGCAAGTAATTTGCGTAGAAATATTGATATGCTCAAAGATTCTTTCCAGTATGAACTACCAGGTACCTCACCTGGAAAAATTAATTCAATTCTATGTTAATATTTTGTCCTTAATAATTCAAATCTAAGCATAATGCACAGGAGACGGGAAATACGAGTATGACAATATGGAGGACAGTAAAGTCTTACATAAAAAAATAATTTTATTATTAACAAATCTACAGCAATGATGGGTATAGACTCTTAACACTGGGACGGGTAAATATTCTGCAATGTAAAGCTTTGCCAAAAAAGTACCATCACCATTCAGCCTCAAATGAATTCCCGGGCAAAGCCGGGTATCTGAGCTAGTATATGTATATATATATATATATATATATATATATATATATATATATATATATATATATATATATACATACAGAGTTTTGAACGAACCTCATTTTCTCATCTAGGTAGGATTGATGGACATTTGAAGAAAAATTTTGAAAATCGCGTCATGAGTACGACCTCAATAGCTGATTTCCCTCAAGGGAAATCTGCTAAAATCGGCATGTTTTATATTATGTTATATTCCAATATTAAATTAAGGAATTTATCACTGTTAAATTTTTTTACTAAATTGTTTGGTTCTATATTAAATTTTAAAGCTATTTTGTATCTTTGCAATTTATTGATGTATCATAAGTTGGTGTGTCAATGCTTTATTAATTACTTCTTTTTTTAAAATCAATTCTTTGCTTTGAAAAATATTGTATTTGAAAATAGATTAATGTAAATGTGTATTTTTATAAAATTTCACACCCATTGTGAGGTGTACTGTCAAACTAAGTAGTTGAGTTGAGAAGTAGGTTTTGGTTTTTCGGTTTTTTAATACTGTTATTTAAAGACAAGAAATTTATAATAATTGTAATATCAATTGTATATCTGTTCCATCATAAGTTTTCTTTTAAGTGCCATTAATTATTTCAGTTGTATCTTAAGGAGTTAAACCTTTAAGGATCTATTTAACAATTTTGTCATTATGTGAAGAAAGAACTAATGAAGAATGAAGTCACTGGTTCTATCCAATCATGAAACTTTTTAACTGATTAAATTATTTATAGATGTATACATATTTATGAGAAATAGTATTCAGCCATTCCATCAAGTTTGATTTTCAGAGTTAACTAAAGTTTGCTTTTTAAGTTAGTTGTCTTTTACAAGTTCAATTGTTACCTAATGACTTTAAGAGTTTGTAATTTTATTGTAAAGTGAAAAAATAACTGATAAAAATATATCTATTTATTTATTTCTTATCTTCTGTTATACTTTTTTAAAAGAATATTTAAATATAAAAAAAAAAATGTTGTTAGAATGCATTTTCTTTTCCATATTTTAACCTTTTATTTTTTTAATCATTTATTTATTTTTTTCATCAGCCAAGTAATTTGTAATTGTTTTTTTTAATTTGTACAATTCAGTTTTCGAAATGAATAAAGAAAAATTAATGTAATTTTTCAGGAAAAATGAATTATGGTTAAATGCAGGAGGGTTAGTGGGTTTTCACTTACTTTCTCTAAAACATTATTGGTTTTATTTCATCATTTATAACCAAATTTTATTCCTATTCTAATGTCTTTGCAATACAGAAAATATATATTTATTTACTTGTTTGTTAACACTTTAGTGGCTATGACTATTGTTTCTTAAGGCCCGATTCCACTGGGGCAACATTTGTGCAACATGTAGCATGCGGCAATGACGCATGTTGCACACTGTCTTTCCATACAGGAAACACAAGGTGACAAAAAATGCCGCATGCTACAAGTTGACCGTTGTCGTCTCTCCATTACGTCATCATGCGACATGATTGGACGTGTTGAACGTTGTTGCCGTCTATCCAACAGCCCGCGGATCAGTGCAACATGACCGACTGGATCAACGAAAAAACGGTTTCGTTTATCGAAGAATATCACAATTCTCCCGAATTGTGGAATAATAAAATACCTGAATATAAAGATGCAAACCTAAAAAAGGACAAGTTAAAAAAATTATCCGGTAAATATAATTATTGTTTATTATATTATTATACATATATTATTATAATTCTAATTGTTTATTTTTTTTTATAATTAAAATATGGTTCAGTAAAAGAAATAAAAAATAAAATCAAGTGTTTGCGGTCGGCGTTACACCGTGAGCACAAGAAACTACATCAAACAAGTGGTTCATCTCCGTCTAAAAAGGGAAATGGTTGTACAAATTGAACTGAATATCTTGAGCATCAACAAACAGCTCTCTTCTCCAATATCGTGGCGTTTTTCTTTTCTTTTTATTATGATTAGCGATGACCAAATATGCCGCAGCCGCGATCCTTTGTAGTGACATAATGTTGCCCTTTGGTTTCAAACTGGCCAACTGAGGTTGCCTGTATGGAATTGTTTTTGTTGCGTACCACACTCATGTGCAACAACGCACATGCAACATTGTGGCATGCAACTTTGAATTGAATTTTGTGCCACAAGTCGGACGACGACAATAGGTAACACTAGGGAACAAATATCATGCAACGTGTCGTTCAATGTTGCCCCAGTGGAATCGGGCCTTTAGTTGCCAAACTCGAATTATTAGCTTTGGGTATACAAATTAAGATCAAAATGCCATTTGAGTTAAGACATTGGGGTCATTACCATTTTAGAATTTCCTAAAAAAAATTATACTTGTAGTATATAATGAGAATAAAAATATCAAATTTTAATTTGTTATCTTAAACGTTTTCCAAAAAAAGGTTTCGTAAAGTTTTGGAAAAAGTACCCAAAAACGCCGGACAGGCTTTTTGAAATTATTCTTGAAGCTGTCCTAATTGGCGAGAGTGGTACCAGATTTCCCTTAAGAGAAATCAGCTATTGAGGTCGTACTCATGACGCGATTTTCGAAAAATTTCTTCAAATGTCCATCGATCCTACCCAGGAGATGACGAAAACAAGGTCCGTTCAAAATTATATATATATATATATATATATATATTTGTCTGTTATATATATTTATACAATTTTTCGATCCGACGTATAGTAACGGAGATTTTTCGAATATCCTCCCCTCTAACCCCCCCCCCTCCCACTGGCCCGATTTCAGCCATTTACGAACTGGATCTGTCTTTTTGCATAAAACGACTAAATATCAAGTTTAGTAATGATTAAACAATTATTGCGACCGCTAGAGCGGTAACAGACAAATATATATATATATATATAAATATATATACATACACAGTTTTGAACAGACCTCATTTTCGTCATCTAGGTAGGATCGATGGACATTTGAAGAAAAAATTCGAAAATCGCGTCATGAGTACAACCTCAATAGCTGATTTCCCTTGAGGGACATCTGCTAAAATGTCACTTGTAGCTTGACATGCTTGTGTGCCTTTGATAAGGTCAATTATGTGAGTTTTGTTGTGATATCCTAATGTTTCGAGCACATTACTGTGTCTGTTTACAGCTTTCAAAAGAAACTTATTGAATTTTTAACATTTCCAGAAAGGACCAAAGAAGATTTATAATAAATCGGACGAATGTGCTGCTCAGTAGTAAACATAAAAAACCTTCTTAAACTTTTGCTATTACAAGAAGTATTGTGACGTCGAGGCCGAATGGCGAAATTTTCAAAAATCGTGACCTAAGGGGAAATCTGCTAATATTTGTCTGTTACCACTTTAGCGGTCGCAATTTTAAGCACCGTGACGCGATTTTTGTTTGATCCACTTGACCAAACTCTATATTTAATCGTTTTATGTAAAAAGAAAGTTAAAGTTCGTTAATGGCAGAAATCGGGCAAGTGGGAAGGGGGGGGATTTTAGAAAATTTCCGTTACTATACATCGGACCGAAAACGTGTATAGAACCACTCTTTTTGCAAATTTAATCTACTATAAATATTGTTTTATATATATTTATAACAAGTGCCCAAAAACGTCGGACAGGCTTTTTTGAAATTACTCTTGAAGCTGTTCTAATTGGCGAGAGTGGTGTTAGCAGATTTCCCTTAAGGGAAATCAGCTATTGAGGTCGTACTCATGACGCGATTTTCGAAAAATTTCTTCAAATGTCCATCGATCCTCCCCAGGAGAAGACGAAAATGAGGTCCGTTCAAAACTGTGTGTTTGTATATATATATATATGCACGTCTGTTACCGCTCTAGCGGTTGCAGTTACTGTTACTAAACTTGATATACAGGGGTTTTATGTAAAACTAAATATCAAGTTCGTTAATGGCTAAAATCCCACTATTGCGAGGAGAGGATTTCAAAAATTCGTAATATCTCAGTTATGTGTCGAATCGATAAATTGTGTAGAACCAATTTTATTGCAAATGTAATGAATGTTCTATAAATGTTATGTACGTGTTTTCACTATCTTGAGTATTAACCGTGAAATTTGCATTTTATAGTTTTCGCCCTTCAGTAATCCCCCACCCTTACTCTTATGTCATATTAACAATAAGATGTTATATTATGAAGCACATTTCTCAGCACGAGGCCTTTTGTTTTCTTACCTGAGGTACAAGATTCCTTCACCATCCAGCACCTCAAAATTGGATTTGAAATATATGGTGAGATGAGATGGACTAGAACTCCATATGGGAAATCTTCTTAGTTAACGCAGTTCCTGGGTGACGGGACTTTTCCTAGGTGGGAAATTATGCGGCTATGTTCGGTAGGTTTGCCAAATTTATTAAGGCCAACCATTTAACTCCCAAGCTTGAATTATTGTATGTTTCATTAAGTAATTCGAGATGGAATATTTGAGATTACTCCTTTGACGACAACAGTTCTACTAAAGAGTTCCTCCACCCTCAGACAAATATATAAAGGAAGAAATCCAACACTTCAGGGGGTAGCCGGAAAGTTGTCATATATTAGCTAAATAAGAAGAGAAGAGTCGCTCCAGCATATTGCAGACAGTTGAATGTAAAAATTGGCTCTGTCATAGCTTAGAATATCCCAATTGTCACTTGAGATGAAGTGAACAGAATGTTGTTTGAATACCAGGGCATGCACTTCATTACACCTGATTTACGTTGTTAATCAGTTTAATTCTAAAAAGAATATGAGTTAAAAAAATTATTTCCTAAGAATTGATTCATTAATAAATAATTTTGGTCTAACTTCACTTCGTGAACCTTGAGTCATGGGTGCGACTCCCACCTGGCCAGTAGAATGTTATTTAGTGATAACTCGTTACATAAAATCCTTTGTCCAACCTTGGCCAGAAAATGGTGGTAACCTGCAGATAACCCGTCCCAGTATCATAAAGTCGGCGTTAATAAATAATTCGTCAGAAACTTTTACTTGAAGTTCGAAGAATCATTTTTAAACTATAACAGATAATACACCTTATCACATACTGTGAAATGTTAGTACCATAATGCGTCGGCATTAAGGAGAGACTTGAGGAGACATATTATTGTGCTTGGTACCATCTGTAGAGTTAAAGATAGTTGGAAACGTTAATTCGATTCTGATCAGGTTAATTGTTTAACTAGTAGTTTTGATCTCATGTTCTGATATTTATTAGAAGTTTTGCTAGCGAAATTCTTAAAGGTCGGAAGTTGAAAGGCAGAAATCTACCTGTTTAGGAAGAGGAATGAGCGGAGTAAGTTTAGAAAGAAATATTTTTAATCTTTGTTGACAATTTGATCATAAATTGCCGGAAAGAGACCATGGGTGATTTAACTTGGTTGTAACCTTTCTCCTCTTGTGTCTTGCTGATTCTTTCCAGCAATCACCTGGTTGACAAGTGATTCATATAACTTTGCAAACTTGTATTTTTGTATGACTTACTTACACGAACACATTTCAATCATTGGAGTCATTATACTCACCTACAATTTGAAACTCTGTGCTATATCTTTTGCCGCTACACTAACCTCATGGTCGGACCTTTTGGTAAATTCGCCTAGCAAATTGTGAGAACCACATATCTTTGAAAGTGATGTTTTAAACTTGGTGCGCAAGATTGGTCTTCGGGTTCATGGTTTCTTGGTTCCCGTTGTTTGATTTTCGGATAAATCTTAAGATAACTGAATATACTCTTTGCTTTTCTTCCTATATAAAACAAAAAAAAAATCACTGAAGAACATATTGTGGAGTTTTTTGCCTTGATAAAATTGTGTTAATATTTATTGAGTCAATACTCTTGGGCTGTTAATTGTAGATTCGATTCAGTCATGTGAGTCGGAATTTATTTGGTAATGGACTCTAAATAAAATCTTCAATCCCACCTTGGCTAAAAAAGGTTGCTTATCTGTAGATAACTCGTCGCTAGGAATTACGACCTAGAGGAAAAAATGCGAAGAAGAATAGCAACATAAACGGAAAATACCCGTATGTAGTTCCTTAAAACTGAAGCAAAAGTATTCTTGGATCATATTCACAGGCAAATAATATTCTCAAGGCACCTACGATATAGTCTAAGCAAACGTGGATCTTATCTTTCTGAGTACTCCTAGACAGATGTTTTAATTAAAGAGACCTTTCAAGAGTCTTCTCTAGCTCTTCTCTATTTAATTTTTAATTAATTTCAGTGGCTAAAGGTTGACAAGAGTGAATTACACAAAGCTGCTGCACTAGGGCTCACGTCTGATATCAAATTCTTTTTGGACCTAGATTTTGAGGTAAGTTGTTCACAATATTATTTTATTTTTTTTGATATCATGGTTTCATCGGCCACACCAAAGATAATTAGTGGACGTTTCTCCTTCCTTCCTTCATAAGGCTTTAAATCTTGTCAAAACTTCCAAAAAATAATTGCAAAAGAAGTGACAGATTCAGGAAGTATTTGTAGCTAGACATGAACAAAGTTCTTAATCTGCATAATATATATATATTATTTTATATTAATATAATAATGTTGAAAAATTTATTTAGCTCCTGTGTCAATTAGGGCATGGAAATTATAGCTGAAAGTAAATAAAACAGAAAGTTATCTGTTTATCATCGTACATTTGGCAAGTTACGTTTCAAAAATATATTGGATTGTGGTCTATTCGGCGATATAGGTAAATTGCCTCAAGAACACAGACTGTTAATATGTAGATATTTCATTTGTCTTTTGCGGCATATCTCCAGCGGTGTCTACGTTGTGGTGGCCCACGATATTTCGCCGGTCTTCCAACCGGCTTCTTCTGGTGGTCATGCTTTGGGTGTGCTTGTGGCAGCTCTTAATGATTAATTAAGGCAGCTCTTAATGATTAATTAATTAACATTGAGAGCTGCCACAAGCACACCCAAAGTATGACCACCAGAAGAAGCCGGTTGGAAGACCGGCGAAATATCGTGGGCTACCACAACGTAGACACCGCTGGAGATATGCCGCAAAAGACAACTGAAATAGATTCCCAGCGACGGAGTTTAAAAAAATGTAGATATTTTCTGCTAAGATTGTTTGTCTGTTAGGTAGATGTTGTAGACGAGAGAGGCTGGACACCGCTGCACTATGCATGCGAAGGAGGTCGAAACGATGCAGTTTGTCTGCTACTGAAGCGAAAAGCGAATCCCAGGATAAGGACTCCAGAGCATGACACTACTCTTCATTTAGCAGCAAGAGGCGGAAACACCCATATTATAAAGGTATCTTAAGGGGTACTTTTATTTTTTTGGGGTTGCCATTGTAGAATTTAAAGATATTTAACCTCCCACTAGGTGGTTTAATGATTAGGTTAACTCGATGTACACCGAATTAAAATAGGTTTTCGTTAAAAACGTATTTAAAAGTTAAATATATTAGTGGAATGAGTGTGACAAATAATGTAATTTCAAATATGTTTAATTTAAAAAAAAAGTTTTGTGCTTGCGATTATATGTCGCCAAAGTATATGATAAATTCCTTTCTCATATGTTAGACACTCCGAAGGTGGTCTCTAGAGATATGCAAGCTCAATGCCCTACCACACTTTTAACTGCAATATAACAATGAGGTATCCTTCAAATGGGTTAACTTTTTTTTGTTTTTTTACTGGCCAGACTCTAAAGATGTTTATCATCTAAGGTCGCTCCCTACTTCATGACTATTAAGAGCTTAGCATGAAATTATGAAATCTTGTATTTTGTGTATATTATGATTCATTGACATTTCGATTTTAAATAAATAATAAAAACATAATGTTTGATAGTGGTATTGTATACATTGTGTTTCTTAGAAGATGACTAGATACAGTTCAAATAACAAAACCGTCCACTAATAAATAAATTTATTCATATCCCGTTCTACATATTTTTCGTCATTGGGGTCCCTCTTCAGGATCTACAAATCACACACATAAAAAAACTAAAATAAATCCACATTTGCCCTCTCCTGGCAAAAGAATGTTTTTTCTATAGATAATGTGAATTTTCAGTTTTTTAATGCGTGATATTTTAGTTCCTGAAGAGCGCCTCGAATTATGTAAATGGGAATATGAAAACATTCATTTAAGATGGATGAGTTTCGTAGTTCCACTTTGTGCCTTCTCATCGTCTTTACAATGATACTAAAATTTAATTTAGCTGAACCAAAATATTTGAATGCACAAAAAAGATCTTGTTAATGTTATTCTATATAATAGAGGTACATCTTATTCAAACTTTTAGGAGACATGATCCTCCATAGGTGTAGATTGTGCTAAAGATCCTACATATACAGGAATATATTCCAATAATCAGAGAAGTAAAACTTTTGAATCAGTAAGAGATTGTCATCTATATATAACATTTAAACTGTCTTTTTGATGTTATTTCAAATTCTGCCCAAACAGATATTGTACCAGATGAAAGTGTCCTTCAATGATCGAAACATTCTGGGGAGAACGGCACTTCATGAAGCGGCTGCACGCGGCAAAGCTGCAGCGATCAGGACTCTCCTGGCATTGGGATCACCTGTAAGTTCCTTACTATAGACATACCATATTCAAAAGATCTAGGCTTGGCGCATGCGTGGCCTCTGACACTCCCTCTCCAATCCCACCCTATTTCCATTTTCCCTCCAAGTGCGTTTACATCAATAGAATTCTATTAATGTTATTACAATAGTTATATCCGCACTTTTGGCATCGGGTCTGCCGCACAGGGGTCAGGTTCGACAAATATTGTCTAATGTAGCCGAATATTTAAGAAAGAAAAAAGAGATGAATAACCTTAAATATAGCTAACGGTCAAACGTATTTAGCTAAAGGAAATAAGAGCATGCAGGGCCCTGATGTTTCCAAATGTTTGTTTACAACTGTAGAGAGTAAAAAGGCCGAACAAAAGAAGAAAATTGATTGTACTAGGGTGAATCAAATATAAACGAGACTTTTCGTCTTTCGGGCACAGTAGTGGTGGGAGAACGTTCCCGCCTTTTTTGTTGTTGGGTAGGTTAGTCAGGAGTAGGGGAAGCACGTGATCTCGCCACCTCGATCGTCTCGTTGTCCACCGTGACGATGTCAGAGGAAGAGGTACCCCCGTCGACTGCGCAACGTGTCGTAATTAAGTATCTCGCCGCAGAAGGCGTAAAACCGGCCGAAATCTTGAGGAGATTGACTGCACAGTTCGGGGAAAAGACACTTTCGCGAGCCAGAACTTGGGTGCACCACTACACCCCAGAGTCTAAACAAGCGAGTATGGAGTGGAGAAAACAAGGAGAACCTGGACCAGTGAAAGCTAAGTCACGATTGTCAGCAAGCAAGGTTTTGGCTACCGTTTTTTTTGACCAGCGTGGTTTGCTGTACCTCAATTTTTTGCATGTGCGCAGGATAATTAATGCAGCCTACTACTGCGACATTTTCAGTGACGTCCGACTTGCATATCGCCGCAAAAGACGAGACGTACCGATCAGAGAAGTGGTTCTTCTCCATGACAATGCTCGCCCCCATACAGCAGTCTTGACTAGGGAAAAATTGGAGCAACTGGGGTGGGAGACACTGGAACACCCTCCTTACAGTCCAGACCTGTCACCCTGTGACTTTCATGTGTTTGGCCCTCTCAAGGAAGCTTTAGGAGGCCAAAGATTCGACAGTGATGGTGAGGTTGAAGCCTATTGCGCAATTGGCTGCAGACACGACCTGCATCTTTCTACATGGAAGGAATTGGAAAGCTACATATCCTCTGGGAAAAATGTGTTTCCAAGTCAGGGGATTATGTAGAAAAATAAGCTATATTATTTTTTGCGTTTAAAATTAAAATAAATTTAAAAAAAAAAAAGTCTCGTTTATATTTGATTCACCCACGTATCATTTAAAAATATGGGAAATCTGCTAATAGCGTTATTAGAAGTGATGTGGAGAGTAGTGGGGGAAGGTTACCTCCCCTCCGGGCTTGCCCCTGGTTCTTTTGAATGTGGTCAACCTATAGTTCATTATTCAATTTTTGTTTGCTCTGCATTTACTTTGAGGTGAATTTACTAATATATAGTTTAGCTAGCTTTTTTATGTTGCATAAGTAGACACCTTACAAAGATTGATAGTCCATGGATGTTAAACCAGACTTAAGAGAGGTAAAAATGAGCTCAGCTAACGCTCCTGCATTTATTTATTTTTAACGTAATTTACTTATTTGTTGTATTGAGGTGAGTATGCCTTCACTGGAGGAATACACTCCGCTCCATCTGGCGGCTAAAGGTGGACATCTAGAGGCAGTCATGGAACTCCTTGAAGCTGGTGCATTGGTGAATGACGGCCTATTGACTCCATTGCACTTATCCGCAGAGCAAGGAAGCGCTGAGGTTATTGAAGCTCTGATCAAGAACGGAGCTGACGTCATGGCTACCACGAGGAATGGAGACACCCCACTGCATCTTGCTCTGCTCAAAGGGAAGAGGTAATATCATTTGTGGGAAATTATTTGAGTGAGAGAAAGGGATTTATTGTCCTAACACATTTATATGGTGCCATTTCTGTTTTGAGTATTTCAGGTTGGCAGCTGAAACATTAGTCCGTTTAGGGGCTAAAATCGAAGCTAATGGGTACTTAAATGCAAAACCTCTCCATTGTGCTGTTCTTTGTCAGCCCAAAGTTGTTAGTTGGCTTTTGAGCCTTGGAGCCTATCCGAATTCTGTTGATAGAGACGGTGCTACGCCAATGACATGGGCGGCTGCACATCACAAGGTATTTATTATTTTTTATATTATGAGTCCGGCACGCAAGTTAAGCAGATTTCTCAAGTGCTAGAATGATTTCCTCTTACATTGTTTTCCCTCATTTCTTCAAATAACCCCTGATCCTACAAAAATGAGAGTCCTTTCAAATTTCAATGTGTCTGTAAAGCACTCTAGGTAACGCAATGATCAAAGTGTAGCCTATACGGACTCATTCACACTCTAGTTTTTATTCTGGTGTAAACACTCACTGGTCTCAATCATAGAAGAAGTGAACGCCACGGCATCTTTGTTATGTTCTTGAAATTAGCGCCGACATGAAGTAACAATCTCAATGAGTTCCAAGTCCAATTCCAGATCAAGATAGTAACTGCTATATCCACAGCAATCCTCAAGGCAGCATGTCTGTTAAGAACAATTTTTTGTGGGACCAAGGACTGTTAATTGGTGCAGTTTTGTCAACAGGTGAAGCAATAACTACGTAAATATAGCTGCAATCTTATCTCTACCATGCCAAAAATGGTCATTTCCATCTGTAATAAATAAACGAGGAGCCTCGCTTTTTTTCCGCCTGTAATAGTCTATATTACCATTTACCACACCCACCAAATTTTACACCTTACATCATACAAGCCAACAATTCACACATCCTCAAAATTATTAATTATACTAGTATGATTATTGTACTGAGGCGCCAGTAACATAACCCATCCAAATTAGCCTTAGTAGAAAAATGTGAAGATTAATAAATAACAACAAATGTGTTTGTTGGAAAAAAGACTTTTACAATATATAATTTTTATACGCAATATGTACTACACTCATATTTTTTCCTGTGCCATCATCGCACCCTCTCCAATCAAACTGACAAGTCTGCGCAAATGAGATCAGTGAACATTAAACGAATGAAACGGCGTATATTGGACTGGAAGTGGGTTCAGGGAAAGTAGAATCTCCACAATCTTATTTGTTTCTATTATCATATCCTCCAGTTAAGAAAAAGCTAAATTTTTTCCGAAGAAAAAAAATCTAAAAAGATAGACTTGCATGATGTAAAGGACGTACTAGGTGCCTAGTCTTAGATAGCGAACCCTAAAAAATTAAATCCACTAACTGGTAAATAAATATTAGGATGATTTCATATTTCATAGGAACAGGCGAGACTACTTCTAAAGAGGAAAGGAGGGCAGGAACCTGTCATCAAATCTAAAAGTATTGGTTACCCTCCGACATCAGAAGGAATTACTTTAGCTGAGAAGGTTTTATGCTGGTTATCCATTTCTGAACCAATGAAGACTCAAGAACAAACGGTAAATCATCAAAGCAAATTATTATTACGTTATCATTAAGGCAAAGCCTTCTGTTGTCAGAAAAACGTTCAATTTGGAGTTATAGAGTACTTGCATTCAAAAAGTGGTGTTGTGTAGGAATCCTATGGCTTGTAAACTGTAGAAGAAAACAGTATATATCTAGAATTAAAAAATAAATAGAAAAATACTGTTAAATGAGTATCATTTTTTTTGGTTCATTCATTCAAATCTGTTTTTGATGCTTTGAAATTTTAGGGTTTTCTGATTTCTTGATTATATCTATAGCCTCAAAATGATAAGATAACACTCCACACATTAATTCTGTTTACGGCCAGTCTGATATTGATATTTTTAGATTACATTTCGACCGGTATTCTTTCAAACAAAACTTATATTATTGCATTTTACCTGACAAAATTTCGGCCCACTCAAGTTCGTACCATTAGCCTCCTTACCTCAACTAGCTGGGATGAAGAGCCAGTCTAGTTCTAAGGGCCGTCAGATCTTTGTTCAGCAAAGAATGCCTTTCTTTGTCTAAATGGTCTATGTTAAGTTTTTTAGATGGTTTTAATGTCCTACCTGTATTTAATTAAAAAAAAATGCCCGTGGATGTATGAAAGGTTTTAAGTGTTATTATGTTCCAAAAAAAAAATAGTTTTTATTGTTATATATCTACTTTAGCCTTTACCTAAAATATTTTAATAGAGATAAGTATATATTGTTTTTGTATGTCAACGGGGCACTGAACATGATGCACTGCATCGAAAGTGACGCTTCTACTGTAACAATTTATTAAAACGACAAAGCACTTTCGATGCAGTGCATCATGATCAGTGCCCTGTTGACACACACACACACACACACACACAATCTTTACTTATCTCTATTAAAATATTTTAGGTAGAGGTAAAATAGATAACATATAAAAATAAAAACTATTTTTCTTGGAACATAATAACACATAAAACCTTTCATACACCAACATGCAAATTTTTGAAATTTCTTTCATCTGCCTACACTGACAGAATTTTTTGAGGGGTCGGGGCTATATTTATGGGAATATTTGGCAGAAGCATATTTATGTAGAGAAAATTCATATTTCATGTTTAGAATCATTTGTTATTGCTTGCAGATAGACCCCTGACAAGAAACAAACTCCAGAGGAATACCAAACAGAAGAATAGTTTTATACAAAATCGGCATCATCTTCAACAACTATTACATATACTTTGGATTATATTTCTCTTTTTAATAAACTCAATTTTGATCAAGATAGTTTTAGAAATTTATTCTCTATTAGGTTAGATTTGGTATTCAACAACAATTTCTAAAATTGTTTGTTTTTAACATTTTATATTATTTTTTAATTTAAAGTAATTAAAGCCCGGATTTTTTATTATGATATTTGAATACTTTCAACCTCTCTAATTAATCTGACGAGTAGTATCCATTGCAAAACGAACCTGTTTTATTACTATTGGTGAATGAAAAATGAGAAAGATTTCAACAATTCTTAACCCCATGAAAGGGAGCTGAAGAACTTGAAACGTGTAGGAGTATTCTAACAGAAAATAAATAACATGAGAAAATAATTTGTTCATGACGATGGCTATATTTTTGATATATACATATATACTACTCAAGGGAACCTTAAGGAAAATCTGCTAAAAGAAAAGTATGGTGGAAAATAGTGGTGGTGGGTTTCCTCGAAAATACTTGAGAATAATGAGAAATGCTGTTTTGAAAAATTCAATACTAATTGTAAACAACTGATTAGAATGGACATTATTCAATAACATAAATAAAGCGTTACTAAAAACCATGAGAAGTTGTTCCTATTGAAAATAAATTTTACAATAAAAATGAGAAATATTCATTTCAATTTTTTTTATAATTAACTTGAAAAAATTAAAGAAATAAGGACCCCTAATTTGAAGCTACTCTTCTGTCCTTAACAAAACAGTAAACAGCTTCTTAGTATTTTTTTATTTTCCATAACAGCTGTTCTCGCTAACCTACATATCTAATTTACACTATTTCAAGGTCTAGTGCACGTACACGAAATAAACCACAGTTATACATACAATAAACACCCCAAAAACTCCCGTATTCTAAGAAATTTGAGATTAAAAGCATTAGATAAGAAAATATGTCTAAGACTACTTGGAGGAATGGTACATCTGAAGATGCACTTTCAGCTGACGCTGTACGTACATTGGACCAAATTGGCGAGGCAATGGACGGATTTGTATCCCATGCTGATTCATTCAAAGGTAACGTCTCTAGAAGAGAATCTGGTTCGTTGAGTAACCGTTTAAGGTTGAAACACAGTACATCTCACAATAAGACTAAGAATTTTATCAATTAAAAAATTCCTATGGGTCACGTGAGTGTTCAATCTACATCTAGTTACCTCAACGCCTTAAGGCTCGTCTCAGAATTTAATATTATTATTATTATTTATTAACGTGGACTTTTTTTAACTATGGCTAATTGGGACGGGTTTTCCACAGAATTTAACTTTAGAAACTTTGTTTTTAATAATTAACATAACTTTGTCCAACTCAGGCTACATGGTACTGGTTATCTATTTAGTCGCCACCTTTTTTTCAGTCAGTGTGGGAGTAAAGATTTTATTTAATGAGTTTGTCACTAAATAAATTCCTATTGACCATTTCAGTTGAGAATCGGACTCACGACTCAAGTTCACCAACGGAGATTAAGAGCAACAGCTTAACTCGCATGGCTAATCTGTGCCACCATATTAGACATTTTAAAGTTGTTCTAGTGGGCACCCCTAAGATGACGCTACTTTTTTTTGTTCCTCACGATCTTTAAAATGATCCGGTATCATTTTCCACAACTGCCGAGGATATACGGAAAAAGTAAATCTACTTAGAAACCTGAGAGGAGTGGGAATTTTAAGTGGCGTGTTCGTGTTTAGTGGTTAGAAATTTTTTAAAGTCCATCATGCTCTTCAAATCAACTAAGATTTCCCACGCGCTGGATGACACGCTGGTTTTGGGGCTCAGGTTAGCCATGTGAGTTAAAGCGTTGCCTTTAATCTCACATTGTAAACCTAGAGCGAGTTCGAGTCCCACCGGAGCAATAGGATTTTATTTAGTGACGAACTCATTAAATAAAATCCTTAGTCCCACACTGCCTAGAAATAATGTTAACCTGTTGATACCTCGTCCCAATTAGCCGTAGTAGAACAATTAATAATAAATAATTATAATAAGTAAAAGTCTGATGTGTAAAATGGAGGTTAACTAAAGAATGAAAAATTACGAATAAATCTCAACATTTGAGTAACTAGAACATGTGAAGTACAATTTAGGAGCATCAATAGTTTTACGAGGTTGATTCTATGGCATTGTCCGATCCGACTCATAATAACAGAAATATTTTTAATGACTACGATCTTTTTAGTGTTGAATGAAACGATTAGACAATGTACTTGTACTTATCTCAAATAAGGTCCGTTGACAACAGTCATGGGCATTTATTGTAAGTTTGGAATAAGCTTCAGGATATATTTGCTTTCTGTTAACGTGTGATGACTAAATCTGGGGGGGGGCTATACTGAATCCTAAAAATTAAAAAAAATAAATTGACTAATATTTGAGATAGAGAAGAAAAAGTGCACAGAAAAGTAAATTTGCAATAAGAGTAGCTATATACAGTTTTAATGGCAGTTTGGGGTTGTACACTCTTTAGGAAATTCTGCTCAAAGTATGTTATGTCCATCAAGGTAAATTGCCTGCTGTTCCATGTTGACTTGGGAATCCAACCCACTTTTTAAAGGTACTCAATAAATTACATATGGAGTGAATATTATTAAAACAGATGATCTGCTTCTATTTCAGGTAGCAATGGACTGATTGATGCTGCATTGTGGCACTGGGAATCATGCGGAAGACATTTGTGGCAAGCTATAAACACCATTTCGGGACAGGGAATTTTGGAGACATTCTTCTCTTTTCAGTCGGATCATGTCCAGGTCAAAAAATAAACACAAACAAATTAAGAAATATATGACGTCTTCTAAACCAATCATATTTTCACTAAAAGTTATTATTTAAGCAGATTTCCCTTACGGCTCATTGCCACACTCGATATTTAATACTATGTTAATAGGAAAGTCAAATTCGTTAATGGCAGAAATGGCGCATGCGCACACAGGAAGCTCCACAAGGGAGAGATAGCACTGTGGTTCCCGCTAAGGCTAAATATTTTCTGGAGCAGCGCCCCACTAATTTTAGCTACAAGCCGCCACTGCTCCAAGGAGGGATTCGCGATCAATATTTTATGTTATGATCAACTTATCGTTCAACCCTCGTTTACTAGCTGGAATGTGTAGTCTCCAGTAGACATGCGGTCCTGCCAGTACCCTGGAAAGGGGCGCAGTGGTCAACTCACCAATGGTTCACGGGATCTCAGGCAGATTCAAAGTCGTTAGTCATCCTGAGAAGCCGTTAGACTTATGTCATCGCGACTCTGGTTAAACTGGAGAGTTAACTCGTGCTTAAAAGTAAATCAAAGCGTATTTCTGACATATCCACACTAAACTTAAACAAAGCCCTAACAACAAAAGACTGAAACTTATTAAAACTGGTTACAGGTGTTCGTGAACCTGGAAGGAGCACACCCAGAAGATGTCGAAGTGAAAATAATCCCAGACGAAGCTGGATTTGACTTGAACGTCCGGCATCGGGAAGCTCGCTGCTTGGTGGGCAAGCGCCAATATGCACACCGACAAGTCTTGCGATCCTATAGATTTATGAGGCCTCTGACTTGGGAGTCAGCTGAGTACGTAGTGAGGCCCGATGGTATTCTCCACATGATCATTCCTGGTCCACTTCTCTCCTTACATTCAGTGCCATTCCAGCCTATTACAACGAACAGGAGTGAGTGCGGCCCGTGTTCGGTCAGGCCGGACATACACTGCACATAATGGATCCTATTTTTCTCCTGGATTAAAAGGATATAACAAGGTTGAACTCTTCCTCGGCGTCGAGTGCAGGCGAAGTGGTATATCGTTCACATAAGTGAGATTGTCAGCAAAAAAGATTGTGGCCATTCACTTCATAGATTCCACGGTACTTGGCCTGTAAGCCAGTTGACTCCATGTCTGGCAACAGTCACCTGAAGTTAAGCGTATTAAGGCTACGTGTAGTCAACTGGTGAAAGAAATATTGGTACTTTGGGAGCTCTAAAAATTAATTATTGAAGGCCATATGACAGACCACAATTTGAAATTCGTATCACCACAGTTACGATCCAACATCGAAAATGAACAATATGGCAATAACCTACAGCAAGATGGGACATAGGGAGAAAGCCTGCCTACAGGTCAGTCTGCACTGGTAAGCGATGCTGTTACACCAGCGCACCAAAATTCATAGTAAGTGGGCTCCATCAGCGTTGTGCTAAAGATCCTCTCCTGCTCGAAATGTTTTAAGAATACTGAAAACGCTAAATATCCCTCCAACAAAAAAAAAAAAAAAAAAAATCAATCCTCGAGTTGATTTAAGGCATTAGTTTTGGGCCTTCTATCATGGAAATTTAACCTCTTATAAATGGAAATCTTTGTGTGGTTTATTTCAAGTCAGCAAGAAGATTCAACATTTCGAAGGATTTTACTTGGAAATGAATGAGGTTATTTAAAAAAACAAGAAATATGACAGCTACAGTTCAAAGAAAGAAGACCACTGGTAAACCATCCACCAATAGACAGAGGATGAAACCATTAATGGAGTTGTTTGGGAGTAACGAGAACCTTTTATACATTAACGACATTAAAAAATATTACTCGATTGTAAACAAAGCAATGTATTTTCCCTCCCTGTTATGTTGATATGTTTTTAAGTTAAATATTACTTAACAACACCTTCAGTAAACCCCTACTTTAATCATCATCACGTTGTGTGATTATGTTGCAAATTAATCATGTCCTTGACTCGAAAACGTTTATATGATTTACACTATACTCTTTATCTAACCGTTTCATTTAATACTGAAGGCTGAATACTTCGAAAATTTAAAATATCTTCATCATTTGAAAAATATTATACAACCTGTCCTGTTAAATTATTTATGCTCTGCAATTATTGGTCTATACATATTTACGAAACATGTATAAATAAAATAAAATAAATAATTTAATTTATACATGTTTTCGTAAATAAAATAATAAGCGAGTTATTCGAAGTTACTGGTTTTCAGCCTTTGGAAGACCCCCCACTTCTAGTCATCGAAGTTTTACTTGGAAATAGAGAGTATATGGTCAAATGAGTTGTTATTTGGTCTTACCAGCACGTGGGGAATCAGCTTAGTTTACGTGGCCCCTGCGTATTTCTGACGAACTGGGCTGGACATGTTTTAGTTGTAACTGGTTCAAACACCTTGGAGGGATTGTTAAGAAAAGGGATAGTGTAGAAGCTGACATAAAACCCAGAATGGTCGGAGGGACCAGATGCTTCAATGCTATGCTATATGAGCATGTATAAAATGTTAAGAGTATTAATGTGCAAAACAATCATAAGATCAACATTTTTATGCGATAAAGGAAAGCTCTCACGAAGGAAACCGGGAAGCCTTCCTGGACTGAGAGAAAAGACCCCTAGGAAACATATTTGGAGGTGTGGAAGAGCTATAAAGAAGGAATATGAGGAAAAACTTGTGGAAATTGTGGTTCGGACTGGGGCGCACAATCCAAATTCTGTGGTTCTCTGCAGCCGCATGGGATGGTTCAGAATTATGAGAGCCTTGGTCCTGCAAGGGCTGTAGCAGCTACTAGTTCTTCATTAATGCACACAAATTTCATTAATTAAGACCAAATCCGTATGATTAAGAGGAGAAAGGGAGACATGGAAGTGACAATAACTAACTACGGCCCACTAAATTTCTACCAAATGATGGAACTACTGGCGATGAGATAACATCGACTACGTTTATTGACTTGTTTCAAGAACGCGACAATGGTAATATGAAGTGAGTTAAGGCACGCAACTTCAATTAGACCTATTTGAATTTGCCAGATAAGAATCTGAAAATAAACTTAGTCATTTGCTGGTCTTTTCTATTATGGCTATGAGCTGGGCAGTTAAGCTCTTTAAAGCGTTGTTATGTGATCTATTGTCTATTAACATTAGTTGAGGCAAAAGGTATCGATATACTGTGTGAAGGAAATCAGCGGTTTTTACCAGGACGAGAATCTTATAAATATGAATAAAAGTAAGAGTTTTGTGATAATCGTTAGTGTAGTAGTGGGAATTATATTAAGTCCGTCACTCAGGAGCTGCTTAGCCTAAGCAGATTTTCTACGTGATCTCATCTCACTCATTTTTATGTCGAAATAAACATCTGATGAGTGGAAGTGGATGTTTACAGAAGGCTGAAAACAAGAAAGTACGAATAACTCCCTTAATATGTGAGTCACGAAAATATCTACGAGACAACAATCTAGAACATCAATAGATGAACGATAAGCGAACTTATAACAATTTTAAATCTGTCTCATTATAAGGCAGATAATTTGAATTTTTGAATTTTTCCTTTTTGTAAACCTCCCTTAACATTGATCCGATTTCAGCCATTAACGGATATGTGTTATAGTGTTGACTGAAACGGTTAAATATCGAGTATGGTGTAGATGAAATAAATATTTTCTAGTCAAGTAATAAAATCTTAATTGGTGAAGTCACCACACAACAACGTATTTGCATTTATCACATATATTAATGATCTGTTAAAAACAATATTAGGTATTTATATTGGAATAAACCGTTTGATGATATATTCGGTTCTTGTTGTCGCATGACTAAAAATGGGATTTACTGAAGTCTGAAAATTAAAAAATGCAAATATCTAGGTTAATATTCAAGATAAAGTGTCTAGATAACATTTATAGGACATTAAATTCACTATAAGATTGGTTCAATAAAAGTTTTGTAACCAAGGCATTATAACTTACTCTCCCAGCCTAATTTCAGCTGTTAACGGACTTGAACCTTAGTTTTACCTGAAAAACTTAAATTTCAAATTTCGTTATGATCAAACTAAATTGCTACTGCTCGAGCGGTAACAGACAAGTGTGTGTTTATATTTTTTAATATTTTATTTTGAAAGGACCTCTTTTTGTCATCGATGGATATTCGAAGACATTTTTCGAAAAACACGTAATGATTACACCAAGAGCTGATTACGAGAAAGCTGTTAAAAATGAAAGTCGGAACCTAATTTTATTTTATCCATTGCTCAGACAAGCCTATGGTATCTTTCAATTAATGTAATTTCCTAAAGTGAAGGAATGTTCAGGTTGAATAATTCCAGACTACGCTTAAGTAATTGATTCCCTTATGTATATTTTAGTCAGAAATTAAAGAGCATTATAACTGTGAGTACTGAGGGTTTAAATATCTAAAATTAAGAATATATTTCTGATATTAGACGTGTGTATCAAAATTAGAAAGTAAATATAAAAATCTAACCCAATCATTCTCTTTCGGACAGATAATGGCAGCAGGTCATGAAATATCCTTATGACTAAGCCAAAGAGTATTAGAAATGCAGGAATGAAACGCAAATGACAGTACTACACTTCACTCTTAGTTTTCCCCGTATTAAGAACCTTATTTAAACAAATCTGAAATATAAGCTGGAATGAAATTGTCTGTGATATAATTGTTTGTATGACTATTTTGTATTTTAGCAATTTTGACAACACGAAGAGACTAGAGCATGGAAGCAACGGGCCCCTACGGCCATTCTAGTTCTTATATCTGCTTCCATGCTTTTAGCAGGTTTACTTGCTGGAAATCAGCTATTGAGGTTGTACTCATGAAACGATCTTTGAAAAATGTCTTCAAATATCTATCGATCCTACCTACGAGGTGACGAAAATGAGTTTCATTTATTTATTTTATGTATACTTTACACACACACACACACACACACACACACACACACACGCACGCACACGCACCCGCACACACACACGCACACACACACACATATATATGTCTGTTAATGCTCTAGTGGTCATAGGTAGTGTTTGATCGCCACCAAACTAGATATTTAAACTTTTTATGCAAAAATACAAATTAAGTTCTTTAATAGCTGTAATAGTGGGACGGGATAGTTTAGAGAAAAGTCCATCACGCAGGGGCTGCGTAACCTAAGCAGATTTCCCATGTGAAGTTTTACAATAGAGAAATCTGCATACTGGTACACACAATACCACCGTGATTAAATGCAAACGGTAATGAGAAATCTTTCAGTTAATTAAAATAAATTCCCAACTGAAACGGCTTCTGAATTGTAAGAATAATTTATATTTTAATAACTCAAATTTTAGTAGTCCAAGAACTAAAGAAGGGGGGGGGGTGGTTGAACAGAACGTATTTGCATAAATCTCACAAAGTAACGAAGTTAAGGTAAGGTTAGAAACGACCAGTAAGGTTAGAAGAAGCTTCCACCTGAGCCGAGTACTGACGGAAATGGCCGACCTAATCCGAACTATACCCGACCACAGACTTCATAAAAATGCAAATATCTCGGTTAATATTCAAGATAGAGAATAAATGTATATAACAATATTTATAGTAAATTTAATTTGCAATAAGATTAATTCTGTACAAGTTTTCGATCCGACGTATAGTAACGGAGATATTTCGAATTTTCGAAAATCCTCCCCTCTAAACCCCCCCCTCCCACTGGTCCGATTTCAGCCGTTAACAAACTTGATCTTTCTTTTTACATAAAACCATTAAATATCTAGTTTGGTACCGATCAAACAAAAATTGCGACCGCTAGAGCGGTAACAGACAAATATAAATATATATATATATATTTCACTCACGGTTACTGAAATTCACAACAAGACGGCACTGCACTGTCTTTGACTTCGCGGCACTTCACTGTCCTTTACTTCGCGGCACTGCACTGTCCTTTACTTCGCGGCACTGCACTGTCTTAAACACGGCACTAAACTGTTACTTACAGTCACGGCACAACACTGTTCTTCTTATAAAAACACTTTACCGCACTGCACTCAGTCGCACTGTAGCACTGATGTGAACATCAAGACAGGTGAGAATAAAACTGACTGCTCACGGCTTTTTTTTTTTTTTTTATCTGAGACCCAGCAATCTGTTCAGATGGTAATAAGGTGGTGTAACCCACCGGGGGTAAGAAAGATAGTTCCCCTTCTACTGAACATGGTTCTATTATAAGGGAGGTGGTAATATGTATGGGGTGTAATGGAACTGAACGAGGGTGGGTGACCTGGTAGCTGGTGATACCGGGTGCTCACGGCTGGCCCGAACTTCTTTATATAGGTCGTCGGCATACATCAAAGGGGAATTGTCTGGTTCATTCGAGGCTGGGCTAGACGAGCCTAGTAGCGTCTCGACCTTCTGTTGGTCTCTTTGATCTACGTCACACTTTCCAAATACGCGACTCTCTCTCTCTCTCTGAAGGATTATACATGTATTTAATTTTTGCAACAATATTATTGCAGCAACTAGGCTGTTTCTTCTTTCGAAAAAAAAAAAAAAAAGATAAAAAAAAAAAAGGAAGAAGCTCTCTCCTGTGACGCCATGGGCATTAGCCTCTTCCACCGGTAGACTCGTCACGGGCAGTACTAGGCATTAGAAAGGTATACGCAGAGTATTCAAAATAACAAGGTTTATTGAAGGTACGGTAGGTACAAGGTGGACAGGGAGCGAAAACCACCGACTCTCCAGGGAGGCTAATACTGCTCCCTGGATAGATGCTCCACATTTTTTTTTTTTATTTATAACTGATACCCACCAAATTCAGAGATAGATAGTATTGAGTTAGTGTCACCTACCAGGGGCGGGCATGATAGTTCCCCTTCTGCTGAACTATTGTTCCATTTTAAGGGTGGTTGTGTTATGGTGGAACACTAGGTGCAGGTGTCCTGGTAGAGATACCGGTTGCATTGAGAAGGACAGAAAAAACTAAAGAAAGGATAGGGATAGAAGGAGAGGAGATAGTAGAGAAAGAAGAAATATGGCCGCTACAGGCAGAAAAATAAGCCTAAAAAGTGGTAAAGGGTGTAAGGCGCCCTGTCCTCAAGACTATACTACGTGTATACTAAAACTAAGACTAGCCTTTCTTATACTACGTTACTCTGCCTAGCCTAACCTATCCTAAAAGCTAACTAGGGCTAAATTTATGTTGTGAGAAGTGGATCTCGATCCTGGTTGGTGTATATTCGCCAATCCCGGGGCACTGGGGAAAGGGGTCAGGGGAGGGGACTAGAGGCTCATCGAGATCAACCTGTTGCCATCTCTCCGGTTACTGGGGAGGGGGCTTGGAGTAGTGAGAAAAGAAGAATTTTAAGGGACGTCGGGAAACGTTGGAGGGAGGTGTGACGGACAATTTTACGGACTATGCTATGTTCTGGAAGGACTGTAGGGATTTTATGGAGGATTTGGTGAAGTAACGGGGGAGAGGGGAGCCGTAGAGAAGGGCTGTGGATATTTAGGGAGCGTAGGTGGTGATTAGAGATTGACTGAAAAGAGGATTCGGCTAGGGATAGTGCACGGGTGGAACTTAAGGTGCTAACAATTGCCACA
Source organism: Riptortus pedestris (assembly GCA_019009955.1). Classification (NCBI taxonomy): domain Eukaryota; kingdom Metazoa; phylum Arthropoda; class Insecta; order Hemiptera; family Alydidae; genus Riptortus; species Riptortus pedestris. The sequence continues at coordinate 83,048,860 of CM032231.1, read as the reverse complement.
TCACCTGCATATGCGACTACCACAATATTGTCGACTTACTACCTTCGCGGTGAATAGGGTAGGGGAGAGAGGAGACCCTTGAGGGACTCCTACTAGTAGAGGATGAGGTTTTGATAGGGATTAGCTGAACCTCACTTGGAAGACTCGGCCATGAAGGAAGGAACGGAGCATGGCTAGGAGTTGACTGGGACAGCCATTACTAGAATATTAAGGAGTTTGGCATGGTTGAGAAATTGTGTTCATCACATATCTGGAATAATTGAAGATTGCATGCTTTTTCAGAAATTATTCTGATACATGGATTTTTCGAAATTCTCTCCTCTAACCCCCCACCCCCCTCCCACTGGTTGGATTTCAGCCATTAACGAACTTTATTTTTACATAAAGCGATTAAATATCAAGTTTGGTAACGATCAAACAAAACTTACGAAAGCGGGTTTACGAAGAGGGTTAACATTTATATATATATATATATATATATATATATATATATATATATATATATATATATATATAAAAATTTTGAACGGACCTAATTTTCCTCATGAGGGTTGGATTGATGGACATTTGAAGATATTTTTCGAAAATCGCTTCTCCCTTAAGGGAGATCTGCTGAAAGGGAAATATACAGCCGTTTAATAACAATAGTCATTCCCGAAACATTTTAGTCTAACTTGATAATCATTACTTACTTTGAAATTCATGATTAAGCACTTTTTCATTTTCTGAGAAAAGATGTTATATTCTTGAAAAATCAAATGTATAACATTTTCACAAAATGTATGTCGGTTAAATATACGCTTATGTTTTCAGAAGAAATTTCAGGGGAAATGAGAATGAAAACTAATTCAATTTCATCCAAAGGACCAATCTTTATACTCAGCGAGCCTATACAAAATCCGATCACTCCAACTGAGCCAAGAGAGTTTCTTGACATTTTACAGCCATTTATTTTTATTTGGAGGCTAACAGGCAGATTTCCTTATCATTTGGATGGAAGTGAGTTATAATTCTTTTATTCGTATAATTTCTCATTTTGAAACTCGGTTTCATGTTCTGTAACTTTCCTTTAAATTTGTTTAATTATCTACACAGTTCAATGAAGCCATAAATTAATAACTTCCTGAACTTTAAACCTATTGCATCCTTGGAGCATGCCGAAGTATCATTTTAGGATAATTTTCTTATATCATTTACAATAATTTTAGTCTTCTAAAATCTCATATCTAGCCTATAACATCATCATGGTGCATAATTATAAACATAACAATGCTTATAGCATAATGGGGACACTTCTTCCACCAGTTTTGTCCTCATAAGATGCTTCTAGAAAGGCCTAATATCTATCCTGTTCATATTTCCTCTTGAACTTTATGAAAAATGATTTTACCAGCCTTTCCCCATTCCATGCCTAGTTCATTTATCTATCACTTTATAAGCAGTCTCCTTATACAACTTTTACATGGTATCATTAGTCAAGTTCCCATTCATGAGCCAACTCACTAAGAACCTATAAGAAGAAGATATAGCCTGATTCCATTATGGACTAATAGATAACCAGTACAAGCTTACTCCTCTTCAAGTAAAAGGGTTTTATGAAGACTGCTAATTTGTATCAAGCAGGACCTTCTTCATGATCTAAAGGCTAGGCCTCATAGTTATAACCATCTAGTTCTTTCGGAAACTGCTCTTATCATAATTACAATACACATTGAAATCCATTAGATGTTTGATGTCTTCAAAATTGGATTTCTGGGCCTCCCTCTTCCCCTACACCCAAGGACCTAACCTGCAATATATTTGGGATGAAATTGTTGTGCTTTGTGATATGCCCAAGAAGTTTTACCCTCCTTTTCCCCATGGGATTGATGAGACTTTTGGTTTCACTAACCTTATTTACGATTCCCACATTTCCATTGCTTCCAATCTATTATATTCCATTCTGTAAAGAGTCCAACTTCCACTTCCATAAAGTAGTGCACTCTATACGAAAGACTAAACCTTTTTTTTATTAGGGTATAGATTTGAAATATTATCACAACTTCTTCAAATATTTGCATTGCCTCCAAACATGCTGTAAGTTTAGCATGGAATACCCTTACTAACCAACCCAGAGGAGTAAGCTTTAAGAGATAATAGTGTACTCCCATAAAAGCTCCACTATTAGGGACACAGCAATATACAGAACGCACCTCTACCATTCAGTAGGTTAAAAGCAGTATATTTTTCTTTAATTATATGATACAATCTCTTTTGAGGATAAATTTATTATAACTTTGCTCAAAATATCTGTTTTCAATTATCAGACAATGATAATTCATATCTAATACTATCTATGCCTGGAACAGTCCGAAAGGATATTATTCCAATGCACACTATGTTCTCAATGCCTTTAATGTGTTAAATGAGCTTCCCATAGGGCATCATCAAACTAATAAACCACTAGCCAATTTTGGACTTTAAATGGTCTTATGGTCCAAGCCATTATTCCCTTATATTTGATGGAATGCATACTTGGCATAAAGTACTAAGTAAAACAAAAACAAAATGTAAAGGTAATGAAACATTTAATTATATAATGATATTTTTTTCATGTTTTTAAACTTTGAGAGGAAAACTGATTATTGTTTTAGGAAACCTTAGTTATAAATGGTGTTCTCTATGGACCATCTACACAGGAATTATTATGGCATTTCAATTGTATGTCTTATGGTATTTTACTACAAAGGTAATATTTCAATTGTTTCTATTTTCATTCTTATTGACACATTTTATTTTTAAATATTTATTATGGTTATATATGTTGAATAACAAGTGAAAAAATATTAAATTTATTTAATAATTTATTTCAGTCTTTGGAAAAATCAGCCAAATATTCAATGCAAATATACTTAAGATGGAGTTGTAAATGTTGAAAAGTTGCTGCCTTATCCATCTAATTTCTTTTAGAGTATTGACATATTTAAAAAAAAAAAAAAAAAAAAAAAAAAAATCTGCACAACATGACTTCTTTGGACTCCTATTAAATTAAGTAAACAAAATGTTTTGAGGCACTTCATTTAAAAGTAATATATGATATTTCTGTTCCAATTCATTGGCATAGACAGAAAAACAACAAAAAACTGTTTACATAAATCTTTTGTATCTCTAATACAAAATTTGAATTTGATATGAAGAAATTTGCAATTTTTTAATTAAGCTCCCTTTAACCCCCTCCCCCCCCAACCAATGCTAATCAATAGGGGAGGTACACACTGACAGTATAATAAGGATATGAAATTTCAACATTTGGGGCTAGTCGTTTTTTTGGAATATAAGAGATCCGTACACTCTAAATCTAGTCAAAAGGAGTTCAGAGAAGGCCAAAACTGATAATTTCATTGAACTCAAAAAATGTCATACCCAAAAATTTTCATGATTACAATACTCACTTTTACTTTGTACAATGAAGTAAAAAAAATTATAACAGATGACATGTAAAAAATATGTTAATGGGTGTACTCACGATGTGATTTTCGAACAATTTCCTCAAATCATCCTACCCAGATGATGAAAATCTGGTCTGTTCAAAACTATATATATATATATTGATGAGGGAAATAGAAAGAGGTGAAGCCGATTCCACCTAAGCGCCCTGGGCATCTCCCAATCCATATTTAAGAAAGTCATTTTTTATCTTCATATACTTATTAAAATATGCCCTCTTTCTAAAATTTTACAAAAAAAAATTGATGGTCTCTTTACTGTCAGGTTGATATAAAAAAAAGTTATATATTCCAGTAACATCAGAATTCAATAAAGAGTGTTTTTCACAAAAATTCCTAATAACTAAACAAAACAAAGGAATCAAAATATTTTGTTTCAATGTACATTTATATGTATAATGTTATCATTATACTACTCTATTATACTAGCATTACAGATTTTTATAAATAACTCCATTTTGGATATATTTTCAATTTCTGTATTGATGATGGATAATGCATGGTGAACTGAAGTGTCCTTTAAAATATGTTAAATTTTACTAGGTTCTTTTAGCAGATTTCCCTTAAGGGAAATCAGCTATTGAGGTTGTACTCATGACGGAATTTTCGACATTTTTCTTCAAATGTCCATCGATCCTACCTAGTAGATGACGAAAATGAAGTCCGTTCAAAACTGTATATATATTTCTATATATACCAAACTCGGAATTTAATCGTTTTATGTAAAAAGGAAGATCAAGTTCGTTTATGGCTGAAATCGGACGAGTGGGAGGGGGGGTTTAGAGGGGAGGATATTCAAAAAGTCGAAATATCTCCGTTATTATGCGTCGGATCGAAAAATTGTATAGAATGAATCTTATTGCAAATTCAATTTACTATAAATATTGTTCTATACATTTATTCTGTATCTTTAATATTAACCGAGATATTTGCATTTGTATTCTGCGTGTGGTCGGCTATGTTCGGCCTTTCCGCCGAGAGCTCTGGTGGCCGTTTCTGTAACTATTAGTCCCTCGTGAATAGGTTTAGAGGTTACTTACTACTACAGCTGTTATTAGGCAGATTTCTCTATTGTAAAACTTCACATGGGAAATCTGCTTAGTTTAGGCAGCCCCTGCGTGACGGACGTTTTTATTAAAAAATTGAAAAAATATCGGATTTATCTTAAGGGAAATCTGTTAAAATCATTTGAGTTCACAATATTCTATGAATGTCTAAAATATTTTTAATCAAGATACTTTATACATAGATTAAGCATTAGTTGATAAATTAGTTAGTTATTAAAGCTGTAAATGGTGAAAAATTCAAAATTATTTTTACTCTCTCATGGAAAAGTAAATTACATTCTTAAATATTAATGTTCATTAACAATGTCTAATGAGGAAAAAATTGCTACCACTATACAGAAAGAATATTATTATAATTTCAACAATTGTTTTAGAAAAGTTTCTCTACCTTTGTAGATGATGATCCAAAGAAATGAGAATAAAAGAAATATGATTTATTTTTTTTATATTACTAGTGTAAGTAAATGTTTTAACAATTTAAAAACTAAGTAGAACGTAATTTTAATAAAAACTTATACCTAGATTTTTCTTTTAATTTTTAGATAGAAGCAAAGACAAATTCTTTTGATGGGAATCTGTTAAATGGAATAGCATTTGCTATTAATGCAGTTCATGGACTAGCTCCATTTACTGTTTGGTCTGAAATTCCTGCTATAATTACATATTTTAAAAAGTGGAATAAATTTGAGGTAATTAACAAACTCTGAATAATTACTTTTCAGTGATTTTATTTTCCTCATGGTGTTCTTGAAAAATCTAATTTTCAATCATTAATTGACCAATTTTTTAGTTTGTACCCACTTTATGCTCTTTTTTGAGAGTCTTAGCATAGAATGATAGGAACTTCATTTCAATTGTACTAGGCATTATAATTGAGTTGCTAATTGTTTCTTTTTCCATTAACTCTTTGTTAAGTGTTCTAAATTTTTTTTATCAGTTATATTTGGGTAGGGGCTTTAATGGTTACCAAAAACTAGAACCACTTTAGAGTGGTATTTCATATTCCCTGAGGAATTCTATCTAATGAAAAATTCTCTAACTTTGATAGATTAAAGTTTAGGTCCTTTTGTGAATTTGTCAAACAAACTTCTGGGAACAAAGAGCTTTCTATTTATGGACATTATGTTCATAATCTTTTTAGTTCCTTCCACAAAGTAAAGGAAGTATTGAAATCGCTAAAAATTTTTGGTTTTCAGATTTCAATGCAATTATTCAGTTTGATCCTCCCTGATTCAATTTTGACTAGTTTCAATATGACATCTGTACATAGTATGTATCTCGCATATGTCAAAAACGGCTAGCCTTAATCTTATTTAGGAACATCTAGTTGTGCCCCTTACCTTCTGATCAAAATTGACAGAGGTTGAAGCTTTACATGTGGATGAAAATAAAAAAATTGGAAATTTCACTATATTTTATTAGATATAAAAAAATTATTTAGGTCCTTTTGTTTTAAACATGAAAATATCTATAAATTATGTTCTATGATTTTTCTTGATCCCATGTATTGGAACAAATATATCATTTATACATTCAAATGAAATAATTTTAAATGAAGTGGAACCAAGCTTTAATTTATATTTATTTACATCCATTTTATGCTGCTAAAGCTAATTGTGCTGGGTTAATTAATGAGTTCGACACTAAATAAATTTCTATTGCCCAAGTGAAGATCAAAATGTTTAGTCCCACTTGTAAATAACCTATCCCAATTAGCCTTAGTAGCACAAAGTGGACTTTAATAAATAAAAACTTTTATTCCAAGTCTAACCTGAGCCCAAAGTTTAATTTAATAGTCGTGTGGTATCCAAATCAGATTTGTTTGATTCTAAACATAATCCCAAATAGTTCCTGTCCTTGGCAGGCCACTCTTTGATATTCTTCTAGCCTATTAAATAACATATTCAGCCTGCACTGTCCCAAACATACTACATCACATATGTACGTTAAGAGGCTGTCTTCATTTATAAGAAAGACAATTGTTAGATACTATTTGCCCCTATGTTTGGGATTACTTGGTGTCCTTCCTCTGCTTATTCTTTCATTTCAATAATCTTAATTTAAACGCTTATAATATTCATAACTTTCATAGAAAATGTTGCTGTGTCTTCTCACTTGTCCTGGAACTAGGACCTCTTAGAGAATGTAGACATGTAAAAACATGGACAATAAACCCTCCCAGTGGAATTCTCTTAACTCCTTCTGATGCTTTTATTGTATAACTCATACTGAGGGAAATTTACGACAATGTGACACTTCTTCTTCTCTTGTTCATTTCCTTGGAAATGACGATTTTGTATTTACTGGAACAACTAAACACATGTGGCCTGTAGATATAACCACATTGATGTAAAACTCTCTCAGCTTATTTTCTTCTCCATCATTTAAATTCAGAGCAATTTGTATGACATTGATCTAGTTTTGGCGTATGAACTGGTTACTTGGGATTTGGGGATGGGTTTGAGTAGCTACTTTAATATAGAAGTGATTTTTGGTCTTTAATACCTCCATAATATTAGAAGCTGACCCACCAATGCTTGTGACAAGCTTTAGTGCTCCATGGGCTTTTGAGCCATATATTTTCATTTTAATATAATGCACTTTATGAATGACTATATTTTATCATTTTATATATAAATGTGACAATTGAATACTTAATTCATCACCAATGAATAATTGGATACTCATTCTGGGTAAGATTAAAAAAAAAGAAGGCCTAGTTCCTTCATAAGTAATTTATTTAAGAATAACAGAAAAACCTTGGTTCCAACAAGTTAGCTTTGAACCTACTGGCATTGATAATGTCAATGTCTGGTGTGAATGCTCTGAAAGCTCTCTGCCACTTGAATTAATTGCTTTTGAAAGTAGGAAAATATGATATAAAAGAACACCTTTAGGAAAGTAAATAAAACAAAATCATATAGTACTTCTTATAATAAAGTAATTTTGTATTTCAACAGGATGCATTAGTTAGCAATGGAGTGGCATTTGATTCAAAGTTGAAGAAATGGTCTTTACTAATAGTAACAATAATGGTACCTTATGGTTGCTTAGCAAGCTACATGGAATGCATAATTATTGGACATTTAGTTCTGTTTCCAGCACTTTGTTTTGTTCACATGAATATCTGCATCATACTTAGCATGTGGGTTTTCATTTGCTGTCTTCTTTATCGTGTGACACAACTTTTTCATGGACATGTCACAAAGGTAATAAATAGTTTCAAAGTAGTGTTTTGTCATTAGGTTGAACTATATACATATGATTGTGTGTATCTGTCTTGATGACATTCGGTATTTAATATTTAATGTCAAACTATATTTCATGTTCAATGACCAAAGCCCATAATAACAGCCGTAAGCTAAGCAAATTTCCCACATGCTGAACTGACCCTCCTGGTCTGATTTCAGCCTATAACATCCATAACCTTTAGGTCTGTACAAAACTGTTTAATATCTAATAAAATGTCAATAATATCCAATAAAAATTGTGGCCTCTATAGTAAAGAATGTGTATTGATAATGTCACATTATGAATTTATCCATGCATCAGGCAAAGTAAAGATTGGATGAAAATAATAAATTGTATTTAAGCTCATAGAAAGACATTTTATTGTTGCTTAAGACTGAATCATGAAGAATATGAACGTATATATATTGTACTAAAATTGAAAAATTAAATAAATAAATAATATATTGAATTCCTTGGAAACAGATGTGTTCATTACATGAACAATAAATTTATATAGTTAATTTAAAATTTTCTTCTTCAAATTCTTCCATAATTAATAATAGGCCATGCTGTTAGTGGAGCGCTCCTAACGGTGACTTCTTCAGCTAGACATTTACTACGGCTTTTGAACACATTTCGTATATTTGCCTTTTATTATGCCTTTTATTTATGCTAATAATATAGCTCTGGACATTGTACATGTTACTATACATACACACACACACACACATACACACGCACACACACACACACACACACACACACACGCACAACAAACAAAGAATGTTAATTTTAAGCTATTGACAAAATGTATAGAACAACAATTTTAGAATATTACGATTACAAAAAAATTGTTTAAATACATTTTTTGATCTATCTCTTTATAATGGTCATATTTTGATCTCCTTCTAAATCCCTACTCCTCTAGAACCAATTTCAGCCATTAACAAAATTGATCTTTATTATATAAATATTCAAATTTTGATTTTGGTAGTGATCAAACAAAAATTACAACTAAAGCATTAACAGCCAAATATATACATACATAAATTTCATTGGACCTCATTTTCATCATCGAGGTCAATGGATATTTCAAAAAATTGTTTCATGATTACCACCGCAGTAGGAAGTCTAAAGTGGTCACATGAACCAAATTTATACCCTGAAGGACGCTCTCTGATGTGTGATCTATTCTGGAAGACAAACTGACAATTTACAATAAGTCTGTCATAAAAGTGCTGTGTAAACTATGCAGAGTTTGCAAATTCAGGATCATTATTTTCCTATAAAATTATGGAATAAAAAATATTTTAAGAGATATATTCACAACTCTCATATTTTATGACAGAATAAAATAAAAAGTCTGTGATGCCTAAGCTATGTGGTGATATCGTTTCACTATCTACTTTATTTATCCAAAGTAAGAGACCAATGTAAATAAATGAAAATATGTAGTATGAGATCATCAATTAAGATTTTCCTATCTTGACCTGAAAATGTTTCTTTGATCTATAACATACTCAATATTTAACCATTTAATTAAACTCTAATGCTCAATGTTCATATATTAATAGTTGAAATTGCTCCAGAAATAAGGGGCAGGGTTCAAAATGTCATAATATCGCTTATTATGAGCCAAATAAAAATATGTTATAGAACTAATCTTGTTAAGCTATTGATATTCTACAATTATTGACCTATACATTTATTCTTAACTAATGTATTAAGAGTTCTTTGTATTTTCTTGTTTTCAGCCTTCTCCAAACCCACACTTCTACTCATCGATTATTTACTTAGAAATACAGAATATATAGTCGTGTGCCATACCAGCACATGGGAAATCTGCTTAGTTCTGTCCCTGTGTGACAGACATTTTTACCTAATGGATTTTCTTTAAATCTTCAGTTTTAGTTGACCCATTAGTGACAAAACACATTTTGTCCAGTTCCCAAATGTTCAAAACATGTTTGACTGTGTTTGCCAGTTTTGGTTTACCTTCACTCCTTGCTTTGTACATACAATATTTGAAGAGAAATTTAATCAATACCTTATTCCTTATTTAAAGTTAAGTGAAATAATTCCATGACTATTAGTTTTCGAATGATTCAAACTTGAGTAAAACATAGATGTGTCATTTATATGAAAAATTTATGTTATATGTCAAAATCAAGGAGTGTGGCAAACCATGCTGAATGTTTCTTTCTTTATTAGTTAATTTATGGCAATATATTAATAATTTATTTATCGGGGGCTCATGTTAGTCATGTGATTAAGGCATTGTTTTCATCTCACTTGGTAAACCTAGAGTTGTGAGTTTGATTCTCACCTGGGCATAGGAATTTATTTAGCGACAAACTCATTAAATAAATTTCTTAGATCCACCCTGGCAAGAAAAGGGTGGTAAACTGTCCCAAATTACCTAAGCAGCACAAAGCGGATATTAATGAACTATTTTTTTTAAAAATTTAATAGAGGATATTTAACATTTTTACTTTTTAAACATTTTTGTTCCATCCACAGACTATAATTATTATTAAATGTCTTTATGATATCCTAAAGTGATTCAGTATTTCATATCCAAAAAAAGTCTCGAGAGTAATTAACAAGAAAACTAATTTATTTATTTAGAGTACACATAGAATGTTGTAACAAAATAGAAAATAATGTTTATTTTTTATTTCTCTGAAATGCCCATGTTTTGTTATTTGTAGTATATTAGGAGAGAAGAAGGAGTCATGAGTAATCTATATTTAATGTAATTTAAAAGAACTGTATACAAAGAGATAAATACACTTGTTTTTTCAGGTATTGTTTACTTTGAGGGATGGGCTATCTACAGGTTTCCATCCTTTTCTAGTCTTGTGTGTATTTTATTTGGCAAGTTTGCCATTAAATAAATTCCCATTACCCAGTTGGGAATCGAACCCATGACTCTTGGTTTAACGGGTTCATTGTGACCAGCGCCTTAACTCACTGGGCTAATCTGAGCCTCAAAGACTCCAATCAATGAAACCATGTTGAATCTTGCCCAAGGCAAATAAAAACCCTTTGTTAAAAAATTGATATTGTGCTGTTCAACTTCCAATTCAGAGAATGTTATTCAGTCCCTAGTTTTCTCCCCCCCCCCCCAAAAAAAAGAAATTGCTAATCAAACATGAGTTGTTATTTATATCTTCCATTTCAGGTCTTCCAGAAAAGGGCACTCAGTCGACAGGATGTAGCTTCATGCCGATTGAACTGGCTCCTTCTTTCAGAACTTTGTTCGAGCATAGGTCTAATTCTTGGACCAACATTTCTAATATTCACTATATTATGCACTATTGTTTCAATCGTGTCATGTTATGCTTTCATTTTCATTGTTCGTGAAGGGTTCCAAAAATCTTGGTGGTTCACTGCCATAATAGGAACTATATTTATACTGAGCTTTGGGATTGTCTTTATTGTATGTGAAATAAACCATCGCTCCACAAATTTAGTAAGTATACTTTATTTATTCAAAGGTTAAAAAATGTGGGCTGTTGGTAAATGTAACAATACTTTTTCAAACTCCGCATTTCTTTACTATTTACCATTATTTCTATACTAAATAACATATTGTCAGAATAGTGCATGTTACAATATATATTAGTTATAGATTCAAGAAAAAAAGGTCATTTTCACAAAACTACATTTTTCGGGGTTGACAAAAACAGTCTAGGAGATTTCTCTTAAGAGGAATCTGCTATTGAGGTTGTACTTTTGACGAAATTTTTGAAAATAAATCTTGAAATTCCCTTTGATCTTACCTAGGAGATGATGAAAATGAGGTCTATTCAAATTTATATAAGAAAATATATATGTATATGTAGATTATTGCCCGCCATTAAAAGGTTGAAATAAAAATTGTTTTCCAAGGAAATATGATGAAGGGATTGAATTTAGCACTAAATAATTCCTTCATTTTTACCATATAGTACAAATATCTGAACTTGTAACACTTTTTTTGCTAGCTCAAATCATATTTGTATTTTTTTGTTAACCTTTGGTAAACACCTACTCCTATTCTTCTCATATTAAGAATAAGTCAATATATCATGAATTGTCTTATTCCAAGCTCAATACGACATTGTTTTCATTGGACATTTACTATGTGATATATATGGATATATATTCGATGTGATATCATCAATGAGCTGGAGGCCTCAATATTTATTGATATTTGATTGATAAAATAAATTAATTAAACTAAAGATAACCCTTTGTCAATGGGAGAATATAAACCTGGAGGAGTGGGAGATTTGAGAGAAAGTAAAATACAAAATCATGGATATCTCTGCTATTATGCATCCAATTAAAAAATATAATTATTTATTTAAAAAATTAATGTCCTGCAATAGTTGTTCGGTACATTTTTCACTGTCAGAAATTAACTGGGTCATTTAAAATTTGTTGTTTGTAGACTTCATTTACCTTCCCCACCACACCTTACTCATGTGATGTTCACATACTGCCACTAGATATCTCACATATACCTTGCATTTCAACTCGATTGTAGTGATTATATTGGTGAGAAATGTAAAGTAATTTGAGACGAGATGCCATTCTAGCACAGGGGAAATCTGATTACTATTTATTATACATGAATTAATATTAAACAAAAATATGAAGAAACTTTTTTTTGGCCATTTTATTTTTTCTGAATTTCTCAACATTGCTTATACATAAGAATGTTTGTACTTTATATAACATATTTTGTCACAAATTCATGTCAGCAAATACATTGTCAATGTTAGTTCTACAAAACTACATTTATAAAATATACTCTCAAAACCATATTGAAAATAAAATCATAAAAATAAAAGTTATTAACATATTTTTGACTTACGTAAATCCATTGTATTCAATCTAAATTTTACTAATTTAGATTGAATACAATGGATTTACCTTAAGTCTTTAGATTTGGATTCAAATAATTGGAGAGTAATTCATGTATAATAGAAATTCTTGGGTATTAATTATGTGAATATGGTGTTTCAGGTTGGAAAAAACTTCATTAGACTTATAACAGAACAACAATTTTCTAAGTTTACTCCTGATATCGAAGCAGAAGTAAGTAGACGTATTTTTTAAAAATACGATTTATATAATTACACGAAAATAAGTAAATGCAATATATTTTAGATGAATATTTTTCTTAAAACGATAAGAGCTCAATATCCAGATATAATTCTTTGTGGTTACGTAACAGCAGGAAGATCGCTTTTTACTAGTGTGAGTATTTATTATCTTCACATTAACTCTATTATACATAAGAAAATTGAAATTAAACTTCCAGTTTGGTTGAATACATGTTCCAGGAGGAGGGAGGGTATTGAATGGATTTTGTATTGTGATTTCAAAAGTTTCTACTGGCACTACATTTTAGCAGATTTTTCTTAACAATATGACAGACACACTGATTTGAGTCGCTTTAGTGACTGCACAAAGTACAAGAAGTATTGTAATCATAAACTTTTTTTTCAAATTTCAATTGAATTATCTGCTTTGACTTTCCCTGGACCCATTTTGACTTGGGGTAGATAACTGAAAATCAACTTGCCTTATGAAATTACATATTTAGGTTTATTGTGCTGTTTTGTTGTTTGTACACCTCCCTTTTGAACAAAATCAACTAAGGGGGAGGGAGGTTTAGAAGTGGGTGTAAATAAAAAATAGCAAATTTCTTTGTACCTAATAGGTAAAAATCGTCAGTATAGTTGATATCAGTATTCGTATAGTACTATTTTTCTTTATCTTGAAGAGAACTATCAATTATGCTTTAAACATTTTTAAAACCAATGCAATAGAACAGAGATATCACATATGAAATTCAAATGAAAGAAAATCAAATTTTTGTTTATATAATTTAACAGGTACAAGAGAAAATCATGTGGTGTCCATATCAGAGTTTTCTATTTTTAATTATAAAATACGCAGTAACTTTAATGCATGAAAATTATTAGTTTCCTATTTCTAAGAAAAGAATAGGTAAAAAAAAGTCTGTCACGCAGGGGCTGCATAAACTAAGCAGATTTCCCTCGTGATGTTTAACAATAGTCAAATCTACATACTGGTAACACAACACCACCTGAATAAATACAAATGATATTAAGAAACCTCTCGATGGAAAGCATCTGAAATATAAACAAACAGTTCTGCCAACTTCTTACCGGAAAGAAAAACAATTACTGTAATATATCTGAATATAACGTATTAATTTGATTGAAAACTATTTACTATAAAAACTTAAGAGGGGGGGGGGGGTCACCAGAACATATTTGCATGTATCTCGTTTAATTAATGCAACTTGAAAACAATATTTGGTATTTATGCTTGGAATGATGTGGTTTTTTACAAAACCGAGTATTGTTTATGCAACATGTGTAGAAGTGGGGGTTTGCTGAAGGCTGAAAAATGCAAATAACTCGGTTAATATTCAAGATAGGGAATAAATGTATATAACAATATTTATAGTACATTTAATTTGCTATAAGATTGATTCTATACAGTTATAAATCCGGCGTATATTAACAGAGCTATTTAGAATTTTCAAGATTGTCCCCCTCTAAACCCCCACTCCCCCTGGTCCGATTTCAGCCGTTAACGAACTTGATCTTTCTTTTTACATAAAACGACTAAATATTGAGTTTGGTAACGATTAAACAATAATTGCAAACGCTAGAGTGGTAACAGACTTTACATACATTATATATATATATATATATATATATATATATATATATAGTTTTGAACTGACCTCATTTTCATCATCTCCTAGGTAGGATCGATGGACATTTGTAGAAAAATTTTGAAAATCGTGTCATGAGTACGACCTCAATAGCTGATTTCCCGTAGGGGAAATTTGCTAAAAAATCAAAATAGTCTTGTAATATAAAATATAAGAAATAAAAAACTTGCAATAGGTAATATATTGTAGGGAGATATTAATATATAATATTATTTCTTACATTTATTCCCCATAGGAATAGAGGTATAAGAATTTTAATTTTTTATTTTAAAATGTTATTCTAGAGTCTAAATTCAGGTATAGTTTTAAATACTTTCAACAAACCACAGGTAAAATAAATGGTAAAAATTAATTAAGTAGAAAGTAGAATAATGAGGTAAATAGAAAGGGTTTTAGGAATAATGGTCAAATAATATTTGGCTCAAAATTTTCAAGGAAAAAAAATTAAATTCATCAATTAGGAACAAGAAAGTAGGTTTATATATATATATATATTTGAAAAAAAAAAGGGTTTGGTGGGATCAACCCTCTTTTTCCGCTCATAAAGCATTTCCCTGAAAATTATCACACCTTACTGTGATTTTGACAAACATTCCGTTTGGCACATATTGCATACAATGTTTTTTCTGTTACTTTGTTGTGTCCCACAAAGGTAGCAAATTTCCTTAGATCTCAGTAAATTTTCACCCTTTTTATATAGGACCAATCTTTTTGGAAATTTAATTTTCAATAAATGGTGTTCTATAAATTTTTTTCAATATCTTAAATACTAATGGAGATATTACAATTTTTTATTTTTCAGCCTTCAATTGACATTAGTCCTACTCATCTTATATTAACAATAAGCTTATATTCATGAAAAATTGTATTTATACCTTAAATGCAAAATATTGTTTTTGTCGAACCTTTTCTATGTGAGATACATCCAAAAATTTTTGATAAGACATCAACAATAAAAATTATATTTTCTGGAGACCTAAAAATTTACTTGATCAACCCCATACTCAATATTTAAACGATTCATATAAAGCTAAAATTTGATTACACTTGTAATCAGACTAGGAGTGTTAAAAAGAAAAATTACAATATCTCTGTTATTTTGATAAATGTTATAGAATTGATCTTTTTAATCATTTAATAACCAACAAATTTTGTTATATATAGTTTTTCTCTAATTTTCATAATAAGCGAGTTATACATATATTTTGTTTTCAGCCTTCAGTTAACCCTCCTCCTACTCGTGTAATTTTCACTTTTCTGTAAATTTATAACTAATCATCTCATTCTCAAGAAATTTGAAGTTCCAGTTACATAGGCTCCTTTGGCGAAATAGCAAATCCAATTTGAAATGACAATATACCATTCCAGGATGTGGGAAATCTGCTTAGTTTACTTAGCACTTGTGATAAACTTTTTTTGTGAAAAATACACTGGGAATGATTTTGCAGAGGTTGTCAGCATCAGTGTAACTAAATGGTATACTGATCTTCCCCAAATTAAGCTGAATAGCTGCTAAAGAGATGATAGGAGGGACTCTTGGCACACAACATTTTGCTCTTCTTTGGAACCCTTAACCTGCTGAAGTCATTTCTATTCCTAATATCTTGACAGATGTACAAATTTGCACAGTACACCTGCCAAAGGGTTAAGGAAACTTTACTACTGTGTTTGCACCCTTAGAACATCCTTGAAACATCTTTCCCTTCAACTTCCTGTATTAAAAACGGTATACATTTAATTCTCTTATTAAAAGCTTTTTGGAGTACAATCTATAAGTACTTTAATATGAACATAGTCCATTGCTGCAAGAGAAAGACATTGTTAATGTAGGCCAGCTTCTTCAATACTCGATTGTTCGATGGCTTTATTTTAGCATATTTTTCTCAACAGATGTCAGCTATTAAGGTTGTGCATGTGCCAGAAATAATTCCTTCAATTGTCAATATATTCTATGAAGGAGACAAAAATTAGGTCTATCCAAATGTGTATGTCTGTTAATGCTCTAGTCGCCGAAATATTTGTTTGATTATCACCAATCTCAATATTTAAGAGTTTTTTATAAAACCAAAGAATGTAATTTGTTAATGGCAGAAGTGAAGAATAAGACGAGAATTTAGAGTTGGATAACTAATCTTATTTCACATGTAATATTTTACAATTGTCTTCTATACATTTCCTTGTAACTCAAATATTAAGTGAGTAATTTATTTTTGGTCTTCAGTAAACCCCCTTATTCATCTCATATTTACAATAAGCCAATGTATCATGAAACATCTTATTTTAAGCTTAAATACAATTTATTGCTATTATGTGAGAGTAGGAATAAAATACATACGTAAGTATGTACGTATATTTCTGTTATTATGCATTGGATCAAAAAAATGTATATAACCAAATTTATTAACAATGCAATGTACTAGATTTTTTGTTTAACAGATTTGTCACAAATTTGAATATTAATATACATATTTGTATTGTTTTATTTTGAGCTTAGTTAGCCGACAACTCCTGTGATTTTCACTTAAACCAACTGTATCATTAAACATATCAATCAAAATTAAATTTCAAGATGTGTTTACAAAATGCTAGATTATATTTATGGCAGTCATAATGTGGTCTATCAGATTTGCAGCCAAGCCAGGATTTAATTACTTTAACATTCAGTGATGTTCATAAAATGATGTGAATTTGTTAAGCCCTTTCAGAGTAATTTCCTTATTAGTTCATCATACATTTTAATTTTAACTATATAATCAAAATTTAGAGCTTGATCTAAAATTTTCCTGTAATGAAAAAGTGCCAATTTTATTAAGGACCAAGGTCACAAAACGTAAAACAAAGTCATAATTTAAATAAACAATTATATTTACAAAATGTCTACAAAGTTATTATTCGATGCTGCACATTTTAAGTACTTTAAGTATCATTAATGCTTTATAAACCATATGGTATTATATATATATATATATATATATATATATATATATATATATATATATATATATATATATTTATTGGGTGTAAAATTGAATTGTCCAAATTCATCATTTGCATGCCATCAGTCTCATAAGCTTGAGCCCAACCAGAGTTTCTAAAAACAGTTTAGTTTTATTTCATCAGTCAAATATACTAAATGCATCCATTTATGGCTTATGTATATTTATCTTTTTCATAAATGTAGCTCACTGCTGAAGCAATTGTAGTTGAAGCTGTGAAACACCATAAATAAAAGAGCGCAGGATGCTCTGTAAATCCAAGGATTGGTGATAGAAGTCCAGTACCAATGGCAGCTAATTGTACAATGGTATTAAATTTACTGATTCCAGTAGGTTCCAACTTAGTCGTCGCATGAGTTGCGTCAAAGTAACGGGAGAATGTCTTTGGTGGCGGTAAGGTTTTGTAGCGAATATAGAAGCCAGCCCCTGCTAAAGCTATGTCCCTGGCCAAAATCAAAGTAGTCAGCTCAACGGGAATAAGGTGAACACATGTTAAGGTTATGCATGCAGTTGCAACAAATATCTTATCAGCCAGAGGGTCAAGGAATGTGCCAAATTTTGATGACTGAGAGGTAAAGGTTCTCGCTATAAATCCATCCAACAAGTCAGTCAAGCCAACAAATATCATCAAATAAAATGCAAGACTAAATTTTCCATCAAAAATGAGAAATGATAGGTAAGGAGAAAATGCTATACGTGTACAGCATAGTACATTTGGTATGGTCCATATATTTTCTTGCTCAATAATAATACCTTTATCTTTCTCATGGTCCTTGACTAGTACTTTTTCTTTTACTCCTTCCTTACATTTGGTTTTATCTGCTTCTGTTGTGTAAGGTTCTTTCTTAAATGACCAGTACCTTGTATAGTTAACAGGTATAAGATGTTTATTATCTGAAAAAATACTCTGCAAACCAAATAAACATCTTGGCTTAGATATAAGCTTCCTGAACGTAAATTTTGTTACATGAACAGCAATCATGTCGATGAGTAATAGTTTTGATTTCCATATCACATATAAAACATCCTAATGTATAAATGAACCTACTTTTGAACAATTTAAAAATTTCATGACAGAGCAATCGCGAACGATTAAGTCATTTAGTAACACAAAGAGTAAGATACAATTAATTTAATGAGTCTTTTGAAAAAGTCACATGTGATGGACGCATGTATTTGATCAGTTCCTCCTTATTTACGTTTTAGTGCCGCAGTAGGAATTATTAATTAAGGAGGACGGGGGGAGGGGGATAGGTATTTATTTCGAGGGAAACTGAGAACAACGAAAGATTTTCATTACGCTATGATTGTAAATGAGGGAAGATAATCAAAATCAATTTTGGATAATTTAATCCGTAATATTATTTAAACTCGAGATCTACTTGTGTCTACAGGGCACATCTTGATGCTGCTAGCTCTTTTAATACAAAAATCAAACATAATAAATGGTTACACATTTTTTCAACTGTAAAAGTAAAAGTTACCATCATAAGGGACATGAAATTGTTTTTCCTCCCTTGGATAGTTCGTTTATATTATCGCTTCTTTAAATGTTATGCTAAGCACATCACAACTAAAATGTTAATAACTAACATGTAAATAAGAAACTAATATATATATTTATGTAATACTATTTCTATCCATTATTTGATGGTCTTATATTTAAGGAATTTATTTATTTTTTGTTGCAGCTAATATCTGCGGGAATAACTTATTTGATTGTGCTAGTTCAATTTCGATCGTACACAGATGAAAAACTTGATACATTTAATGTCAAAGAGAGTTATTCTTTTTAGTTGCCTACCTCTGTTTTCCTTAGCTACTTTATTATAAAACTTTATGATGTTACTTGTTTTAAAAATGTGTAATTGAATATAAATAATTAATTTCCTGCAGATTGATTCATTATTAATTCCAAAATTATCTACACTTGTCTGTATTTATTAATAAAAAGCTATTATATGAGTAATAATTTTTGATTAAATATAATGATTAACCAAACCATGGACTTGAAATTTAAAATGACTACTATTAGATCCTGGAGGCTTGTAGTTGGAACTGCAGACTATGAAGATATTTGGAACTTCAAATTATCTATGTATTTTTTTTTAATCTATGTACGAGTATGTTGGAGTTAATACGTTTGTAAAAGCTAAAATTGAGTTGAGTAGTGAGACAGGGCCCCATTCATTACATTAATATTATAAAAGTGATATAAATATTTACACTCCTTAATATTAAAAATAGTACCTACGGATGATCCTTCAATCCAGGTGATGAATATACAAAATTAGCCAGTCCAAAGGTAACTTGATTTGTTGTAATCACAATTCTGGTGCCTATTTTTTTTTTAATTTCTAAATTTGGAAACTGTCAAAAATCAATCTCCATGAAGGAATTATAAAGGTAGGCAATTTGAAATTCTTTCATTAGTTATACGAGTATAATATTTGTAATTTGGAGTTTGTGAAATGAAACTGCTGATTTGGTGAGTGCACGTTTCTGGATTCTCAATAAAGCTTCGGGTTTTCAGTAGAATTGAGAAAGCAACTAATTAAGAATGATCACGAATGAGGACCACGCGTGAATACGGAACACAGAAAGTCCCGTAATTTTCAGAGAAAGGCGAACATGTAAATAAGAGCAGAATTTGAGATCACAAACACTGATATGTTAATTAATATGTTTTAATGGAAAACGTATTTCATCTGTGGTATTACAAACGTACTAGACTACATACAATGAGCAGTTTAGGTAAAATGGAGTCCTGTAGGCTTAATAAACAAATTGCTGTACAGAATATCAGGGGGGGGGGAGGGGGTAAAGGCGCAGGCCCCGGTTGAAATTCCAAAATTACATGAAATAGTACGTGAAAGGAATTAAGGGATCCTTCAAATTATTATAATGGGTGAGGATGAAAAAGTGGAATAATTTTATTATTATTATTATCATTATTTATTAAAGTCTATTTAATGCAACTTAGGCTAATTGGGACGAGTTATCTACAGTTTCCACCCTTTTCTACCCAGGGTGGGAATAATTTTAAACTTTGTCCTGTTTCTTAATCCCTCTTAATGGGTTTCGGATAGACAAATAATAGACTGTAACGGCACATGCGGCGGTGGCCGAAGGTAACAATAAATAGATGATTTCCCTTAAGGGAAATCAGCTTAAATTTACCCTACCAACAGTTTTCTGCGGTATATTGAAGTGTCCGACACATAATAACGAAGATATTTTGAATTTTCGAATTCGACTCCCTCTAAACCCCCTTTTTCCCTCTAAACCCCTTGTATTCCTTGTCCAATTTCAAGCCATTCACGAATGTCATCATTGTGTTGACTGAAATGGTTAATTACCGAGTACGGTATAAATAAAATGAATATTTTGGAGTTAATTGAAATCCGGTTAATTCGGTGATGTCGTCACACAATATTTTTAGCATCCATCTCATCTATTGAAGACCTGTTGAAAACAACGTTTAGTTTCATAATATATTCCTCTGTTGTACTTGTTACGATAGCTAAAAGTAGAGGTAAAATATAGAAAAAACATAAACATTTATGGCAAATTGGATTTGCAATAAGATTGGTTCTCTACGTCTTTACAAATAATAAAGGAGATATTTGGAATTTTCAAAACCCCCACCCAGAATATAGTCACCAAAGAGCTCGACATTTAGTTTTACAGAAAAACATTTAAATATCAAGTTTGGTAACGATCAAACAAAAATTTCGACAGCTAGTGCGGTAAGATATATATTGGTAAACAAATATGCTGATAATTTTATAATATTCGTTTATAGAGTAAGTTTCATAGAATAATTGTTCAATTACTCTTGACTTGTTCTTGTTGAACTAGACTCTTGATGTAGCTATTTGAGAAGGTCACTCTAACGTGGAATCAGCTATTTGGGTAGTACTCATGACACGGTTTTCCAAAAATGTCTTCAAGTCCCTATCGAACCTACCTAGGAGATGACAAATTACACCCATTGATATTCATGTTCAAGGGCACCTAACCAATAGAGTAAAAACTTTAAAATACCTTGGCGTATATATTGATCAAAAGTTTTCATGGAGCATATATGTAGACAGATTAAATAACTAGTTAGTGCACCTTATACACAATTTATCTATTGAAGAACGAAACACTTGGAAACTACAAACCGAAGCACTTGAGATACTCTCTCACTTACACTATACACTTACGCTTTGGGACACTGGACTACAGAAACATACAATCTCCTAAAATTTGAATGAATACAAAGGTTGATTACCCTGAACATAATAAGGTGTTACAAAACAGTATCTAACGATGCATACATCAGCAAAACTGTACCAATTGATCTCATTTCAAAGCGGTACGTAACACAATACTTAATCTTGAAAACGGCATAAGGTAGCGACGGGTATGCTCCTGAAGAAATAGAATGCCCCGTGCATTATACTTAGTGAATACACCCTGCTCTCCATCCCAAAATATTACTTAACAAATCTAACAAACCTTGCGTTGAAGTTTACATTGATTCCAGCCATGATGGAGAAAACGTTGGCAGTGCTTTTACAGTTATCGAGAGTGAAAACTCCATAGCTGATTTCCCTTTTGGGAAATTTGATTAAAAATACAACTTATTCCTGTGTTAATTAATGTAAACAATTATTGGGGTAATTCATGTTGGAATAATAATAAAGAAAACAGACAAGTTTTTTGTGACAACGTTATAGTTTATTGTGTTAACTAGAGAAGAAATAAATAAGGTTTCAAATAAATTAACTTATAAATAAATAATTCTTTTTTCTTTCTTGGCGGTTGATCATTGTGTCGCTTCCTCAGGCTTCTTGTTGATATCTTTGTACTTGGCGATAGCAGAAGAGAGCAGCTCAGCTGCTGAGTTGATGCTGTCCTGGCTGATGAGACTCCTGACGGATGCCCTGTCCCAGTGGTGCCACTTGTCGAACTTTTGGAAGGTGAGGTGGCAGACAGGGGTGAAGGTGCAGATGCCGAAAGTGAGCAGCACTCCAATAGCCACGACTCCAACAACCCCCAGCACGGCAAGGACTGCCTTCAAGGCGAACTTCAAAGCCAACTGGAAACAAAAGGAAACATTAGTGAGATCATTTTGATGCCGACGTCTTAACTACCCTAGAAAGACTGCTATACAGGTGTACATGCCAACTGGGTATGCTTGGGGTAAAGTAATTACAAATTAAATGTTAACACAAGCTATGTGCTTCATTAAGATAGAAAAGTACGCCACGCAGAGGCTGCGTAAACTAAGCAGATTTACCGTGTGATGGTATAACACTACTGATTTTGATCAGGCTTCTCTACCGACCAGCATCACGAGAAAAACTACTGATTTTATCTCACCATATATTCGTTATAAAAATTTAATGAGTAAATGCCCTCACATTACTAAATTTAGTTTACTGAAGACTAAAAACAAGAACCAACGAATAGCTCGCTAAATATTTGAGTCACGAGAAAATGTATAAAACAATAATTGTGGAACAATAAATCTACGATTATTAAATATCTCCATTTTCTTAAAATTCAAGTTTATTTCAAGACCTCTTAAAATAAATTAAGTATTAATTATAGTGTAGGTCTTGACAAAGGGTGTGACTTAACTGGGTATGTACAGAATCAATTAAATACGACCAGTAAATCGAGAGATGATTTTTTTCCGATATGTTTTTAGTTGGTATGACCACTCCCCATCGCCAGAAAATGAAGGGTACTTGAATAAATACTTGGGACATATTGGCTATGTATGGCACATATCATACTTCGGAAAAGCGATTTGTTGAAGGGATGAATAGGTACAGACTTACAATTGTGTCTGTGGCCTGTATCCAATGGTGGGCTGTGCCACTGAATTTTATTATAGTGATGAAAACTAACGTTTCAGAATTAATTTAATGCCTTAAAATAAAATAAGACTTATTATAATAGTGTTAGTACTATTATAAATCTAGAACAGATTAGAAGCAATTTGAATAACTGGTTACCTTTCCAATTACTGGCAAAGCTGCTAAGAAGCCTGTGGTTTTGATGATATCCTTTATAGACAGTGTTTGAGCTGGGACGAGGTAACTGAAATGAAATAAATATGAAATAATTGCTTGGTATCTTACATAGTATATAATTAATAACCAACTTTCCTTGAATTAAATAGTAAGTGTTAAAGAGTAGAACATGGTTTCCTCAGTTCTCAAGATCAATGTGGTATTATTCCATGGCGGGCTGTTATAAAGAGGCACTTGAGTGGATGAGAACTAATACACTCATCTTTATTTTTTTAAAAATGATTAAACATATTTCTTTTGTATTTTTGGGCTGTAATGATGTTCTTGTTAATACAATATTAACCTTTATGGACGATGTTTTTCGGATAAAATGTATAAACTCCTCCATAATTATTTCTTCTCAATTAAGAAAGCCGACATCAATAAATATAATTGAGTGAGAATTGATTTTCATAAATATTATTCTTTATGGATTACGTTGAGTAGATCTAACAAAAATTTGCAAAAATTTGCTAAAACGTAACAAAAATCTAAAATATAAATTGAAAAAACTTTAGGAAATACAATTTTTGGAAATTATTTAATTTGAAAAAGGTAGTGTGACACAATAGTAATGCCATCTCCACCATCTGTTCTCTACTTCTAAGTAAAACTTTCATGAGTAGAAGTGGGGGTGAACTGAAGGCTGAAAACAAGAAATTACGACTAGCTCTATTAATATTTGAGTTAAAAAGGCGTGCAATGAACAACAATTACGTAAGAATAATATTTTAACAAGACTGTTTTTTTTTTTGTGTGTGTTTTATTTTATTTATTTTTTATTTTATTTTTATTGTAACGGAGATATTTTGAACTTTAAAGTTTCTAACGAGATCTAGCTATTGAGCATAAAGAGCTATGCAAGCTTATGTCTGGGACATTATATCAACTATTTAATTACTAAATAGGAGTCGTGCCTAAAACTATAATGCCCGAATTTCGACCTAATTTTCCAATTTCTATTAATAAATGCTGCAAATCCACACCCGCCCCCGTTTCTGATAATAACTATCTCTCTTAAAAATAGTAGCAGCTACGAGTTTAGATGAATTCACTCTTTTTTTTTTCAACACCGATCGTAATATATAAATTAAATAGATGTAATTTACGAAGTACATTTATATTTCAGATGGTGGAGTTACTAATCATTTTAAATCGGCCAGAATTCGGCAATTACAAATGATAAATTTAACCTATTCTAGGAAAATAGTAAGATTCGGAGTCCTGTATTCGTCAAGGATTGGGGAATTGTTTAATATTTTGTATTCCACCAAAGACTGGTTCCTACAAACCATTTTTATTTATAAAAAATTTTAATCGTTATACATACCCTTCATAACCAGTTTGAATGGCATATCCAGGGTGTTCCTCAGCCCAGATGCCGTCCCTCTGGGTATTAGATCCGAAGGTCACAGCTCCGTCTGTAGGCAATTGAGACTCTCCTGCCAATACTAGGAATGGAGCAAGGGCCAGCACCAAGAAGACAGTCTTATAAGATTCCTGAAAAATTAAGATGGACGAAATTAATTTATTGTAAAATAATAATTAATATGTTAGTACACATTTGTTTATTTTCCCCCCAACTCGGGCTAATAGCGGTGAGTTGTCCTTAATATAATCATTTTCTAAACCCAATGAGACTAAAGTCCAAGTTCAATATGTTAAGAAACAAAGTTATTATTTTTACGAATGAAAAATAGTAATACAATCAAAAGTCCACCACGGGAGGCTCCATAAAACAAACAGATTTTCCATATGGTGTTATGACTTTCTAGTTATCTCATACATAGTTATCTCATCATCATACAATCTCTATTTCTATGTAAAAATCCGATGACTAGAAGAGGCGAATTATTGAAGACTGAAAACAAGAAAGAACGATTTACTTGCTTACAAAAAAATATGTAGCACAACAATTGTAGCATCATGTTTCGTAGATCAAATAAACATTTTCGAATCAAGAATGTAAAATCTTAATTGATACCGTTATCACACAATGTATTTGAAAGTTCTGTAAAAACAATATTTGATATTTAATGTATCTTTATTTTTTTTTTAACGGACCTCACTTTCGTCATCTATATAGGATCGATGCATATTTGAGGTTATTTTTCGAACACCGCATCATGTGTAAAACCTCAATAGATAATTGCCTTTAAGGGAAATCGACTAATAAATAATTGAATCCAACATCAAACAGCCTTCCGATTTTTGATTTAGTTTTGTACCCTTTCAAATATTAACCTACACAGAGCAAACATTATCATGCATGTGGAAATCATTATATCTAGAGTCTAAGACCTTTTAAAAATAGTAACAGTTATGTGCATACTACAAATATTATATATCCGAATATGTACATGATTTAAATATGGCATTTTAAAGTTACAAGAAAAATCCGTTTAAGATTTTGGAACTCATATGACCGATTTTATGATTTGAAAAAAAAAAAATATAAATGAAATGTGCACATTATAACTCATCAAGTTTAATAATCCATTAAATTATTAGTTTCCTTAGATATATTAGAAGATTTAGAAATGATATATATGTTCTTATTTTCGAAACTTCTAGTAAGTTACATTGTTGGTCATAGGAAAGAAATTGAAAACAAATTTCCAAAAGATTGGAACAAAATTAATGAAAATAGACTTCTCAAACTTCATGAATGTTCAACAGTAAACAATTTAGTTTACTGACAATGAGAAAGGTTTATCATGTTGAACACGGTTACACGACTATAGATTTAATTAGGTACAAAATTATTAAAAAGAAATGGTTTTAATTTGTGATTTAAATGAGTTAGCGATATATTTATTTGTAGTTATAGTTACTAAATTGATTTAGAAAAATAATAAATAAAAGTCATAGATAATTATCTAGAAATGTAAATTGATGGGTATTTGGTGATCAAGGCACTAAGGGATATAACCCTGTGGCCCATCAGCTTGCCTTTCAGCATACAAGGGGTTCAATTTTGCACAAGATAAACTTTATTTCAGAAATACATTAAAATATGTACCTGGAATGCCGTTAATACTTCAAAAGAAGAAAACGAAATTATGTAAAAGCAATATATTTATTAAAATATTACGTATGGCAATGTAATCTTTTTTATGTTAATGTTTTGAATTTTCTAGGCAATGCGTTAGTTTTTATAAAATGAGTCGTGTTTATTTCTTTTGTACATCTTCCTAGCGGGCTACATTTCTTTAAAGTTATCTTTAAGAAGGAGTAAATATAAATGAACCAGAGCATTTCGGGCTTTGAACAGAGAATATACGAGTATGATTACTTCATCAAATTAAACATTGAATATGAATTGATAATTCTAAGAGTTCTTACCATTGCAAGAGGTGTTGAAGTTCTCAGTGAAGGTTGAAGACTGTGCCCTAAGGGTAGTCTTCAGCCCTTATATACTACAGGCACCCAGGCCCTTCGAATAAGTACTTTCCGTTAACGGGACAACCCTGCTATTAATATTTGCCGGAATTTGGAAATAAAAACCCTCACAAGTACAAATTCACAGCTTAAGATTATGATAATAAATATTTGATAATCGATTTATTTGTTATTTTAAAAATGAATAAATACAAACAAATAGATGCAAGCTTATTGTTTTGTAAAGAAAAATAATATTTTAATTGATAATTACCTGCATATGAGTTAAGTACCACTTTTATTTGTGTCTAACAAGAGAAAATCACTTCACAAAAATCTGCTCTGTATATAGAAATATGAGATATTACATAGCAAAAATGATTTGTGACGAACATTTCAAACATATTCTTATTTTAGCAGATTTCTCTTAAGGGAAATCAGCTATTGAGGTCGTACTCATGACGCGATTTTCGACAAAATTTCTTCAAATGTCCATCGATCCTACCCAGGAGATGACGAAAATGAGGTCCGTTCAAAACTATATATATATATATATTTGTCTGTTAACACTCTAGCGGTCGCAATTTTTGTTTAATCGTCACCAAACTCGGTATTTAATCGTTTAATGTTAAAAGGAAGATCAAGTTCGTTAACGGCTGAAATCGGACCAGTGGGAGGGGGGTTTAGAGGGGGGATTTTCAAAAATTCGAAATATCTCCGTTATTATGCATCGGATCGAAACATTGTATAGAACCAATCTTATTGCAAATTAAATTTACTATAAATATTGTTATATACATTTATTCTCTTTCTTGGATATTAACCGAGATATTTGCATTTTTATGAGGGTTGTGGTCGGGTATTGTTCGGATTAGTTCGGCCGTTTTCGTAACTTCTCGGCTCAGGTGGAAGCATCTGCTAACCTTACCTTACCTTTGTTACTTTGTGTGATTTATGCAAAAAATGTCTGTTCATCCGCCGCCCCCCCCTTCTTTAGTTTTTGTACTACTAAAATTTGAGTTATTAAAATATAAATTATTTTTACAATTCAGAAGCCGTTTCAGTAGGGAATTTATTAAAATTAACTGAAAGATTTCTAATTACCGTTTGTATTTACTCATAGTGGACTTCTATTACCAGTATGCAGATTTGTCTATTGTAAAACTTCACATGGGAAATCTGCTTAGTTTACGCAGCCCCTGCATGACAGACTTTTTATTTGTTGACGTCCACTTTTTGCTACTATGATAAATATAGATAAAATCTATATTATATCTAAATATAGATATATAGATAAATAGATATCTCTTTACCTGCATATATATATATATATATATATAGATATATATATATAGATATATATATTTGAAAATTCAAAATATCTCCGCTATCAAAAAATGTTATAGATTCAATCCCCTAAATCTATTGATGCTACACATTTTTTGATTATTTTCTCTTGACTTAAATATTAGCCCTTTCTTGTTTACATCTTTCAGTAAACCTCCACTTGTACAAATCGGATTTTTATTTAGAAAGAGAAAATATATAGTGAGAATAGATCATTATTACAGCACCTCGTGGGAAATTGCTTAGTTCACGCAGCTCCTGTGCGACGGATTTTTGTATTAACATCTCGAATGTCTTTTATCTAAAAACTAGATGATGGACTGTGTAAACGCTGATCCAGTTTGCTAGTGTATTATTTTTCTGTGACAATTGCATAGTAACAATTTCTTAGGGTATCTCATTTAATAGTGATATATATATATATATATATATGGAAAATATTTAGTGTATATAGAATATTTTATGGTTTTCTTTAATACATTACCCTCTCACTAATTTCAAAATAATTTAAATGTATGTTTAGTGAAGAGACTCTAATCACCCACATGTTTTTGCCTCGGGGTTGTTACTAGTTATCACCTGTTGCTTCACTGGATTTATGTGTTAAGTAATCCTGAGCGCCAGGTGAAATCGTACATCTTTCTGTAGGCCTCTGCAAAGTTTCAGCAGGATTTATTGATGGTTCTTGAAAGCAACGTAGCTCCTTTGAGAATAGGAAACCTACAAAGGGAAAGAGGAATCGGTTTTATCCCTTTGTAAGTGTAAAAAAACATCTAGCCATAGAATGTTGTCATTTCATAATTAGGATTTTATTTTAAATTCTTACAACAGTGTAGATATGATCTAAAATAAAAAATTCTAATTTCTCCGTTCACATTTGAGATATTAAAGATTTGTTTATGGGACCTTTTTTTTTTTTTAATAAAATATCCACAAAATTATGTTATATCTCATTTTGTGATCCGATGCAAAGGAACTGTTTTTTTCAAAATCACTTACAAATTAAATAATTATTAATTCAAAGTAGTAGGTAATAGTTGGGTTTCGGCTAATAAAGTTTTCTAAATTCTTCTTTTAGAGGATTTTTTATTTGCTGACAGTTTCGGGCAACCGTTGGTTCCCTTCTTCAGAGCAGTTTTTTAATATGGGGGAAGAGCAGAGAGCACGAACTGCATACAGTGGAGACTACATTATGACTTATGATTACTGAGTCATAATGTAGTCTCCACTGTATGCAGTTCGTGCTCTCTGCTCTTCCCCCATATTAAAAAACTGCTCTGAAGAAGGGAACCAACGGTTGCCCGAAACTGTCAGCAAATAAAAAATCCTCTAAAAGAAGAATTTAGAAAACTTTATTAGCCGAAACCCAACTATTACCTACTACTTTGAGTTATTATAATAACGGCTAACAATACAATTGATTAAATAATTATTATTTTAGCACAACAATGCATTTTGAATTCTCGTATTTAATTTAATAGGAGTTAAAAGTGACCTCATCGGAGTATTTAAATGATAGAATTAAAGAGAATTCTACTTAAAATTGCGAGCTTTGATTAATTCTTAGTATGTATCTACTTGTGTACTCGGATGTCTCCGCAATTCGTTTTACAGAAAAAGAAGTTATTTTTTTCCAAAATAACCACTGAAATCAATTAACCTTTGAACGACAAGGCTGTGGCCCAGGACAAATTTGACAAGTAGGTGTCATACATGACAGCTACCTGCCATATGCATATTTTCCATTTTATTCTGCTCAGAATCAGTCTTCTTGTCTCAAAATAACATTTAGAAAAGTTAAGAAGAATAGTGTGTTAGTGTGTGCGTGTGAGTACCTCCCCCCCCCCCCCCGCTCCTCAACAATGAGAGCTTAAAATCAAATATTAAATAAGTATAGTATAATAATATATTATGTAATTTATTATATAATAACATACTATTTAATACCTTTACTTACGAAATAAATAAGCAAAGAAGCATATATTAGTAGCGTATTATTATTATACAATAATATACCTAAGTCTAAAAAATTATATATAAATATTAACCTAGACAATATAAAAAAAAATCAAAGGACACTCATTTATAAAGGAAAATAATGCAAAAAAACAAACAAAAAAAACCTGAAACTATTCACTTGATGATTCGTTATTGACAAAACATTCAGGAAAACCATAGTATACCTACTATGTGTCCAACGCAAATACTTCTTTGGCATTTACAGCAAAGACAGGTACTCTCTTCTATTTTTTTTTTATTATTTATAAATTACTACCTCTTTCTTCCATTTGTCTTAAAAGTTCATTTCTAATCACATCTTCAGTAATAAATAGCGAATTCAGTGTAATAGAGACTTTACAAAAGGGAAGTTAAACAACAAGGCTGTGTCAAATACGACACCTACCGGCACAAACACTCCGGAAAAGTACGAAAAAAGGAGTTAAAAGTGATGGCGGAGGACAGAGCATGCAATGACCTTGACATGTAGTTGACTTTTGAATAGGAGGGTATTAAGCACACCAGTATGTTATACTGTTTGTTACAAGCTCATGCGTGTACAATTTACGGCATAGGTGTCACATATAGGTTGTTTAAAGGTTAAGCTTGTGTAAAACAAAAATGGAGATATTATATTCCTGAAATTCTTTCACGGCCTCATGTTTTTACGATTAACAATGTCGACGATCCTCACATTTAATGAGATGTGATTCCAACTTCTTATATAATACATATGTATCGATATTCATTCTGTTCAGTTTCAGAGCGTGAATAAGATTCAATTATAAACTCAACGTACAAGAATTGTTGGATAGATACTACCTACTTATGTGCAAAAAAAATACAAAGCTGCTCTCCCTTCAGAGGGTAGCCATAAGGGACAGACTACTTATTTACCAAAGGCTATTTTTCTTTCTTTTTGGACTAAGTTTTCAATAAAAAAAATAGGTTTCATTTATTTTCTATTGCCAAATATCGAAAGGGTGAACATAGACATTGTTATTTACATTTATTCTCTATCTTGAATATTAATCGAGATATTTTTAATTTATCAGTTTTCAGCCTTCAGCAAACCCCCACTTCTACTCATGTTACATAAACAATACTCTGTTATATAATACACCACTTGATTCGAAACTTAAATTCCTAAGTATTGTTTTCAAGAGACATTTAATATACTAGGTACATGCAAATATGTTCTCCAACACCTCCCCCTGTCTTTAGTTTTTGGACTACTAAAATGTGATTGATTGAGGTAAAAGTCATTCTGATTCATTATAAATTACAGTCCTAGATATAGTAAATAGTTTTCAATACAATTAATATGTTATATTCTGATATAGTAGAGTAATTGTTTTTCTATACGGAGAGAAGTTGGAAGACCAGTTTGTTTACATTTCTACCGTTTCTCGTAGGGAAATTATTCAAATTTACAGAAAGATTCTTATTGTTTGTATCTATCCACATAATATTCACGGGGGTGTTGTGTTACCGGTGTGTACATTTATCTGTTTCTAAACTTCAGCAAATTGCGTGACTGACTTTTTCTAGCCAGAATAGGACTAAGGATTTTATTTAGTGAGTTCATCCCTAAATAAATTCCTATTGCCCAGGCGAGAATCGAACTCGCCACTCTAGGTTTACCATGTGATATTAAAAGCAACGCTTTAACTCCCGTGTCTATCCCGAGCCCCATATTTAATTTTGTTTTATATAAATAATGGCTCACAATTTGGACTGATGTTTTTAAAAGGTCTCTTGAAAATCCTCGGATATCGCCAATTGTGAATTCCATACTTTCATAGTGTGTTGGTTGCGAATTGTTGGATAGCTCCTCTGGCTCCAAAAAGAAGGCCTTTTAATTTATATTAAATTTTACTCGAGTGCCCGCAGCATGCAGCTTGGTCTGACTGTATTACAGGATTCAAACGCACCTAATTATACTTTATATATATATATATATATATATATATATATATATATATATATATAAGAATAATTAAGCGTTGCATGTTGAAAGAAAGATCAGTTTCGTGCCAGGAGGAGTTTTAGTAGATTTA
The DNA here is from genome assembly GCA_019009955.1 of Riptortus pedestris. Lineage (NCBI taxonomy): Eukaryota > Metazoa > Arthropoda > Insecta > Hemiptera > Alydidae > Riptortus > Riptortus pedestris. Next base: position 83,016,458 of record CM032231.1, on the reverse strand, counting down.
CCCTAAGGGAAATCAGCTATTGAGGTCGTACTCATGACGCGATTTTTGAAAATTTTCTTCAAATGTCCATCGATCATACCCAGGAGATGATGAAAATGAGGTCCGTTCAAAATTATATATATATATATATATATATATATATATATATATATGTGTCTGTTAACGCTCTAGTGGTCGCAATTTTTGTTTGATCGTTACGAAACTCGATATTTAACCGTTTTATCTAAAAAGACAGCTCAAGTTCGTTAATGGCTAAAATCGGACTAGTGGGAGGGGGGGGTTTAGAGGGGGGGATTATAGAAAATTCGAAATATCTCTGTTATTATGTATCGGATCGAAAACTTGTATAGAACCAATCTTATTGCAAATTAAATTTACTATAAATATTGGTATATACATGTATTCTGTATCTTGAATATTAACGGAGATATTTGCATTTTTATGAAGTCTGTGGTCGGGTATAGTTCGGATTAGATCGGCCATTTCCGTTGGCTCAGGTGCGAGGGTTCTTCTAACCTTACCTGTCGTTCCTAACCTTACCTTACCTTTGTTACTTTGTGAGATTTATGCAAATACTTTCTGTTCATCCGCCCCCCCCCCCTTCTTTAGTTCTTGGACTACTAAAATTTGAGTTATTAAAATATAAATTATTATTCCAATTCAGAAGCCGTTTCAGTTAGGAATTTATTTTAATTAACTGAAAGATTTCTCATTACCGTTTGTATTTAATCACGGTGGTGTTGTGTTACCAGTATGCAGATTTCTCTATTGTAAAACTTCATATGGGAAATCTGCTTAACTTACGCAGCCCCTGCGTGACGGACTTTTATGTAATACATCAGCCTTCAGTAAACCCCTGCACCTACTCGTGTCATACTAACAATAATGAGCATGATATAAATTGTTATATCATGACCACTTTATTCTTAGCTGAATTAAAAATATTTTGTTTAATTAGACATGGTAAACATGCAAATATGTTATTTCTGACAACATCAAATAAGGTCCTACCTAATTTCTAAATTTCCGCTTCTTCTAACCTGGTTTTTACTATGAGCAACTGACTATCTTAACATCTCATTTCTAGGGTAGATTTCTGCTTACGTAGACTTCTTATTGCGGGAGGAACGAAAATTATATTATAGGATTTTTAATACTTTTGTTGTTCTATAAATTTTATCTTTACTCAAATTTTAAGCGAGTTATTTATGTATTCAGCCTTCAGTAAGCCCCACTTCTTTTTATTTAGAAATAGAGAATAGATGGTCAAATGAGATCACCAGGGTGCCATTCCAACTCACAGGAAATCTGTTTAATTTTCGCTGGACTTTTTTTTGAACCGATGCCACGCTAAAGATTATGGAAATATTTTATTATTTTATATACAATTTAATATGCTTGACCAATTTGAATAAAAATATAAGTATGTATGTCCCTTAAAGTTGAAATTTTCACTTTGCCTTGCAGAACGCGTGGAAAAGTGAGAACTATTACAACTTTCCCGGCTGTGCGGAAAGGTTCAAAGGAGTGAAAGCTCAGCTAGAAGACAGTTATTCGCCAAAAATAAACACAGTAGTCTTCAACGAGGAAAGGGAAACCAAGTCACAGTCCTCTATGGCTGCTAAACAAGTTATATATATTATATCCCTCATGGAAACATAGAGATTAATATCAGTATTATTTGGAAACTCGGATATTATGAAGAACTGTTATTCTGCAAGTCTTCCGAAAATTATATTAATTTTTTTACTGTAAACTTATTCTATAACCAGCGAAATATATTTATTTTTATAAGCCCTATAACAGATTGTTATCGGCTCATGACTGGGTTTTCGAATAGTTTATTTAAGAAGTAGTAAACAATATTTGTTGTTTTATATATTTCTAAACTCGAGTAATTTTGTATTTTAGCCGATTTTCCTTAGGGGAAATCAGCTATTAAGGTCGTACTTATGAGTTTTCGGAAATTTTCCTCAATACCCATCGATACGACCCCAGGGGATGACAAAAATCAGGTCTGTTATATATATATATATATATATATATATATATATATATATATATATATATATATATACTAGCTCAGATACCCGGCTTCGCCCGGGAATTGATTTGAGGCTGAATGGTGGTGGTATTTTTTTAGCAAGGCTTTACTTTGCACAATATTTTGGCATTTACCCGTCCCAGTGTTTAGGGTTAATACCCGTTGTTGGCATTTGACAATGAAATATCGCGAATTTTTGTTTCAGGTCCCCCTTATAACCCCCACTCCCGTTCTAACCTAAAAATTTTAATATAGCTTATAATCATGGAAGAATTAATGCTAATTGACATACCGAGTTTTTTAAGTTCGGTTTAATCGTTAGCGCCCAATGAAATAGTTGACTCAGGCCTCCCTTATAACCCCCACTCCTGCCCGTCCCTAGAAATGTTAGTCTTGCTTATTATAAGGATGACGTTAGTGCTAATTCTCATACCGAGTTTGGTTTAGTTCGGTTTAGTTTTTTGTGCCAAAAAAAATTGTTGACTTCCGCAGTAGTTTTTAACGAATAACTCATTAATACTTAGGTATACGACAAAAGTGTATATATAACAAAAGTTACTCCAAATAACAAAATAAACAACTTTAGTTATGTGCATAATTGCCGAAAATGCAATAGGAAACGAAATATCACTATTTTTAATTTCAGGCCTCCCTTATAACCCCCACTCCTGCCCATCCCTAGAAATGTTAGTATGGCTTATTATAAGGAAGACGTTAGTGCTAATTCACATACCGAGTTTGGTTTAGTTCGGTTGAGTTCTTTGTGCCAAATAAAATTGTTGACTTCCGCTATAGGTTTCAGCGTATATCTCGTTTATAATTCGGTATACGAAAAAAGTGTATATAACAAAAGTTACTCTAAACAACAAAATAAACAACTTTTGTTATGTTCATATTTTCCGAAAAACCAATAGGAAACGAAATATCGCTATTTTTAATTTCTGGGTTCCCTTATAACCCCCACTCCTGTTCGTCCCAGAGGATATTAATATAGCCTAAAGTCTAAGTTGGGTTAGAAGTAATATACATACCAAGTTTCATAAAATTCGGTTCAGCCGTTTATGCGTGAAAAGGTAACAAACAAACAAACAAATAAACAAACAAACAGACACCAAAGAAACAAAATGCAGTTATGGTGTCTATGGCATGTGAAACGAAAAGTTATCGTGAAATTTCGCGAAAAAAATCAATGTACAGACAGAGGTTACAATTTTATATATATATATATATATATATATATATATATATATATATATATATATATATATATATATATATATATACGTATTAACGCTAGAAGGATCGTAATATTTGTACTCGATATTTTACCGTCTCAATCAACACTAATAATCGTATTTTTTATTGACAGAAACCGGACCTGCAATAGTGGAGGTTTAGAGGGGTGGGTACTTAAAATATCTCTGTTATTATGAGTTGGATCAAAAAATTTATAGAACAAATTTTGTTAAACTACTGACTTTCTACAATTGTTACTCTGACGTTTTTTCGTAACTCAAGTATTAAGCGAGTTATTCGTACTTTCTTGCTTTCTGCCGTCAGTAACCCCCTCCCCCTTCTACTCGTCGGTTTTTTTTACAATATATAGCGAATATGTGGTGAGATCAGATGACAAGTGTGCTTTACCAGCACATGGGAAATCTGCTTACTTGACGGACTTTTTTTAAAAAAGAAACAGCTAGAAATTAAAGTTATCCTGAGGTTGAATCATACAAGACATTTTTCATCTCAAATAATATGAAATAATATATGAAAACTTCTTTATGTAATTAGCGTATTTGGAGCTGTCATTAAAACTAATTAAAATACAACAAATGAATAACTTGACAGATTGTACAGATTACACCAGTTGCTAATTGTGGAAATATGATAACTTGTCCTAGAATGCTCCTCTTCCTAATGGTATCATGGGAAAAGTGTTTTACTCTATTGTAATTTCATTAAGATAATTATTTTAACTGCTGAAGTGTTCTAAATTATTAATAATAAAAATAGATATAATATGAGATTAATTAAACACATTAATATACATACTCTTAATCTCAGTTTGTAAGTTAATGTGTTTTTAAAACAGTAGTAAACGACCGAGTCAAAACATAAATCCTGAAAGTAATAAGTATCGTTCTACTGGTAATAATGAAGTATTTTTCTTTCGAAATAACCAAAAAAAAAAAAAACTTTGGAAAATCGATCAATTTAATTTATTAAAAAAAACTTCCTCAAAAGTAGCAATTTTTTAGTTCTTTAATTTTTCAAAGGGCCTCAGGCTAGCCGTGTGCTTTGAAGTGCTTATTGTAAATCTCTTAAGCAAATGTAGAGATTTGAGTTCGATTCCCACGAGTGCAAGAAGAATATATTTAGCAGCAAAAAAATTAAATGCAATTCTTATTTAGTCCTTACATGCATATAAACGATTTTTAACTTATAGATAATCCCATCTGAATATCCACAGTAATTTAAAATAAATAATAGTTATTCACGTCCATAAATAATATTTATAGCAATTAATTCACATCTGGGTAATAATAAATAATGCCTTCACTACTTTAGTAGACGTTGGATTGGTTAGCTAGACATAAATATTAGAATAATCATATAAACAGTTACTCACTAGACAAAACGGCTATAATAATTTACTTATCAGTGTTAAACCACCGTAAACATGCCTAAGGGACTGAAGGAATATAAGGAAAAGACACTACCGGCCATATTTGATCCACCGTGTAACCACAAGCGTGTCATTCACAAAAATATGACAATTAACGAGAATTATGTGTTTCGATATCCAGCTGATTATTCTTATTTAAATATTTCTAATTTATCAGGTAAACAAATATGTTGATCATTTAATAGTATTCTTTTATAGAGTACATGGATACTTCTGAACTTAAAAATATACATTTCGTAGAATAATTGTTTGTTAGTAATTCAGTACTTATTCTTGTTGCACTAGAGTCTTTATGTAGTCATTTGAGCTGGTTTCTGTGAAAGGTAATCAGCTATTAAGGTAGTACATTCGACAAGATTTTCCAAAAATGTCTTCAAATGTCCATCTACCCTACCTAGCAGATGACGAAAATGAGATCAGTTTTATATATATATATATATATATATATATATATATATATATATATATATATATTGGTTACTGTTTGGATCGAGAGGAGTTATATCCAAGTCAAGCTGCGAAATACCTTCAAAATCTGAATATAAAGACTGGAGAAATAAGACAAATGGCAACTAATTTTCTAAAAGCCTCCATTAGAATAGTGAATTTCCATTTATACAATAATAAATTTTAACTTAAGCTCTGCTCCCTTAGCAACATACCCAACAAAAAAGATGTCAATCTTATATAAATAGACGTAACTCAAAATGGAGATAAAGGTCACCGCTTTAACTCGCATGGCCAACCTAGAGTTGCGAGTTCGATTCTTGCCTGGGCAAAGGAAATTATTTAGTGACGAAATTCATTAAATAACGTCCTAAAATCCCACCCTGGCTAGAAAAGGGCGGTAACCTGTAGATAACCCGTCCCGATTAGCCTAAGTTGCAAAAAGTGGACGTTAATAAATAATAATAATAACTCAAAATGGAAATAATTACCTTAACCAAGTCTGATAAGGAGGCTGACTTTGATAGGTACCCCCGAAAAAAGGGGGCAGCTTATTTGTTTGTTTCTTTTATATATATATATATATATATATATATATATATATATATATATATATATATATATATATATACTAGTTACAGTTCTAGCGGTCGTATTTTCTTTTTAATGTAGCCAAATTTGATATATAAGTAATTTCATGTTGATAAATAGTTCAGTCATGCAGACTAAAGGTGAAGTGGTTAATGGTTATAATCGTACCTGCGGAGAGGGTAGTGGGCATCAAAATCAAAGGAGAGGAGTGAGGAAATCGAAAATGAAAATATCACCGTTACTGTGAGTTGGATCGAAATGTCATTTATAATCAATCTTATTGCAAATTTAGTTTGTTATAAGTGTTGTCCTGTAGAATTTTTCTCATTGTTGATTATTAGTCAAAATTATTCAATTTCTTAGTTTTCAGCCTTGAGTAATCTCCCACTTTTAGCCATCGCACCTTAAATGTAAACACATATATCATGAAACGTTCTTATTCTAAGCCTAAATGCCCAATATTGGTTTCATACTAGGTGAGATAGTTTTTATTAACCGACCACCTTTCCTCATCAGATTTTTATTTTGAAATAGAGAATATATGATGAAATGTAGGGTTATGCCTACACGTGGGAAATGTGCTTCAATTACGCAGACCTGCTTGCCGAACTTTATATACTACTAGCTCAGATACCCGGCTTAGCCCGGGAATTCATTTGAGGCTGAATGGTGATGGTATTTTTTGGCAAGGCTTTACTTTGCACAATATTTTGACATTTACCTGTCCCAGTGTTTAGGGTTTATACTCGTCCTTGCTGTGGATTTGTTAATAATAAAATTAATTTTTTATGTAAGACTTCACTGTCCTCCATATTGTCATATTTCCCGTATCCTGTGCATTATACATAGATTTGAATTATTAAGGACAAAATATTAACATAGATTTGAATTAATTTTTCCAGGTGAGGTACCTGGTAGTACATATTGGAAAGAATTGATGAGCATATCAATATTTCTACGCAAACTACTTGCTTCATAAATTGTTCCCGAAAAAATGTATAAAACAAAAGTTACTGTAAATAACAAAGTAAAAAACTTTTTTTTATGTGCACGATGACCGAAAAACAAATAGACTATGAAATATCACGAATTTTCATTTCAGGCCTCCCTTATAACCCCCACTCCCGTTCGAACCTAAAAATTTTAATATAGTTTATCATCATGGTAGAATTAATGCTAATTCACATACCGAGTTTTGTTAAGTTCGGTTCAATCGTTAGTGGCCAATAAAATTGTTAGCTCCCGCTTTAGTTTTTAGTGTATATCTCGTCTATACTTTGTTATACGACAAATATGAATATAACAACACTTTCTCTAATTAACAAAATAAACATCTTTTTACATGTGCATTTTTGCCGAAAAACCAATAGGAAACGAAATATAGCTATTTTTAATTTCAGGTCTCTCTTATAACCCCCACTCCTAAGCGTTTCAGAGAAAATTAATATAGCCTAATGTCTAAGTTGGGTTAGTAGTAATATACATAGCAAGTTTCATAAAATTCGGTTCAGCCGTTTATGCATGAAAAGGTAACAATCAAACAAACACACACACCAATGAAACAAAATGCAGTTATGGTGTCTATGACATGTGAAACGAAAAGTTATCGTGAAATTTCAAGAAAAAAATCAATGACAGAGGTTACAATTTTATATATATATATATATATATATATATATATATATATATATATTTATCTCATTGTGTTTTGTATAAAATTAACACATTTCCAGATTCAAATGTATTTTCGAATTTTAAATATTTTAAGGGCGTTTTTGTGTATTTTTATCACGTGACTGGGTAATAAGAGTCAACATAATATTGATAAAAGGGATTATTGGTAGAAATAGAAAATAATTCACTTAAACAGAAATAATGGGGCTAAGGTTAGCCATGTGAGTTAAAGCGTTGGCTTTAATATCATGTAGTAATCCCAGAGTGGCGAGTTTAATTCCCGCCGGGGCAAATAGGAATTTACTTAGTGAAGAACTCATTAAATAAAATCCTCAGTCCCACCCTGCTTAGAAAATGGTGATAACCTTTAGATAACCCGTCCCAATTAGCCATAGATGCATAAAGTGGACGTTAATAAATAAATAATCAAATATAAGAAATCCATTGTTTGTTTTATTTTAATTGAACGAGGTCAGAGAATCGGTTTGTAGAATATTGAGATGGTAGTTGATGGGGTCGTTACTGAAGGCAATGATAGTGTATTACAGCTGGGCACCTTGGCCGAGTTCAAACAGCCTGTGTAATGCCGCCGACCTATTACAGCAGCTACTTTCTGGCTACATCTCAATACCTTTATTAATTATACACCTCTCATTCGGCTTATTTTGATGGCGACACAGGTCTTTTAGTAGGATAAATATTATTTTTTGTCAGTATTTCGGCCAATTTCATTTATCCTATTCACCCCTGATAGAATCTGACTTCCGTTTTTAAGCGGTGGAAATTCTATATTAAAATGTCCTACTTGCTTTGTAACTTAAGCTGATTTCCCACGTTCAGATATGATACTCTAGTGACTCTTCTCACTCAATATCTCAATTTCTAAGTAAAACTCCGATGAGTTTGGACGATTGCTAGTGTTGAATTAATCGGTTATGGTATACATTAAATAAACATTTAAGAGTTAAGATTAAAATCTTAATTGTTGATGTCATCACACAACATATTTACATGTATATCACATATAATTTGGAACGGACCTCATTTTCGCTATCGCCTGGTTGATGGACACTTGAGGGAATTTTTCGAAAATCCCTTCATCGTTACATCCTCCAATAAGGGTAACTGGAAATTTAAAACAGCTTTTCTACATATGCGTATACACACACACACACACACACACACGCGCGCGCGCGCGCACACACACACACACACACACACACACGCGCGCGCGCGCACACACACACACAGGGATAAACCGGATCAAAATCGTTTCTTGACTAAACGGATGATTAAATAAAATAAAGAAATATCAGAGGATAAAATTGAAGGTCTCCTATGTTTTAGTATCACAATAGAACATTATTTTTTTGGCTGGCGTGGGTCCAAATGTTGCGGTCTCCAGGTATCATCTATTTTTTATTTCCCTCTTAAGAAAGTTATTAAAGAACCAGCAAACGGCAAAACTTTATCTTTGACATTAAAGGATCTACATCATTGTAAAAGGTTATTCTCGACATCATTTTAATTTTTCAGGCGATTCATGAATTGAATTCTCAGAGATCTAGTGGTTCATTCTTATGCATTTCTTTCTTCTGTTTCATTTACATTCACATAAAAGGACGCACGTTAAAAAAGACATTTTATAAATTAATTTTTGGGAGGATTTTTCAAATGAAAAACTAATTTTACAATATTTCATTAAATTTAAAAATTCATTGTCAAAATAAACAGATTAGGATGAGTATTGACGAGAGAAAAAGGAAACAATAAAAACGTTTTAACCAACAGTAATAATCTTTAAAGGCCATTTTACAAAACTATATTGAGGCTTGTTAGGAATGCCAGGGCAGGTATTAGCAGATTTCCCATAAGGGAAATCAGGTATTTTTGGATGTGCTTGAAGGGACAGAAGTCCAAGAAGGGAAGGTAAAGTGGAAGAGCTAATTAGACCTAAACCTAATGTAAGTAGGCGTTGAAGATTAAAGTGGTCTGTACTTCGCGGTATTCTGTCAGTTTCAGGAAGTTTGTATAATAAAATATACATTAGGTTCATTTCTAATTTCTTTCTGCTTAGTTCTCGCAGCTCCTACTTGATGAGCTTTTTTTTATATACGCATATTTACATGAAAAAAAAATGTTTCAGGTTCAAAAATTCAAATAGAATGCAATTCCAGCAATGCTCGGAGAGAACCATTCAGGGACCGGAAGTCCGGTCGTTATTATGCCAAAACTGTCTGGCTGAATAATAATAGAATAGATAGTCTGAATCAACTATTATTCTTTTTGGATTCCAGGATTGAATATCCAATGGAGATTGATTGGATCGATTTATCATTCAATCAGATTTCAAGAATTGATTCAGTGAGTCACTTCTCTTGATATTTATTTTGTCGGGATTAGATTATAAGTTTTATGTTCGGATTCCTTGGCGACAAATCAGAAATGAAAGGGGTGTGACTGCAGAAACTTTAATTATTAGATTAAAGTTGTGCTCTCATTCGACTTAAGACTCTGCTTTTAGGGTCGTTCTCTGATTTATTTAAGCAGATTGCCCTTAAAGGAAACGAGCTATTGAGGTTGTAGTCATGACGAGATGGATGGAAAGGTGGATCAGAGGGAGAGAAAATAAAAGAAAAAAAATCAAATTATCTCAGTTATTTGAGTTGGATGAAATAGCAGTATAGAACCCATATTATTGAAAATTTAATGAGCTATGAATTTTATTGTATACATTTTTCCCTATCACTAAAAGTAACCGAGATATTTACATTTTAGCAGATTTCCCTTAAGTGAAATCAGCTATTGAGGTTGTACTCATGACGGAATTTTCTTCAAATGTCCATCGATCCTACCTAGTAGATGACGAAAATGAGGTCCGTTCAAAACTGTATATATCTATCAATCTATCTATCTATCTGTCTATATATATATATATATATATATATATATATATATATATATATATATATATATTTGTCTGTTACCGCTGTAGCGGTCGCAATGTTTGTTTGATCGTTACCAAACTCGATATTTAATCGTTTTATGTAAAAAGAAAGATCAAGTTCGTTAACGGCTGAAATCGGACCAGTGTGAGGGGGGGGGTTTAGAGGGGAGAATTTTCGAAATATCTCCGTTACTATAAGTCGGATCGAAAAATTGTACAGAATCAATCTTATTGCAAATTAAATTTACTATAAATATTGTTATATACATTTTCTCTATCTTGAATATAACCGAGATATTTTCATTTTTATTAAATCTGGGCGGCTAACAGGTGGGTTACTATCCCGCCAAAAGCTAGTTCGGCCGTTTCCTTAACTGCTCGACTCTCGTGAAATTTCTCTATTGTAAAACTTCACGTGGGAAATCTGCTTAGTTTACGCAGCCCCTGCGTGACGGACTTTTTAATTTTCATCCTTCAGTAAACCCCACAGTTGTTGGGCCTGTATATCACGAAACAGCTTATTGCAAGCTTAAATGCCAAATATTGTTTTCAAAAGATCTTTACTGCGTGATATTTACGTTAATACGTTGTGTGATGACGTCATTAATTAAGATGTGTACGTTCTTGGCTAGAAAATGTTTATTTTAACTATACCACACTTGGTATTTAACCGATTGATTCATCAATAAAGATAATATTCGTTAATGGCTGAAATCGGTATGGGGGGGGGGGGATTCGAAAATTCTGGATATTTCATTCATTTATTGCAATTCGGCCCAAAAAATATGTTATAAAACCAATCTTGTTGAACTATTGGTGCTCTACAGTTGTTGTTGAATATAATTTTTTCGTAACTCAATTATTAAGCGGGTTTGTCGTGCTTTACTGTTTTCAGTCTACAGTGCCCCCCCCCCCTCTTTTTCTCATCGAATTTTTATTTATAGATAGTATAAGGAGAGATACTACTGTCACAACAGCATGTGGGAAATCTACTTAGTTTACGAAGCTCAATTTCCACGTTATATTAATGTAGCTAATTGGGTTATTACTATTTCATAACAAGTTGTGGCACTAGAATTTTTTTCGGTGAACTCTTCATTAAATAAATTCCTATGGCATAATTGAGAATCGAACCCACAACACTATGTTTAACAAGAATATTAAACGCTTCGCCTTTACGTCCGTGACTGCCGAGAGCCCCTGTATTTGAACTGGTTCATTGAACTATTGATTTCATATTTACAAGTCGGCTGTATTGGCTGATGGAATTATTAAGGGTTTATTGGATTGAATTCCATGTATTGGACTTATTAATAGCTGATGTCCCTTCATGGAAATTTGCTAAAAGGTAATTGAAATAATAAGTCCAGTTCATTATTTGATTAAATTCATGTTTTAATTACTTGATTAATTAATAACGTGTGGGAAATTATTATTAGAGCATTTTCAAATTAAAGTCATTTGGTTTGGTGTAAGGAAAATAATTTGAATGAATACACTTTTTCAAAAAAATGAATATTGAATGAAAGACATTTCTTTGATTAAAATTAGTATAAGAACGACGAAGAATAATTATTAATTAAATGCTCATCTAATGGTTGACAAATAATATAACTATTAACATTCAATGAGATTATTCTTTCAGGATCTTCTCCAAATGGAAGAACTACAAATATTATATATTCACTGCAATTGTCTGGATAGCCTTGAGGAAATAAACAAGCTGAGTGGTTTGAAAAAACTGAAAATCCTTACGATGTACGGGAATCCAATAGAAGCAGCTGTGGATTACCGGCTCAAAGTCATAGCTCAGCTTCCCACACTTCGCAGGCTCGATTTCAGCCCAGTTTCTGAAAAAGAACGCTATTGGGTGAGTAATATAATTAAAAAGATAAATTGGGCATATTCGTTTAATGAGATTGGTAACCTGTAGATAACCAGTCCGAACAACCTTAAAACATAAAGTGGACATTAATATATAGCATAATTTCAGGCCTCCCTTCTAACCCCCACTCCTGTTCGTACCTAGAAATTATAATTTAGCTTAAAATCAGGGAGGTGTTAATACTAAATTACATAGGGCGTTTCGTTGAGTTCAGTTCAGTCTTTTATGCCCTTTATAACTCTTGGCTCCTGCTCTAGTTTTTAGTGTATATCTCGTTTACACGTCGTATAACAAATGTTACTCGAAATTATTATTATTTATTAACGTCCACTTTTTGCAACTTAGGCTAATCGGGACGGGTTATCTACAGGTTACCACCCTTTTCTAGCCAGCGTGGGATTTTAGGACGTTATTTAATGAATTTCGTCACTAAATAATTTCCTTTGCCCAGGCAAGAATCGAACTCGCCACTCTAGGTTTACCATGTGAGATAAAGGTCAACGCTTTAACTCGCATGGCTAACCTGAGCCCCAAACTCGAAATAGAAAAATAAACAACTTTCGTTATGTGCATATCAGACGAAAATCCAATAGGAAACGAAATATCGCTATTTTTAATTCTAGGCCTATCTTATAACCCTCACTTATGTTGCTCTCAGAGAATATTAGTGTAGCCAATAGTCTAAGTTGGGCTAATAGTAATATACGTACCAAGTTTCATAAAATCGGTTCAGCTGTTTATGGGTGAAAAGGCGACAAAGAAACGGAATGTGAAACAAAAAGTATACTAAAATTTCGAGAAAAAAAATCAATGTACAGACAGACGTTACAATATATATATATATATATATATATACATATATATATATATATATATATATATACATATATATAAAGTATATGATTGAAACAGAGCTCCCTATTGAAAACAGAATTGAGGAACGTCTTGGGTTTTGATTGTTTGGTTTGAGTTATATACTTCTATTGGACGGAAATGAACAAAATGACTTGCTGAATTGTGAAATGGTACTATAGAATACCAAAAAGAGATGTATGTGTGTGTATGTAGGTGTCTGATATATCAAAAAGAGTTTGGAGCCATTGAGACCAAAAATTGAGACAAAACTATGCAGTAATAATTGCAGTCTGGATGTACTTTGGAAACGTCTCGCAAGATTATGGGACTACAAATGTTTGATATTTTCTGTTTTAATTGAGACCAGGTCTTATATTCCTCCCGAGATACTGAACGATAGAGGAACCAATTGATGATTGGTCAGAACCAGTTGATCATTGGTGGAAAGCAGTAGCCTGGGTGCTTTGGTACATGCTACTCTTCTCAGGCACTGATGATGGAGCTTGGTCTCTGAAAGCTTGCACACTGCATATAATAAATCAGTTGTAGAAGACAAGGAGTTATTATTGATCCGGACCTTAAATTGCTTAGGATAGATAGCTTCTGAAGTGCTTTACAATTCAGAGCAGTTTCAAAAAGCCTCGAAGCTCTTATATATAACAGAAAAAGGAACTTTATTTTAACATCAGCTGAGATCCTCTATATACATCTTGAGAGCTGCCAGTCTGCCTGATTTACCTACCATTTCTCGGTGCGAACAATAGTACTCGAAGGTACTAAAAACATACAACTCAAACATGTATATGGAACAGATCCATTAGGCAATATGATCAAGGAGAAAATAACAGATAACAATTCACTATGGAGGCCATATAGAAGGAAGTGTTGGAAGTGACGCTGAAAGTCTGAAAATATCCTCGTTAATCTTAATGAAACAAATAATGGTACAACAACCTTGAAACATATATTACTTCACATATATAATTAAAAGCTTCTTCAGTCGAACAATCTGGGGGAGAAGAACCCGCGTATGAATAATTAACGTGTCTGCTGCACCCTAAGCTTAATCAAAAACAGTTTGTATTTTCCACAAACAGGAACGTTTATATTTTTAGTAGATTGAGTGCCAAAGGCCATGGTTTTGGCATGATGAGACTAACTAACAATATAGGCATCGCGAATAATTAGTATATATATATTTGTGCTGATGTTTTCGACCAGGTTGTATTTATATATGGTGTGTTATTCTTTTCGGTGTTTTGGTCAATGTTGGTGAAATAAATCTTAGTTTATGCCGATATTTCGAGAAACTTTATAATATTGCACATTATTGTAAAACGGTGTTTTTTTTCCTTATTATTTCTTACCAAGACTAAATATACCTATAAACTATTATACATTGTTATTGCACTATGACTAGGGTTATAGTAACCTTCCTTGTTTTGTTTACATAGCAGGGTCACAGCTTTTTGTATGGTTTGTATATTTTTAGTATGGTTTCTTTGTTTGTTAAACTATATTATAATTGTTGTACTGTAGTTGTTATATTATTTTACAATAGTTATTGCTATGTACTATTACAATTATTGCTATGTTTTATTAAATCATAGCAAACAATTTTTATTTATTATTAGTGTAGTGGCGATCAATTGTGTATATATTGTCCTCCTGAAGAGGCATCCTAAGACTTGAAACATGTTGAGTCAATAAAAACAATAAAGAAAGTTTGGGTGTTTTTATTATGTTGACCTTTACCACAGGTTGTTTTTTGTCGTTATACAATTAATTTTCTAGTCATCTTTCCTTGTTGATTCATATATGAATTATTAGCAAAGACGCAGAAATAGGAATATACTCGGAGAAGATAGAACACCTTTAGATTAAGACCTCTATTATGCTTGTCTTCCTAATTAGGGATTCTAGAAAGTGTTCATACATATATATATATATATATATATATATATATATATACTAGATAACCCGGCAAACGTTGTTGTGCCATATAAATTATTTCTAGTTTCTAGATAAATTCTAGTGTGGACAAAAAGTTACTTACTTATTATAAATGTGTATGTAGTATATGCATGAGATAGGCATGGAGCGCTATGAACGATAAGGGAATATAAAAATAACAAACGCCAAACAATATTATTTTTAAGTTATTATAGTTTATTTCTTAAAATTACATATCACATATTAATTACGACAGTAACACTAAAAAACAACATCAATCTTTTAATGCTATAGCGTGAACAATATTTTTTGTTAGCCCATCATTAGCGAGCACAAACAAACTGGATGGTTTACCCACTCGAGAGCATGCTACGTACAATCATCGCCCGTGTGAAAAACATGGTGTACTCAAATCTAAGCCACAAATAGAGATCGTTTGGCCTTGGGATTTGTTGATTGTCATTGCAAATTGAAATTTTAATCGAAGTATAGTTAAAAACACTATAATTGATCAGTTATCGAGCGGGATGATAATGATTAAATGACTAAAATGGCTATAAAAAAAATAGGAGTTGGTGATAAAAAAGTAAAAATTTAGGGTTGTATGTATTTTTTAATGCCACATTATAAAAAAATAAAAACAAAAAATTTCGTCCAAAAATTAAAAAAAATGTTAAGGGTGAACAACCCTTATCAATTAGGGGTATGAAAAATAGATAGTAGCCGATTCTCAGACCTAATGAATACGCATATAAAATTTGGTAAAAATTGGTAAAGCCGTTTCGGAGGAGTACGCTAACTAACATTGTGACATGGAAATTTTATATATTAGATATATATGTTATTTGAACATTTTACGTTATTCTAGTCTATTTATCTGGGGGAAATCTCCCTTAATTGACTGTTAGAACCAATCAGTTCCTAATATATTCATGATCAAATTTTAGGCACATAAACACTTAATGACAAGGACAGACAACTCTATATGAAAATACTGCAACAAGCACCTAACAATAAAACACATACTGACAGACTGCAACCAACGAAAAAACCTTGACATACCCCACGATATGACAGAACTACTAACTGACAGCAGCCAATAGATTCCACAAATACTGACATATCTAAAACATATAAACATTTACAAATACATATAGAATAAAATAGAATAGGACGAAGATGTAAAAGGGATAACTTTTAGCAGATTTCCTGATAGGGAAATTAGCCATTGAGGTCGTACTCATGACGCAATTTTCGAAACATTTCTTCAAATGTCCATCGATCCTACCCAGGAGATGACGAAAATGAGGTCCGTTCAAAATGATATATATGTGTGTGTGTGTGTGTGTGTGTGTGTGTGTGTGTCTGTGTGTGTGCGTGCGTGTGTGCGTGCGTGCGTGTGTGTGTGTTTGTGTTTGATCGGTACCAATCTCTATATTTAATCTTTTTTTTTAAAAAGAATTTTCAAGTTCGTTAATGGCTGAAATCGGACCAGTGGGAGGGGGGGGGTTTAGAGGGAGGATTTTTGAAATTTCAAAATATCTCCTTTATTATACGTCAGATCGAAAAATTTTATAGAACCAATCTTATTGCAAATTAAATGTACTATAAATATTGTTATATATCCGTATTCTTTATCTTGAATATTTACTTAGATATTTGCATTTTTATGAACTATGTGTGGGACTATTGACTTAAGGTTCCGGATTAGTTCGGCCGTTTCCGTAACTGTTCGCCTCCCATGTAACCTAACCATTTTTGTCTTGTGACCTTTTACTTTGTGAGATATAAGCATGTAATGTTCATGGGACCGCATTTCAGTTATTAAAATATAAATTATTCAGATTTATTATAAATTGCAGTACTAGATATAGCTTTTAGTTTGCAATAAAGTTAATGTGTTATATTCAGATGTATATCAGTAATTGTTTTTCTTTCCGGTGATGAATATGTCTATCTGTTCAGCTCTGAGTGGTTGGCAGACCTAATTGTTTACTATTCATAAGCCGTTTCCGTTGAGAGCTTATTAAATTAACTGAACGATTTCTCATTACCGTTTGTATTTACTCACGGTGGTCTTTAGTGTTAGCAATATGCAGATTTCTCTATTGTAAAACTTCACGGTGGAAGTCTGGTTAATTTACGCAGCCCCTGCGTGACGGACTTTTATTATATTCAAATAGGCAAAGTACGGGTATGAGAAAAATTCAGATATTTAAGGAATATTTTCCATACTACATAAATAAAGTACAACATCAAGGTTTACATGAAGGGATAAATATATTATTCTAACCACCTCTAAAAAGATATCTTGCCAATAACCTTCAATGTGGGGCATAAACCAAATAAATAAAATAAAATAAATCAATTTTAGGCAACTTGCTACAGAATTAAGAAAGAAGAAGAAGGCTCTGAAGTTGATAATATGGTTGAAGTTAAAACGAGAGAGGAAGATGACGACAAAAAGAACGAAGGACAAACAGAGGAATTAGAACATGGTGTCGAGGAAGAGGAAATAGAAAAATTGATTGAACCGGAAAATGGAAAACACGATGAGGGCGAAAACTATGAAGAAGAAGCTGAAGAAGGGAGTGAAGAAACAGAGGAAGAGGAAGAAGATGAGGAAGAAGATAAAGAAGAAGTAGAAGAAGAGGGTGATGACTACGACTCTTTGATGACGGGAGACTCCCTTGAAGAGGAATCGAAGGGTTTTCAAGAAGAAAAGACGTGGCTCAAGCCTCTCAATGCCACATGGTGGACAGCCCAAGAAGATGAAAAAGCAGAAAAATTATTTTGGAAACTGAAAAGGTTGGAGAAACGTTATAAATTCAACTACTTTGTATAATTATATTAAATTCAAATAATTAAGCTTTAAACTTTTTTTTTATTTAACTGTTGTGTCACAAAATAAATGACTGACACTCAAGCTGTAGTCAGTTTAAGGTGAAGTGAAGGTTTAGGATTAGGATTAATATGGTTTGGGCAATCAACAACTAGGTAGTTATGACCTATATAGTAGTTTTACTCTATGTCTTAAATAGTGTCCACTAATATATTGTATATACCGCTCTTATCATATCCTAAGGGTATTAAATTTACTAATTTTCTATACAATTATTTCTTAACTAAATCTATAAATACATTTGTATTTATTTATATTTACTTAAAGATGTGTGCTAGTAACACGAGTTACGTTTTACCTATTTACACTTCTTACTACTGGCATAATATTTTTAACTGCCTTTATATTTGGCCAATAATTAATAATTATTGTACATTTTTCAATACTGGCAATATATGTACTTATCCTATATAATAATAGTATGTACACGTTTTTCATTATATATTATATTACATAAACATATATTTTCTCCCTTACAAGTACATATTTCAACTGGCATTATAATTAGCCAATATTATAATTAAATGACTTTTACTTTTAATGTTGTACTTTTTTTTTTTTTTTTTATTTTTTTTTTTGCAAGTAAGTAAAATCAATTTGTCACACACTTACTCATACATACACTTACTGCATTTTTTAAAATTATATAAATATATAGATAAAAGCCAACATGGATTATCAGAATTCCCGCAAGTCCAGGAATCTAGCCTCCCTCATCATCGCCTGCATTCTTGGGTGTACCACCAAGCCTATAATACAGCTAGCTTCCAGCCAGCAGGGTGACGCTGTTATGTTAGCTAGAGCAGTCATTTCTTCTTCAGGTCCTTAACTTGAAGTATCTCAATTGATAAAATTTTCTTTCTTCACTTGATAGGGCTATTTTTCTTCATTTTGTATGGGACTGTTACTGCTCTCTGTGGAGGTTGATACTAATGGCGTCTCATTTTATCCAAGTGAAGTGAAGGTTAGGTGAAGCGAACTATAGTTTTAAATAAAAAAAAGAAAAAAATAATACTTCCGTGTCCTAATACAGCATTGGAAAGGATCTACTGCTAACTTTTTTTAAATTTTGGAAATGGTTTAAGTATGGAAAGCTAAAGTTGGCGTTGTTCTCCACGCCATTCTGTTTTTGACATTCCCCCCCCCCCCTTCCATCTCCCTTCCATTATGGCATTCATGCCATTTCTAATTCTTTGAGCTACCTACATTTAATTACACAAATTAGTTTTATTGGAGAAAAAGTAATTTGGTTTTATTTTTTGTACGGTTATTCAAAATGTGTGAAAAAATATTTGGATCTGATCGCGATTCCGCCATTTTTATGGCTCATGCAATTTGTTTTTAAAGAATAATTTGATCAAGTTCGTTAATGGCTGAAATCGGACCAGTGGGAGGGGGGGGTTTAGAGGTGGGGATTTTTGAAAATACAAAATATCTCCGCTATAATGCGTCGGATCGAAAAATTGTATAGAATAAATCTAATTGCAAATTAAATTTTAAAGTATAATTTGGAGGCAAATTAAATTGTCAATTATTACCAACTTTGAATAATTTTAGGAAGTGGTATTTTTTTAAAAAAAGATGTACTATTTGGTTAAGTTCCCTGCTGAGGATTAGGAACTTCCTAGGAGCATCAATCTCGACTAATTCATTGACAATGAGTTAATGAAGCTTCATTTTATAACTTTATAGTTATCCTGGAAACTGGGCGGAGCCATATGATGGTTTTGAAAATAGGGTAACTTCTTTGAGAATTGGAAATCTACAAAGGAAAACATGAATCGGTTCTATCCCTATGCAAGTATAAAAGTCTGTCACGCAGGGGCTGCGTAAACTAAGCAGATTTCCCACGCGAAGGCTTACAATAGATAAATATACATACAGGTAACACTACCGTGAATGTTAAGTGAATAAATACAAACGGTAATGAGAAATCTTTCAATTTAAAATAAAGTTAATAATTTCTACAACGGAAAGCGGCTGAATTGTAAAGAAACCAACCTTGTAGCGCTGAATAGATAAATAGACCGGAAAGACAAACAATTAATGAAATATATCTGAATATAACATATTAATTTTATTGAAAACAATTTACTAAAGCTAGTGCTGTAATTTGTAATGAATCAGAATCAGTTTTATCTCATTCACTCAAATTTTCAGGCCAAAAGATGCAGATTTGCATATATCTCAAAAAGTAAAAGTCCAATGAAAACAATATTGGTATTTAACCTTTTAATGAAGTGGTTCATTATATATCAGCTTATTATTAATATTACACTAGTAGGAGTGGGGGTTTACTGAAAGCTGAAAACTATAAAATCCAAATGTCTGGGTTAATACTCATTGAGGACTCATGAAAAATGATATATAGTTTCTATTTAACAGAACATAGCCATAACAAATCTTAGGAATCATAGATTCAGAATTAAGGATACAAATAGCTGCCTATATGATCACTACACTAAAAGAACACCTACGTACTGTATGAACGCGGCCTTACACTAGAAAACAGATGACTAGTAGAACGTGAGGTTACCAACCCCGGATTTCTGTGGCCAGTAAGAACAAAACTTCTGTTTAATAACTATCTAAGATATCTTCACAAATTCTGGAGAAAAAAAAAATTCATAAGGTGAAAGACATCACGATGAAACGTTTATTTGTATGTTATATATATTTCGGTGGTTAATTTTATTATACTTCTTTAATTATATAGGTAACCTAGAGTGGCGAGTTCAATTCCCGCCTGGGCAATAGGAATTTATTTAGTGAAGGAATTCATTAAATATAATCCTTAGTCCCACCCTGGCTAGAAAAGGGTGGTAACCTGTAGATAACCCGTCCCAATTGGCCCTAGTTGCAAAAAGTGGACGCTAATAAATAAATAATTATATAGTTTTATAGTTTATTTTTTTTATTATGAAATCTAACTTTTTACATATGTATTTTTATTTATTTATTTTTAATTATTTATTTCTACTGTTAATAAATAGTACATATTGATTTAACACGTTTTAGGGGCTCAGGTTAGCCATGCGAGTTAAAGCGTTGATCTTTATCTCACATGGTAAACCTAGAGTGGCGAGTTCGATTCTCGCCTGGCCAAAGGAAATTATTTAGTGACGGAATTCATTAAATAACATCCTAAAATCCCACCCTGGCTAGAAAAGGGTGGTTACTTGTAGATAACCCGTCCCAATTAGCCTAAGTTGCAAAAAGTGGACGTTAATAAATAGTAATAATAATAACACGTTTTAAGAGATTTGCATTATTATTATTTATTATTTACTATCAATTTGCTTTGATTTGAGGAAATAGAAGTAATTAAATGCAAATTGGGTGTCGGTTACCGTGAACAATCACATCACATAATACCCATGGCTACTTGCGTCAGGGCAAGGTCTGAGATTCATCTCAGGTGTCTTACCCAAGGTATAACTCACAGAATATAATCCATTGAGAACTTGAAGTATCTGAAGAAAAAGCAGGACTCTCTTCTTCCGAGGGGTGGGGTCACCCAGCAGTTGAGGTCTTTGAATAGTTCGATAACACTGTTCTGCATCAAAATTCTTCCTTCAACAGAATTATTGTTTTTTATATTATATATTTTGAGGTATGGTCAGGCACCATTTTATGTGAAATTTGTGTTTTGGGTCAATAAGGGTGGCGTATTCGACATTTTTGTCATTTTTAACACTTCAACGAAAAAACCTATTTGAAAAAAATTAAGAAAGCTCATCCAAAATTGAGAAAGCTCAAATGTTAGGCTCTAAGAATTTGTTATGCCTACAGTCAAAAGTATTATGCATGGACCCAGTTTACCACCCTCATATCTTGAAGAACGCTTACTGGGCTCCGAGGTGGTTATACTAAGTTTTGCTGGTTTTTATGTGAGTGGGACAGCAGAGAAAGGCAGAATGAAACATAGTGTGAAAATGGCCATAGCGCAGACACAATTTGTCAAAAGAATATCGATAAAGCTCACTTGGTAGAGAAAAACAAAATTCTACTCCCACCTCTCCATATCAAATTTGGACTGACAACGAATTTCGAGAAAGCATTGGACAAGTAAGGGGAAGATTTATTTTTATTTTATTTGAATCAGAAGATTCAGAAACTAAGTAAAGCAAAGACATTGTTTATGAATTGCTTTTATCTTACAAGGTTGTCATTAAAAATTAATTTTTTACACTCTCATTTCGATGTCTTGCCTCCCATCGTGGGAACAGTTTCCAATGAGCACGGAGAACGGTTTCATCAAGATATAGCTCATGACGCGAGTTTCGAAAAATTTCTTCAAATGTCCATCGATCCTACCCAGGAGATGACGAAAATGAGGTCCGTTCAAAATTTTATGTATGTATATATATATATATATATATATATATATATATATATATATATATTTTTCTGTTAACGCTCTAGGTCGCAATTTTTGTTAGATCGTTACCAAACTCGGAATTTAATCGTTTTATGTAAAAAGGAAGATCAAGCTCGTTAATGGCTGAAATCGGACCAGTGGGAGCGGGGGGGGGTTAGAGGTGGGATTTTTGAAAATTCAAAATATCTCCGTTATAATGCGTCGGATCGAAAAATTGTATAGAATAAATCTTATTGCAAATTAAATTTACAATATTGTTCTATACATTTATTCTGTATCTTGAATATTAACCGAGATATTTGCATTTGTATTCTGCGTGTGGTCGGCAGGAGTCGGCTATGTTCGGACATTCCGCCGAGAACTCTGGCGGCCGTTTCCGTAACTATTCGTCCCTCGTGAATAGGTTTAGAGGTTTTTTACTACTACAGTTGTTATTAGGCAGATTTCTCTATTGTAAAACTTCACGTGGGAAATCTGCTTAGTTTACGCAGCCCCTTTGACTTGTAGCATTACTGGCAGAAATCGGACTAGTGGTAGAGGAGGTTTAGAGCAGAGGTGGGTATTTCGAAAATTCGAGATATGGGCGTTATCGAAACTTTGTATAGAATCGACGTAATTGAAAATTTAATTTCCTTTACACGTTGCTATATACAGTTTTTCTCAACAGCGTTTCATATACCAGTGAGAGGGAAATCTGCTTAGTTAGCGCAGCCCCTGCGTGACGGACTTATAAATAATAGTCATTGACCTTATCATTGTAAAATGTGGTTGTGAACCTCAATGTCTAGATTCAGTATTCCGATGATTGAATGAGGGATTGTGGCTAATAGTTGTAGCGTTGTGTCCAACACGACATTGAAGGAATATAAACTGAGGTATTGGCCTCAATAAAACCACAAACACATTACATACTCTAAGGACTCAAAACATAACATGTTCATAATGGAATTCACCTTTAGCATGTAACTACAGTAATTGGAAAGGTTCTTGACTGGAAGGGTATGTAATTACGATATTTATACGAAGTTTGTTAAAGAAACTAGAGGGAAAGGAATTGCTCTATAGACAATTAGAAAAAAATATTATAAGCATTATTATTTTAAAACAGTTCAATTTTAAATAACGTGTCAGATAGTCTTACTTGTCAGATAGACTCACGTTGATTTATTTATTGTCTTGAAATGTCAAATGAATATTGAAATACATTTTTATTTATTTTCTTCATGAATATGTTATTAGCCACTTTACTGACACAACTCTCTTTGCGCAATCCAAATTCAATGATTTTATGATCCTGAACTTAGATTGTTAAAGCCAACAGAAGTTATTTATTCCCCTTTAAATCTAGACTTAAGAAATACAAAGAAAAATGTCACAGAGCTTGAAGAAATACTGGTATTATGGATATCCAATGTATCTTCGTTAACAATAATAAATAAGTAACAATACTATATCTGTGATGTTTCACAAATAAACTTTTGAAATGTGCATCCTTTCAGTGCTTTCTTACGGTTCTTATGTCTGACTCTCTCTCTCTCTCTCTCTCTCTCTCTCTCTCTCTCTCTCTCTCTCTATATATATATATATATATATATATATATATATATATATATATATACGTATATATGTGGTCAAATACCAAATACTTCGAGTTCCTGGGTCATTAGACACCTTACGTCCTGCCATAATTACTTAGCCAAGTACAGTTTACTGGCTTCTTTCTCCAGCAAAATGGAAATCTTAGTTTACACAGAACCTGCATGACGGACTTTTGTTTTATGGAAAAAATGTTTGGCTAGTATTGACATACGTTATTTTGTCCACGTGTGACCAATAGATAGAAAAATAATTACCTAGGTATCATATGGGTACACATATCGGCCCATAAGCAGAGTCTGTAAAGCTTTCACGCCATTCTAGCTTTCATAATTTACGACTAATGTGAATAACAATGATCCGATATAAAAGGTTGTACTTGCTATCAAAAATAAATATAACTAATCTATCAATATCACCGAACCACCTTTTAGTCTTTTATGAATTCTAAGTAAATAACTTTAATACACAAAATATTAGTTTCTTGCTAATATTCATCAGAATTTTTTTAATGCCCTTTAACAGGATCTTTGGAAACTCAATACAGAGGGGAGATCAGCAGTGCATTGCCAAAATGATTGACACTATTCTCAACATACAAAACTCTAGAAGAGAAATTACATTATACCTGCTACATGAAAATCTGGGTAAGAACACTCAGCCAGAATTTCGCCAGAAAAGCTGATGACAGAAAACACACAGATTTTAACGCAATCACTAACTTTAACCTATCCTCCAGTCTTGCCCACTTATATGTTGTCAGTGAGAATTTAGTCAAGGCGGGTGGGGTATTGTACCAGAAATAAAATAGACGAATCCCGATAGCCAAGTGGGCCAGAGCTGGATTTATTTAATTTTTAACATAATGAATGATCAATATTAGTGTCGGAAATGATATCTTCTTCAGGCTAAAAACATAAATTAATTTATATTCGAAAACTATGTTTAACTTATAATTTTAAATAAATCTCCAACTTCTTCTGACATTTAAAATTATTTAAATATTGTCATCTTGCTAGCACAATATTCTATATTAGTCATGCCCTACAATCTTCCAAAGTACACTCTTTCATGACATTAGTTACTACGATTCACTATTAATACGAAGACCTGCTTTGTAGTATGGACTTTATCGAAATTATTTGAGTTATCGGCTAACTGCAAAAGCATTATAATTCTGGATCTTAAAACTTATATAGAACAGGAACATTGTATTCGCCTGCTCACATATTCAATATCCGTCTACTCAGACTGCAGCTGATCAACATGTGTTATTTATTTACGATCACTCTGTGGTACTGAGGGGGTTATTTGCAGGTTATTATTCTTTTCTAAGCGAGGTGAGACTATGGATTTTATTGGCGATATGGGAATCGAATCTACGGCTCTAGGTGTACTAGTTTGTACAAAGCCTTGACACAATTGGCTTACCTCAACTCCCTTAATTAATATCTGAAATTTGTCTTTGTTTATTCAGAAGGCATCAATAGGTGCAAAGTACGGATCCCGCCAAGGGTGAGATGTAGTTTACGAGTTCGCTACCGGAGTACGTTAGTGGCGCTTCTGTCGAGCGGCTCTAACCAGTAAATATGTCTGACAGCCCTTCGAGATGATTAACGACTTTGATTCTCTTAAATTTCTGTCCACAGGAAAGCTGACCGCAGGTGAGTCGATCACTGACACACCTGAAATATAATGAGGTGTACAAGTAGACAACTCATTACAAGTCCTCCTTGGTTAAGCGGGTTGTATGTCGAGCTTATCATTCTCTACATAAAAAACTCTTATTTCGAAATTCCTTTGAAGTTGGCTGAACCATCTCCAAGGTCTAGAATGCCAACCACAAAAAGAAAACTAACAGCTATCTATTGGGTCCTCATTAAATTTGAATTCATCATTCTGGTAGAAGCAGAAGTCGGAGTCATTTGAACACATACGAATTAAAAGATTTGAAATATTCAATGTTCACCAATGATTTAATAGTTTCGAAGAGTGGTGCACATTAAAATATTCAGAGTTGACGAGAGGAGGGCTGAGCAGCAAATATCTCCATACTTGGTGGCTAAGTCACCAATAAAAACTCTTTCCTTCCGCGCAGACTTTAGAAACAAATGCCAAACATGTTTTGTGGTCTTCTATCACTTCATAGCTAAAAGGAAAGGCCACTGAAGATTTGGGGCAACGCAACATGTAGGGCATTTTTAATAAGTTTTTTTTGTGAGCCTTTCCTAAAGTATGAAGAATAGTGCTAATAGATTTATGATCAGAGAGTATTTCTCCTTTTTTTTTTTTTCCCTCTAAGATCTCAATGTAGGTGCATAATGGCGTTTTACATATGATTTTGTCAAATTTCCCGTTCCCATTAAAAAGTATTTCTTGTATTAAAATGAACTTGATCTCCGGTCATGTTATAAGAGCATTTTTTTTGGCCACAGATCTTCAACGCACACAGGCACTTCGCTCTCCGAGGAGGTTTCCAGACCTCACTGTCTTTGATACCTCGCGGACGACTGCTCGCGACCGTGGAAGTGGGGGGATGCGTGAGGAGGGGAAGAGGGTATATGTGTAAGCTGCTAACCACGAACCTTGTAGTCTCTATCTGGCCATGTCTCCGATTCTATATCTCTTACCTCTTTGCATCTACGCGGCAAGTGGGGCAGTCCTCCACTCAGGAGTAACAATCCGTAAGTACCAATGATGCACTTGCACAAGTACAATGGATACATAAAGCAAGAGGGGTAGTTCCCCCTATTACGAGCAAATAAAAAAAAATATATATTTTGCATAAAATAAGTTTCAGCTGGTCATAGAAATCTTTTTGGTTTATTCTACCTATGCTTTAATTTTGAGCAAACTTGGTGAACCCCTTTGAGATGCAGATGCGGTACAACATCATGAAACATGAATAATTCATTTATTTAGAAACTATAGTATATGTTATTTTTTCAGACTTAGGAAAATGTTCAAAAAGGATTTCTAACGCACTTTTGCAATCAAAGACATGAACTTCTTTTTGCCATTCTTTATTCCATAATCTCTTTATTTTTCAAACTTGTAACATTTGATAGATATATGAAAAATAATTCAATACACCACAGCAACATATTTAATTTTTAACGTTCTACAGATGGCTTTAACGTTTTATTTCGAGTTTTAAACTTTCGTTCATTAATCTTATAAAAAAAAAAACAGACCAAAAAACAAGGGAAGTGAAATGTCTTGACACACTCAAAACTACCTGAAATAAAATATAATATATATATAAAATATTCGTGAATGGCTGTTAAGTAATCTGAATAATAAAAGAAAATAAATTGTACAAGCTCGTTTGAGACTTGGCCATTCGCGGACTAAGACTGAGCCTACACTTACAGACTAATAACTTATGAACAAACTATTCGAAACTACTACACGACAATAGCCCATACATTGATACAATAATGAAACGTCTTCAGAGAGGCACATATTTTCGACAAATTTAACTGCACACTAAAACATTAAACTGCTTATTAAAAGAACTGGCTTTCATGCACCTGGAGAAAAGATAATAGTGTTTTTATTTTTCTAATGAATTTTTTAAAATATACTTTATAACAGCGTGGCTTTAACAACTATTTTATTTTTTAACGACCAGCAAAAGTACGACTCGCTAAAATTGCAAAACATCTAAATAAATAAACTTTCTTTATTTCAGAAGGTTTTGAACTTATCTTTCTACCACTAACAATATTAACTTCCACGATCTCCCATGGATTTTTCATAACATTTCCTGTTCTGGCCATTAAAACGTCCAGAGACCTTGAATTGGAATAACACCACCTATTAGTGAGATTATCTTCCAGACTTAACTTTCCTGAACCACTAAGTTTTACATTGGAATTGTCACATTAACTTTGAACAAAATTAAATTCTACATCAACATAATCACACAACATTCAAACTTTGACCATTAAATTCAATCCAATGCATTAATATCTAAAATATTATGAAGGCAATATTGCTCTTTTTTTTCTGGCGCACTCTAAAATATTCTTAGAATCTGTCAGCTAGTCTTGGTTTATTTTGCTAAATGAGAAACAAGATCCATTTCATATTATCTTGCTGGTATAGTTAATTTGGTTAAATGAAATTTTTTTATCAGAACCTACAAATGTTTTTGGCATCGAAAACTAATGTTAAGACACTTCGCAATGCTTCTATAAGAGTTTCCACAAAAAATTAGAGCCACTGAAATCTCTCCATAACTAATAAACTCAGGTTGTAAGGAATTATGGTATAAACATCAGACTTCGAGGTCAAATTCGCTCAATTTATTTTAGTATCTGAGCTCCCAGAGTAATTTCTTGGCTTATGTGGCTGGGATCAATTATTACATATAACAGTCTAACTACTAAATAGTTCATTAGTTTTGGTTTCTTTCACGGCCACTTAAACACGAAACTTTCTTCCTACCTCGTCATTATGTTATTTTCGTTTGCACACACTTCCAGTTGCTTTTATGGGAGTTAAAAAATTATCAACGAAATACCTGGTGGATAGAAATTCATTAAGGAAAAAATAGAAACATGGATCAACGATTTAGTTAAAAATTCAAATTAATATCAGCTGTAAAACTGTTATTAAGCTTAAATAAGCATTATTCATGGAACCTTTTATTTTTTTTTTCGAAAATACCATAAATTATTGGTCCTTTTTCTATGCCTCTACTATTTTCAGCAGATTCGCTTAAGGGAAATCAGCTATTGAATGTTTACTCACACCTCAATTTTCTAAATATTTTTTAAAATGTCCGTCGATCTTACCTACGAGATTAAGAAAATGAGGTTCATTCAATATATATACACATACATACATACATATTCTTGCCTGTTACCACCCTTGTGGTCGCTTTAAACCTCGAATCATGATTTCGACTATTATTTCGGCAATAGAGATATTTTGCTACGAACTCGCTAAGTAAAATCATTCGTCCCATCCTGGAAAGAAAAGGGAGGCAACCTGTAGATGGCCCAGGGCAGAATTGTTAGACAGTCATCCCTGACTAATGATAGGCATTAGCCAATATGAGTTTGAAATCTACAATATTAATCTACTTTCCTGTCATGTTGTGAAATTTAAACAAGGAGGGGGAGTTCATATGAACAATCTTTAAAAAACTGCATTCGTAATTTCGTCATACCGAAGGTTCTTCATCATCAAGATGAAGCGCAAGTGGATGGTTATGACAGAGGTTCGGATAATGTAATGATGCACATGTAGTAAGCACTAAGAACATAGATTTGTATAGCCGAAAGGAGGTCCAATAACTAAATTTTTGTATACGTCTGCTATAGTATCACTACCAAAATCTTTAAATCAGAAATATTCCGACCAAAACTGTCTAAATCGATTGTGAATAAAATATTCAAGTCTTATTGTCTAAACTAACACCGTGTAAGTTCAGTTTTTAAATATATTAATCTGTTTACAATTTATAAACTTAATGTTTACTTTATAAAGAAAATTCTGTTATAAAATTAATGTATCTCTTAATAAAGATTTGAATAAAAAATGGCGTCCCACTAAAAATAATTCCACGTATCCCACACAGTAAAAGTTCAATGAAAACCATTGACCATGAGCTTTTTACCATATACCAAATGGTATTTAAGCTTCGGATAAAGCTTCATCAAGCTTATTTTTAATATGACATGAGTTCGAGGGGGTAACTAAAGCCTGAAAACTTAAAAAAAATGTATATATCTCGGTTAATATTTTAGATTGAGAAAACAAATTTATAGAAAATTAAGTTTTCATATATTCTATTTATCTTTATATGTGAGATAATTTCGAAATTTCTCTCGTATATCCCCCCTCCTTCTTTGGTAAGATTTTAGCCAATAGACTTGATATTTAGTTTTATATAAAACGTTTAAATATCGAGTTCGGTAAGGATCAAAGAAACATTGCGACCTTTAGAGCATTGCCAAGCATACGTATGTATGTTCACATATATCTTTATATATATATATATATATATATATATATATATATATATATATAATTCTACTGTACGTCTGTATGTCCCTGAACTCCTAAACGGCTGGACCGATTTG
Source organism: Riptortus pedestris (assembly GCA_019009955.1). Classification (NCBI taxonomy): domain Eukaryota; kingdom Metazoa; phylum Arthropoda; class Insecta; order Hemiptera; family Alydidae; genus Riptortus; species Riptortus pedestris. The sequence continues at coordinate 82,986,402 of CM032231.1, read as the reverse complement.
AATGAATTCATTTCTACGCGTTTGGGTAACGCCCTGGGTGGTTTAGAGTCATAAATCAGCCCGGCAGATGGTGCAGGAGAGGGGGTCGTAAGGGAGGCCTAAAATTAAAAATAGCGATATTTCGTTTCTTATATGTTTTCCGCCAAATATGCACAGGATAAAAGTGGTTTATGTTGTTATTTAGAGTAACTTTAGTTATATTCATTTGTCGTATAACAAAGTAGAAACGAGATATACACTCGTAACGATTGAACCGAACTTAACATAACTCGGTATGTGAATTAGCATTAATTCTTCCATGATTGTAAGCTATATCAAAATTTGTAGGAAAGGCCTGAGTAAAAAAATCGCGATATTTTAATTTCTATTTGTTTTTAGGCAAACGTGCACATAACAAAACTTGTTTTTTGGGTTATTAAAAGTAGCTTTTGTGTTAAAAATAATATTATTAAATTTATTATCCTGATCGCTTGAAATATCATGCAGGACAACGTCTGTCGGGTCCGCTAGTATATATATGTGTGTGTATATACACACACACACACGCACACCCACTCAAGTAGTTTTGAACGAACCTAATTTTCGTCATCACCTGGGTAGGATCGATGGATGTCTGAAGAAATTTTTGGAAATTCTGGTCATGAGTACAACTTGCATATTTGATTTTGCTCAAGGGAAATCTACTAAAATAAAATAAAAAATCCAACTTTTACGAGAGAAGTAATGAATTGGAATAACCGTAACTTAGAAAATTGAGCGTTGACAAGAACCATGAAATTATTACGACGTTTATATACCAAGCAGCTGGGATTCATGCTTGAAAGGTGAAAAAAAGTTTAAAATGCGGATATCAGGACGAGGTGTAATGGATGCCTAAGAAAACATTTTCTTTGTACGACAGCTGTTCTTTTCATCAAATCAAGATCCTTGTTCCTGGGGCACAGTTTCTCTATTACACTATCCTTGGGGGAAATTTTAAAGATTAAATTGATATACAAGAATTCTCTAACTATATTTTGAACATTTGTATGAAATTGAAATAAAAAATGTTATTTAGTAACGCGGAATTGGCGTTGCTAAGGCTAATTGGATGTCTATAGGTTTCCAAGTTCTTAGCAGGTTTCCCTTAAGGGTTGTGCTACTGTATGAAGCAATTTTCTAATAATTTATTGAAATGTCCTTCGATCCAACCCAGGAGATGACGGAAATGAGATGCGTTTAAAACTATGTATATATATTTGAATCCTTAACTCTCTAGCGATTGCAATTTTTGTTTCATCCTTACCAAACTCAATATTTCAACAGTTTATATACAACTAGAAATCAAGTTTGTTTGTGACTGAAATCGGACCGGACTGATATTGGACAGTGGGAGGGAAAAAGTGTATGTGACGTTCTTATTGGAAATGTATTTTCCTATAAATGTTTTTATATTCATTTTCCCTGTGTTTTGGTTATTAACCAATATTTTGGGTTTTGCCCCCTCCTACTTATGTTAGATTAAGAATAAGCTGTTAAAGCATGATGAACCACTGTATTTGTGTCTGGAACTTTTATTGTTCGAGATACAATTCAAATACGAAAATTATCTGAAATTCTAGCATATATAGTGGGAGATGAGATTTCCAGTGTCTCATCCAGGATGTGGGAAATCTGTTTAGTTTACGCAGCCTCTGCGTGAAGGATTTTCTAGCAAGGGTGTGGCCAACTATTTTATTCAATGAGTTCGTCACTTAATAAATCCTATTACGCCACCCAAAAACAAAAAGTATTTATTTGCGAGGCAATGATTTTTTTATTATTTACAAATGAATTTATTCTTATACTTAATAATTTTCAAACCTACAATCCTGTCATAGCTCAGAAATAAGACTCACTCTCTGCAAGTCAGATAAATGCGCAATTACCTCAGGGTTATATGAATTAGCAGGCTGAGTATTAGATGGATGGGGCATTACATAATGGATACATTAAAATAAATATACTCTCCTTGTTTATGACTTTCTTGGAGACTTAGCTTTAATGTATGCAAACACAGAATGCTGACAATGATCTGTGTATATTTGTATAATAAATTTTGTTGATTACTTATTGACGTTAGGCAATGTTTTCCAAATTACAATATTCATTTCAATGTAATCGATTGCCATAGTACTTAGGTGCTAATGAGCTATTTCTATAATTACATCGTGAAATTACACGTTTCTTGGACTCTTAGTTTCTAGCAGTCAACAGCTGGTGAGTCGACTTTCCTAAGTATGAGAAAATGTTGGAACAGAAAAAATGAATATGATAGTCTTACAAAAAGGGTCAGTCACGCAGGGACTGCGTAAACTAAGCATATCTCCCACATAGTTGGTATGACTCACTACTGATGTCATCTTAGCAATTATTCTTTATTTATAAATAAAAATCTGATTAGCAGAAGAGGTTACTGAAGGCTGAAAACAAGAAAGTACGGATAACTCTCTTTATAATTGAATTATTAAAAAATGTACAGAACAATAAATGTAGAGCGTTAATAGTTTAACAAGATTTGTTCTATAACATTTTTCGACCAGACTCAAAATTACAGAGATATTTCAAATTTTTGAATTTAAAGGAAATCTGCTGAAATTAACTATTTAAAGTAATCCACAAATACAAATCCTGAAACTGCATTATTTCCTGTTTGGACACTTTAGAGAGATGTCTACATATATACAATTTATAAAATGACTCTCCGAAAATTGCAAACCAAAAAGTTTATTCCTAATTGCCTCAATGAAATTAAGTGAACAAAAATTATTTATATGTGTCTATTCCAATAAACGCGATATTAATTTTTGTTTTAAACGTTTCTTGAACATGCCTCGCAGAAGCTCACTTGAATCACAGTAGCACACTTGGAAGATATTGGTTACTTTCAATCTCTTTTACAAAACGAATAAAATCCTCAGGATAAAGGAATCATATTTTGATGTAACCGTAATTTCAAAAATTCAAAAAACGTTATGAAACTCGATATTTAAACGTTTTAGTAAAAAGGAAGACCAAGTTCGTTAAAGGCTAAGATCGGACCAGTGGGAGGGGGGGGGTTAGAGGGGGGATTTCCGAAACATCGAAGTATTTCCGTTAATGTACGCCGGATTATTGTATAGAACCAATCTTATTCTAAATTAAATTTACTATAAATATTGTTATATACGTTTATTCTCTATCTTGAATATTTACGGAGATATTTGCATTTTTCAGTTTTGAACCCTCAACAAACCCCCACTTCTACTCATGTCATATTAACAATAAGCTTGTTGTATTATGAACCAAATTAAAAGGCTAAATACCAAATATTGTTTTCATTGAACTTTTACTTTATATATAAATGCGATATATATGCAAATGCGTTCTGTTGACACTCCCCCCCCCCCTTCTTTTGTTCTAGCTTATTTTTTTGGATTAGAACAATGAAAAAATACATTAGTTTCTCTTTGTTAATTTTAAGCAAAGATTACTGAAACTACACTGATGATTTTCTGGCCATAACTACTTTTTAAGGTAGAATCTAAAACATTATCAATAATGCACAATTTTTATTTGCATACTTTAATGAATGATGAAAGAGATTGTTTTTATACGGGACTCCAAAACATTGTCATAACCTCACGAACTCGCTTTGCCGACTTCAGTCATGGATTAACTAGGTTATCTGTTAATAAGGTTATCAGGGCAAAATAAAATCAATTAATGGAATTATCAAGGATTTATTATTCTTTATGGCGGAATCTAAGATATTATCAGTACCCACCAATTTCTCATTCACTGTAGTAATTAATGACTAATAAAATGAACCTACTATAATATACAAAGGAGGCTATCAAGGTATTATTGCTTATTGAAGACACAATTAAAAACGTTTATTGCTGAGTGTCCTAGAATGGCTTGACGCTAATACAAAGCGCTAATATGTTCAATTGGTGAAAGTTAACTCTTTTTAGGGCAAGCATAAAATTATTACAAAAAAATTAAGATACTAGTTCTTTTCTTTCTTTAAAAGTCTTATATAAAATAAATCTCATAATTTATTATATAAAAAGTCCTGAATTATTTGCATCCTTTTCTATTCCTATAGGTAACCTCATATTATGATTTAAATTAAGTGGCTTTACAAAACAATAATCAAATACTCCAAAACCCTAGAAATAAAATAATGTATATATGAGAAAGGAAAGGAGAATTATTTAAATTGTTTTTAATCCCAAAATTTTTCAATGAATCGTTTACCTCCCCCTGCTCTTTTTATGTCGCTAATTTTCTCATGAGATTTAGGGGAAGGTTACCTCATAATTCATGCTCACTCTTGGAGAGTCTTAAGTGCACATATTTGCATTTGAAGGTAAATGAAAATCGCTCTAATGGCTGGGAAAACAATATTTTAGTTATTAACTTTTAATTTTTTAAAGTCATGATTACTGAATGTGGTGAATATGAGCATGAAAACTAGCTTTTAATAATCTTCCTAAGTTATTAATTTCCTAAATTAAGTTCATATAAAAAATTTGAACAATTATTTTCGCCGTCCTTCGTAATTTGCCTTAGTTCTCACTAACCATACTAGTGGGGAAAAACTGGAGGAATAGATAAAAATATGCCGTAAATAAGCATTGTCCTATTTAATAATGGTGGCCATCTGTCGGCATATGCAGACTACGGCTACGGAGGGATGTCATTCTAACCGGAGAGGAATTCTATTCAGTCTTCCTGATTCCTCAATTGTTGCATAATCGTGAGTAAAAGGCGACGGGAAACTACTGCTTGTCTTTCGACCCGTATATATCCCTTGCTCGTTACAGAAGAAATAAGGATTTTTCGTTCACCGGATCACTTAACTTGTACATCCAACTATAACTTAATAAGCCCTGTTTATATATGTGGAAATCGGGAAATTTTATAATTGTTACTTATGCATACGTTGATTTATATCGAGAATCTGTTTAGCTTACCATGACGAATGAACAAAAAAGTGTTATCAAAGTAAAATTTTATTATTATCTATTAACCTCCACGGCTGCTATGGGTAATTGGGACGGTTTATCTACAGGTTACCACCCCTGTCTAGCCAGGATGGGACTAAGGATTTTATTTAATGAGTTCGTCACAAAATAAGATCCTATTATCCAGGAGGGAATCAAACTCGCCCCTAGGTTTAACTCACATGTCCCACCAGAGCTCCAATTAATTTTTAATATCCATTATTGTCCATTTTACTCCTTTGTGCGAAGAAAGGAAGTATTGTAATTCCGAAAGTTTTAGATTTTCAGATTTCTATGGAATTATCCGTTTTGACACTCCTGAACCATATTTACGCTAGACGTCTAATTGTGCAGTACTTTTCCTTAGGAAATCTACTAAGAAATTTCTTCTTGCCTATTAGAGATTCCAGAGGTTGTAATAAGAGCCATTTTTGTCATAAATGATGTCCTTGACATCTTGATATTCTAAACAAGAAACCATATATTACTTTTAATCAAGTAATTTTAAATGAGGCGCACCAACACATTTTCTATATTTAATTTAAGAGAAATACAAGGAAGTAATGTTGTTCCCACATCACATTTGTCTTTTTTTACATTTGGGTTTTCCAGACAATATTTTATTCTTTAGTACTTTTATTTTTTCCGACATTTTATATTCAATAGTCCAGATTTGTATGTAGAATAGCCTATTTTTCCTCTTTCATGCACCTCTTCCTCCGTAAGTCCGATCCTGTATATTTCAGCAGTTCCGAAGGAATTTCGACAGATCTAATATCCTTGCTCCAGAAACTAAAGCTCAATTTGTTTGAATACCCGTTCTGTTTGCTGTTGAATGTAGGGATAAGAAGTAAGGAAGTGGGTGAACTGACCAAGGCAAGGATTTATCGCCCACAGCTGAAATGACCAGCCTACCCACGCGCACAGAGACATACAAATGGGTCTTAAGAGTCATCAGACCGTATTAACACGTCACAGGGACAAGGCCAGGCCTATGGCTGCTTCATAATAACACTACCACAGACAAAGGCTGTGACGTTGTCACAGGTTTCTGAAATAAAGTACGTCACACTGGAGCTGCGTAAACTAAACAGATTTCCAAGGCGCTGAATGAGATCTTGGAGATCTCAATTAACCATAAATGTATTCTATGTTTTTAATCAAATGTCCGATGAGTAGGAGTTATAGATTAAAGAAGGCTGACACAAGAAAGTATGAATATTTGGCTCAATATTTGACTTAAGGGAAAATAAAATTGTAGAACAACAATGGATTGACAAGATAGGTCTATAATGTTTATCAATCTGTCTCTTAATAATTTAGATATTTGAAATTTTGGAATTCCATCCTTTTCTGGCTCCAATTTTTCCAATTAATGAATGCGATCTTTACTGTTGAATGAAACGGTTAAATAACGAGTGTACTATAGACCAAATAGACATTATCGAGTCAAGAACGTAAAATCTTAATTGATGTCAACACACAACGAATTTTCATTTATCTCATTAGTTAAGACTTGTTGAAATTAATTTTTGTTATTATTTATTATTTTCAAAATCCGGGCGGGCTATCTACAGGTTTCGACCCTTTTCTAGCCAGGTTGGAACTGAGGATTTTATTTAATGAGTTCGTTACTAAATAAAGTACTATAGCCCAGGTGAGAATCGAACTCACGACTCTAGATTTACCAAGTGAGACCAACGCCTTAGCACACATGGCTAACCTGAGCCCCCGAAAACAATACTTGGTATTTAAGCTTGAAATAAGAAGTTTCATAATATATTCATACCAACATGGATGGCTGACTGGGTTGGGCCTTCAGAAGGCTGAACATTAAAAAAAAAATGCAAATATCTAGGTTTATATTCGAGATAGAGACAAAACAATATTTATAGAAAATTACAACTACAAACTATTGAAAACATTTTCAACCAGATTGGTCAAATAGAATTTTTCGATCCCACTCATAATATCTGCGATATCTCGAATTTTTCGAATTTTCCCCCAACCCCCGTTCTGATTTCAACCGTTAATGGTCTTTAGTTTTATATAAAACGCTTATATATCGAGTTTGGTTCTGATCAAACAAAAATTGGGGCCACTAGAGGACAAACAAATAACAGACATTTTCAGAATTTGCTCAAAATTCTAGAATAGTATAAAAATAAAAAATAATTTAATGCCATCTCAACCAAATTAGTTTATACATTATAGAGAATACAACAGCAAAAAGTAAAAGATCAAAAAAAAAAGTAAGATATCCACCCAACTTTCTTAAGAACAGGTTTCATAAGGTTATCCAGTCACGCTAGACTCTAAGCAACTCGAATATCATATTGCATTTTCACATTCGATTGAGAATTTTATATTTTTCACTTATAGTGGGAGAGGGGGGGGGACTAAATTTATTATCGGCTATATTATTAACTGACTGTTCTGTTATAATGACAATGAACTAAGCATGCACGACACAAATAACGATAGCATTTCTGCATTACATGGACCCAACCAACGCAAGCACTTCCATTACTGGATACGATCTGTCAAAATAAATCGAATATCAGTAATACTAACAGTAAATAGTTATAAATATTAAATGTTTGAATTATTTTATGGGTTGTATTAATAGGTAACATATCAATCTTCACAGATTCCCAGTTAAAAAGATCCTAGACATCTTTTTATTCATTGCTATTGTTATAGGTATTACAAGTTACCACTCTTTTTTAGCCAGGGTAGGACTCAGGGTTTTATCGTCTATTGCCCAGGCGAGATTCGAACTCACTCAGGGTTTACCATATGTTATTAAGACCAACGCTTCAACTTACTGGCTAATTGAAAACTAAAACATTAAAAGGGAACAGAATCTTTAAAATAAGATATTGATGGAACGCGAATTAGCAATGTACAATTTTTATATATGTCCATTGACCTAGAAAATATAAAATGACCAGATAATTCTAATGACTGAGTTCCGTATTTCATCCTCCGACATATCCTGCGGAAACACACTAATTGTATTAATGCAGGACTGCATGTGAATGATACACTATTTCCGGGTCCGTTTCAGGATACAGTACCAAGTCATTTACTCAGTTTTAATTCAATATAACCACCAATAAGAGGTATCTCGTTTTATTTTTGTTTATTAATTTATTTTTTAAGAAGACATTTCGGATAAAATCAACCATAGATTAAAAATACATTTCCTACGTCAAATTATATCATGTAATTTAACTTTTTTGAAATTTAGAGTTAGAGTAAACAATACGAAACATGTAGACTTTTAATAAAGTGACTGAAGGAGACATTTTAGCAGATTTCCCTTAAGGGAAATCAGCTATTGAGATTGTACTCATGACGGAATTTTCGAAATTTTTCTTCAAATGTCCATCGATCCTACCTAGTAGATGGCGAAAATGAGGTCCGTTCAAAACTGTATATATATATATATATATATATATATATATATATATATATATATATATATATATATTTGTCTGTTATCGCTCTCGCGGTCGCAATTTTTGTTTGATCGTTACAAAACTCGATATTTAGTCGTTTTATGTAAAAAGGAAGATCAAGTTCGTTAATGGCTGAAATCGGACTAATGGGAGGGGGAGTTTAGACAGGAGGATTTTCTAAAATTCGAAATATTTCCGTTACTATACGTCGGAAAATTGTATAGAATTAATCTTATTGCAAATTAAATTTACTATAAATATTGTCATATACCTTTATTCTCTATCTAGAATATTAACCGAGATATTTGCATTTTTATGAAATCGGGGCAGATAATGGATGAGGGTAAAACTTCACGTGGGAAATCTCCTTAGTTTACGAAGCCCCTGCGTGACGGACTTTTTTTTTTTCAACATATCTGACCCTATGCCTACGAGTAATATTACACTAGTTTGTTGGATCATTGGCGAATCATTAAAGCAAAAATAAAATAAAAATGCAGAATTATTATAAATGTAGATAGATGATGCAACAAATTTGTGACTCTCTTGTTCTGATTTTGATGCTCGCATTACTGAAATAAGAGACGATGCTTTATGTGGGTCAAACGTGACAATTACTCTTGTACAGATGATATTGTACAGGCCACATGACGGAAACTGAATGTGAGTTTAACTGAACGTCTGGGCCTGAAGCCCTCTCACCCTCTGCTGGTTATACTCCGGGACCTTAGTCCCTGCGGTTCTCCCTCCCAGTTATCACTACGTAGAATACCGCCGGCATGGGGGCGGGATGGTTTCTTTGCTGCGACCAACTCCTTCGTGTACTGGGTGGGATCGACTTGTGCAAGGCACTTCTACCATACCCCGTCCAGATAGCTCGCATTCTTTGTCTCGCTATGCCACCTGGTGAGTTAACATCGGGCAGATAAGGGGGGGGGGTGTTGTACAGATGACAAGAAAAATTTCAGATTTCCCCCCTTTTTTTTTATGAACATTTTATGTCAAAGGTATTTACACACTTGCAGCAATAGATCTCATTTGAATCCAAGGCGGAAGATGGTAGAAAAAAAAGTTGATTTCTGAAAACATCTGGAGTTAATTTTAATCTGAAATTTTCGTCATACAAGTTGTATGTGTTTTATTTTTAAAACCAATACCACTAATTTAGAGCTGCTTAATGCATCAAAAACCACTCATAGCTTCTCCTGTAAGAGTATATTTATTTTAGTTTATTAGAAATAGCACTTCACACCAACAATATTTGGCCTCTGTTCTTTATTCAACCTATTTATCAACGCTTTTCTTTTTTTCCAGCTACATACGCCAGGATATGCTACAGGGAAGACCCAAATAATGATTTGAATCAATGCCTGCGTGAATCAATTCAGACACTCATTAAAAAGATCAGCGGAGGTAAGTAATTTCATTCATGTAGCTCTGCGTTCAAAGCGCTCTGCCGCTTAAATAAATCTTTATTGTGGAAGTTTGGACGTTTTACTCAACCTGCAACAGAATATCTGTTAGTAGAACTTTGTGGCCACTATGTTTCTACAATATTATGATTATTGGATTAAAAAAAAAAATTTTTATCTTCCGGACGTTATTCGATGAACGAATTATATAAGACGCGTTTCGAGCAGCTATTCAAGCGAATTATTTTCACTAAAATTATAATTTACATGTTTTGATTTGTAATATATATTCTATAATTATTTCCTACCTAATGTATATACTGTATTAGCATTGCCAATTGTTTCAAAACACTCACTAATTTCAATTTTATTAAAAGTATATTAACATTTGTACGATAGGTCAATAATTAATAAGAATTGTCTGACCAATGTTTATAATCTTTTTGTGGGAAGGTTACTTACTATCTTGACTATTGCTATGTGTATATTTTATATCAAAACTATACTTTAGATTGTTCTAAAAAAAATTACGTATTCTGAAAAAATATGGAGGACAATTATTAACACAACACACAACCACACACAGACTCTCTCACAAATACAAACAAAATGAGCTGCCCTCTTTTTGAGGGTATTTGGAAGGTGAGACCAGTTATTTGTCAGTTTAGGCATTTCGGGTGTTTATTTGGACGATATTCTGTTTTGTTAGCAGATATCTTAGCTGAGTGCTGCTTACCTAAAAACTTTATTTCTTATAATGGTAATTAAACTTTGTTTCATTATCCGACTGAAGATTTTCAGGATTACAGTTGAAAGGTCGTTTAACATTCCTTTTTTCAGCCTATATTCTTGTAATGGAGAAATCTTCTGGACCCCAACAGTAGCCTCTTGGCTGCTCAGTCCTTGACATTTATATTTATATGAAAAATAGAACCACCATAGTTCATAGATAGTTTGATAGAGCCTCCTCTTCTCTTTGATGTCTGTTGTTCTCAAAACCAAGGCAAGTTTAGGATCCTGAACAAGTCTTTGATTTCATTTATCTAGATAGCTATTATGCCTACTCTCCTCTCTGAGCCGTACCAGCTTAGCGAAGAAATCCTTTACAGTTGTATCTATTTTTGGATAGATTGCTTTTCCATGATCAGCAATTCCATCTAAGTGAAAGGAGAAAGGCTGATCGGCCTTAAGCCAATAGCTAAACACTATTAATACTTGTCATAGGCTCAAGGGAAAGGGACTATTATGCTCCCAAACTCTGAGAGATTGATCAGTTACTTCGTCTGACCCAGACTAGAGTCCTTCTACGTCCTGTCATTGATAGATTATCGATAGAAATAATCGATCTTATTAATCCAGACAAGCTCCGATTGCAGTTAGACGCTCCAACATAATGCCCTTACGAAGTAAGTATTATCATCAATAGGTAGATTTAAATGATACTGAAGCAGCGGCTGGAATAGGCTGATTTCCTATCAACGTTTGAGAAAGTGACACCTGACATTTTGCTTTAAAAAATTCAAAACAAAAATCGAAGAACAATACGATCTATTGTTCAATTAGGAAAGCAACTAATTTCACTTTAGAGGTGACGTCAAACTTTTCAGTGACGTTAAATTGCAGGCTGCATTTATTTACTAGAATATCTTCACTAGTGCATTTATCCCTAACCTTTTATTATTTAAAGAGATCAAATGCTCGTTGTAAGGAAGTTGGTAAATATTCCTAGAATATTTCCGTTTAAGCAGATTTACCTTATGAGATATCCGCTACTGGAGTTGTACTCAAGACGAGATCTTCCCAAATATCTTCCAATGTCCAGTGATCCTATCTAGGAGTTGATGAAAATAAGATTTTAGCAGATTTCCCTTAAGGGAAATCAGCTATTGAGGTCGTACTCATGATGAGAGTTTCGAAAAATTTCTTCAAATGTCCATCGATCCTACCAAGGAGATGACGAAAATGAGGTCCGTTCAAAATTATATATATATATATATATATATATATATATATATATATATATATATATATATATATATATATATATATATATATATCTATATATATATATATATATATATATATATATATATCTATAAATATATCTATATATATATATATATATATATATATATATATATATATATATATATATATATATATATATTTGTCTGTTAACGCTCTAGCGGTCGCAATTTTTGTTTGATCGTTACCAAACTCGGAATTTAATCGTTTTATGTAAAAAGGAAGATCAAGTTCGTTAATGGCTGAAATCGGACCAGTGGGAGGGGGGGTTTAGAGGGGGGATTTTTGAAAATTCAAAATATCTCCGTTATTATGCGTCGGATCGAAAAATTGTATAGAATAAATCTTATTGCAAATTAAATTTACTAAAAATATTGTTATATACATTTATTCCCTATCTTGAATATTAACCGAGATATTTGCATTTTTATGAAATTTGTGCCGATAACGGATTTTTGAATTTCCCGCGAAAAGCTAGTTCCGCCCTTTGCCGTAACCGTTTGGCTCTGCTGTGGAGATTTCTCTATTTTATAACTTCACGTGGGAAATCTGCTTAGTTTACGCAGCCCCTGCGTGACGGACTTTTTTCAAATATATATTTGCATGGTATGTTACCACTTTGGCTTATTAATTGTTTCATCGTGCGAATTTTAATCAAATTTAAGAGCTTTAAAACTGAAACTAAAAGATCACGATCGTTAAACGCTGAAATTTCGAAGTCTTCGTATTTTTTTTGGATTCTGCTTTTTGTAAGCCCCCACTTCTGCTCATCCGATTTTCACTTTAAGTACCTCAATCACCAAATATCCTCAACTCAGCAACAAAAATAATCAATCTTATTGCAAATTTTATTTCATACAAATGTTGTTCTTTGCATTTCTCCTGGATCTCGAGCTTTAACCGAGATACGTTTGTAATTTTCAGGAATCAATCACGGTAAATCCCCACTCATACCCATTTGATTTTATTTTGAGTAACTGAGTCACCACTTTGAGGAACTGATACTTCGATTCCTGTTTTCATAGCCTCCATACTGCAGGAGAAATAGAGAATAGATGGTGAGTTGAGATCATTAGGAAATCATATTCCAGTAGGAGGGAAATCTGCTTAGTTTACCAGTACCCTGGGGACTGACGTTTCTACTTGGTTTAAATTAGATGGGTTACTGAAGGGATGTTTTCACTTCGGGACACTTGAACATTTCTTCAACTGTCCGTCGACATTATGTAGTAGATAACTAAAACCAGGTCCACTTATATGTGCACATACACTCTCTCTTTCACACAGAAATATGTATGTAATGTAAACGAAGGACTCCCAATGCCCGATTTAGGAGGTGAGATGTTAGAGAACAAGTTCGATTTTCCTCCTTAAACCACATTCTTCGGTTTGTTTGTTGAAGTAGGGTCATAACTGAGTTACGAGATCATAGGGTGCAGCAGTGAGCAGTTTCCCGGAAGAATAAGTAAAAAGCATGGTTGAAACCTTTCCTGATTCTATAGTTACTTAACGAGTTGGCTAACGCCCATGCTATTCCGTTGAAATTCAATTGATACTCGAAACTCTACACACGAAATTCTTTTCTTTGTCCACCTCTTCCCAAGAAATCACTATCCCAGAGCACATAGGTTAACAATATCAGCAGATTCAGAAACTCGTCAGAGCTGGCACGATCCTCTGATTGTAGCCTATCAGCAAGATAATGCTGAGTAGAAAGTGGTTTGGTTGCCGAGTGTTGCAACAGTCCGGTTTTCTTCTAGTTCTCATTCGACGGGCGTTTGGCCCCGTTCAAGGGCTACTCTTTCCACGGCTGCTCCTTTTCCAATAATGTCTCAATTTCCAACTTGGAATTATTGGACAAGCTAAGATCCGGACAAGCAATTTCACCGACAGACAGTTTTGGGCTAATGCGCTTGAAACGTATACTGTTATATTCACAAGAATCAAGTTATTCTTAAAGCAAGACCTAGTTATTAGTCTTTATACTTCATAAATGATAAGAAACTTGTCCAACCTTTAAGAGATAAATGTACCTGATCATTATTTGTTGCCCGATTTTTATGCCACTTATTTTGTAGTGTTATTTAATAATTAAACATTTGTCATCTCGAGTATAAAAAACATCCTTCAGACATGTAGCTCAATAATTTATTTTTGAAGAAAGAATATTTTTTAATAAATTTCACACATTTATTAAATTTATAAATAACACACGGCCAGTGTGTTAGAGCTTTATTCTTGAAAATGATACGCTTTTCTGGAAATATTTATGTTTGTGGCTCGGCGGTTTGAAGTAAGTTTGATATTTGTATCTTGATTTATGATTATTATGTGTTATATTATTTCTGTAAAACGAGTTCGTGCTTTCTTTCACAAACAGTATTGTTTGGTACATACATATTGCAGGGAAATTCGTTATTTTTGACTCCTTATAGTCGTGGCCAAATCAGCTACTGAAAAAAACATCTTACGTTAAAACATAGTGTATTCACCAAGATATACAAGCTCAAGCAAAACATATGATACTCAACTCATGGCGGAAATCTTGGTTTGTCACAACAGACAACAAACTTCGAAACTGAAACATATACTTCGTGAATATGGTTCCTCAGAATAGCTATTTAGAAGAGAAGTAGTTTTAACGAGTTTAAAAAATGACCTCTCGCGACAGACTCACACTTACTGGAGAAGACGAGCTATTCTGGCAACCCTGTAACTGTACTTACTATAAAACATATACTAACTGGTTGCTATCTAAGGTCTCACATAGACCTACCATGCACTTTGGCTGAATTGTCACTGGACCGTAGCCAGTATACAACTGATGATAAACATTTAACTGATACGTTGCTCAATCGCGAAATGTGATTACTGTAAGAATAAATAAAGTAAATTATAGTCGTGCCCTACAAGTGTCTTTCGCCTTCTGCCGAATGTAAACCTTATAACCTCTCTTCTGTAATTTAGGCTTCACGTTTCACTTCTGCGAGTCCACACTCAGTGCATACGTGTGAAAAGTGGCGTCGTCATAGTGAGATATGGTTAATGATTGGTCTTTGGTAGCCCGGTAATGGTGGCGACAATAGTATGGTTTCACCAGCTAATTACAGCTGCAACCTTTCTATTGTCCTCTCCGGAACAATGCCACTCCGTAGAAGGAACTCCCTTCGGGTCTCCGTTATATCGCCAAGAAGCAGTCCACGTCACATCCTTCAGTAATCTGATTTATTGACTAATGACATATTTATATTAATCATAATTAATTACATAAATATTGTGAAAAAAAGAAAAATGTGTAATGTAACACACAGAATTAGATGAACCTGATTCATTTTCTTCTATGTCTGATGGACATAGGGGGCCTCAAAATAATCATATTTCATGATTTTATTTGATAATTATATATAAATATATTCATAAGTACTCCCTTATTATCATAACGTGTCAGCCTATTATTTCAATTAAAAATCGAAATAATATATTGTGAGGCCTTTGAGTTACTTAACCAATCGATGGTGGAGGTTCAACCAAAAAAATAAAACCATCAAATGATTATTAAAACCATTATTATTTCTCTACTAGTCCATGTGATCATAACATTAAACGTCCAAAAATGCACGGGAACTCTATGATAAAAGAACATAATGAGAGAAAAAGAAAAAACATTGTGGACGATATTTATGCTGAGATTATTAAGAATCTTAAGAAAATAAAATTAGTACACAGAAAGATTAGTAATTTCTTTAAAAATAAAACTTAGGTAAAACATGGCCAAGGAAAATGCAAATAAACACATAGACTATCAAAAGGAAGTTGATTTTGTAAATAAAAAATACTGTAAAACAAAAATGTACTGTATAATAATCCCTCCGCTAACCAGGAAGATCACATCCAAATGTAAAAATATTGGAAAATCACAAGGAGAGGATATGGAAACAATACAAACAAAGAGAAACGCCTCATTTTTTGACACATAACACAAACAAATTTTACATAAACTGGTGACTGACAGAGATTTCTTGCTTTCGAATTCGTATTCAGCGCACCTTAAATCATAAAAAAAAACAACAACAACATTTCTTTTGAAGGGAGGATTTTGATGTAGAACAGTCTTATTGTTGGAATAGGTATGGAATTTCCTCAAAATATTCCGAAACAACCAAAATAGGAGTTAAATTAAAGTACTATGACATTCCTTAAGTTTCATATTATTTGAACTAATGACGAGCCGATTAATCTATCATTTGAAAGTTAACCTAAGATTTCTATGAGAAATTTTCGAATAATTAACTTATGAAATCGTGTGCATGTAAGTTAATACGTTGGTCTTAATCTCACTTGCTAAACATAGAATCATGAGTCCAATTCTCAACTGGGCAATAGGAATTTATTTAGTAACGTATTTATTGAATAAAATCCTTAGCCCCTCCCCCCCGGCTAGAAATGGGTACTACCCTGTACATAACCCGTCCCATTAGCCTTAGTAGAATAAAGTGGACGTTAATAAATAACATTTAAATTATGAATTCCGATTTATCCACATGTTTACTTACTTTCACCCAGCCCCAAGTATTTGGCAAGATATAAGTTACGTATGAATAAATCTATTTCACGTGGTTTTATCATTTGTAACCAGTGAGCGTTTACTCAATAATGTCTCCGGTTTATGCTGACATACTTTCTCAAAATTGTTTATTTGATTTGGGATCATAACTAAGCATTACGAATGTGAATTTTATTTATTTAATATGTAATTTTCATTTTTTTTTATATTCTGCTTCACTTATAAAGATGATTAGCTGGCTCATGGTCTACATAATCAAATTACATTGAACAATTATCAGGAATTCAGAAAGTTTCTTAGTTTTCTAATATTTATACTACAAAGGAACAAGACTGAGTAAAGCTGTGGACTTTCAAGGCAAAAAAAGTGAAATGCTTGAATATGAACAAATATACGCACTACATAAGAAATATCAAGACAAACAAAGTACCACATCTTAGATACACGGGAAACTCTCTGGACAAACAAAAGTACTCACAAAAAACTATTATCTATTGAAAACACTATTTGCGTGTGACAATCAAGATTCAAAATGTTTTGGAGAAATAGTTCTCTCGAGACTTAAAAAAGGTAACACACTCATGATGACAAAGACAGGCAGAACCATCTGGGTCCAATTTGTGACATTTACTTGACGATAAGACATAATGAGGAGAATGCCGAATACGAAGACATTAGAACGTCCCCTAAAGCTTACAAGAACTATTGGCAGAACGCCCAAATTAGGTATATGGTATGTAACTCTATTCATCAAATAACGTAAAATGCTGTCTTTGGACATATTGTAAATGACAAATTTGGTGTGGGGGAGGAGAGTTTCGAAATTTCTCCGTTATGAGTCGGATCAAAAAATGTTATAGAACCAATCTTGTTAAGCTATTTATGCAATTTTGGTTGTATACATGTTTCCTTTACTCAAATATTAAGCGCATTGTTCGTACATTCTTGTTTTCATCCTTCAGTGAACCCCCACTATTAATCATCGGATTTTTACTAAGTGATAGAAAACATTTGTTGAGATGAGATCAACTGTATGTATTCCAGTGCGGGGGAAATCTGCTTAGTTTATGCTACCACTGCGTGACGGACTTTATTTACATTCGGAATTTCTCTTTAAAGAGTATTTGCCTCAGCTGGCAAAATTGCTTATTATACTTTCTGCAAAAATAATCAAAATGTGTCTTCAGTTCAATAGGAAATAACTTGCCTTAGAGTGCGGGAGACGGGTGGACGTCAATGCTGGAGTTTTGGCTAGCATAGTGATCGTTGGATAAACCCTTAATAAAAACAACCTCCACCAAACAAAATTACAAAAAACCACGAGGGTAACTTACAAAACAAGTCATCTTTGACGATAATCTGTAAACTTTATTTTTTAGAATGAATATAATGAATGGGTAATATGTGCTTTGGCATTCCAGATAATAAGGCGCGTAAACTAAATTTACGTAAGAGACGGAAATTATAACTTCAAGATGAATTATTAAGTGGAAAGACGGGTTGTTGACAACAAATTAATAAAGCTGAAAACCAAAAACGGTTCCATTACTAGACCAAAAATCAACGTGAGTTTTGGAATTTGAAGAAAATATTATGAATCCATAGGTAAATTATCAGGCATGTGTGACTATTGCATAATGCAGGGTCATTTGTAGGCAGGTTGTACTTTTCTCTGGGTTGCGTCAACTCCACTTGCCCAATGAAAACAAACATACGTAGGTCAACGTCTCTTTCGTTGCTGGCGATGCAAGTCGTATTCGTTTGCAATTCTAATTATATTGCAATTAGTGGATCCTTGGGAATGTAGAAATCACTTATGGCTCAATTAAATTTTTGTTTTTATTTTACTCTTTTTGAAGAATCGCATGACGACTTGTATTTCAGGACAGCATGATGGATGTTCTCTTTGTTTATTTTGCAATCTTCTTTTTAAGAGCTTGTAATCCTAAGATGACCTCTACTGTAAGATTTGTGCAGGTGAGACTAATGGTCCTAAACATAGAAGCGGACGTAATGCGAAATGAACTAGACATTTTATGGTCTCCCCAATATAGATTTTCTATCAATATGCTTATTCTGGTTTTCTAACAGATAAAATATGGGTTATCCCATTAAAGGGAAGCATAAGAATCGACTGGATACCACTGTCATTAAAAGGTAATACTTGTGCCGTGATTTTCGGAAACTTTCTTAAAATATCCATCGATCCTACCCAGGAGATGACGAAGAAAAGGCCCGTCCCACCGTTGTGTGTTACCACTCTTGCGGGGCCAAAGTCGATATTTAAGCGTTTCATGTAATACTAAAGAAAAAATTTCAACGGCTGCCCAGTGCAGGTAGAGAGGTTGGATTTACATAATATTTAGGTTGGGGGATATTGCCATTTTTGGTTTTCAACCTTCGGCAAACCCCCACTCCTACTCACATCATAAAACACTAAGCTGATATTCATGAAAAATCTTATTCCTGGCTTGAATGTCAAATATGGTTTTCAATGATCTTGTACTATGTGAGAAACATCGAAATTTGTTCGATGTAACGTCATCAAAGATAATATTTTCTAGAAGGCTCAATATTTACTTGATCGATACCGTACTCAATATTTAAACGATTCGTATAAAGTTAAAGATGAAATTTATTAATGTTTGTAATCGAACGAGAGGTAGAGTGGGTTGAAACAGTTAAAAAAGTCTAAATGTCTCCGTTATTTTGAGTTGTATGGAAGTTTTATATGATAAATATTTAATGTCCTACAATTTTCTTTTCTATAAGCTTCTAATATTTTTTGAATAGCGAGTGAGTTATTTGCATTTTTTCTTTTCTGCCTTCGGTTAATCCCCAATCATACTCAGGCGATTTTCATTTTCCAGTAAGTTTATTACTAAACATCTTATGTTCATCTTACATTTGAAGTCGCGGTTACGTAGGCTTGTTATTAGTGAAAAATCGAATTTGAGATGATACCACTCCAGGACTTGGGAAATCTGTTTAGTTTACGCATTACCTGAATGGAGTACTTGTTTCATTCTATAGCCTAGAATTCGGATAGTCTTGGATTTATTAGCATCGTCCGATTATGTTCTGGGAATTACTAGTTCAATGAGACTGTGAGGAAATATTCGTTAGTTCTTTTGAGCAAGTAATAAATACCCAGAGCTCCATTATCATTGAAGACGAGCTATTTTCTTTTCATTTAATGATGAGGAAATCGGCTTCTTTAATCTTCATTGCCGGATGTTGGACGATTAAGACGGGCTAACAGAGTTTCCTTCATTAAACGACCTTCGAGCTCCGGTAAACACAGTCTCATTCAAATGTAAATGTTATTCCTCAAATGTAATTAAAACAATTCGCTTGAGATATTAATAAAAATTAATTGTACCTAGCAACAGAAGCATCTCGGAAATGCAAATACCATAAACCAACACCATGGGATATTAGATTCTTTTATATTTTATAAGATTTACTAGATAGAAAAACAAAGTATATTGGTAACTCCCACGAATATATGAATATGTATTTTATATTTAATTAAGGGAAGAATTTTATCAACGTGGGCTATATTATACTCTTCTTCCATTCTTATATCAATGCTAGATGAGCCCAAAGATAACACTTAGGGTTTACTGGGAAAAACGTTAATTATATTTCCATTGTAAACCATTTTTATTTAACCCACAAAGGTGAGTAACAAAGTTAGCTAATTACTTTCGACTTCCTCATATTTATCATTATGATATTACAGCAAAATGCAAGAAGAGAGCTTTATCATATTTTTTCTCTGAAATCTAAGATGGTCTGACCATTATATTTATTTGAACCCATAAATTTATTCGGTCAATTGTCATTCCATGTTTCGCGCTTAAAACTATAATGTGACTTCAAGACAATAAAAAAACTATGTAGTACTTACGCTAATAAAATCTTTATATTTCGGCGGGTAACCATTTCCGGATAATAGCTATTCTAAACATAAATTGAATTAATTGCCACTTCTTAGAGAATGTGCATTAGAACTGAATGACTGCACATTTAGTGTACATATTATAGGTCGTCTGTGTTATTTTAAAAATAAGATGATTTGATTTCATAAAAAGGTTAATCCAATACATTCTCACGGAAACCATTTCTATGTACAACCGTTCAACGATGTTCAACTTGGCTAGTTGTTTATAAAAGGTGTTGTTCAAGCACAACGTTTGAGATAATTTGTTTCTAACTGAATTCTATTAATTGTTCAATTGAGAATAATGGTTTTAAGATGGGTGAATTTCAATCTTGTTTTCTGAAATTACCAATTCTCTAAGGTACATATTAGTAAATTGCAATGAATGTCACTTTCCTCTGATATAAAATTATTTGATCCATAGAACGTTTGTTCTGAAACATGGAGGAAAAAAAAATTATATCTGGAGAGAAATATCAAATCGATTACGATGAACAAAATAAGCCTGTTTTCCTCCACAATTATTTTATTGCGAGTAAGTGTCCTTTCAAAGAACCAGCACCATCTTCAGTGCCAGTTGACACAAAAATCCTTGAATGTCAAACACAGACAACATTATTTCAAGTAACTTACAAACACGAAATATCCACTGGATTAGAATACAATATAAAATTAAAATTAATAAAAATTATATATCACAGATACAATAAAAAAGGGGAACCGTCATAACTTAAAAAAAAACATACGTTCTAACAGATCAAAAAATTACTATTTTACACTAATGGTTTATGTTTCTATTATTAAATATACTATTATTTATATAATTAATATTTATTAACGTCCACTTTTTGCTACTGTGGCAAATCGGAACGGGTTATCTACAGGTTACCACCCTTTTCTACTAAGGATTTTATTTAGTGAGTCCGTCACTAAATAAATTCCTATTGCCCAGGCGGGAATCGAACTTGCCACTCTTATTTATGTAATATGTGTAGGAAGAAATGTTTAAATTTAGAGAATGTATTTTAAAAAGCGATAAAATCAGAAATAGTGGTCCTGCTGTTAACATATGTTAAAATACATTTTATAAAGCATAATGTATTTCAAGTTCCAATTATACTGTAAACAGTAAGAAATAAATGATACTTCAATTAACCCTAACAACTACGTAATATGTACACTCTCGTATAAATTGGCATGTTGGAAACTACCTATTGCATTGATTAATAATATCTTATATCATAATTACAATATACGTCCTTCAAGAAACTAATGTGTATAACTCTCATATTGTACTCGGATTGCTACCATCTGTTCCTTGCTACTGTTATTAGAATAAAGCCCACCTTGAAATGATGATCCAGGCATCTGAGGAGTTAGGTAACCTTTTAAATTTTAGGTTTCAACGAATTCAAGGTATTATGAGCAAGAGCGGAAAATAACCTTAGTATAGGCAGGAGATTCAGATTCAAAACTTCCTACAAACTTCTATTGGAGTAATTGTTTGCTAATTGACGGCTTATTTCGATTAATCATTATTATTTATTGACGTCCACTTTTTGTTACTACGGCTAATTGGGGCGGGCTATCTACAGGTTACCACACATTTCTAGCCAGGGTGCGACTAAGGATTTTATTTAATGAGTACGTGACTAAATATATTCCTATTTGCCCAAGCGGAATTCAAACTAACCACTCTAGGCTTACTATGTGAGATTATGTCCAATGCTTTAAATCAAAAGGCTAACCTCTGCCCTCTCGATAAATCATAAACTGGAAATAAATGAATGTGGGCGGTAAATAAGTGGAACAGTGGTAAATAAGTGATTTTATAATGAATTATATAATAGTGGTTTATTCCGTTCATAAAATACTTTAATTTTTATTGGGGGGGGGGGGGTCACAAAATCCTGGCCCTCCAGCGCAGTGACCTGTTGTTATATTCACCACTTTAAAGTCGACGTTAATTTATTTCTGATTATTTTGCTTCTACTCGGTCATTAGAAGACACAAAAGATATACCCGTATTACCTATAAAAAAGGCCTTAAGGAACTTAAGTACGAGTAGGTTTTGAAAAGTGTTTTCTTTATTCTTCAGAATTTCAGAGATTGCATATACTCCTGGCCTTGTTGTAGAATGGACAATGCACTAACACATGGTCTAGTCTTTTAATTTAATGTTACAATGTCGGCAGGTTGGATAAAAAAGATGCTTTAGGTGGCAAGCATATGTGAGTGTCCAATTCTCACAAGATTTTCTTGTACGATTTCATTGCGACGGTAACTTCTGGACGATACTTCACATTTTCTGATATCTGGTTTCATTTTTACTAAATTTTAGTATGGTGATAACCATCTTGTCTTTCACTCTTGTTCTGTCGATGGTTGCAGGATGTTGGTTGCGAGTGTTATCAGCTTCATCTGCTTTCACATTGATTTCAATGTACTCGTTTCGGCTACTACTAAAACTACTACTCTACTAAAACTGGTACTCTACTGAGAAGGCTTTTATTTAATTTTACTGTTCATGTTTCATTCTGTCAAGAATTTAATTGAAATATTACACAAAAATAATAATTCTGGCAAATTACCGAGTAAAACTTTATTCTCATCAATTAAATATTATTTATGTGAATCAAGTTTTAGCTCATTCGGAGCGCACATTAAGAGAGACCAAATAATTTCCATGCTTGGCGAGTATTTATACAGACTTTCTTTAACAAACGCGAATGAAAAAAACAACCAAAAAGAAAAACCTACCAGATCGGTGGTTTAAAAAGTATACATTTCTTATAAAGAAGGTGGCCTACAAAAAGTAGGAGAGACGTGTGACCTAAATTTTCGCCATTGGCAAGAATTAAGCCTTGTATTTATGGAGAAATTTCCAGTAATACTGGTAAATTAGCTTTCTCCGTCGTGAGCGAATTCTCAATGGAGCCCGAGCTAGTTTTAATCACAACAAAATATCAGGATTTCGTTTATTTGAATTAACTCTTGTTTTCCTATTATCTATCTATTTTCTAGATTAGCTTTCCTATTTCCTATCTATTCTCTAGATTAGTTTTCCTATTACCTATCCATTTTCTAGATTAGCTTTCCTATTTCCTATCTATTCTCTAGATTAGTTTTCCTATTACCTATCCATTTTCTAGATTAGCTTTCCTATTTCCTATCTATTTTCTAGATTAGTTTACCTATTTCAGCGTAGAATCTCGCACAATGGTTGGCAATGAGCTCAATCATTATTCCTAAACCAAGATCGACGAAGAAGGAACTTTGCATCTGGAATATTAATTATCTTTCATTCGTTATTCTATCCCATACTGAACAGGTGTCCTATTTTTAATGTGAGGGTTTTAGCAGATTTCCCTGAAGGGGATGATAGCTAGAAAGGTTGTACTCACGACGCGATTTTGGATACATTTCCTTAAATGTCCATCGATCCTATCTAGGAGATGACGAAAATGAAGTCCGCTCAAAATTATATACATATACTTGTCTGTTACCGTTCTAGCATTCACAATTTTGGTTTGATATTTACCAATCTCGAGTATTAAACTTTTTTGGAAAACTAAAGTAGAATTTCGTTAATTGCTGACATCAAACCTGTGGGTGGGGGAGGGAGCTTATAGAGAAGGGAAAACGAAAATTCGTATTATTGTATTATGAATTGGCTCGGAAAATTTTTTATACCCAATGTTATTCCAAATTTAATTGCCTATAAATGTTATTCTATTATTTGTACTGGATCTGAAAATTGTACTGGGATTTTGGCAGTTTTTAGTAATCAGTCACAGAACCCCCACACCTAATCAGCAGAGTTACTAAATATTTCATATGGTATTTGATCCCTCTTTACATAAGCTTCTTATTACGGGAGAAATAATAGAATTGATGGTGAGTTGAGATCATCATATCATATACTAGCACGTGGGAAATTTGCTTAGTTTTCGCAGCTCCTGTGTGATGGCCTTTTATTTTTTTTAAATTTGAAGGTTTTTAAAGTTGTCAAGAAGGAATCTGAGTTGGCTCTTCCTCTGACGAAGGACTACAAGGTATCCTCGAACATTATTTGGCTCAAGGATAACCAGTTACCGAGGTGTTATCCTTAGCTTGCGCTCAACTCATACTGATAAGAACAGGTGTAAAGTATCACCAACTCTCAAACTCTCGTGGTTTGTGGAATCCAGACAAGCATTTAGAGTCCAAGATGAATTTAGTTTAACAGCGAAACGTTACAAGGCAAATGAACGTAGGATTTATGTATTTAACCAGTATTAATTAAATGGTGACCACGATACTAAGAGGTTAACTAACCATAAAAAGAAAAAAATTGTGGGACAACAACTATTAGGTCACGGTCATAATCATTATTTAATTTTTCGTTCTCTTACCAACATAAACATTTATTTGCTGTGTTAAAAACTTGTATTTTAATGTGTTCAGAGATGTGGTTTTACTTCGTATTACGAATTAAAGAATGTATTATTATTGTAAAAAAAAATGTCTGTTACCAGATTTCAACTATTCTTATTGAACTCCCCAGGTTCCACATTGGCAACTTTTGGATTGGAGTCAGTACGTATTTAGCATATCTCAGAAGTCCATCAAGCAGGGAACGAAACGAAAACTAAGATTTCCCACATGCTGGTGTGTGTGACAACACTGGTCACATCTCACCATATATTCTCTATTTCTAAGTATTGTAAAAATTCGATATGTACAAGTAAGGGTTTAATGAAGAATGAAAACAAGAAACTACGAATAAACACCGCTTAATATTTGAGTGAAGAGATTAATAAGATTGGTTCAGCAATATTTTTCGATCCTACTCATAATAACGGAGGAATTTTGAACTTCCGAATCAATCCTCACCTTTCTCAGATTGGAATAAGGCTTTTCATGGTACATTGGCTTGTTGTTAACGTGTAATGGCTAAATGTCCTTAGGCAGGCGCTACGAAACTAAGTAGAATTTCCAGTCATGGAATCGTACACTAGCCATCACATCTTACTATCTATTCTTCCGTAAAAAGGAACTTATGTATACAGAAATTGAAATGTACATAGATTTTTAGTGACTCAGTTACATAAAGTAATGAAATGAAATCTTCATTTGTTATATAAATAATTATTTTCAATTTATATTGTTATTCATTTTATTAAGTTATTTATCTTCTTCAATAGCAAAGTCGCCTATCCAGGCTTTTTTTTAGTTTATCTGAGTATGGTTTTGTTCATTTATTTTTCTGTCAGTCAAACATGGTAATCCTAACCTCTTCCATTCTCTTTTTTCAAGAGCTACTCTCATCCAGATAGCTCCTCCACAGGTTGTCCTAATTTCTTCATCCCACCTGCATTTTGGTCTTCGTCTGCCTCTTTTCTCTGCCCTTAGGTACCATTCCAATAGGAGTTTTGACCGCTTCTTACAATGTGACTTCCTATGATGTATAATAGCTCTGATATCAAGTAGGTATGTTCGTTTTCTAATCCATGCATTAGACTTCTTATCCTTCCTTGTTATTCCTAACACATGGCTATCCATAGACCTTACAACTGTTCTGACCTTCTTCATTACTTTTTTTTTGTCAATACCCATTTCTCACAGCCAGAATTCAGTACTGGAAGGACTGTGGTTAACCATACTTTCCTTTTTCACATGGCTTCTATTCAATACTTTATTTTTAAGCTTTGCTTTCTCGGCCAAATTACATCTTTGAATTTCAACCAATTGACCTTCCTTATTCATCATATAGCCCCAAGTAGACTAAGTTTTGTGCAGTTTTTATGTTTTCTCTTCAACCTGTATGTCTTGCTATTCTGGGGGTCTAGATCCCTGCATTTCCCATTTAAGGTTACTTTTAGTCCAATATTTGCTCCCTTGTCTATTATTTGCCTTACCATGTAGAGCACTTCTTCTGGGGATTTCCCTATAAAACTATGTCATCTGCAAATGCTAAATAATTTAGTTATTTCCCATCTATTCTTAGCTCTTTGCCTTCCCAATCTAAGAACTGCTTCAATGCTTGAAGGGTGGTTATGAATATTTTTGGCAAAATGATATCTCATTGTCTCACAACTTTCTTAAAGTAATAATTAGAGTATAGAAAGTCCAGTGTATAGAGAAGGCTGTAAACAAAAAAATACAAATAATTCATGTAATATTCCAGATAAGAAAACAAATACGCATAGAACAACATTTGTAGAAATATTAATGTTCAACAACATTGACTACATAACATTTTTCGATCCATCCTGTAATGTGTGAGGATGGAATTCAGAGGACAATACTCCGATGATGCCACTTTTTCCTATTGATTTCTGCCTGAAGCATGTTTAATCTAGTCATGTTTTGAAATGCGAAAAGTTGCCCTGGAGGATAGAGAAGGAGAAACTTTTCCAGTTGATGACCTACAACTACAAAACCAGCTATAATTATGGATGGATCATTTTGTATGATTAGTTGTAACCCAATTTTAACTTGATTTGGGAAATTTTAGAAACTTTTATTGCTTCAGTAGGAAATAAATTACTTTAGTGTGTGGAAAGGCATAGATTTGGAACCAAGGTAACCTATCATATTGAAGTCTTTAAATTACCAAAACACTATTCGTTCAAATTTATATAATTTCATACATATATACATACACCCCTCTCCCCATTCACACACACACACACACACACACACACACACACACACACACACATATATATATATATATATATATATATATATATATATATATATTCTATAGACTTTATTTGGTTGGATATATATATAAACACTCAGACACTTGTGTGCATACCCGTATGTATGTGAGGCCCTTTTCGTATAATATTACAATGAAATGATCCTTATTTTTGAAACTTGGAATATAAACTTTTTTTTTTAAATCCATTTTTTCTCATTCATCAGCTGAAATCGCTGAAGGAGAGAGAGTTCTGTGGGCAGCCAAGGGGAGGTGGGGAGATAAATAGAAAATGTTTCCATACCTATTAGGGATACTAAAATTTGTTCTGGACCATTTTTGCTTATCACAAAAAATTCTATAAGTTATGTTCTATATCAATTTATGATCTGATAAATAGGGACAGAGATATTACTGATTTTATGTCTTTGACCTCACAACCTCCACTTCTAGTTGTTCTACAAGCCGAGTATGCATTATACGTTGATCTAAAAACTTAAAGTATTGTGTTTCTTCACAAAATAAAAAAAATACATCTGTATTAGAGAGTTTCCTTTAGAACTTATATAAGGTAGTAAATGCAGTAAGGAATTCACTGATTAGGCAGGTTAACAGTGACCTGCGTATTTAGTTCAATTGAAGAACAAAACATTTCCATTGATTACAACCAATAATTGACATATCCCCTGAAATATCAGGATAAAATCTACTGAATAAAAAACCATTGTGGAGTGGCTGTGGAACTATGCAGTCCTCATACTAAACTGTAAAATACAATGATTAGAATAACATTTTCTTGCTTAATTTAAAAAGTAAGTCCAGTATGTGACCTTTAAAAAGGTGAAATAAAGCTACTCTCCATGTCCCTCTAGTTTTTCTATAGAGTTAAGAGGAAACCCTTCATTATTGAAAAGGTAGCCATTTTGATTTAGAGCCCTATGTTTCTCAGATGCCCATATCTTAAATATCAAGTTTCCTTTGCATAAATTTCAAACTAAGGAGAAATATATAATAGAATGGCATGAAATGCCATTCCAGGGAAAATCTGCTCAGTTTATGAAACCCATAAGTTATAGACTTTTCATATATTTAAGAGGGAATAAAGAACAGTAGAGTAGGCAATTTCATACCTCATGAACAAGATAGCCTTCAGATATTAAAAAATAGCTGATGAAGGAAAGAAAATAATTACCTTAATTGATACATAAATTATATTTATCCTTGCAACTGAATACTGCCAGCTTTCTACATGGAACAATTTCCTTTATGATTTATATACTCAACTATGTACATGATAGCCATATATATATATATATATATATATATATATATATAGAGAGAGAGAGAGAGAGAGAGACATTAAACATGTGCCCAAATAGGAATCGAGCCTTTAATTTAAAGCTAACCTGATCGATCACCGTAGGTATACTCGTAATGTTATATTGTTAATGCATTATAAATAACATGTAATTAATATAACAAATATTATGTGGTTAATTTTTCTGCCACTAATATATAAATTAATCTTAATGTTCAGGCATATTTAACAAATGGAATTAAGTTTCCTAAATTTGTCAAACGTTTGTACCTTGTTTTCCCTAAAAGTCATTATTTTCTCCATTAGAAACTTTGTGGCACTTGAATTCAGAAAGTCAGATGGCTCAACAGACCAACTCATATTCCACAAAGGACACATGGTCCCATCTCCTTTTTATTTACTACTATCTAGTGTTCATATTTCATCTATTGCTATTACTTAATTTATCCATAAGCTTTACATATATTTAAAATGTGTATGCAGTTTTATATTTATATTAATGTATATAATTTTGTTTACAGAAGGGATCAGGCAGCTTGGACTTCCTCCATTAGATCCATGGCACGTACCAGAAATGTCCATGACAATTGGAAATGGAGAACCATTTAAGGTCAGCTTTACCTCCAGGAATACAAATACTTATGGTTTCTCAAGACTGAGGATACACAAAGTGAGGTAACATAGAACACTCTATAATATTCTCTTTCATAAAGTTTAATATAAAGTGTAATTCACGTTTTCCCATACGTTTTGAACAATCTTCTGTTATGGGAAACCGAAGGACTTACTAAATTTTAAAGTAAAGAAACTGGAAGTTTAATCATTTAAGGCATAATATTATTCTAATTGATCACATAAAAATGGAATTTTTAATAGGTAAATATACCCTGGTTAATGGGAAATACTGATCGAGTGAGAGATTCATAACCATTACTGAGGTATAAGCTTAGAAAATTTCCATTCAATGAAATTAAAAGTATTATCAATCGAAACAAAACAATGAAATAAAATATTTCTGTCAACATAAGTGGTTATTTTGCATTAGCTATATGGTTTTCTGAAGTATATCTTGGATTCAGCAATGTTCTGGATTCATCATTCAATATAATATGCTCCAGTTGGAAATTCAATAATTGATGTTCACGAGTTTTCAAATTATGTGTTACAGTATGAATTGTCAAATTACATTGTGTTAATTGAATGAGAAGTAAGATGTATTTGGTTGGTGGGCCCATAGCAATCGACCCACTTCAATATGATATTAATGTGAAAGATTGATCAAGAACGTTTATTGTGGATTGAAATAATTGAACACAGAATACATTGAGGACAGTAGGTCAAGGCATCTCAAGAAAACTTGACCAGATAGCTTTACTAGAACTTTGCCTTGACAGGAAAAAGTCCTGATTCTCATGAGCTGTGCGTAAATATTTAAAAGAGTGATAACATACTCCATAACACGAGTAGTTTCTTAATGAAAAATTGTAACTTCCATCACACTCATTATAAAATAGATAATGGCTGGAAGTATAGGGAAAAAAAATCTTTTTCTCATATTCATTTTATTAATTACTCTACATGTTGCACAATACACAATGTACTTCCTTAGGAGTATAGATTCTTAAAACTGTCTTACTTAATATTGCACTAGATGTTGACGTGACTCTTTAAGCAGTTGGCGTGTCATTTTACACATAAATTCCTACCTTTACTGCTTAAGAATGAATCTTTTGCTAGTGATAAATTGATTGTCAAGGACAAATAAAAATGGGATTTTATTGAAAACAAATTATATACCAAATAAATTATTAGAACCGCCAGTATAAATTATACAATTGTCACACCTGTCGGTGGAGACCGTCGTCACTGGCTGACGATCACGTACAGCTGGCAAGCACTTTCGATGTGATGGCACCATCTTCAAGTTGTACTCAACTTTTGACGGGCTTGAAGATGGTGCCATTGCATCGAATGCGCTTGCCAACTGTACTCGATCATCAGCCAGTGACAATGCTCTCCACCAACAGGTATGACAATTAAATTATATATCCATATTATGAATGTAACAAGTCAATAGCCCAACTGTTGTTTGAGACGGGTATCACTGGTTCTTTGTCAATTTCATGAGTATGATATAATCCTCTTAATACCTTCTTGAAGTACACCACTTCTGCCCAAGACAGCAGACATTGATTTGAAGGGGGGGGGGTAATAAATTTTCTATCTGAGATAAGCATTGAAATTTTCTTTTAAGTAGGCTTTTAAATTTTCATAAAATATTGTGTTTGTTAAAATCATGATTATAATTTTTGATTTTCCTTCATTAATGCTAGGGAGGACTAATGAACCTTTCTTTTCCCGAGAGGACCTTCCAATAGTTTATTTCAATTCAGTTTAGTTATTTTCCTCACTCTTAACAAAAACTTATCTGTTACTGCATGGTGACAACTTCCTAAACAGCGATGCAACATTCCTAAAACATGTTTCTATAAAGTAAACAAAATTCTCAAAAAAATAAATAAATGAATATAGAATTTCACATTCTTCATGATAAAAACACAATGTATATAACAATTAATGTCTTTATTTGATTATTATATAATTTTGTTTTCATTGAGAGATCACCTTCTTCATTGATTTTTTTTTTCTGATAAGGAAATTTTTGATGGAAATCCAGCCATCTTCGTCAGGCATGCTGAACAGATTTCCATTTAAAATTTCCACCCAGAACAAAATCAGACTACTGGAGAATATATCTGATCTCCCCATGATGAAATTCTTTCCCAGCAATGTAGCCTTAAAAATGGATTATGCTTGTTTATTAATAAAACTGAATTCCGTTAAATAAAAAAACTTGCAATATCACTTAAAGAATAATTTCTATATAAACATTTTGTGACTATAGTATTATTATTGACTTTATTACAGGGCTGAAGTTGATGATCCAAAGAGAATAACAATTGAGGCTGACTTCACAAATGATAAGATTTTTATTGAAGGTGAATACGAAGTAGAAGGTGCTGTTTCAGACTTCCCAGTTCTTGGAAAGGGAACCTTCAATGCTAGCATGAGTGAGTAATATTTGAGGAAATTAAATTCTTATATCTTCTTTTATTTCAGTTTTTAAACCTTTGGATTTTAATTCAGTGGCTATCGGATGCTCTGTGCAATATAGCCAGTTTAATGTGTTCTGTCCATTATTCAAAAATATCTTTATGTACATCAGAAAAACCTGACATAATTGTCTACAGTGATGGCAGCCAAGAAGGGCAAAGTGTTGGCTATGCTTTCTAGTCTTTAGAAGAGAGGAGTTGATTGATATACAAAAATTTCTACTCTAATGACTATGTACTTATTATGAATCAGAAAAAATAGAAATACTTAAAAATTTATCATATATCCATTCTAATACACAAATCATGATTCCATTACTGTTTTCATAGATAGGAAACAATTTTGCAAGTACTCATTAATTACTCTATACATGATCCAGTCGCGGAACAGATTAGACATTAACTTTCATTATTTCAACAGACCAGCTTCACTAATCACTTCTACTGGATTCAAGGACATACTGGGGTGTTTGGGGGAACGAAATAGATAATACAGCAAAATCTGCTTCCAAGAATCCTCAAATTCAGGAATGTTACCCAAAAGTCACAAAAACTCTCTTAAAGAACTTATTAAAATCTGACACTTGAATACAAATGGCAGCAACACTGGACAATGACACACAACAAACAAAATATTCACTGACTCACATAATACAATGACTGACATCTACACAAACAAATGTTCATTTCCTAATGAAATAGCCATGTCGTATTTATACAGACAGTCAAACTAGAAGACAGCCCATTGTGCTAATACAATTTCACTTCAGAAAAGACTTAGCGATACTTAATTTATGATGTTAAAAGATGATAGACATGTACTTAAGCAGCCTGTATTGAGCACAATCAATCAGTGGCCTATTGAGGAGTGAACCCTACTTGACAGATGGTTTCCAAATTTGCAGAAAATTTATTTATTATTTTGAGAAACTAGAATTCTTATTATGACTAAATTTTAAGGTGACTCGGGTTAAAAATATATTCATTTCTTAAAATAAATATTAAGAAATGAAATTATATATATTTTTATTCCATTTTTAAATTTAAAAAAAGTGAATTAAATTTTTGTATTAGTAATGTTGCGTACATAAATTAAGTACTAATGTAGAAATATGAATATGTAGTAAATAAACTAAAAAATAAAAATAAACTTTAGTTTATTTTTATAACATTAAGAAATCAATATAACACTACCAAATAACTCAGATAAGGATAGAGTTTGTTCATTATATCACGATTGTTAAATTACTAATTTAAAACATATTGCAAAGAAGAAATTCAAAGCAATTTGTTCCCAGTAATGGCAATATGTTTATGTTTTAGCTGATGTCAGTGGTGTCTTTAAAATGAGAGGTCACCTCATCGAGCGAGATGGTGATGAGTTCCTGTTCATTGACAGAGCTACAATGAGGCCAGAGGTTGGCAATTTGACAATGGGCATGACAAATGAAAACAATAAATACCCAGAACTCAGTAAGTGTTCTTAATATTAAATATAATTCTACTCATAATTTTAAGAAATCTTCTTTATAAGGTCATTCATATTTTTAAGAACTATATATTTCTGAATAGTTTTTAAAAAAATAGCTGATTTTATACCTATATATTCTAATGACAATCAAACAAGAGCATGCATGCTTTGTAGAAACACTATCTTAAATGTTAAAGCCTTAGTAATACAGGGAAGTTAATAAATTCATTATTAAAAAACATTCCAGATTTCAATCAATATACTTTGTATTGATATATGAGAGTGGCTGTGAAACATTTACTAAAGCATGGGTACACCTACCACTACTGTCAGGTGAAAGCAACTACTACTAGGCACCGGTTCAATCCTCGCCAAGGAAGAAATTTATAAATACTTATTATTTAGAAATTTCATGACCTGAGTTTGAAAGTGGATTAATGTGAGCCTAGCATACGAATATATGCACCTGACATCCCCTTGGGATGGTTACGGCTTTCACTCGCTTAGATTCTACCTGCAGAAAAGTAAACCCCTGATGAGCTGACCACTGACCCTGATACAATGAGTCTACAGAAGACAACTCACTCCATGTCCACCAATTTCATCAGTCTCTACATAAATATTAATCATGAACTTGGGGCAGCTTAAGATCTCCCTGAAAAACAAAACAAAAAAAAAAAGCTCCCTCCTGAAAACCAGGCTTTGAGACCATCCATGATTCAATCATTTAAACATTTTCTTAAAAGGGAACTGACTAAAAGTATATTTCTTTTATAAAAGTTCAGACATTGTATGTACAATATTGTATATATATATATATATATATATATATATATATATATATATATATATATATATGACAATTCCTTTTGACTAAGAAGTCATATAACAATTTGGTATTTTATTGGAGAAATGCAAATCATTTTGAGTAAGCCATGCCAATACAAAGTTAATTGACATTAAAAACTTCCAACATAACTTGACTGGGTAAAAAAACAAAAACAGGAAACAGTTATTCCTCAGTTGTGATTTACATACTATCTCACTAACATTGAGACAATGTAACAGCTTAAAATTTTATAACAAATTCATATAATTATTCTGTCATTCTTTGATAATAATGTAATGCATTGACTTTTTTTTATATTCATAAAAAGTATATTTATGTGAATTTTTGTTTAGTAACTTTGTTTTCTGGACTCATGAACCAATTCTGGAAGAGCATCTACCAAGAAATGCTGCCTTACGCTGAGGAGATGTTTGACCGTTTGATGCGCCCAACTTTCAACTTGGCCACATTGAAAATCCCGTACAACCAGCTCCTTCCCGTCTACAGTGACCAGCACGGTCAATAGACCACTTTATTCATTTTATCATATAAGCACAAACAGGAATGACAGACAAGTCATCACAGAATAAGTACAAAGTACTAAGAGCTTCATTGCCAAACATTCACATGTACATGTAATGTACATTGTCAAACGATTCAAAAGAAAGCATATGGTCATTACTATCTGAGAATGTTTGGTTTAATGATATAAATATATACATATGTAGTTACAAAAAAATATATATTACCCTCAAAAAATGTGATTGGGTAATTCTTGATGGATCTCTTGAGATTATGAAGTGTAAGATTTAAAGGGTTTTCATTGTTATTCTCTGTTTTTAGTAAGCAAATACAATAACAGCGGTTTTGAGAAATGCCAATAATAGTAATTATGTAACATTTTGGACTATCGGCAATTATTGTTACACAATAAAATATTCTCAATAAAATAGTTTTCTTATTAATCCAAATGCTTTTTTTTTAATTAGTTATTACTCTCCCTCACCTCTTCATGTAAGCCCTTCTGTTTCTGTTATTTGTTCAGCAGTGTATCTGAATGAGTTAAACACAGGCAAAGGTATTTAATAAGTACTTTAGTTCATTATAGAAGATTCTGGCTCATGGTAGTCTTAAGAAATAATCTTGTTCAAGAGAAGTAATTAATTTCTACTTTTCTTTGGATACAAAAGTATGTATTGACTATTTTGGGAGCCTGAAACCCCTTTCGACTGCAGCTCATGACTAAGTACTGAATTGAAGGGGGCAACAATGATTAGCTTTATCCGACTGGGAGTGGCACTGATAAACTACTAAACTCTTAGTTGTAATTCCCACTTTAATTATACCAAAATGGAGGTTTCTCTTTAAAATAAAAAAAAGTCCATCATTTAGGGTCTGGGAAAAGTAATAGGATTTGCACCGTGCTGGTATGTTACATTAATCTCTTCTCACCATCATATTATGCAGCCTCTATAAACTCAAATCTGCCCTTTGGTATTTAACAATTGCTTGATGAGTAATGCAACTATTTCTACTAGCAATTGTAATTAGTATGAAGAAAATGGTCATGGCCATCTTCTTGTCCTTCTGGTGGGATAATATTAAGAGAATTTTTAATCAAATCTATCTTCTCATACTTTTGAGCTATTATAAAACATTGTCAGGTTTTCTTCTTCATTACCCAAATCATGATTACACTAATATTATGAATCAATTTCTTTGGGAATTACGAAATTTCTTTTGTAAACAGAAATTTACAAGGTCCAACAAGTGTAAGATACCGTTGAAAAAATAATTTTTAAATTTTTCTTTTAAATTTGTTGGACATGCCACCTTTATTTAAGCCTTTATTTACTTTTAGACCAAGTCATATTAGTCAAGAAAAAGTTTGTAAAGCAGTTGCTGGCATATACCAGCAGATTTTGTAGAACGCACAGCTGATCTCATCTCACCATATATTCTCCATTTCTAAATAGAAATCTTATGAATAGAAGAGGAGGTTTACTGAAGACTGAAAACAAGAAAGTATGAATAGCTCGCTTAATATTTGAATTTTGAAAAATGTATCTAAAAAACATTGAAGCCATCAATAGTTTAACAATACTAGTTTTAGGCTTTCTTTGATCCTACTCGGCTCGTAATAACAGAGGTATATCGAATTATGGAATTTCCCTTCTAACCCCCTCCCTCCCACTATTCCTGGTCCAATTTCATACTTTGATAAATATGATCTTTGTTGAATAAAATACCAGGTGTAGTATTGATCAAATAAACATTTTGAGTCACAAAGTAAAATCTTAACTGATAACATCCTCACACAACACATTTGCATATATCACATCTTGTAACAATCAGTTGAAAAAAATATTTGGCATTTAAACTTGGAATAAGATGTTTCATGATATAGTCGCTTATTCTTAAAGTTTGATGACTTAAAGTGGGGGTTTACTGAAGGAAAGTCTGGTGTGTGTGTGTGTGTGTGTGTGTGCGTGCGTGCGTGCGTGCGTGTGTGCGTGCGTGTGTGTGTGTGTGTGTGTGTGTGTGTGTGTGTGTGTGTGTGTGTGTGTGTGTGTGTGTGTGTGTGTGTGTGTGTGTGTGTGTGTGTGTGTGTGTGTGTGTGTCAATGCTCTAGCGGTCGTAACGTTTGTTAGATTGTTACTTACTGTCTTATTTAAACGTTTCATGTGAAACTAAGTGTCAAGTTCTTCAACGCCTGAAATCAGACCATCGGGAGAATTGACATTCGATTATTTAAAATATCTCCGTTATAAGGAGTCGGATTTAAACATTTTATGGAATAAATCTTGATATCCTATTGATCCTCTACTATTGCTGTTTTATATATTTTTCTCGTAACTAAGTGTATGTGTGTGTGTGTGTGTGTGTGTGTGTGTGTGTGTGTGTAGTAATTATTCCTACTTTATTGTTTTCAGCGTTCTGTAAATCCCCCCCCCCCGCTTCTATACATCGAATTTTTATTTAGAAATAGAGGATATACTGTGTGAGGTAATCAGTTGTGTGTCATGCCAGCACGTTGAAAATCTCTGCTTAGTTAACGCAGCTCCTGCATTTTGGACTTTCTCAAAATATTCAAGGCTTATAAGTATCCTAATTTGGAAGCCATCTGCCATCATGTTACAACAATGATTTCATCTTACCCGCTTAGAGATGGCCGACCCTGGTCTAATCAAGAGCCTCCTAAAAAAACAACAACAACAAATAAATGAACTCCTCAATTCAACCAAGTGTGTGTATGTATGTTTATATATAATTATGAACGGACCTCATTTTCATTATTTCCTAGATAGGGAACATGATATTTGAGACAGTTTTTCAAAAATTTTATCATAAGTACAATCTGAATAGCTGATTTTTCTTAACCCTCCGGCGGGCGCACTGCGGCATTTGAACCGCAATCTGAACATCTGTCAAAATACTAGGAATAGAAATGACTTCAGTGGGCTGGGGGTTCCAGGTATTTGAATATCAACATGTTCCGACATGTTGAGTCGGTTTTCTGAGGGCTAAACAAATTTGCTACCTTTGTGGGACACATCAAAATAATAGAAAAAGTGTTGTATGCAATAGGTGCCAGAGGAATTTTTGCCAAAATCACCATCAAGTAACGTGCAATAATTGTCAGGGAAATGCTTTATACAAGGAAGAAGTTTGATTTTTGTTCTGTAAGATAAAAAAAGTTCATTTTTTCTAATTCCTAATTGATAAATTAAATGTTTTTTCTTGCAAATTTTGAACCGAATATTTTTTCTGTATTTGATCATTTATAACCTTGAACTTATTTTTTTATTATATTACTAATATATTATTAATTAACGCCCACTTTT
Source organism: Riptortus pedestris (assembly GCA_019009955.1). Classification (NCBI taxonomy): domain Eukaryota; kingdom Metazoa; phylum Arthropoda; class Insecta; order Hemiptera; family Alydidae; genus Riptortus; species Riptortus pedestris. The sequence continues at coordinate 82,948,718 of CM032231.1, read as the reverse complement.
TGCAACTCAGGCTAATCGGGATGGGTTATCTATAGGTTACCACCCTTTTTTAGGCAGGGTGGGATTTTAGGATGTTATTTAATGAATTTTGTCACTAAATAATTTCCTTTGTCCAGGTAAGTTCGAACTCGCCACTCTAGGTTTGCCATGTGAGATAAAGGTCAACACTTTAACTCGCATGGCTAACCTGAGTATATTACTAATATACTATTACTCTGTATTTATATTACAAAATGATTGTTCAAACTTTATGAAAATAATTAATAATTTTACTCTATTTTTAGTCTGTAAAATAATATTATAAAACATAAAATTATTGTTCCTATACCACTATTCCTACGTTCATGAATGTCCTATGTTTGTGGTTATTTATAATAAACAATTTATTATTAAAATATCTCAATCATTATTCTACCTATTGCAAGGTTGTTTTTTATATTCCAAAGCTATTTATATAAAAAAAAAATTAGCCATTCTTTACTTAGCAATATGATAACGTATAATTTTCATGCATTAGAATTACTGTAAAACCAAAGCAAAAATGATAAACAACATAAATAATTAAGGTATTGCTTATTTTTTAATAAAAAATAGAAAAAACAAAATGCGGTCCAAACACTGCACCACGCCCGCTAACGTAACTCAAACAGGCGTGCCTGCCGGAGGGTTAAGGGGAATCTGGTAATACTTGAACTCAGTTCTATATTCTACAATAAATGATATCCCAAGAACAACACCAGTGAATAGAGGACAGAACACACACACATCTAGTGGCTATAGGAGAGGTGAAGCAGAGCCTTAGCCATGGGTTGACGTTATTCCAGCTACTTTTGAGGCTGGCAGAACCATATTCTGTCTCTCTCTCTCTCTCTCTCTCTCTCTTTATATATATATATATATATATATATATATATATATATATATATATATATATATATATATATATATATATATATATAATGGGCTCAGGCTAGCTATATGAGTTAAAGCGTTGGGTTTAATCTCACATGGTAAACCTAGAGTAGCAAGTTCGAATCTCGCTTGGGCAAATAGGAATTTATTTAGTGAAAATATCATTAAATAAAATCCTTAGTCCCTCCTAGATTCATATTTCTGGCCTAAGTGGGCTTCTTTCTTCTTTTTCTTCTTATCTTCTCTCCTACTATCCCTATCCCTTCTTCTTTCGTTTTCTCCTGTCCTTACAACCTTCCCGGTACCACCCGTTTCTGGGTAAATCCTTACAATCGCTCTACTTCACAACCATTTCACTTTCACCTTACTCCCTTATAATAGAGCGAGATGTTCAGGAAAAGGGAAGCTATCATCACCCCCATTGGTCTGATAGGCCCAGGAAACCGACCAAGGCAAAATTTGTTACTAGGGCTTTAGGTAAAAAAAAAAAAAAAAAAAAAAAAAAAAAAAAAAAAAAAAAGCTGTAGATAACCTGTCCCAATTAGCCATAGTAGCATTAAGTGGACGTTAATAAATAAATACAAATAATAAGTACTTGGCTTATATATTTGTTCAAACGACATTTGTCTGAAGACGTTTGTCAAACTGACTTTTGTCAAAAGAACTTGAACTTGTTGAAGAACGTGGCTTCACAGCCTTTCCGAAGTGTGTTTAGAATACAATTTTGATTAAACATCGAGAAACCAAAAGTGTTGTTGTTACACGACGTTTAACCAAAAGTTTACTAGGCTTATCTCATAGTACTAAAAATTAATAATTAAATAACTTATTAATAATTTCTAACTCTAGTCACATTAATTTCATAGATCATTTAAAAATAGTATTATTCATTAATTAAATCAACTGATTCATGTACTAATCAACTGTATGATTGGACTATTTCAATCATATGATTATTTACACAATAAAAGAACTATATATAGCGGATTAATAAATCTCAATGCAGATAAATTGGACTTTATTCGTTATCAAAAACATATATATAATGTAATAATACTCAATATATCTCAGTTTAGAAAAGTGGTGACAGATGGTGATGAGACATTAACTATAGTTAAAATTATTAACAATTATATGATATATAAGTAATATTATAAATGATTATCTCACCAAAGATGTTCAGAGCATTTGATATCTAAGATTTCACCAGTCCTGGAATTTATATATCAATGACTTTCATGGTGAATGGCATGCAGGATCTTGAAGTATGATGAAGGCTTCATAGTTAATTCTTCATGCTGCAATTAAGAGGTGGAGGACTCTTCAATGGTCGAATAATATTTGCCACGCAGGGGCTGCGCAAACTAAGCAGATTTTTCATGTGAAGTTTTACATTAGAGAAATCTGCATACATGGGAAAATAAGTGTAAATACAAACGATAATGAAAAATCTTTCAGTTAATTTTAATAAGCTCCCAATAGAAATGGCTTCTGAATGGTAAACAAATAGGTCTGCCAACCACTCAGAGCTGAACAGATAGATGCACATATTCTTTACTGGAAAGAAAACTACTTACTGATTTATATCTGAATATAAAACATTAACTTTATTGCAAACTATTTACTATATCTAGTACTTCAATTTATAATGAATCAAAATAATTTATATTTTAAGAACTCAAATTTTAGTAGTCCAAGAACTAAAAAAAGGGGGGATGAACAGAACGTATTTGCATATATCTCACAAAGTAAAAGTCCCTCACGCAGGGGCTGCGTAAACTAAGCAGACTTTCCGCGTGAAGTTTAACAATAGATAAATCTACATACTGGTAACACAACACCAAGGTGAATATTAAATGAATAAATACGAACGACAATAAGAAACGTCCCGATGGAAAGCATCTGAAATGAAAACAAACAGTTCTGCCAACTTCTTAAAGAAAAGAAAAACAATTACTGTAATATATTTGAATATAACGTATTAATTTGATTGAAAACTATTTACTATATCTAGTACTGTAATTTATAATGAACCAGAATAATTTTTATCTCAATCAATCAAATTTAAGTAGTCCAAAAACTTAAGAAGAGGGGGAGGGTCACCAGAATATATTTGCATGTATCTCGTATAATAAATGTCTCTTGAAAACAATATTTGGTATTTAAGCTTCAAATGATATGGTTTATGACATAACCCAGTATTGTTTATATAACATGAGAAGTAGTGGGGGTTAGCTAAAGGCTGAAAAATGCAAATATCTTGGTTAATATTCAAGATAGCGAATAAATGTATAGAACAATAATTATAGTACATGCAATTTGCTATATGATTGATTTTATACATTTTTTTTAATCCGACGTATATAACGGAGATATTTTGAACTTTCAAAATTCTCCCCCTCTAAACCCTCCTCTCCCCCTCCCCCTGGTCCGATTTCAACTGTTAACGAACTTGATCTTTCTTTTTACATAAAACGACTAAATATCGAGTTTGGTAACGATTAAACAAGAATTGCGATCTCTAGAGCCGTAACAGACAAATATATATACAGTTTTGAACGGACCTCATTTTCGTTATCTCCTATTTAGGATCGATGTACATTTGAAAAAAAAATGTCGAAAATCGCGTCATGAGTACGACCTCCATAGCTGATTCCTCTTAAGGGAAATCTGCTAAAAATGAGGAGATAAATATGATGTGCTCAGTTGAGGATTCCTAGGCCGAGAGAGCCAGCAAGACCTAGCTCACTTTGACCATTGCTCCCGCCCTTTTTAAGAGGAACATATTGTGTAGATTTCTGATTTCCTTTTAGAAAGATGTGTTCATATCATAAACACTAAATCTGTGCAGTCGAAATAAAATTTTTTCCTTTTCACATGTAATACACGTCAACCTGTAACGATGCACAATGGTCCCGATTCCCCCATCATGTTTAAAAAAATCCGAATTTTTTTTTCTCTGAACCAAGTAGATTTTCTTTGTTTTTACATTAACCCTCAACCTTGAAGAATTAGTTGAATCATAAATGAGGTCCAGCTTTTGGGAGCTACGTTAATTCAAAGTTGCAAATTTCTAACATCTCGATCCGGACACTTTTTGTTCCACGTTATGATCCTATTAAACAACAGATAATATATATATATATATATATATATATATATATATATATATATATATATATATCAGTTTTAATTTATGTCTTTCTGATAGTACATGGAATACACAATGCAGGGACATCCTAAAAGATGTAATAGCTATTCAAGTGAACTAGGTATACATTTTTATATAAACAAACACTTGTTGCCACCTATTACTTGGGAAGGGGTGGAAAAGATATCTCAGGAGTCCTTAACATGATTTTTGTGCCAAATGCTAGAGAACTGTCTAAGAATCGAATGGTGTAATGTTGGCAGTCGGAAAATGTCAGGCGTAGGATCAAGAGGAGAGTTTCTAGGGAAAACCATGAGAAGGGAGGGCTCAAAGGGAGAGCTACCCGCTAACTCTACGAATCCCCTAGGGCCAACCTTTTCTTACTTTCCGGACAATTGCAAAATGTTCAGTATTTTTTTACCAATCATATCGTACACACCTACTTATTTCATCCTGTAAGTGTATTAAATATCGGTATTTCGGTATTATTATAATATATCTGAATATAACATATTACGTTTATTGAAAAATATTTACTATATCTTGTACTGTTAGGAATAACGAGCCACAATAATTGTTATCTCCATGAATCAAAGTTTAGTAGTCGAACACCTTAAGACGGGGGGGGGGGAGGGGATACCAGGGAATATTTGCATGTATCTCGTATAATGAAGGTCTCTTGAATACAATATTTGGCATTTAAGCTTCGAATAATGTGGTTTATTATATAATAGAGTATTGTTCACGTGACATTAGTAGAAATGGGGGTTTGTTGAAGGCTGGAAACTGAAAAACGCAAATATCTCGGTTAATATTCAAGAAAGAGAATAAATGTATATAACAATAATTATAGTAAATTCAATTTGCAATTAGATGGGCTCTGTAGACTTTTTCGATCCGACGAATAGAAACGGAGATATTTCCAATTTTCAAAAATCTGCTAAAATGCATCATGTTAGATGTTGAAGTAGAGTTTAAAACTAAGGAGGAAGACAGGACAGACGAGGAATCATCAACAAGTGTGGTAAAACGCGATTGTCAATTCAAAAAGATTGATTATCAACCAAGAGATTTGCATTTTTTAGTTTTCGGCCTTCAGTAAATCCCCACTCCTACTCATTTCATATTAATAATAAGCTGTTATATTATGAAGCACATTATTTAAAGTCTAAATACCAAATATTGTTCTCATTGAACTTTTATGTTTGGTGATAACTGCAAATATGTGACGCACGTCGGAAATTTGCTTAGTTAACACAGCCCGTGCGTGACTGACATTTTTCGTCAATGTAGATTTGAAGAAATATTTCCAAAATCACGTCATGAGTACAACCTCACTAGTTGATTTCACTCAAGCGAAATCTGCTAAAACACTAAGTCAAATATAATTTATCCATCTTGAGATAACACGAGCTTTCCTGGCGTAATATAGAGCCAATGATTCCCAATATTTATATAGGCCTATAGACTAACTAAATAGATATATCTATCTTGAGATTGATCTATATTATTGATGAGAGCGAGTAGAGACGAGATGGGAGGAGGGAGGCCTTTATAGTGGGGGACTTTATAAAAGATGAAACAATGGTCCCGATCTAGGACTAATACAGGATGTTACGCCCCATCTACATCTGCTTCCTGTTCGTCTCGTGGGCACGCTCTCAGCAAGACCAGGATTTTTGTGAGTACCATCAATGGCTTCTAACTTAGCGATGGCATATTCATAACAATGTATGAGGATATTCGCCAAATTTAAATGAATTGAATGAGTGTTTTCAATGCGTCATATGCAACCCACCCAAAGTGTAAAGGAATCGAGATTCTAAATATATCTGCGTGGTTTTGCTAAATGAGTCAGATGAACGCGCAGAAAAACCATGGAAGGTGTTGCAACAAACTTCAATTAGATAACGGACTTCTTCAAAATGTAGCTCAATCCAAAAAACTATCCCAAAGTGCATCGGTTAAAAGAGGATCATATGACTCTTTGGCAGAAAAGGGAAACACTCAAATGAGTGCAATGATGCAAAATAGTTCGCTTGTTTGGAACCTATTCTTCTCAGTCAATTGCATCGGACGGAAAAGAATCGTAAGATTCATTGAATTGGTCTTCTGTTATGAATATTCCATTGCTAAGCATATTAATCGCGAACCATTTTGCATCATTGCACTCATTTGAATGTTTCCCTTTTCTGCCAAAGTCATATGATCCTTTTTGAACCAATGCAACACCTTCCATGGGTTTTCTGCGCGTTCATCTGACTCATTTAGCAAAAGTCCGTCACGCAGGGACTGCGTAAACTAAGCAGGTTTCCCACATGAAGTTATACAATAGAGAAGTCTCCATACTAGTGCCGAACAGTTACGGAAACGGCCGAACTAGCTTTCGGCGGGAACGATAACCTCATTTCCGTCATCTCCTGGGTAGGATCAATGGACATTTGAAGAATAAGATTAGTTCTATACAATTATTCGATCCGACGTATAGTAACGGAGTACGACTTTTCGAAATCAATAGCCGATTTCAGTCGTTAACGAACTTGATCTTTCGTTTTACATAAAACGATTAAAACCGAGCTAAAACTTTGTTAACAGATATATATATATATATATATATATATATATATATAGTATATATATAATAAAAGAAGTCTGTTTCGCAGGGGCTGCGTAAACTAAGCAGATTTCCTTCGTGCTAGTATGACCTCAAACTGATTCCCCTAAAGGAAGTCCGTCACGATGCATTTAGAATTGCGATTCCTTTACACTTCAGGCGGGTTGCAGACGACGCATTGAAAATACTCAGTCAATTCATTTTAAATGGATGTCCCTTTTAGGCGCATGCCCTCATACAGTCGATGCATGGTCCTCCAACGTTGCGATTTAAATAATGCGATTATTTTAGCCTAACAATCAATTCACTCATGAATCGATGCATCATGCTCATCACTAACCTAAACATCTTAACATCTGCTGGATTTCTCTTTACATAATGATGATGATAATTTCACGACTTAGTCAGAGGTACTCAGTTTTGGATAAATAAATACAACTATACGATAAATCAAATATATTATAGTATTTAAGTCATATAATTGAGAATAAGCCATGTGGTTCTTATCACTCTTGGTTTAACTCTATTCGAACGTTGGCATTGATATCACGTAAACCTGTGCAATAGATATTTCGAATTTTCGAAAATCCTCAGTTCCCTCTAACTACCCCCCTCCCACTGGTCCGATTAGTACAAAGCCGTTAACGTACAATTGATCACGGGAATCTTTTTATTCATAAACAACGGGCTAGAATATCGAGTTTGGTGGCAACGATCAAACAAAAATTGCGTATGCCGCTAGAGCGGTAACAGTCAATAAAAGATAGGTAGGATCAATGGACATTTGAAGAAAAATTTCGAAAATTCCGTCATGAGTACAACCTCAACAGCTGATTAAGGGAAATCTGCTAAAACAAGAAGGTATCTCAGTCACAAAATATCTCAAGCCCAACTAAAATTTCAACTTCTGTTTACATAGGCTCCTTACTGTAGGAGAAATAGAAAATAGATGGTGGGATAAGATCAATAACGTATCTTATATCAGCACGTGGGAAATTTGCTTAGTTTACGAAGCTCCGGTGTGACGTCCGTTTTCAAGGACGGTAGTATCGTGTGAAGGTACAAAAGTGAGACATTCGGGCAGATGAGGTTTATAAGAGCCTTTACCGATTATGAAGGATTTCATGTATCATGTCATTTTTCAAGAATCACCATATGGTTGTCTAGATACAGAGTTTTGATAAGAGGGGCGCTTCTTATCATCGGATGCGTCGTTGACAGAAACTGTGAAGTCAGCCTTGCATGAAATCTTGTATTTGCAGGATTGATTCATTTCGTCCCGTCTTCTTTGCAACCGGCAATGAGTAAATTCCTGTACTCTTTCAAACAAGGATAAAAAGAACTTTACACAGTTGTGCTCAAGAATTTCTCTAAATATTTCTTCACATGTCCAGATCCTACCTAGTAGGCAACAAAAATATGGTGGTTCATTAAATATATATGTGTGTGTGTGTGTGTGTGAGTGTGTGTTGTGCCTGTTATCGCTCTAGCTTTCACAAGTTTTATTTGTTACGAAACGCGATATTTAAGGGTTTCATGCAAAAAGAAAGATCAAGTTCGTAAACGCCTAAAACTGGCCAGGAAGAGAGGTTGAGTGTTAGGGGGGGGGTTCAAATGTCTATTATTATGATTAGAATCTAATAACATTATAAACCAAATCTTGTCGGAAATGTAAGTTCATAATCTATATATATAAAATTGTAACCTCTGTCTGTACATTGATTTTTTTCGCGAAATTTCACGATAACTTTACGTTTCACATGTCATAGACACCATAACTGCATTTTGTTTCTTTCGTGTATGTTTGTTTGTTTGTTTGTTACCTTTTCACGCATAAACGGCTGAACCGAATTTTATGAAACTTGGTATGTATATTACTACTAACCCAACTTAGACTTTAGGCTATATTAATAACCTCTGAGACGAACAGGAGTGGGGGTTATAAGGGAAGCCTGAAATTAAAAATAGCGATATTTCGATTCCTATTGGTTTTTCGGTAAATATAAACATAACAAAAGTTGTTTATTTTGTTATTTAGAGTAACTTTTGTTATATACACTTTTTTCGTATACCGAATTATTAACGAGATATACGCAAAAACCTATAACGAATGTGAACAATTTTATTTGAGACGAAAGACGCAACCGAAATGAATAAAACTCGGTATGTGTATTAGCACTAACGCTTTCATTGTAATAAGCCATACTAACATTTCTAGAGATGGGCAGGAGTGGGGGTTGTAAGGGAGGCCTGAATTTAAAATAGCGGTATTTTGTTTTCTATTCGTTTTTCGGCAAATATGAACCTAACAAAAGTTGTTTATTTTGTTATTTAGGGTACCTTTTGTGATATTCATTTTTGACTTTTAACGAAGTATAAACGAGATATATACTATAAACTAAAACGGGAGTCAACTATTTTATTGGGCGCTAACGATTGAACCGAACATAACAAAACTCGGTATGTCAATTAACATTAATTCTCCCATTATTATAAGCTATATTAAAATTTTTAGGTTCGAACGGGAGTGGGAGTTATAAGGGAGGCCTGAAGTAAAAATTTACGATATTTCATTTTCTATTTGTTTTTCGGCAAAGGTGCACATAACAAAAGTTGTTTACTTTGTAATTTAGAGCAACTTTTGTTTCATTCACTTATGTCGTAAAATGAAGTAAATACGGGATATAAGCTAAATCTATAGCGGGAGTCGACGATTTTATTAGTACTTATTTAAGTGTTTTTAATATAGGCATATTATGACAAATGATGTTATGTTTTAGCCTTATCTATTTCGATTATTTAGTACTAAGTATGACTCGGATTAGTGAGATTATAAATCCCCCTCCCCCTTCGCCTCATTTATTTATTTTTCGTAGAAAATAACTTTATTATTTATTTCCAATAGAAATTTAAACTATAAGAGCATTTCCATTATTTAATTTGTATAATGTATAATTTAAAAAAAATCGTGCTGAATTTCCTCGTGCAGATAGGGGAAGTAGTAGGGAATCAAACTCTTTGATTTTGGTTATATACTATCTTATTTCCGATATCTTCATGTTATTGAAACAAATATGTACTATCATACCAATTAAACGTTAATGTCATTGTGACAAAAGACAAAATGCTCTTAAACTCGATATGATTGTTTACATAGGTTGTAGGGACGGCTACGATCTCTTCCCCTCGACTAGCTTTTTGAATATAATTGAAATTATTTTTAGGGTAACCCTATTATTTAATGCCATCAGGTAGATAAATTATTACAATAATATTTTGAATTAATAATTTAAGGAGAAGAGTGTTGATAGCTCTAATGCGAGAGCGGAAATAGACGGAGGCTAATAGAGTTAATTGAGTTTACTAATTTCCTGTGAAATGCGGGCATTACGGGAAGTGATTACCACTGAGATCTACTATTAAGAATATAACCTTACGTGCTAAACTATGCTTAAACTATATGTGCTCGGATTGGTTTTTGACAGGAAATAAGTTTCATTATAGACGATATTTAATTGTAATAAATACTATCCATGATTATGGTTTGAAGTATTCAAAAAGGTGAGTTAAAAAATGGCAAGGGATGGATTAGGAACACATTTTTATTTATTCTTCAAATATAAAATTTCTCATTTATAAGTCGCCTGCTTGACCCTCACAGCAAAACAATGCGCGCCGACGGAAGTGTAGTTGTAAACATTGAAGCCTTGCCCAAAAAAATACTATCATCATTCAGCCTTAAATGTTTTCCCGAGCGAAGCCGGGTACCTTAGCTAGTTTATTTTTACTATTATTAGGTGATATATTATCAATTATCAATTTTTCAGCCCTAAGAAACTCATCTCCTCTTATTCAAATTAGCAATAGGTGAATAGATGATAAAGCGATATATTTGAATATTTAGCAACTGAAATAAATTCTTTTCTAAATTAAATTATTTATTAACGTCCACTTTTTGAAACCATGGCTAATTGGGACGGGTTATCTACAGGTTACCACCCTTTTCTAGCCAGGGTGACACTCATGGTTTTATTTAATGGATTCCGTCACTAAATAAATTCCTTTGTCCATGCGGGAAAGGCCACTTTAGGTTTACCATGTGAGATTAAAGGCAACGCTTTAACTCACATGGCTAACCTAAGCCCCCCCAAAAACATTCTTCTTCTAGGGCAAATGTGATAAATATCTACCATGACAACGAATGCTGCCACTACAAAGGAAACTATCAAACGGTTATTTAATCTACTGTACTTAATTTAATTAGTAACTCAGTGCTGGCTTCCAAAGAGCTAGTTGAACTTCTGTCGTCATCATCAACCCTCCTTTGCGACCATCTTTTAGGACTTTTCGATAAAAAAACACAGGTCTTTCCCCTTCCTGGCAGAGAACCTTCTTTTCTTCCTACCTGTTGCATAAGCATGAGGAAAGTACGTCTTTTCCTTAAATAAAACGTTACATCTACGGATAACAGACTGCACCTCTAAACGTGGTTGCATCCTGTAATGGGTAAAAGATTTATTTAATGTCTTTGGTAATCGCTTGGGATTTCATAATAATATATTCATGGCCGAGGACACAGATTAAACTTATACTAATCTGTGTCGTAATCTTTTAAACCCCTTGATTCATTCGTAATTGTCTTTTTAACTTGTTAAAAATAATTATTGAAGAGAGGTAATGGCTATCTAGTAAGCTATAATTTACATTCATAATAAAACGTGTTTTTCGGCAGCAATGTTATTGTAAGTGAAGCCAACAATGTATAAAACAGCAATATTTTATATTATTTTAGAAATAAATTGACAAAATAGAAGCCAGCGAAAGTTTCGTGGTTCATACCTCCTTGGGAATATTTGGTAATGGGTTGGATTTATTATTTATTTATTTATTAACGTACACTTTTTGAAACTAATGCTAACTGGGACGCGTTATCTACAGGTCACCACCCTTTTCTAGCCAGGGTGGGACTAAGGCTTTTATTTAATGAATTCCGTCACTAAATAAATTCCTTTGCCCAGGTAAGAATCGAACTCGCCACTCTAGGTTTATCATCTCATGTGAGATAAAGGTCAACGCTTTAACTCACATGGCTAACCTGAGCCCCTGATTACGATTCCAAAATACGTAAAACCAAATTAAATCGTTTAAAATCCACGAGTAAGCTATTTGGACATGTTACATATACATATGTCACATGTTCATGTATAGAAGACCCAAAACACAAATATTATTACTGTATAGGTTAAGCTATGACGTGATTTTCTATAAGTTTCTTCAAATGTCCATCAATTCTACCTAGGAAAAGAAAAAAGTCCGTCACGTAGGGGCTGCGTAAACTATAGAGATTTCTCACGTTCTGGTATAACACACTTGTGATCTCCACTCACTAGTATTGCGTATTTCTTGAGTAACGGCAAATGAATAGAACAACAATTGTACATCATCAATAATTTAACAAGATTGGTTCTATTACATTTTACGATCTGAGTCACAATAACGAAAATGTTTTGTATTTTCGAATTCCCCCTTCCTCTACACTCCCACAATTCCATTTGTTGTCTTTGTTTCCATATTCAGCATAATTAAGCGCTAAAACACTTCAGCCTATAACATCAACTGAGTGGCCGATATTACACATACTCGAGTTTCGTTGAAATCATTGCTCACTATTAAATCATAGACTAGATAAATTGTATTTCCATCAGTCTGGAGTCTTTCCACTGGTCATACAGCCCACGTGGAGCCAACATTACAATCAAGATTTTAGTAATTTATTAAATATTAATAGTTTTTTTTAAATATGACCACAGATTTAATACAACCGATTTAACTATCTGGTTGAAGATCAGAAGGATAACTACTTCCGAATGGGTTATAATTGTGATTACCCTTTGATGAGCCATCTTCAGGGACTAGCGATTTAAAAACACTTTCACCCGGCCCTCACTTTCACCTGTTGATCACAAACATCGTTTAGAATATTCCACTCCTAATGGTCTTCCGATATGTCATCGCTATGGAGGTCACGATTAGCCAATCATGTTCACAAATGAAATTCAGAAATGTGATTTTCTGTTTGTCGCAACGATTAACATCTTTTGAGATATTTTATGATTGTTTTTGTTGCCTGTGGTCCTCCGCGTTGTTCGGGAAATCAGTAAAGATAGATAGATATATAAATGTATTATAAGGCTTATCTTTATACACAAGACTTTTACATTTTCCGAATCAGTGGGTTTTTATATGGTTTGCTTTGATAGCTCTTAGGGCAATATGATGACCTTAGAACTTTTGTTCTAATTCATATTCGATTACCACTAATAACTATTATTATTTATTAACGTCCACTTTTTCATACTATCGACAATTGGGACGGTTTATATTCCTTAACTAGCCAGAGTGGGACTACGGATTTTATTTAATGAGTACGTCACTAAATAAATTCCTTGGCGGGTATCGAACTCACCACTCTAAGTTTACCATGTTTACCGCTAAGTAGATATTGATTCATATCTATTGCTTCCATAGCACTCAAGAAACTAAAGAACGTTTTTTAGTCTTGAAAAATAAACGTAAAACCATTCTTAAATAACTACATGTACTTTTAAAAATGTGAAATGGCTTATTAAAACATATTATACATAATTATGGGTCATATCAATCATTCTAACATCCTGTAATAATAATGGTTTCAAGTTTCCTCCTAACTTACGATGGCTAAATAATAGTGACTATGTTAAAAAAAAAAAAGCTGATCTTCCACTAAAAATAGCCTTCATTGACCCTAAACAAGCATACCTACATTTAAAGTGTATAATAAATAGTTAATAATTGAAGAGTCGATAAGTTTTAATAATTACCTTTTGTGAGGGTGGGGACACAGGCTAGCCATGTGAGTTAAGTAATTGGTTTTAATCTGACGTGGTAAACCTAGAGTAGTGAGCTCGATATCCGACTGGGCAATAGGGATTTATTTAGCGATAAACTCATTAGATAAAATCCTTAGTCCCACCCTGGCTAGAAAAGGGTATTAACCTGTAGATAACCCGTCCCAATCAGCCGTAGTAGCACAATGTGGACTTTAATAAATAATTTAATTTAATTTTCTGAGGGAAATAAATACCGGCACTAAATGTTTAAGTAATGAATGACTTAATTTCATTATCATAGAGGGATCTGTAGCTCTCCAAGGGAACTTCAATAGACAAACCAACGAATTAACAGAGCTTAGAATTTAATACAAACTCATAAACGCACGCATTGCGTAAACTAAGCACATTTCCCACACGATGGTGTGACACACTCTCGGTTAATATTGGAGATAGAGTGAAGAGAGAGAATACAACAATATTTATAGAAAGTGTAATTTGCAATAACATTCGATAATTCAATTTTTTTATCAGACTCTTAATAGTGGAGATATTTAGAAATTTCGATTCGAAATCGATGATTTATGGATTTCTATAACTATATTTCAGAATTCCTCTACAAAGCATGACTTGGTAAAGTTTGAGCTTAGCTACTTTATCATATAATACTAAATTATGTAACATGTGAAACAGTCCTGATTTCTTTGCCTACCTAAAAAGTAATAATTTTGTCCAGTCCTTATAGTAATTTGCCTTTTCCGAACATTAATTAGTTTACTTCTTTTACGGAAAAGATAAATCTAGTGAAGAACTAACGAACCTTGTACTTGTTTGTTATAGTTGTAACTTGTTTTCCTCGAGTGAAAGATGCTTTGCTAGTTTTAGTAACTGATGTTTAGTTTCTGAAACTAAACCAGTCCTAGTTGACCTCCTTCAGCCAGTAATAGCTCATAATAGCAACCTGCTTGAACTCACTTCTTTCCGACAATTAAATTATTTCTAAAACAGAAAATCAGATTAAATTTAATTTGCAACAAATCTATTAATTGCGAGATCTATGCCAAACTGATTATAAAAGTTCTTCCTTTCAATTAATATTCGTGACTAATAAATATTATTATAATTGAAACATATAGTTGACTTGTCTTGAACAGACAGGTCTTCAAATCGTCTGATGTAAACGTTACTCAAGATGATAAATGTTGGTTATACTTCTTTTGAAATTCCATTATAATCTTAAACTATGTATTTAGTAAGAGTTTTTGGAAGTACTGTACCTACACCACAAGGTTTGATCAAGTTTCCACTACCTGCAAATACGAGTATATAAGTTGTCCAGATTGGTTCAGACAATTCATTCTCTGCTCATCTGGCCTGTTCTACAATACTATGTATAAATTATGTATTAAACTATAAATATTTATTGGTGGCCCCATTTCCAAATTCACTCTCACAAATAGTACTGATGTCCTCTACCATTGTTTAAGGTGTGAGGCTTCATTATAATCCAATTACTAGCTATAATTTTCTTTCACTCCCTCTAGAATTACAATGGTCTTTCATGAGGGTTGGGAGGGTTGAAACACTGTTGTGCAACACTGCTCCAGGCTAAAGAAAAGAAAACTGATGAACAACCAGTCGTAGAAAATAAAGTATTTAGAAAGCTCCCATATCACAACAAACTTTTTGATGAAACTACTATTCTCTTCGATAAAACCAATTATGCTCATAGATTTGCAATCATGTATCAGCCAGGGCGCAGCTTTCATCGCAGACTGCAGCGCTGATATATAGAAATGAAAATCCACGTCGAATCGATGCTGGAAGAGTATCGATAGGTAGTATCGATTGAACTATGATTATATCGGTTGGGGAGGAACAATGGGGTACTCCTCCGATCTCTACAATGTCTCCTACGAATGTAGGGCATCAACGACTCCATCTTAACGGTCTTAGTGGCTTTTTCTCCTCCAGGGTTAATGCCATATGTTGGTCCTGTTTTTAAATATGTTGGAAGGACACACGTGGGCGTCGTACTAGTGATCTTATAACATCATTGTTCTGTCGTTCGTGATCAGAGATATGATTTGGAGACGTGTATAGAGCGTGCTAGATCTGAAATGTTATAATGACATGCTCAACATCTCATGTCATTGTTTTGGTATTGTTAGGGATGACCAATACATATTCGCCTTGCCTTATTTATTTATTTCTCTTCTTCTTCGAAATAACAGAACATAAGAGTTAGAGCTAAACTACAAAAAGTCCGTCACGCAGAGGCTGCGTAAACTAAGAAGATTTCCCACGTGAAGTTATACAATAGAGAAATCTCCATAGGAGAGCCGAACTAGCTTTCGGTGGGAAATTCAAAAATACGTTATCGGCCCAAATTTAATAAAAATGCAAATATCTCGGTTAATATTCAAGATAGGGAATAAATGTATATAACAATATTTATAGTAAATTTAATTTGCAATAAGATCGATTCTGTACAATTTTTCGATTCGACGTATAGTAACGGAGATATTTTGAATTTTCGAAAATTTTCCCCTCTACACCCCCCCCTCCCACTGGTACGACTTCAGCCGTTAACGAACTTGATCTTTCTTTTTACATAAAACGACTAAATATCGAGTTTGGTAACGATCAAACAAAAACTGCGACCGCTAGAGCGGTAACAGACAAATATATATATATATATATATATATATATATATATATATATATATATATATATATATACTAGCTGAGATACCCGGCTTCGCTCGGGAATTCATTTGAGGCTGAATGTTGATGGTATTTTTTTGGCAAGGCTTTATTTTGACATTTACCCGTCCCAGTGTTTAGGGTTAATACCCGTCGTTTCTGTGGATTTGTTAATAATAAAATTAATTTTTTATGTAAGACTTCACTGTCCTCCATATTGTCATATTTCCCGCTTCCTGTGCATTATGCATAGATTTGAATTATTAAGGACTAAATATTAACATACATTTGAATTAATTTTTCCAGGTGAGGTACCTGGTAGTTCATATTGAAAAGAATTCTTGAGCAAATTTCTCTAAATAACAAAATAAACAAATTCTGTTATGTGCATATTTGCCGTAACTACAATAGGAAACGAAATATCAATATTTTTAATTTCAGGTCTCCTTTATAACCCCCACTCCTGCCTGTCCCTAGAAATAGTATGGCTTTTTATAAGGAAGGCGTTGGTGCTAATACACATACCGAGTTTTATTTATTTCGGTTGGGTCTTTTGTCCCAAATAATGTTGTTAACTCCCGCTATAGTCATAAGCGTATAACTCATTTAAACTTCGGAATACGATGAAAGTGTTTATGACAAACGTTACTCTAAATAACAAAAAAAAAACAACTTTTGTTATGTGCATATTTGCGAAAAAACCAATAGAAAACGAAATATCGCGACTTTTAATTTCAGGCCTCCCTTATAACCCCCACTCCTATTCGTCTCAGAGAAAATTAATATAGCCTATCTCTCAAGTTGGACCAGACTGCTCACGGTGTGCCAATTTAATTTAAAATCGGTTAAGTAGTTTAGGAGTCCATCGCGGACAAACATCGTGACAGGAGATTTATATATATTAAGATTATATATATTAAGATATATATATATACAGTTTTGAACGGACCTCATTTTCGTCATCTACTAGGTAGGATCGATGGACATTTGAAGAAAAATTTCGAAAATTCCGTCATGAGTACAACCTCAATAGCTGATTTCCCTTAAGGGAAATCTGCTAAAATCCGCAACGCAGGGGCTGCGTATCGTAAGCAGATTAGCCCCCTCACTGGGTCACATTGGTGACATCACAGTATATATTCTCTATTTCTGAGTAAAACATCTGCTCAAGTCTGATGAGTAGAAGTGAGGGGTTAATGAAGAGCGAAAACAACCAAATACATATAATTCGCTTAATATTTAAGTTAGTAGAAAATGAATTGAACAACAGTTGTATACGATCAATAGTTAAACAAGATTTGTTCTGCACCATTTTTTGGTTCTAATCATAACAACATAGATATCTTAAATTTTCAAAATCCTCCCTACTGTAACACCCCCTATTCCTTGTCTGATTTCATCCATTTTCGAGTATGGTCTTTAGTGTTGAATGGAACGGGTTAATATCGAATATGGTATAGATCAAACAAACACTTTATGCATAAGAAATTGGGGATTGCGTGCTCATGTTAGCCATTTGCTTTAAGTTGTTGGGTGTCAATAAACTTTGTAAATCTAGAGTCGTGGGATTGATTCCTAAGTGGGCGTTAGAAACTTATTTCTAGACGAACTCACAGACATGGACGATAACCTGTAGTTAATCCATCCCAGTTAGGCATAGTAACATAAATTGATGTTGATGACTTACTCGTAAATGGAATTCCTTTCTTCTAATTCTTTGATACATTGCATAAATCTATCCACATTCTGCTACTAAGCCTAATTGGAATGCTTATCTACAGATTTCAATCCATTTCTAGCTAAGGTGGGACTAAGGATTTTATTTAATGTGTTCGTCACTAAATAAATTCCTATTACTCTTGTAGGAATCGAATTCTGCATTCTAGGTTTGCCAAGAGAGATTAAAATCGACAACGCCAGACAGCCAACTATGTGGGCCCTCGGCAAAATTAGCCAGCGGAATGTTTGGTACCAAAAATAATACAAACAATTGTATATATATATATATATATATATATATATATATATATATATATATATATATATATATATATATAATATCCTTACTAGCATGTTTTTAATAAGAATTTAGTATTAATTGAAATTAATAAAACAAGTAGATGATGACTGTGCGCATATATAATTCATGCAAATATTTCTTGTAGGATTGTTGGCTATTACACAAATTAATAAATCTAGATTTACCTCTAATAATAATCCAGAATATTAGTCCCTTTGAAAACATTACTAATTTTAAATAAACTAAACCGGTAAGAATAGCATAAAGTGCAAAATACAATCTTATCATTTGCATATAGAAGTATGTATTACAAATGTAAATATATTTTATTTGGGATTTTAATTAATAATAAAATTAATGCCTTTTTAAATTTAGGTTTTTTATTTTTCTCATTTGAGGTCCATTGTAATAAATATTCCAAATTTGGTGAGAATGGCTCTAAAATATTTCATACAGAACACGCCAGATGGCTCTGCACATCGCACATCATAGTATAAATTGATAGATGATTACATTTGATAGGTTATGTTTATTTTATTTTTAAAGGCGTTTCATAGTGTTGATTCTATGTTGTGACAGTTTCTAGTGCCGCGATGAAAATAAAATAAAAAAAACATTTTATAAAATATATTTATTAAAAACAGCTGATAGAAATAACGCTCTTTACAGGTTTTACCGATTACAGTCTTTTTGATGTTTTACAGGGATATTTGCTGTGGTTTTTACATTCATTACAGTGCTAAACTCAATTTTCTCGACAGAATAGAAGATAAGACCACTAAAAGTTCTTCTTAGAGTGATTGTAGAATGCAAATTTTTGCTATTCTGAGGGTATCGGAAGTTTACAATTACAATGAAAGATTACTACGTAGGTGAAAGACCGTTAAGGACAGTTAGAACATGTTTGCTTAACACTCCGGAATTCAGTGTGTTTAATTTGTGAGAAACATCACTTAACCTTCTCTTCATAAAACAGCTTTTAATTGTCAATCATGTCTAGGGAGTATGATCACATATTTAAACTGCTGCTGATTGGAGACAGTGGCGTAGGCAAAAGCTCGCTGCTACTCCGTTTCTCTGACAACCTCTTCACGGAGAGTTTCATCACAACTATTGGAGTCGACTTCAAGATCAAAACGGTCGACATTGACGGCGAGAAGGTGAAGCTCCAAATATGGGACACAGCGGGTCAGGAGAGGTTCAGAACCATAACTTCGACCTACTACAGGGGGACGCACGGGGTGATCATAGTTTATGACGTAAACAACGGCGAGTCTTTTTCAAACGTCAAGAGATGGCTGAGCGAAATAGATCAGAACTGTGAGCAGGTCTATCGAGTGCTCGTGGGAAATAAGAACGACACACCTGAGTGCAAAGTCGTCATGATTGAAGATGCGCTGAGATACGCTGACCTTATGTCTGTCAGGCTGTACGAGACGAGTGCAAAGGAAAATGTGAACGTTGAAGAAATGTTTTTGGCAGTAGCTCGACATGTGCTCTACATTAAGAAGAAGGGAAAGAAAGAATATTTGACTCAACAAAGAAATACAGTAGTTTTAAAAAAGTCAAAGAAAACAAAAAAGAGAAATTGCTAAGGTTTTTGAAGTTTAATAAATTTGATTTTAATTTAATTATTTATTAATGTTCACTTTTTACAATTAAGGCTAATTGGGACGGGTTATCTACAGGTTACCACCCTTTTCTAGCCAGGGTGGGATTTTAGGATTTTATTTAATAAATTCCATCACTAAATAAATTCCTTTGCCCAGGAGGGAATCGAACTCGCCACTCTTGGTGTACCACGTAAGATTAATGGCAACGCTTTAACTCAAATGGCTAACCTGAGCCCCAATTTGATTTTAATTTTTGTTTCATTTCTTACCTAAGAGTGCAAAGGGCAATCTACTAATCTTGTTATGTTGAAATTAACTATCTGTGTGGAGGAATAAAAAAAGCCCGTCTTTGCATGTGGCTTCGTACACAAATGAGTTTCCCACATGGATGACATGACACTCGTGTTCTTATATCCCTGCATACTTTCTAGTTCTAAGTAAAAAACGATGACTAGTGATTAATGTAATGGTTATATATCCCCTACATCTCTATTATTTCGGGTGTTTTTCGTTTTTTGTTTATTTTTTGGATGTTTCTTACAGTTCCTCTGGTGTGCTTTTCAGAGTTTCCCACCCACTCCTGGGGGGGTGGGGGTGGTCCATCACAGATGTTTTCCTATCTGTAATTTGTGTTGTTTTTTAGTTTATTAATTTTATTTATAGCTAAGTTTTTGACAGATGCTTATTGTTGTTTACTTCTTTAATTTTTATTAGTTGACTAGTTATTAGATTTTCTATTGTTTTGGCTTTAATTTTTATTAATTGACTAGTTATTAGATTTTCTATTGGTTTACTCTTTATTTTTTTTTTGTTTTTGTGACTGTTTTTTATTTTGTTTTTGGCCATGCTATGATTGTTAAATTAACTCGAGGTTTGTGTTTGTCAGCAGGCACTGAGGATGGAGCGTTGACTCCGAAAGTGCACTCTGCTTAATACTATATTAAAAAACAGTAGAGGACTTGGCTTTCTCATTGATCCTTATCAATTGGTTCCTCTACCATCCAGCATATTCCAGAGCTATCAGGGTTATGTATCTAGTATGGTTCCAGTCGAATAAACATTTTCGAGTTGTTATATTGTTATTTATTTACGTCAACTTTATGCTACTACGGCCATTTTAGGACGGGTTATCTACAGGACCACCCTTTTACTGGACTAAGGATTATGTTTAATGAGTTTGTAGGAACATAAGCTACAGGGCAAAATGCCAAAGCGGTTGAAAATCAACTTTCTTTTTGTTGTTATGCAGAATTTCTTATGAGGTGACATATATAAACGGAGTCAGAATCATTTTCGAGTTAAGAATGTTGAATCTGAACTAATTACGCCTTCAAGTATTTTATTGCATGTATCTTTCATAGTAAAGATTCGTTTAAAACAGGGCTTCTTAAACTTTTGTAATTTACGACCCCATTTATGAAGGCGAGTTTCTTGACGACCCCATACTGTAGGGGTTTCTTATTTCCTGCGATGAGAGCGCACTCTAGGCGGATATCCGGCCAGGTGGTATTCCTTCACCACTTAGGAGCCTACATACATCCGGAAGTAGAAAATCGCCTCGTCCTTCCAAAGAAAAGATAACCTTCTCTTTGTAAAAGAAGCATCGTCGAATCGACGAATAGGTTGTAACTGTAGATAAAACATATTCGTTGAATCGACGAATAAGTTGTAATTGTAGATAAAGCACATTCGTCTAATCAACGAATAAGTTGTACCTGAAGATAAAACATAAATTGTATTTTTATCTCTCGCGACTCCAGAATTTTGCAACGCGACCCCAAATGGGGTCG
The DNA here is from genome assembly GCA_019009955.1 of Riptortus pedestris. Classification (NCBI taxonomy): domain Eukaryota; kingdom Metazoa; phylum Arthropoda; class Insecta; order Hemiptera; family Alydidae; genus Riptortus; species Riptortus pedestris. The sequence continues at coordinate 82,927,043 of CM032231.1, read as the reverse complement.
CGACCCATAGTTTAAGAAGCCCTGGTTTAAAACAAAATATCATGGCGTCGTTTATAAAAATTTTCATGATATTTGTGCTTTTTTTTTAACGTAGAATGACCAAAAGTGGGGGTTTACTGAAGGCTGAATTCGAGATAGAAGAGAAGTGTATAAAACAATATTTATTTATAACATTTTTTTTGGTTATAAGTTTGGTATTTACACGGAAGATTTTTTGAACTTGAAGATTGGAATATAAAAAATTTTGTATAGGTTACTTTTTGTATATCGTGAAAAAGTAAATTATATTTAATGACAATTGTCAATCGGATCCGGTCGACGGGACCGAAGATAAAACACTTCAAAAATGAAATAATTTTAATTGAAATGCAACCAAAAATTTGGTTTATTTAATTTAATAGGAGTACAAGAACGCTACGTGGTGTCCGCCTCAGATGTTTTTAGTGGTTTCCATACGATATATAATTATTTCATGTAAAAATAAAGACCAAGTTCGTTAATACTCAAAATCAAATCAGGAGTAGTGGAGTGTTTGAGAGATGTTAAAACATCTAACTATGTTAAACCTCAGTTAACTGGTTTAAAACATATTAAATATAGCTTCGATATTATTAGATGGACCGAAAAACCTTATATATCTTCTTGATAAAATAAAGTCCTGCAATTTTGGTCCTATTCACGCATCAGTAACTTACATACTAAGGGAATAATTTGTATTCTCAGTTTTCCCTCAAGGGAAATCAGCTTTCAGCTTCTTTTAAATGTCTACAGATTCTACCAAGTAGATGTCGACAATGAGGTCAAAATGATATGTTTGTATAGTATATATATATATATATATATATATATATATATATATATATATATATATACATAGTGTCATCTGTTCACTGTTCACCAACTTCTTCAGATTCAACTGTCTTTCATTAATTTTCTCAATTTATTAAATGGGTTGCACCAGTTTTTTTCCCATTTATTGAGTATGTTACATTTGGTTATATTAAATACGTGATGCATAGCCTAAGTGCTGTACTTTGAAATGCAATCCAACAAAAAATAATTCTCGCTCTGTGTAAAGAGCTAAATAACTTTAACGTAATTCTGGAAAAATTGTATGTTGGTTGGAGTTATTTTCATAAATCAAAATATTTAAATTATTTCAGAGAATTGAGAAGTTCATAATCTCAAAATTATATATATATATATATATATATATATATATATATATATATGTGTGTGTGTGTGTGTGTGTGTATAAAACTATGATAAAAATTGTAATTTATATGAAATATTTTTCTTATTGCCTATCATATCAATAAGAAATAATAAAATCTATTAATTTCAAGTGACAGAAAATTTAAATGTTACTTGTTGACACAATTTTATTTTCACGTTTTATTTCATTTTTCAGCAAAACTGATGACGCCATGTCGGAGAAACTCGCCAGACTTCAACGCATGCATCAAAACAACATTGCAATCAATGATACCGAAACTGAGTAAAAGTAAGTTATGAAGTAAGTAACATTCATTTAAGATCACACGTTAAAAAAAATATTCATACGAGCTTAAATAAATGATGGTTGTTATATCTAGTGGAGTGAGTCTGCTATGTGGACCGATTATATAGAATAAATAGGCAATATAGCTGGCAAATATTATTATTTATTAACGTCCACTTTTTGCAACTCAGGCTAATTGGGACGGGTTATTTACAGGTTACCACCCTCTTCTAGCCAGGGTGGCTGTAACATTTAATACGGGAGGTTCGTAGCTGGCAAATAGTTTCGACACGAACCTCCCGTATTAAATGTTACCACCGTTATATATGTGTGTGTATAAATACTTGTCTGCTACCACTCCAGTGGTCATGATCTTTTTTTGATCGCTACCAAAGGATATAAAAGAATTTCATGTTTACAACTAAAGATCAAGATCGTTAACGGCTGAATCAGACCATGGGGGGGAGGGGGTAATGCTTTAACTAACATGGCTAACCTGAGCCCCATATACATTAGGATTGCCTCAAACAGCTCTTCATCATGTTTAAAATAAAATTAGGTTTTGGCTTTTATGATGAAGCTTATTTCTACAATATTCTATCTTATTGGTTTCTACAAGCCAATTAATGCTATTCTATAATGCTTTTCTGTTTTAAAGGAATAAAGTATGAAAAGGGAGCAGTTGAACTGATTATGCTGTTAATTGGACACTTGCTATTCGATTAGTTGTATTAATATCTTGGCTGAATTCGTTTTTCTCTTCTGTTTCCCAGAAATTTCCAAATCGCGTGATTTTAAACAATCTCTTTTGAACATGCATAGTCCATTAAAGTCAATACACCCTGCAATTAGGACACCCGTAAAGAGAAAAAATAAAGGAAAGAAATGTACAAGGACAGGTCATCGAAATACGTGTATATGCAAGAGACAGTGAAGTAAAAGACAGAGTTTTATATATATTGTTACGTTTTATTACAAAACCAGTAATAAAACGTTGTTAATAAGAGTTCTTTTGGATTGCAAAATTAAACACACACACAAGTTTCACAGTTTAACACTGCACGATTTATTTCACAATGCACAATACTCTTGGTTAATTATTACTACTCACAGAATTACACTGATAGTGTCACTGTTCTTCAGGTTACACAGTCCAATAATTCACTCACGGTCACTGTCCTTTACTTCGCGGCACTGCACTGTCTTAAACACGGCACTAAACTGTTGCTTACAAACACGGCACAACACTTTACCGCACTGCACTAAGTCGCACTGTAGCGCTGAACATCCCTCGAAGACCGTCGAGCGTCAACTGAACTGAGGTACTGGCAGGGTCTCTTATAAATGCCTGGAGAAGGGACTAGGCAGGAAGGTCTAGACTAGAAGTTCCAGAACTTCCTGGAAGGCCCTAATTAGATTCTGCCGGCGGCCCTATTTAGATCGGCCCTAATTAGATCAAACGCACTGCTCCCTCTCCTTCAGGCAATCTTCCACGTATTAATTTTTCGCAACAATATATAAATGGGGGTTTAAACGTATGTTTGTGTGTATACTTATCTCTTTCGATGTATTGAAAAAAAAAAAATTGACCTAGCCTGCAAAAAAGTAGTAACGGAGATATTTTGAAATTTCGAAAATCCCCCCTCTGAACCCCCCCCACTCTCACTGTTCCGATTTCAGCCATTAACGAACTTGATCTGTCTTTTTACATGAAACGATTAAATATCGAGTTTGGTAATGAAGAAGCAAAAATTGCGATCACTACAGCGTTAACAAATATATATAATTTAGAACTGACCTCATTTTCGTCATCTCCTGGGTAGGATCGATGGACATTTGAAGAAATTTTTCGAAAATCGCATCATGAGAACGATCTCAATAGCTGATTTCCCTTAAGGGAAATCTACTAAAACTTAAAAGTTGCAAATTGAATAATTACTGGAGTATCAAAGACATTAGGCTTGTATATTTCCTACGTGTACTTATATTTTTTTTTTTTTTGTACATCCATTATCGAAAATTTCTTTCATTCACTTTTCAGATGGGATCCCTTCTCTAGGCGTTCCAAGACTTGACCCCATGAAGGTTCCTGATCTTACATTCAACTACAACAAACTGTCAGACATCGCTGGAAGGTTGCTTATCGGAAACAGCACTGCTACTGGGCTTGCAGACTTGACCATCATTGCAGTCAGGTAACATGAAATTTATTTACTAATTTAGAAAACGATCCATTCTCCTCTCCGATTTTCGAAAAATGTCCTCAAAAGTCCATCGATCCTGCCTAGTTGACGCCTAAAATGAGGTCCGTTTAAAGTGATATCTATCTATCTAGGGTGGTAACCTGTAGACAACCCGTCCCAATTAGCCTAAGTTGGCGCACACACACAGACAAAAACACACAAAACAACCACACACACATGCACACCCTAGTCTGTTACCATAGTTTCTATTTGATCGTTACCAAACTCGATAATAAGCGTTTCGTGGATTACTAAGTTCGTTAATGGCTGACATCAGGGTTTAGAGGGGAGAATTTTGAAACTTCAAAATATCTTCGTTATTATACGTCAGATCAAAAAATTGCATAGAACCAAACTATTTAAAATCATATGTACTATAAATATTTTTATATACATTTATTCTCTATTTTCAATATTAGCCTTTGAACGACAAGGCAGTGACCCAGGACAAATTTGGCAAGACATCATGAATGACACCTACCTGTCATATGCATATTTTCTATTTTATTCTGTTCAGAATCACCCTTCTTGTCTCAAAATTTTAGAAAAGTTAGGAAGAGTAGTGTATTTGAGTGTGAGTTTGTATTAAATAAAAATATGCGAAAAATATATTTATAGTATAATAATATATTATGAAATATTTATTATAATAATAACATACTATATAATACGTTTTCTTAGGAAATAAATAAGCAAAATAGCATATATTAGTAGCATATTATTATTACACAAAAATATACCTAAGTATATAAAATTATATAAAAATATTAACCTACACAGTACAAACAAAAAATCAAAGGACACTCATTTTTAAGGAAAATAATGCAAAAAACATGAAACTATTCACTTGACGATTCGTTATTGGCGAAACATTCAGGGAAACCATAGTATACTATGTGTTCAACGCAAATACTTCTTTGGCATTTACAGCAAACACGGGTACCTCTTCTATTTTTTTATTATTTATAAATTAGTATTACTTTCTTCCATTTGTCTTAAATGTTCATTTCTAGTCTCATCTTCAGTGATAAATAGCGAATTCAGTGTCATAGATAATATACAAAAGGGAAGTTAAACAACAAGGCTGTGTCATATACAACACCTACCGGCACAAACACTCCGAAGAAGTACAAAAAATGGTGGAGGACAGAGCTTGCAATGACCTTGACATGTAGTTTACTATTGAATAGGAGGGTATTAAGCCCACCAGTCTTGTCCTGTTTGTTACAAGCTCATGGGTGTACAACTTACGGCATAGGTGTCACATATGGCACAGCCTTGTCGTTTAAAGGTTAACCGTGATATTTGCATGTTTTAGCTTTTAGCCTTCAATAAACCACTGCTCCTACTCAAGTCAGAATAGTATTACACTGTTATTGCGCGAAACACTTTATTCTGAGCTTAAATACCAAAATTGTTTTCAAGATAGTTTATTACGCGCTATAAATGCAAATTTGTTGTTTGATGACGTCATCAATCAAGATTTTAAATTCTTGTTTCGAAAATGTTTATTTGATCAATACCATCCTCGACATTTAACCGTTTCAGTTAACACTAAAGATCATATTTGTTATTGGCATAAATCGGACATGGAATTGTGGGAGTATAGAGTGATTAAAATATTTGTGTTGTTATGACTGCGATTTCTTGCAAGTTGATGAACCAATGTTAAACTATTGGTGATCTACAATTGTTGTTCTATGGATTGTTTTCAGCATTCAGTAACCCTCACCTCCATTGCCTCCTATTCATCGGTTTTTTTTTTTTACATAAAAATAAGGAATATGTGGTGAGATGAGATCACAAGTGTGGCATACCAGTTTAGTTTAAGGAGTCACATTTTGCAGTTTTATTCATAAACGGTTACATGATTAAAATACATATTTATATGGTTATGCACTTACATAATAAATAGTGTTTGCGTCAAATATTAAACCTTTTTTATTTATGCAAATATTATCTTTTTTTTAACTTTACTCTAATTTTTTCATGATGGCAGCTGTCCTCTGAGGCTTTAAGACAAATATAATTTCTCCGAATTTCCCTGAAGTATTGTTTTAAGCCTTCAGTAATAGTTATGTATACGAATTCAATAACAGCTGGCATAAAAGCATCGAAAGCTCAAAAAACAAGCTCTCTGAAATGTTATTGAAATTAGCTGATACACTGAGAATAACTGAATGAAAAGGGACTAAAGTGATGAAGATTCATCAAATAAAGGTGTTTAAGAACGCAGCGTTTTACGCAGCGTGACGGACGTTTAATTATTTAAGTATTTAATATTAATAAGATGTATTATGAATTCATGTACTTCTATGTGCAGGTCTCACATAGTGGAGAAGAAGTCATTCTCCATAGACATAGAGCTACTGGTGCCTCAGATTGTGATGTGGGGAGATTTCTCCGTCACTGGCAGGTTCGGTCTCTTCCCAGTCTCTGGAGGTGGCCCTTACAACCTCACAACAGGTTAGTGTCGAATCTACTATTGAAATTTAAATATGTATTAATGTATTTTTTAAAAAATAGAACGGAATAAAGTAAACTAAAGAAGTTAAGTAAACAATTTAATATTTCTAATTTCTATGAAAAAAATTGTTGGCAGCTCAGGGAATGTTGGGCAGCTTGTGCCTACTCAAAGGTAGAGTACAGGGCTTGATATCCAGGATACTTGTAATTTGGCAGGTGCGAAGTATTGCTTAATTATATTTTCATTCGTTTTAAGAGAATTTTATTATTGTGCCTCTTATTATTTATTTCTACTGAAATATGTTAACGAGATGTGCGGTAATGACATACATGCCCTTTAAAATAATTATACATGATTCAAAAGATAATAAAAGAAGAAGTAGTCTTGTATAAATCCAATTCAGTGGGTTCCCATCTTCAGGCGAGTAAGAGATTAGTTATCCCCCAGTTCTAAATGAATGTATATAAGGCATACATATGAGTTTAAAAAATAAATAAACTTTCAAAAGCAAAATTAAAATAGAAATATTTAAAGGTTGTGAGAAACTTTTCTTTTTTATCAAATTGAAATTAATGAATTGTATCCCAACCGGTAAGTATTTAATGTTTTTCTTTGGCTTTTCATTTGTTTATTCTATGGCATATGATTGATGAATTTGCTGTGTCTGGAGCAACTGAGCATCGGTGAGCAGCAACTCTAAATTTTTTTTTAAAGTGTTTTTCTTCTTCCTGTCCTTCTATATACACTTAGTTTAATTCGGTACATTCATTAATGAATTATATGTTCTTAATAATGTCATGGTGAAGGTCACCAATAAAATTGTTTTTCGCTCAATGATGTTTCGTGATTTACATGTCACCTCTTCAGGTGCTATCCATTTTCAAAAAATAATAAAACTAATTTAAAAAAAACTTAACAACATTAATTTAACAATACCCTATGATAATTCTTTATTGGATACAGTATTAATAAGTGCCTACTTATATGTTTTAGCAGATTTCCCTTCAGGGAAATCAGCTATTGAGGTTGTACTCATGACGGAATTTTCGACATTTTTCTTCAAATGTCCATCGATCCTACTTAGTAGATGACGAAAATGAGGTCCGTTCAAAACTGTATATATATATCTATATATATATCTATATATATAACAAAAATTGCGACCGCTAGAGCGGTAACAGACAAATATATATATATATATATATATATATATATATATATATATATATATATATATATATATATATATATATACTAGCTCAGATACCCGGCTTCGCCCGGGGATTGATTTGAGGCTGAATGGTGATGGTATTTTTTTTGGCAAGGCTTTACTTTGCACAATATTTTGACATTTACCCGGCCCAGTGTTTAGGGTTAATACCCGTCGTCCAGTGGAATTGTTAATAATAAAATTATCTGTTATTTAAGTCTTCAATCTCCTCAATAGTTTTATATTTCCCGTCTCCTGTGCATGTAGTTTTGTTTATAACATAATGAAAAGTATAATTCATAATCGTAGAAAGTCTTCTGTCTTCCAAACCATGTCTGAATAAAAGTTCCTTTCCCTTGATGCGGTACAAAGCTTAATGGTGACAGCGGTTTTAGGTACGTCATAACCGCTATTAAAAATACTCTTTTGTAAACTGTATATTGATGTTCAGTATAGTATATCAGACATTAACGGGGCAGAGTTCATAAATACCAGAAATAACTGGGTGCATCTCCCCTGCGTTCATCCTTTTAAATTATTTACTTATGATAATTAAAGAAATTCACATTCCGGAGAATAACACAACATTGCTATAAGCATCAATTAACATGTAAACATAGACCAATATGAGGTCGGCAGGGAAGCGGCAGAACTGATAGGACAAAGGAAGTAGCTTGACACCTCCCTATGCCCAGTGCTGCCAACACATTTAGAATATCAATCCTGTAATACATGAAATTATATGAACAAATCAGATTACATTTTCTTCACAATACTAAAACTGTTTGTTCAAATATTTTTCACGTTCTAATTAAATAAAGTATTAAATGCACATAGGGAAAACCGGCGTTTCTCATGAACTAAAGTTTGGGATATGAGAAGGGGGGGGGGGAGGTCTGTATACTTTACTTTGTGCAATCTGTTGTTAGCGTTAAATAATAACATAGATTTGCATTATTAAGGATAAAATTTTAAAAAATAGCTCAAATACCCGGCTTCGCTCGGGAATTCATTTGAGGCTGAATGGTGATGGTATATTTTTGGCAAGGCTTTATTTTGCACAATATTTTGACATTTACCCTTCCCAGTGTTTAGGGGTAAAACCCGTCGTTTCTGGGGATTTGTTAATAATCAAATTAATTTTTTATGTAAGACTTCACTGTCCTGCATATTGTCATAGTTACCGTTTCGTGTGCATTATGCATAGATTTGAATTATTAAGGAGAAAATATTGACATACATTTGAATAAATTTTTTCAGGTGAGGTACCTGGTAGTTCATATTGAAAATAAGTGTTGAGCAAACTTCTCTAAATAACAAAATAAACAACTTTTGTTATGTGCATATTTGCCGAAACCCCAATAGGAAATCACTATTATTAATTTCAGGCCTCCCTTATAACCCCCACTCCTGCCCGTCCCTAGAAATGTTAGTATGGCTTATTATAAGGAAGGCTTTAGTGCTAATACACATACTGAGTGTTTTATTTAGTTCGGTTGAGTCTTTTGTGCCAAATAAAATTGTTGACTCCCGCTATAATTTTTAGCGTATAACGCCTTTATACTTCCGTATACGGCAAAAGTTCATATAACAAAAGTTACTTTAAATAACAAAATAAACAACTTTTGTTATGTGCATATTTGCTGAAAAAGCAATAGGAAACGAAATAGCGCTATTTTTAATTTCAGGCCTCCCTTATAACCCCCACTCCTGCCCGTCCCTAGAAATGTTAGTATGGCTTATTATAAGGAAGGCGTTAGTACTAATTCACATACCGAGTTTGGTTTAGTTCGGTTGAGTCTTTTGTGCCAAATAAAATTGTGGACTCCCGCTATAGTTTTTAGCGTATAACGCATTTATACTTCCGTATATGGCAAAAGTGCATATAATAAAAGTTACTCTAAATTACAAAATAAACAACTTTTGTTATGTGCATATTTGCTCAAAAAGCAATAGGAAACGAAATATCGTTATTTTTAATTTCAGGCCTCCCTTATAACCCCCACTCCTGTTTGTCTTAGAGAATATTAATATAGCCTAAAGTCTAAGTTGGGCTAGTAGTAATATACATACCAAGTTTCATAAAATTCGGTTCAGCCGTTTATGCGTGAAAAGGTAACAAACAAACAAACAAACAAATAAACAAACAAACAAATAAACAAACAAACAAACAAACAGACACCAAAGAAACAAAATGCAGTTATGGTGTCTATGACATGTGAAACGAAAAGTTATCGTGAAATTTCGCGAAAAAAATCAATGTACAGACAGAGGTTACAATTTTATATATATATAGATATATTTGTCTGTTACCGCTCTAGCGGTCGCAATTTTTGTTTGATCGTTACGAAACTCGAAATTTAGTCGTTTTATGTAAAATAAAGATCAAGTTCGTTAACGGCTAAAATCGGACCAGTGGGAGGGGGGGGGTTTAGAGGGGAGTATTTTCGAAAATTCGAAATTTCTCCGTTACTATACGTCGGATCGAAAAATTGTATAAAATCAATCTTATTGCAAATTACATTTACTATAAATATTGTTCTATACATATTTTCCGTATAATGAGTATTAACCAAGATATTTGTATTTGTCACTCCTACTAGTGACATATTAATAACAAGCGGTACTTGTGTATTATATCCACCACATTTTAATTCCACTAGTTTCACGCTAGAATGCGCTACTGAAGTGCGACGCTAGCTCTCCCAGGCTAATGAGGTTATCTTTTGTCATAGTTGCGTTTGCTGTTTATTGTTTCTTAGTCCTTTAATAATGCCTCTTTGGGATTTGCCAACGACTGAAGAAGACGCTGATAAATATTTACAGGAGAGGAATATTTTGGGTATCAGAAGAAAGTGTTCTAAATCACATTGTATGAAACTTTATAGTGGAAAAAAAAGTCTTTTTTTGGAAGTGTAATGTAAGAAAGTGTGGTGAGCAAGTCGGCGTTTGGATTGGGACTTGGTTCGAAGGAAGTAAAATTCCATTTTGTAATGCATTGAAGTTCATTTACTGCTGGTGCGAAGAATTGACATCTGTCAATTTTTGCAAAAAACAACTCAAAATTTCCAATAAGACTGCTATTGATTGGAACAGTTACATGAGGGAGTTGTGTCTCTTAGATATGAAGAACAGTATTTCCACACATTTCCCGCCTAAATGTGAATAAAATGTTTTATTTTTAAAAATTGTGTTTTCTTTTATTTATCATTATAATTCCGTAGAAGGTTATAAGGTAAGTATAACCTCCCTTGCGGGCAATGAATCGTATCTTATACGTACCTTGAATCGTACTACTTAAAACAGTACCGCACTCTAGCGTGGAACTAAAATGTGGTGGATATAATACACAAGTACCTAACAAGCTGATATATCATGAACCACTTCATTACTAGGTTAAATACAAAATATTGTTTTCATCAAAGCTTTATTTTACGAGGTACAAACAAATACGTTCTGTTAACACCCCCCCCCCTCCCTTTCTTTTTTCTTGGACTACTAAAATCTGAGTGATTTAAATAGAAATAATTTTGATTCATTTCTAATTACTCCACTAACTATAGTAAATAGTTTCTAATAAAATTAATATCTTATATTCACATATATTTCTTTAATTGTTTGTTTTTCCGGTCTATCTATCGATACTGCGCTACAAGGTTGGCAGACCTGTTTGTTTACAATCTGGCCGTATTCCGTTGTAGGGTTTATTAACTTATATTGTAAATTCACTGAAAGATTTCTCATTGCCGTTTGTAATTATTCACTAATATTCACGGAAGTGTTACCTGTATGTATATTTATCTATTATAAACCTTTACTGGCTAACCTGCTTGTTCCTTAATCATGTGAACATCTCATAACCGTCTGAATCGTATTTTGCTCCCCCCCTCTTTCTATTTGCTTCCCGGATTCCTAAATTTGGAATGGTTGTGATTAAAATTATTCTGGTTTATTATTAATTACAGTACTAGATATAATAAATAGTTATGAATAAAATTTATAACTTATATTCAAATATATCTCGTAATTGCTTTTATTTCCGGCAAAAGCTGGCTAACCTGATTGCTTACAACTCAGACTGTTTGCTATCAGGAAGGTTCTTACCATTTGACTTGCCCTTTATTTGTATACTTAATAATCACAGCAGTATTAAGTCTTACAAATAATGGATATTCTGTGGTACTATTTAGTGTTGGTGTAATAAGTGTTCAAAGTGCTGCTATCATTAACGGTAAGTCCATCTTTTGTGTTTTTTGAGATTGAATTGTTTTTAATTTAATCTCGGAGCCTAACGGACGAGAGTTACTTTCCCGCCAAAAGCTAGTTCGGCCGTTTCTTTGACTGGCTCGGCTCTCGTGAAATTTCTCTATTGTAGAACTTCACGTGGGAAATCTGCTTAGTTTACGCAGCCCCTGCGTGACGGACTTTTATTTATTAAATCTAATTACAGATTGCTACTTACATTTCTGAAGTGCTCGTTTCCCTCGTATGTTCCTTGCGACTGACCTCACGGGGGAGGTCCTAGATAATCAAGGTACGTATAAGATAAGGTAGCGCCATTCGCGAGTAGCCAATCAGAATGCAGCAAGCCTCTACGTCACTGGGCTGCAAGATTCGTGGCGGACAAGCCGAAATACGATCAATATAAGCAGTTTTCTGATTAATTTGGCGAATAAAAAATTGTTAAAATGGTATATGTCTGTAAATGATACAAATTACTTTAGTTGAATATATTTTATTTCAAATAAACCATGTACAAATTAGATTCCATTAAAAATAAATACATAATAGTTCCTTAAAATTTATATATGTTGGGTTACATTTAAAAATCGTAATTTTTCTAGGTAATTAGCACAACAAAAAGTAAAACTTTACTATAATAAGATGAAATCTCCAAAACATGAAAACAGTAATGACTTCTATTATACAAACAAATAAAAGTTAATAAAATTGAGATTAACCAAGCAATAAACAATGATACCCAGTTAAAAATGAATAAAAATGACTAAATTATTTTAAACATCAGCTAGTCAATATAGGTACAAGATTTTTAAAGGTTATTGGCATGTAGTCCTCCTTGTAATAAAAAGATGCTTATATTTAGTCACTGGAATCCTTGGTTCCAGTAGCATCCTTGTGAAGAGAATGGCACTGATGTTGGAGCATATGCATTGAAACCGCACTGTCCCATAGAATAACTAACTGTGGAGGAAACATGTAATATCATTAATGATAGACCATGGGAAATAAACTCCTATAGTGCTCTATAGAAAACACTACAAGAAGATAATTCTGTTACTCAGACTTTAAAACTTATCTTTTTTTAAAAAAAAAGCTGTCATTGGCATGTAGTCCTCCTTGTAATAAAAATATGCTAACATTTTGAGCCGCAGGGAATCCCTGATTCCAGTAGCATCCTTGTGAAGAAAATGGGACAGATGTTGGAGCATATGCATTGAAACCGCACTGTCCCATAGAATAAATAACTGCGAAGGAAACATGTAATATCATTAATGATGGAGCATGGGAAATAATCTCCTATAGTGCTCTATAGGAAACAATACAAGAAAATTATTCTGTTTCTTACATTTTAAATCTTACCTTTTTAAAAGCTCCCATTCGCATGAAGTATGTCTTGTCCAAAACAGTTGCTGCTGGTATTTTTTGAGTGTATGCATTGAAACCGCACTGCCCCATAGAATAAATAACTGCGAAGGAAACATGTAATATCATTAATGATGGAGCATGGGAAATAATCTCCTATAGTGCTCTATAGGAAACAATACAAGAAAATTATTCTGTTTCTTACATTTTAAATCTTACCTTTTTAAAAGCTCCCATTCGCATGAAGTCTGTCTTGTCCAAAACAGTTGCTGCTGGTATTTTTTGAGTGTATGCATTGAAACCGCACTGCCCCATAGAATAAATAACTGCGAAGGAAACATGTAATATCATTAATGATGGAGCATGGGAAATAAACTCCTATAGTGCTCTATAGGAAACACTACAAGAAAATTATTCTGTTTCTAATATTTTAAATCTTACCTTTTTAAAAGCTCCCATTCGCATGAAGTCTGTCTTGTCCAAAACAGTTGCTGCTGATATTTTTTGAGTGTATGCTCTGAATTTGAGCTTTGGATAATATTGGATAACAAATCCTTTCCATTTCTTTTTTCACTGCATTTTTTCTTCTTTTTGCATTTTTATCTGGTAATTAACTGTTAGCAATTTAGTTAGTCTCTTTTTTAAATTAAAGTTATTACTTTCTAAATTTTTTACTTGGATCAGCAAGGACTTTAATTGGGATTCATATTCAGCAATTTTTTCCTTTAAGAGAATACATCCATCACAATCAACTTCTTCTGTATTACATGAAAAATCACTTTTCAGCTTTTTGGGAGAAATCTCATTAATGTGACGCAGGGCACGTTGAGTTATTTCACGTTTTTTACTCCTACAGTCTCTAGATGTTTCACATTTTGAGTCAGAAGTAGAGCTAGTAGGTGTTTGTTTACTTACGGACGATACTGGTAAATTAAGATGCGGCAAAGCTTCTTCTTTTAATATCAATCTATTAGGAACATAGCCTAACAATTCTGCTTGTAAATTCCTTTGGTAATCACTATCACTGAAATGTTCTGAACAAACCCGAGCAAAAGTAGGATTAAATTTCAAATCTCCTCGTCTACGCAGAACTATCCACTGTTTCTTAATTTCTGGGTTTTCGAGAACCGGTGATAAGATACAGACTTGCCTGTCTCCTAGAGTTGTTGGAACATGTTGCCATAGCACACTCACTCATTTTGAAAAAAAAAATCACTTATAAAATGGAAAATAAAACAATTAACTAAAAACACAACGATGCTCACGATGTAAACAAAGCTGAGTGCTGCCAAGTGACGTCATGCGCCAAAGTCGCAACAATTTTTGATCTGCGCACCTGCCGAATGGCACCCCCCTGTAGATAATGAGGTTCCCGAAGTCAGCTGACTTCAAATCAGTTATTTACACGTGAATCTTGAATTCGATTATTTCGCGCCAACATTATATAATTTTTAAAATTCGATTATTTTAATATAAAATGTTATAGAATTTATTATTATTATTCTCTTATTATTTTTATATGTTTCTAATTTTAATTCCCCACTTGTTAGTTTTTGCATTTTTATTAGCCTATTTTCTTCCGCATTGTCTAATGAGTTCTTCTATATACAGTATTAGTTTAATTCGGTACATTCATTAATTACTTACATTCTTTAGACTTATAAATTTTGTCTTTGTTACCTCTTTATCCAAATGGTTGGGTCTGCAAAGTAATAAAGCAGAGCATAGATTAATCCACACCAAAGTCGTGTGGTAGCTCATCACTCTTCATATGCTGTTGAGTCGAAGATTTCATATGTAAACATAGAGCCGACTTCATAAGAATCGTATGAAATAAGAGCGTCCCGTTCAGCTGAAACCGGGTTAGATGATGCGGATACTATATATTAATGATCTGTCTTATTAAAGATCTGATCTTTTCCAGCTGAAGAAAATTTTCCCGTTCCTCTTATCATTCCTTATCATCGATCCTGCTTTATGCTCTTGTTTAGTTTTTTTCCATTGCATTATGGAAAAGCCTTTCCTAGTCCTTTACGCAGACTTGCTTCTCTCATTTTACAGTCGGACAATGAACCAGAAGTCATAAAGATTAGGCAAGTTGAACAGACCTCGGCAGGGTGGTTCTTACACTGCTAATGTAAGTTTGATTTTTTTCTGCTGCTTTAACTCAATTTTTTATTGCATTTTAAGGCAAAAGAAATGAATTAAAGTTGTTACATAATGTATTTCTGACCATTAAAGTTTTGACAGTAATCATCCATCACATTGCTTTGATATTTCTATCTTTTGGAGTTGTGGAAACCCGTTTCTAACCAGCATAACGATTGGTTGAGACGTGGTCTATAATAAGAAATCTTATGTAGGAGCCACATGTCATCATTGCTCTTATATAAAAATAAATAACAAAATGTTCTGAGCTGTTATTCTGTTATATTCTGGTCTTATATACGAATGCTTCAAATATTAGCGAAATTAACAAAAGTCAAGCCATTTTCTTATTGACACTACTAGTGATAAGGCTCTCTGTTTGGAAGGTATTATAGATATATAGGATGTGTTTGCAATCTTCTGAAGAGGCTTCGAATGAAGTGAAACATGCATAAGGGAATTGATAATGTGTTGAAGAACGTAAGTCTACAAAATGACCATCTGCCGATCTATTCATATTTTAATTAGGTAAAGCCATGCCATAAATAACAAAATTGTTATCTTATCTCGTTTCCAAGCAGCGTACAATTGGTTGGGACATGGACTAAAATAAATAAAAAAAAAACGGTGAAAACCTCTCAGCACTTCCACGAAATTCATCATACGGGTTCTATGTACAGTCGCATGCACAATCAAAGAGCAAATTGGAGTTTTTAATGAAATTTTATTACCGTATAAACTAGAAACCCGTTGAAAATTTAATGTTATTTATGTTTTTAAACCAAAATATATAAATAAATAGTATACCTTCTCACTTTGGACTCATTCTTCATAGTCTAGTGAAACTGAGCTTCAACGGTTTTCCAGTAGCGGAAGGGCCGGTTACAACAAATGTAAAGAGGGAACAAGAGCTTCATTAGGCCCCGAAGAGGTGGTATCTAAGCCACGAAACATGTATGGCAATTTTGAATAACATCTGTGAGGAAAGAATGGTGTTTTTATTGGTGAGCCTTGACACTAAATTATACCTTAAGTTCACGAGAAGACGAACAAGTTGTGCACAAGAAAACTAAGAGAAATAGGCAGTCAAACTTTAGAAATATATAATTTTTTTTTATTAGTAATTATGTTAGTTCCTTACCATTAATTATTTCCTTAAGGCACAATTAAGACATAACAAATTAAGGTTTAGGGATGAATTGCCTGCACCAATCCGTCTGAATCGCATTATTTGAAAATGAATTAAAAAGTAAATAGACAAGCTATACCTACCAGTTACTATTTTTCTATCCGGAATTGGCAATTTTCGTTAAAATAATAAATAATCCTTCGATTTTAAAGGGAAAATAATTATCATGGTTAAAAATGCTGTCTTGAGAGCAGTTCTTTTATCATGTAAATTAATAAAGTTTGGCCAGACTGAGAATATAAATAAGTTTAAAGGATCTGCCATGTATAAGGAAAAGAGAGAAGGCCGTTAATGCGTATCATATAAAACAGAATTTAATTTTATTTTAATTAAAGGCGATTAAAAAAGATGTTGCTTTTCGTGTCCGGTTTCATCGACCTAATGCTAAATCTCTAATGGAAGGCCTTTTATATTTTTTTTTATTTTACTAAAACCCCCTCTAACTTCCATTTTTGTTTTTGACATATATGTACCATAAAATAGGATATCCAATTGGATGCTTGGATTTTCTGCTCCAACAGTCGTACTTTTGGGACTTAGAAGTGAAGAATCAAGCAGTGCACCTGCTGAGCTCCCGTTATGATCTTTTATATATTTTGTCCCTTTTATTGTATTAACATTCATAAAAATGCTAGTCGAATCATCTAAACAAATATTCCGTCACGCAGGGATTACGTAAACTAATCGAAAATCGTGTGTAAACACATTTTGAAGATTAAGCTGGAGATGAGATGTTTAATGGCTCAGGAGGGAAAAACGTATTGGCGGTGGATGGACTGATGCCTGAAAACTATTAGTTTTACACAAAACACATACATTTCCAATCTGTTAACGTCAAGCAAAAAGAAACTTGGCTGAGTGGTTGAGCTCTGGACTGTGAAGTCAAAAGGTTGCGAGTTGGAATATTTGCTCCCACTTCTCAGTAGGGCTGGTCCCCTCGGGAAGTAAGACTTTTATTACCTCGTGCAGGGGATGCCCACAGCTTGAAACATACTTGTCAAAAAGAACTTGTCTAATTTATTTATTATTCTTATTATATTAAGTAAATGTTATGAGCACTGAAGCGGTATATATATTTGAACGGACCATATCTGTGTGATCTTCTAGGTAGGATCGATTGATATCCGAAGAAAGTTTTCAAAATTAACTTCCTGAGTATAACCTCTATAGCTGAATTCCTTTATGGAAATATTTTAGTTCACCAGTTCGCTACCAGAGCGCGGCAGAGATGTGATCGGAGTCTAGTGAGTATCTGACAAAGGTCATCAACTTCCCGGCCGGTCTGTCTATTGGGGATAACTTAATCCAGGCCCTTGGGTATCGGAGGATGTACGTTCATTTTATCAGTCATTACTTAAAAAACTAAGCAGATTTCCCACGTGAAGTTTTACAATTGAGAAATTTCACGAGAGCCGTACAGTTAAGGAAATGGCCGACCTAGCTTTTGGCGGGAAACTCTCATCCGTAATCCGCCCAGATTTCATTAAAATGCAAATATCTCGGTTAATAATCAAGATAAAGAATAAATGTATATACCAATATTTATTGTAACTATAATTTGCAATAAGATTGATTCTATACAATTTTTTGATCCGACGTATAGTAACGGAAATATTTCGAATTTTCAAAAATTCTCCCCTTCCCACTGGTCCGATTTCAGCCATTAACGAACTTAATCTTTCTTTTTACATAAAACGACTAAATATCGAGTTTGGTAACGATCAAACAAAAATAGCGACCGCTAGAGCGGTAACACACACATATATATATATATATATATATATATATATATATATATACTAGCTCAGATACCCGGCTTCGCTCGGGAATTGATTTGAGGCTGAATGGCAAGGCTTTAAATTGCACAATATTTTGACATTTACCCATCCTAGTGTTTAGGGTTAATACCCGTTGTTTGCATTTGTTAATAATAAAATTAATTTTTTATGTAAGTCTTCACTGTCCTCCAAATTGTCATATTTCCCGTCACCTGTGCATTATAGATTTCAGTTATTAAGGACAAGATATTAACACAGATTGAATTAATTTTTGAATGAAGGCGTTAGTCCTACGAACCGAGTTTTATTTAGTTCGGTTGATTCTTTTGTGCCAAATAAAATTGTTGACGCCAGCTATAATTTTTAGCGTATAACTCATTTATATTTAGGTATAGGACTTATACGACTCACTTCGGAATACGACGAATGTGTGTATAACAAAAGTTACTCTAAAAAATAAATAACATTTGTTATGTGCATATATGCCGAAAAACCAATAGGAAACGAAATATCGCTTTATTTAATTTCAGGCCTCCCTTATAACCCCCACTCCTGCCCGTCTCAGAGAATATTAGTATAGCTTAAAATCTAAGTTGGGCTAGTAGTAATATACATACCAAGTTTCATACAATTCGGTTCAGCCGTTTATGCGTGAAAAGGTAACAAACAAACAAATATACACGAAAGAAACAAAATGCAGTTATGGTGTCTGTGACTTGTGAAACGAAAAGTTATCGCAAAAATTCGTGAAAAAAATCGATGTACAGACAGAAGTTACAATTTTAGATATATATATATATATATATATATATATATATATATATATATATACAGTTTTGAACGGACCACCTTTTCGTCATCTCCTAGGTCGGATCGATGGACATTTGAAGAAAAATTTCGAAAATGCCGTCATGAGTACGACATCAATAGCTGATTTTCCTTGAGGGAAATCCGCTAAAATGCATCTATACATGAAATGAAAAATGGAGTTGTCAAATAATTCGTCTGGTGGGATCGATCTGGTAAATAGGTCTTAAAACTATAAGTCTCTCCCACCATGTTCTTTATTTAAGCACAAGGCCTTTCGGCACTAACCTCCAATCATCAGGTGCTAGGTTGGACTAGAAATGCTAGAGCTCTGGGCCAAGGAAGTTCTTCAAGTTAAGGAAATGAACTTTGTCAATAATTTATTTTATTGTTACAGGCGAGGTTCGAGGTACGTGGAGACTGAGAGGAAGACTCGTCCAAGTGGATGGGGTTGAGCATATCAAGCTAGATCAATTCCTGCTCACTCCTGTCATATCGGATTTCCGGGTCGATGCCGAGAATGTTCTCAGGGGAAACCCTCAGCTCAGTAAGTTACATAAATTTCTTTAATCTTCACAAGAGCTCAGGTTAGCCGTGTGTGTTAAGGAATACCATGGCGAGGCCAATTGAGAATTTGTCTCAAAATTCTTATAGTATGTCTTATTTATTTATTTTGTTCCATATTTCGGTACAATGGCGATTCGTATGTTTCATTAAAAACAAAAATTGGCGATGAGCATAGTTGGTTAATAGGAATTAAATTATTTAAAATGGTATTTTCGCTGATGTTTATCGTAATGTCCTACTTGAGGGTAGCTGTTGACATTATACACACACACACACACCCCACAACGTGCACATATACATGTATATGCACACACATACATATGTAAATTAATGCATATAGTTTGCAATTTAGTTGCACTCCAAAGACTTAATATGTATGTTATATTTTGTCGTATAAAAGAATTTGGTACAGGTATAAAAATATATTGTTAATGTATTGGCTGCTTTCTGTTGTTAAAAGTGGCCAAGTTTAATGTATAGAAAATGTCAAGTTTAATGAATTCACACAAATGGTTTCAGCGCCGTTTGAAACTTCATAAATTTTAACAAAAATATGTTTACCTGATTTTAATGTATTTGGCAGTTGTGCAAAATGTGACATGCATCCGAAGGACATTTGATGACAATTTTTGTAAATCACCTCATTTTTCATGAGTACAGCCTCAATAGTTGATTTTTCTTTATTTTACTGTATTTTTTTAAATAGTCATTTAATTTAAATATCCTAAAAGATGAATGTTACAGACTTATTTATGTTTCTCTACCGTTTATACATTTCATGACTGTTGTTTAAAATAAGTTACGCCCCATGAATTAAAAAATAATAATAAGAAAACAAGTCAAGGAAACTAGAGTAAAAAGTTTCATTTTCTTATCCTCATTGCTAAACGTCCATTACATTCGTCTCATTATTCGTTTACATATAACTATGTTACATTGCATATTCATGGTCTCCATGGTAAGAATTTTAAATTAAACTCAGCTTCTAATAAAAAATAAATAAATTTTCATTTCTATTTCAATGACTAAATATGTAGATCACTATTCTATTTCAGTCAGAATATGTAGGTAGAAGAGGGGAAGGGACAATTAATTATCTGGTGTCATATTTATCAATTTTAGACTTAAGACAATTTTTTATTTACTACGCTCCCAATGTTTTAAAATAATACTTTATTATTATTATTATTTAATTTAATTTAATACTCCTTTTATTTTTTTTTATGATTAAATAAAATGTTTTTTTATATATTTTGTTTTAGGCAAAATGCTTGTCACGTTCACCAACAGGTTCTGGCACCTTCTCTACGAACAGTCGTTGCCTGATTTTGAAGAGAACCTGGACAAAGTTGGCCGAGAAACGCTGAACAAGATCTTCATAAACGTGCCCTTCGATCAGCTGTTCCCGCTGTTCCAAGAGCCAACCACAACGAAGAAGCCCTCCCCACAGAAGGTGTCGACTCCTAAGCCAAAACCGCCAGCTCAGAAGCAGACTCAAAAACCGACTCAAAATGCTGCCCAGCAGAAACCTCAGCAGCAGAGGCCTACTCAACCGAAACCGACGCCCCAAAAAGTTACGACGGCCAGGCCCAACCCTCAAAGAGTGACAACTTCCAAGGCCGCCACACCCAAAACGACAAGGAAACCGCCTTCCAAAAGAACTACTACGATCTCAACAACAACAACCACAGAACGTACAACGACAAAAAGAAAAAAATTTCCTTTTTTAATAGGATAAAAAATGAATTTTATTCTACGTATTTAAACCTTACCTTTTCAGTATTAGTAAACTTGGAGGTTTAACTTTCGGCTTCAATCACACTTTTTTTTTTATGAAATGACTAAAAACTCCACATTCAAGTTTTGATTAAAGTCACGAATTCTTTTGAACATCCAACTCACTTTACTTGTTATATAGAAGCTCCATTATTTCACTGATAAGTTCTCTATTACACAAATGATGGCATCACTAAGTTTAAACGTATGTAAATAAAACTTCTTTATTTATTATTAAAAAAATAATAAAAAATTATTCTTTAATTGTAATGTTAATGCTGTAAATCCTCCGCAATCTCAACTTCAGTATGATAGCTCTAATTTAACATTAAGAGATATGAATTTAAGTTAACAAGTACTAAATTTGATCCACACCAATTAGAAAGTATTCATGATGTTCTAGAATTATTAGAAAACAAAAATAGTGTTTTAATAATATGTCTCGCATAAGCTACGTAATGTATGGAGATTCCCCTCGAACTGGAGTGGTATTTATTACGTCATCTAGCATTTCATTGTCTAGTATTCTCTCAGTAAAATGTATAGTTAAATAATAGTTTAAGGTGGATATGAGATTCGTAGTGATTTAATTGAAAAAGTATAAAAGACAAAAATCAAATTTTCATTTTCCCTCTTCCCCCTCCCATCCGATTTCAGCCGTTAACGAACTGGATCTTTAATTTTACACGAAATGCTTTTATACTATATGTTGGCTACGATAAAATATATCGTAAAATAACATTTTCTGCTAGAAACGTCATTTCAAATTGATGCAAATATTTTAGATCTTCTCTTCCTTTTTTAGAATTTTGTTGTTTACATATAACATATTTCAAATGATGTATATTGATCAAAGACTCCTATATTTGGAGAAGGTACGGTTTGGTGTTTGATTTCACGCAACGGGTGAAAACGGTCAAAGCACTATCTTATAAAAAGACGCATTTGAATTAATATATAATAAAAATAACAAAAATATGACGACTAAATTTAATAAGAACGAATTTAATCAGAAATATTTTAAATATTTGGTAATACACGTGTATTATTTATTGATGAGTTGTCATTATAGCTGCTGATTTCACTGTGTATATTTCTGATCTACAAATTTTAACTCATGGCAGGAATCTTTTTTTATTCATAGTTTACGAGCTAATAAGCCCTCAGCCGCATGGTACTCTGATTATTTATTTCAGTTTTATCACTAGAAGGTCGTCTTCTAAATGCTAGGTAGCAAGTGGTAACACTGGGCCAGATTGCATTTGCTAGTAGCTAATGGATGTAAAGCCAGCCTTGGGTGACTTTAATGCACGAAGAAGAACAACTGGATGTATGCCTGGTTCATGGAGGTAATGCCGTGATAATCCTGTCAAAGAATAGTTATTTATTATACAAGTGACGAAAGTAGATCATATACAACTCGAGTGAAACGTTTACCCACACGAGCGAAGCGAGTGTTGTAATTTCACGAGAGTTGTAAATTCTACTTTCGACACGAGTGTAATATTAAATTTTTTCTGTAATCGTGTAATACATGATCAGATATAACCAGAATATGAACAAAATTAGGATGTTGTGAAGATTATGGTATGTTGTTGGTAGGTTATAAGCATGGTTGTGAAAGGTTATAAAACAACTAGTGATGATTGTGAAGTAGTGCAGTTATAAACAAGTGCAGGTTATAAACAAGGAAGGTAATTATTATTATATTTAAATTTTAAAATATATTGATTATTTCCAGCAATAATTCATTTAATTTCCAACTTCAAATTATTTTTTAATTTATACTTATTACTAATTAAGAAGGCAATTCACTTTCTTCACTCTATTGCAAAATGTTTCACTTTCTTCACTCATTTCAGTTTAGTAATGTTACCATTATTCAACGATTACAGAAAAACATTTTTAATGCCCACTATAAAGTTTATTTTTACTCTAATGTTACATAATTATTTAAGATTAATCAACGACTCATTACATTTTAGCAGATTCCCATTACATCACCTATTCAGATTGTACTCATGACGAATTTTCTTAATTCAAATGTCCAAAAATCCTACGTAGAAGACCGTTCAAATTTATATGTAGATTAATATGTTTGGAATGGGACCAGGAAAGGTGAGTGGCATAAAAACGTAATTATTAGTCAAATCGAAAAATGTTTTATAAACAATCTTATTGCTAGTTTAATTTTCTATAGTTGTAATTCTATGCATTTTTTCTGAGTTTGATTTCATCTGAGATGTTTCAATTTTTTTTTAGGTTTCCGTCTAAATTCCCACTCCAACTCTTTATGCATTACCAATAAGCCTATATATTACAAATCGTCTTATTTCTAGCTTAAGTATTGTTTGCATCGGATAATGGGGGTTTAGAGAAGGAGTAAAATAGAAATTTCGTTAGTAAAAGTTGGATTGAAAAATGTTTTATTGAAAATATACTAATATTTGAAAATGTAATATTCTACATTTGTTGATATGTATATATATATATATATATATATATATATATATATATATATATATATATATATATATATATATATATTCCCTGACTCAAATATTTACCGAGCTATTACTCCAATACCAATATTTCTACTCCTACCCTCTTTTCTTATGGCAACTGATCAACAACATCTAGCGTCCATTAGGTGGTTCATTTGCTTACTTTTCGCTGCACCTCCGGATGATGAACTTTTATTGTAAGATGTTTATGCGAAACGATGAAAAGTTGATTAGTATGCGACAGGAATGCTAAGCTTGTGTAATCATAGAGTATGCAGTTTCCTTGGTTCGTGGCACATGTTGGACTCATGACTCATAAAACAAGTTTCCCGTCTTTCCGGCTGAGACTACCACCAGATTCTTTATTCGACAGAACCCATCGTACCATTCGTATTTTGCTACACGATTTTTAACTGTTAAAGCACTTGTAGGCCACTTTCTTTATTTATTTCTAGACTAAGGTTAGCAAGGGTTTGTCGTTGGTGGTAAAGCACTCTATAATCCTAGAGCCTTGGATTGATTCCCGCGTGGACAATAGCAATTTAATGGCTGGCTCGCTAAATAAAGTCCAATAAATGTTGAAAATAATCTAACTGCAAATTGACCATCCAAATAGTTTCTGAACTTCCTCTCGTTTCGGGAACAATTACCGTGCGTTTATATAAAATTTAAATAATTTATTAACATCAAATTTTTGCAACTAAGGCTAATTGAGACGGGTTCTCTACAGGTTACCACCCTTTTCTAGCCAGGGTGGGATAAGGATTTTATTTAATGAATTCCGTCACTAAATAAATTCCTATTGCCAAGGAAAAAATTAGACTCGCCACTCTAGGTTTACCATGTGAGATTAAAGTCAACGTTTTAACTAGCATAGCTAACCTGAGCCCCGTGCGTTTGTATAGAACAACATAATACATAAAATGAAACATCCACCTTCTTTACATATGCCATTTTTTGGGTGAATAAAAATATTTTGGCAAATGAGGTTTATAGTGAGCCCCAAATAGGTCATACGGCCATACAGAGTAACCTATGTTCAATTATCCAGCATTGGCATTTGCACAAATAAAATTCGCACATCGAGAAAAAATAGTGCCAAGTCTCAAAATAATTTTTTTAATTTTTGATATTTTCCATAATCGAGTATTCCTAGGTTATGTAACCACTTATGGTGGTTTATGTTATACACGTTGGAATATTAAGGGAAATCAGCTATAGAAATTGTACTCATGACGCGATTTTCGAAATACCACTTCTAATGCCCATCGATCCTACCGGTAAGTTATTAAGGTTGGAATGAACTCAACCAATAAGTGCAAATAATTGTATTTATTTACGAAAATCAAAATATCATATACGTACATCGGAGGGGTTAACGAAGCGGCACGAAACTGTATCAAGATGTTTTTATCAAAGCACTCATCATCAACTCATAAACATTGGTCAATTTTGAGGTACACAATGCCCTAAAAAAGGAGTAACTAATCATATGTTAAGCTGCTATATATATATATATATATATATATATATATATATATATATATATATATATATATATATATGTCTGCTCAATCTCACCGGTCACAATTTTTTTTTGTGTGTTACCAAACTCGATATTTAACAGTTTTATGTAATTTTTGAGATCCAGATCTTTAATGACTGGAATGAAACCAGTGAGAGGGGAATTTTGAAAATTCGAAATATCTCCGTTATTATACGACGCTTCAAAAACTTGTATGAGACGAACCTAATTGCAAATTGTATTTCCTAGAAATGTTGTTAAATACATTTTTTTCATTTGGAAATGTTGTTATATACCATTCCTACTCATGTCACGTTAATAATAGGTTGTTACATCATGAATACTGGTTTCGAAGCTTTAATACTAAATATTCTTTTTATTTACGCTTTACTGCTTGAGACATTGCAAATGTTTTAGGTGTGCCGGTATCATTTAAAAATTTATGTTTCAATCTACGTGGGTTTTATTTCATGAACACCACACTCCGATATTTAGCCGTTTCATGAAAATCTTAAGATTACATTCGGTACTTAGTGGATGAATCGGTCTTGGGGAGGTGGGCTAAGATAGTTCGAAATGTCTGGGTTACTGTGAGTCGAAAAATGTTAAGCAACCAACGTTTTTGGAGTTTTATACATGTTTTCTCTGGCTCGAATATTAAAGGCGTTTTTTTTTTTGTATATTTCAGGTTTCAGAGCTTTGTATACCACCACTACTAATCTTCAGGTTTTCACTTGAAATATTTCATTCACTTAACATCTCAAGCCTACCTGACATATTAATCCCTGTTTACATGAGCTTCTTACTAAGGGAGAAGCAGAGAATAGATAATGCATGGGAAATTTGCTTACTTTGCGCAGCAACTGTGTGATGGGCTTTTAAAATTATCTTAAATGAGAGATCTTAGATAAGCCATCCCGAACTACTCCTGCTTTGACGCCGGCCGCCGAATGAACGTGACATCTCTTATCAGATAAGCGTTATCAGCTTTCATCTTATCAATCCCTCTCTCCCAGCATCGAAAAGAGAGATGTAGTCCTGGGGACATGCTGACCTTGCTTCAGCTATTTAGCGTTCAGTCAGAAGTCGGAGCTCGACCGATCAGTATGTTGCTAAATACTTTCCCTCTGCTAGCTTTCGCCTTGCTCGTCCTATCAGGGAATACACTAGGTTATCCCAGGCATGCACCCAATGCCCCTGGTGAGTCAGCATTGAGATTATTTAACCTTGATTAATGTTAACACTTATCTTAAATTATACCAGAACAATAATGGATTTGAAAATCTAAAGGACGTTCTTAATTTTTCTCATTTAATTCAGTTTTTTAAATATTATAAATCAGAATTTTCCTCTAGTTCAATGTGTGTTGTATTTATCACGTTTTAAGTTTTCTACCTTTAGTTTTTTACCTACTGTTTTGATTTCCAACTTTTCTATAACGTTCTTTGTTTGTT
Source organism: Riptortus pedestris (assembly GCA_019009955.1). NCBI lineage: Eukaryota > Metazoa > Arthropoda > Insecta > Hemiptera > Alydidae > Riptortus > Riptortus pedestris. The sequence continues at coordinate 82,900,270 of CM032231.1, read as the reverse complement.
TTATAATTCCGCATTTTGTATTATTGTTTATTCTCGTTTAGGTGAATTTTGTTAATATTGCTCTAATTTGGTTTTTAATTAATCACCATTTATTGAGCTCTGAAGATACAAATAATAATAATAAATTAATTAAATATTTGGAAGGGTCTTACGGCTAATAGACGTTTTTGGAGTAAAGACATAAAACATCTTTCTGAATTGTAATTTTTTTGTATGTTAAATGTGTAAAAACAAAATACTCTTACGTAGCCAAAATAATAATTATATGGTATACCTACAGTGGCGAGTTCAATTCCCGCCTGGGCAATAGGAATTTATTTAGTGACGGAATTCATTAAATAAAACCCTTAGTCCTGCCCTGGCTAGAAAAGAGTGGTGACCTGTAGATAACCCCTCACAATTAGCTTTAGTTTCAAAAAGTGGACGTTAATAAATAATTTAATTTAAAATAATAATATCTTAAATGCAAAATAAACACCTGCACTCTAGTTGGTACCAACCTATGAAATAATGTACTTGTATTTTGAAAAATGGCTTAAATTAACCCATTTAAAGAAATAAAGAATTATTTAAATACTTTAATAGAAATTAATAAATAAAATTAAGGAAGTAAAATACGATTGAAAAGTAAAATTGCGATGCTGAATAAGCTGTGGGATACGCCACAAATTACCGCCTGTAAGAGCAGTCTGTAATTTTAAAATTGAAATGATATATATGAATGAGCATTCAAGCGGTACTTTTCAACAATATATTCCAAAGTAAAATTCATGGGAATATAATTTCCAAGAGTTTTCATACAGAAGTAAGGGTGAAACACATTTTTATTGTTGAATTATAAATTCATAATGAGTGTCCCCGCTCAAAAAAACAAAATAAACAATGATACTCTTACACCGATTTGTTCTCTCTAAGAAGGCACTGAAGAGGGAGCCTGTGTTCTGAAAGTATTCCGCCCAAGAAATTACCGCGAAGGCTTAAAAGGGCGTTTGAGCAGATTTCCCTTAATGTTATAAGCAACCCCCAATCCGGTTCGTTCCTAAAAATGGTAATATAGCTTATAATTAAGGAGACGTTCGTTACTGACTAAGGAGTTTATTGTGTTCGATTTAGTCTTTTGTGCCTTTTAAGACGGTTGACCTCTTCCAGTGTTTTTATTGTATATCTCATTTATATTCTTAGTGATGACCATTGTTGGAACTTCCCTTATGTAATGTTGTTGTAGGTCACTATGGTTGAAATAAAACTGCAAGCTGGATTTCGGGCAGCTAAAATAGTTTTATTTCAATCTTAGTGACCGACGACCACATCACATAAGGATATCTCATTTATACTTTGTTATACGACAAAAAGCGCATTTACAAAAGTTACTTTAAGTAACAAAATAAACTCATTTTGTAATGTTCATGTTTTCCGAAAACCCAATATGTAACGAAATAACTGTGGTTCGTCTCTGAGAATGTTAATTATAACCGTTGTTATAGCCTAAATTCTAAGTTGGGGTAGGCGTAATACACGTACCGCGTTGAAAGAAATTTGGTTCAACCGTTTATGCTTGAAAAGATTACAAACAGGCACCAAAACCAATTATTGATATCGTTTCAATTTCATGTGAAACGAAAAATTATGGTGTGAAACGAAAAATTATGGAAATTGGAAAAAAAAATTGTTGTTTAGACAGACGTTGCACATTATAGATTCGTATAAACACACACATACCTTCTGTATCTCTAATAGGTTCGGAAATATTTTTCAAACAACAATGCATACTTCACTTTCGAAATTGGAAGTAAAAATTGATTGGCCATTCTAACTTTAACTTTTAATATAGTAACAATAAGTTTTCCTTAACATTATTCAACATTTGGTATATGGTGATATTTGGATTTATGGTCAAATAAGATCTATCAACAAGATTCTATTATCTTCGATGAGAAGATAAACAATCATAACTTTAATAAATTCACCGTGGTTTCATCTGATTCATAATTATATGACTCATTACTTCTTACCTGAAATTCCTCTTAATAATCTTTTTTGGAATGTTGACATTCAGAGTCTTCATCAGTTCCAAAATAAGAGTTCATCGTAGTTCGGGAACAACGCAAAGTAGGAACTATACTTCTAATAACTTAGAATGAGCAGGGAAGATACAAAAGGGTCTGTATGCACATAATGTTTGTACGTACCTCACACAAAAAAACCTCAGTGAAAACAATATTTGGTATTTGAGCTTTGAATAAAGTCTTATTGTCAGTATGCTAACTACTAAATAGTCCCAATGCTCTAGAAGAGTAGTTTTGTAGACGTTGAGTTCTTTCTATTTCTTGAGTTTCTTTCTATGACAGAGGATCTTGAACAGGAAAGTCCATTTTTTTAGAGCTTTCCTTATAAGCATTAGTTTTTTTTTTTTATAATGCAAGGTATAAGATTAAAATTCCATAAAAGGTGTATACCTACGAATTAGCCTGTTTTTGATGCAATCAATAGCTCAATCTTCTTTTTCGACATAATTGAGGGCCTTAGTATTAATATGTAGTTTCTCGGTCAAGGTTTAAAGGAACGCCAAGATGGTTATTATTTAAAACTAATAATACCTTGTGAATTTACGAGTTTTGTAAGCTAGGGAGTAATTATACTGGAGCTGTGTTTAAACGGCAAAATTGCCTCTTTCTTATTTAATTTTTATTATTTCTACAATAACGTATTTGATTGATTTTAATTTTTGTTTTTTAATTTTTTTAACATTTTATCCACAAATTTTGTCAATAGTTTAAAGGAGATTTTAATTTAGAAGTAGTAGGAAGGGGAATGGCCTCACCCGTCAGAGTAAAATAAATTAATGAATAGGCAACAAGCCCGTCACGCAGAGGGTGCGATAAACTAAGCAGATTTCCTAAGAGTTAGAATGAATAACTGGTAATCTCATCTCACAATCTAGTCTGTATTTCCCCGGTATTAATGGATTTCTTATTTAAATAGGATTTAGAATGTTAGGACATGAATAGATTAGTAACTGAGGCACTTAAAGTAAGAATATGATGAGTAGAAGTGCGGGTTTACAAAAGGCTGAAACCAAAAAAAAATTAAAAAACTCGGTTAGAGAAAACATTCATGGAAAAATAGTTGGAGAAAATTATGATTGTTTATATAAAATTTTTCGATCCAAATCTTAGCAATGGAGGTATTTCAAAATTTAGTTATTGTCCGTTCTACCCCCCGCCCCTCCCCAAGCCCTATTTCAGCCATTACCTATTATATATAACCTTCAGTTTTCTATGAAACAGTTAAATGTTAAGTGTGGTGTTGATCAAGTAAAAATCATGTAAATTAGAATCCAAAATCTTAAATGATAACGTCACACCGAATATACCTAATCTACAAGTTTACTTGGAGTGGTCGATAAATATATATTCGTGAATGATAAAATAATAATTACAACTACTATAACGGCAACCGAGTAGTATACAATACTACTTCGGAATAGAATAAATTCAAAATAACCTCATTTTCGTCATCTTCTAGATAGAATCGATGGGAAAGTATTTCATGAGTAAAATCTCAATAGATAGTATACTGTCGAAAATATGTTAAAAATTAAAGATGTTATTGTAGATTCTTGCCTGAGCGATTTTCTAACGAAACCTAAGATTCATCATTATAAGTAATAACATAACAACTGTAACATTGTACTGGAGTTTAGCCATTCATCAAGACTTTATGTTGAGTGGCATGTTGAGGACCTCGAACGTTTCGCTTGGGCTTCTCAACAGGTGGCTTTCGTTCACTTCAGCCACTAATTCTTAATAAGCCCCTTAAGGAAAATCAGCTATTGAGGTTGTACTCGTGACGCGATTTTCGAAAAAAAATCCTCAAACGTTCATCGATCCTGGACATGACGACATGAGGTCCGTTCAAAACTAAATAAACATGCGAGCGCTCGCGCGTGTGTTTGTGTGTTTCATGATTTAACAGCTTATCGTAAATATGAGATGAGTATTGGGGTTTATTGAAAGCTGTAAACTGCAAAACAGGAATATCTCGGTTAATATTCCTGTTAAAAAAAAATGTATGGGACATCATTTATAAAATATTAAATGTCCAATAACATTAGTTCTGTACAACTTTTAAAAGCAATAATGGTGATTTTATTTAACCCCCCTACTAACTAACCACTCCTCTCTACTATATGTTTTATATAGTTTTTTGGAACTCAATTTATCTAGGTTCAATCATATTCGTGCAAAATCAGCGTTCGATAAAGTATCTGTCAGACGGAAGTATATAAAAAGTCCGTCACGCCAGGACCTGCGAAAACTATGCAGATTTCCTAAGTGCTGGTATAACATACTTTTGATCTCATCTCACCACATATTCTCTATTTCTATGTAAAACCCCGATAACTAGAAAGGGTGGGGGGTTACCGAAGGCTGACAACAAAATAGGAATAACTCGCTGAACACTCGAGTTACGAAAAATGCATAGAACAATTGTTGACCATCAAGAGTTTTACAAGATTAGTTCTATAAAAATATAGTAAAATTTTACGACCTGACTCATTATAACGAAGATATTTTGAATTTTCGAATCCCCTCCCCCTCTAATCTCCGTTTAATACTAGCCGGATTTTAACCATTAACGACAATGAGCTTAGGAGTAGCATGAAATTGTTAAATATCGGGTATGGTATATTATTATTTACGTCCACTCTAACTTTAACTTTAGCTAATTGGGACGGGTTATCTACAGGTTACCACTCTTTCCTAGCCTGGATGAGACTTAGGATGTTATTTAAAGAATTCCACCACTAAATAATTTCCTTTGCCCAGGCGAGAATCGAACTCACAACTCTAGGTTCACCATGTGAGATTAGGGTCAACGCTTTAACGGATATTTTTTTAGTTCAGTTAGCTCACCCTCCAACTAGTGTCATATTAACAATAAGCTGTTTTATCATGTAACACTTTCGAAGCTTGAATATCAAATATTGTTTTAAATTAAATTTACTCTGTGAGATATGTGCAAAAACTTTCTCTGTGACGTTTTTATTGAGAACATTACAGTCTTCATTTAAATGCATTTAGTAATGTGATATGTACAATACAATCGACCTCCATCACTCTCGAAAGAAGCCACATCCCTTCACCACAATGAGGGGAGCAGCCTCTCCCTGCCTGGCAAGGAAGTCAAGAGCTAAGGAGGAATGGCACTTGATAAGAAAATTGCCACTGCTATCACTTCACTATACATTTCTATAGGAGATCTCTGGGACATTGTCTCTTGAGGCGCCGTGGAGAGGAATATGGATGAGTGGTACTGGAAATGGCTAGGACTTGTAGATTAGTATGATTTGATAGCTTGCTGTGGAATTTTCTGAATCTCAAGTGAATTAGGTCCTTTACAAATGATCTTTATGGAGGGTGTGGTTTGTAATATAATATGGGAACATCTTCTATGATGAGCAGGCCAGTCGATTGGAAAGTCTGTATGCGTCTGATGTTCGAAGGTTTTGCCGTACCCCACACTTACATTGCGTAAGTCCGTATTGGTGTTTTCATTTAAGATTTTTACTCTCTAAATTACAACTACTTTTTTGATTAGCACTACACATCATATTTAACCGTTTCATGGAAAACTAAAGATTATATTAGCTGGTTGTAATAGCAGATTTCCCTTAAAGGCTAATAAGGGAATACTTTCAAGAGCTCCTGTGATACGATGTAGAATCTGAGAAAGACGACGCAGTTTCTTGGAACAACAAATTCCTCGTTGGGCTGTAGCGAATCTAAACCGACAGAGCCAACTGAACCGGTTCTCGCCCTCCAATATTCCTGCCACTTATTTTAATTAGATGGCAAAAACAGCTAATGAGTCCTCCATTTATCTTAGGACTCCGCCCTCCGATTCAGTTGTGACTGATAAGCACAAGAGTCCCGAATAAATATTTATCCAGTTTTCAAATTTTTATTTAGGGCTATAGCAATGTAGATTAATTAAGTATTACAATAAATATACCAAATTAACATATACGATAATAAGAGATATCACAAAAACCTAAATTGAACTCAAATACCAAAATTCAAAAACTTGAAAACAAACAAAAAAAAAGTCAGTCATGCAGGTGCTGCGTAAACTAAACAGTTTTCCAGATGTGGTAGTACAGCATTCATAAAATCTTAATTCATGGCGTCATCCACACAAAGATTTTACATGTATCTCGCATACTAAAAAAAATAAAAATCCGAAATTTAAATAATTGAGGAAATAAAGTTAAAGTAATAATGAAAATAGCCTCTCATCCAGTTAAACTGCGGGTTCTTCTAAAATAAATTAATAATTAAAATAAAATAAATTAGTTGTAGATAAGATTTGACGATTTAGACTTCCACGTGTGTGTGTGAAGCTGAGCTTTTTTTGCTTGACTTTCAACCCCTATTAATTATAATACATCACATACACACATTATTAATTCTAATAATAATTAATAATAGCTTATTTGCCATTATTAATTATTATTATAATTTTTGGAGGTTCTGCGACTCAGTCTTCAGATATTGTTATATATAGATATTGACATAGGACTCGGCCTGCCCACTGTCTCTCTCGCATACACTATATATATATATATATATATATATATATATATATATATATATATATATAATACCTTGATACCGCTCTGGTTTCACAATTTTGGTATGATCATTACAAGCACTTCATGTAAAACCTAAGATCAAGTTCATTAAGGCTGAAATCATACAGAGTGAAGGATAGGAGGAGGGAGTTAAGAGACGAAAAAATAGAAAATTGAAAATAACTTATATAATAAATCCAAATTTAATTTTCTATGAATGTTTGTGTATCTACATTTTCTCCGCCTCGAATTTTCAGCCTTCAGTAAACTACCACTTTATGATATCGCACGCCAATATATCATGAAACTACTTATTCCAATATTAATTACCAAATATTCTTTTTAGCTTTCATTTCCTGTGTGAGATACGTGCAGATACGTTGTGTAAGAATCATAACCGCGTATTTAATATTATTAAATGTTCATTTTTAGGAAGTAACATGTTATAGTAATATTAATTCAATTATTAATAAAAATCTTATTTTGTATTCCAGGAATTAGTCCCTGTCCAGTTGGGAGTGGCAAGATTGAAAAATGTATAACCAACAGTCTCAATGCGTACATCCCAATACTTTCAGAAGGTAAGAAATATTCTATCACCAAAGTATAAACATCATATTGACACAGTATACTCATTGAGTAACAAAACTATGGAAAACATTTAGCTGAAATAACTGGATACTAAAGAACTTCCACTCGCCCCCAGTGTGGTTTTGTTTAAATTATTTATTTATGAAAATTAAGCAAATTCATATTTCGGAGGGTAACACAACATTTACCTTCATGTGACGACTGATTCAAATGTTTTTCTCTGTTTGCCGAAGACGAGACCTCATGAGGTATAATGATGAAGAAAGCATTAACCATATTTTTTCTATGGATTGTTTAAAAATTAGTTAGTTATATTGGCATAGAGGTGTGTAAAGAAATCATACCTCTCGATAAAGTTTAAAAAGATTCCTCAAAGAACCAGCAAGCAGAATTTCTTGTTTTTTTTAGCAGACTATCCTTAAGAGAAATCAGTTATTAAAGTTTTACTCATGGCTCAATTTTTGAAAAATGTCCTCAAATGCACCTTGATCTACGAAGGAGATGACGAAAATCAGGTCTGTTTAAAATTCTCTGTATTTATTCATATTCATAATATATGTGTGTATATATATATATATAGTGTATCATTCTAAACTAACGATGAATTATGTTTACGGCAATAATCGCACTGGTGGAGGGTAAGGGAACCAAAAAATCCGTTTTTATGAGCATGAGAAAAAAATAACCAATCTTATTGGAAACATTGTGTTTTATAAATATTCTTTTTCACAATTTTTTTCTCGAACTGGAATATTAACTATTTGAGTTTTTTAAATGTTCAGCTATCGGTAAACCCCCTGTTTTAGTCATTACACGTTATCATAAGCATATAACATAAAACGTCTTACCTAGGCTTAAATACCAATTATTGTTTTCAACAGACCTTAACTATGAGAGATACATGCAAATAGGTTGTGTGATGTCTTACATTCTGATTTTACCTCCGTAACTCAAAAATGTTTCTTTGTCCTATGACATCCTCGATATTTAAAGAGTAAACTTCTACTTAATCGGACCTAATGGAATTTTGTAGTTAGATATAGAAAATATTTCATGAGATGAGATCACTAGAGTGTCATAACAGCTTGTGGAAAATCTGCTAAGTTTAGGTAGGACTTTCTTACAACAGTTTTGGTTGGGTATGATCTTCCCAACAAACCTTCAGATGAATCATCGATAAAGCCATCCATTCATTACATTAAAAATAAACTATAATTTTCTCAACATAAGTTCTGATTGTACCACATTTCAAATTATCAGTGTGGCAACCGAAATTAGACTCCAGTAAATACCTCAACATTAGCCATGTGCTATCGAGCAACGATTTCTGTCTTCTTTATTTTTCCAAATATCCTACTATTACCTTTAAACCTTCAAAATGATATAACCCCAGGCCGTTATTAAGCGCTGAGCGTTTAATTATTTCAAGATTATGAAACCACTGATAATCTTGTTCTTTTTATCCTTCATAACCTGTCAATAATATCAATGATTTATTCATCGCACGTATAATGTTTCAATACTTAGTATCAAAAATACATAATCTCAAGGTGTCTAACATATTGTTAAGTATTTAAACTATATATATAAATATATATATATATATATATATATATATATATATATATATACATACACACACACACATACACACATATATATATATATATATATATATATATATATATATAAATATATACACACACACACACACAAGGTTATATATATATATATATATATATATATATATATATATATATGTGTGTGTATAAAATTGTAACCTCTGTCTGTACATGTTTTTTTCGTAAAATTTCACGATAACTTTTCGTTTCACATGTCATACACCATAACTACATTTTGTTTCTTTCGTGTCTGTTTGTTTTTCTTCAAATATGCATATAACAAAAGTTGGTAATTTTGTTATTTAGAGTAACTTTTGTTATATACACTTTTGCCGTATACGGAAGTATAAATGAGTTATACGCTAAAAACTATTACGGGAATCAACAATTTTATTTGGTACCAAAGACTCAACCGAACTAAAGAAAACTCGGTATGTGTATTAGTACTAACGCCTTCATTATAATAAGCCGTACCAACATTTCTAGGGACGGGCAGGAGTGGGGGTTGTCAGGGAGGCCTGAAATTGAAAATAGCAGTATTTCATTTTCTACTGGTTTTTCTGCAAATATGCACATGACAAAAGTTGTTTATTTTGTTATTTAAAGTAACTTTTGTTACATTCACATTTCACAAAGCGGGAGCAGACGGTTTTATTGGGCTCTAACAATTGAACGGAACTTAACAAAACTCACTAGTGTGATAATAATAAACTCCTCCATGATAATAAGTGGTATCGACATTTCTAGCGAGGAGCAGGAGTGGGGGTTATAAGGGAGCCCTGAAATTCCACAATCCAAATCCACAGCAACGACGGGAATACATCGGGAAATGTTAAAATATTGTGGAAATTAAAGGCTTGCCAAAAAAAATACCATCATCATTAAACCTCAAATGATTTTCCGAGCGAAGCCGGGTACCTTAGCTAGTATAATAGTAAATTCCAGATTGTTGAGATTTCAAGTTAATGTCTGTGTGATATAAAATAATAGATCTACACTTTATAAAAGGTCGCCCTGGCTTAAATGGACTTCCTACCACATAATATGGACTCATAAGCCCATTTCAATATTTGTAGAGGTGATTTCAACGTAATAGTTGGTGTAATAATAGATCAGTTGCTACAATTTCAGCAATTGACCAGTTCTTATAAGGCTACTGTAAAAAGACCACACACAAACACACACACCCACACACACCCACACACAAATTTATAGGACCTCATTTTCTTTATCTCCTTTGTAGGGTTGATGGACATTTGAAGAAATTGTTCGAAAACCTCATCATGAGTACAACTTCAATAGTTCATCCCTAATGGGAATCTACTAAAAACTAATTACAAATCTTTTACAGGCTGGGGCGAAGAGGTGCCGCCTTTGGATCCTTTGATGGTGCCGTCCATCGAAACAGATTACGATGACGGAAATGTAACCTTGAGCCTTAAACTTAAGAACATCGTTATTGTGGGTTTGGCTAGCACCAAAGTCTACAGCGTGAGGTTAGTAAGCTAAATTAAAGAGGTTTTTGAAATGAAGTTAAGCAACTATTTACGATTTTCATGAATATTATGTTTTTATTCCGGGTAATAAGTATATCACAAATATCTCGCTTTGTACAAGAATAAATTATTGTTACGATCCATTGAACGCAACTTTCGTATTTTTGATAGTTACTAAACTTGACATGTAAACGTTTTATCTTAAACTTAGGATCTAGTGTATTATTGTCAGAAATCGGAGAATAGGAAAATAAAAAATCGAGATAGCTCGAAAATCAAAATTATACGTACGATAAAAATTAAGTAGAGGCAAATTATTGTCCTATAAATGTTTTATGTACACTAATTTTCAATCTTGAAAACAGTGGTTATTTCTTTTTTATAGTTTTTAGCCTTCAGCAAACCTCCACCCCTACTCGTGACATATTAACAATAAGCTGTTACGACATGAAGTAAATTTTTCGAATCAAATACCAAATATTTTTTTCATTGAACATTTACTGAGTCAGATATTTGCTGTCATCATTTTCGATTTTAATTTCTGAACTCTACTATTTTTATTAGCAGATTTCCCTTAAGGGAAATCAGCTATTGAGGTTGTACTCATGACGGAATTTTCGACATTTTTCTTCAAATGTCCATCGATCCAACCTAGTAGATGACGAAAATGAGGTCCGTTCAAAACTGTATATATATATCTATATATATATATATATATATATATATAAAATATATATATATAAAATATATATATATATATATATATATATATATATATATATATATATATATATATTTGTCTGTTACCGCTCTAGCGGTCGCAATTTTTGTTTAATCCTTACCAAACTTCATATTTAAGCGTTTTATGTAAAAAGAAAGATCAAGTTCGTTAACGGCTGAAATCGGACCAGTGGGAGGGGGGGTTTAGAGGGGAGGATTTTCGAAAATTCGAAATATCTCCGTTACTATACGTCGGATCGAAATATTATACAGAATCAATCTTATTACAACTTAAATTTACTATAAATATTGTTATATACATTTATTCTCTATCTTGAATATTAACCGAGATATTTGCATTTTTCAGTTTTCACCAAACCGCCACTTCTACTCATGTTACGTAAACAATACTCTGATACATAATAAATCACATTATTGGAAGTTTAAATACCATAAATTGTATTCAAGAGACCTTTATTATACGAGATACATGCAAATATGTACTGGTGACTCCCCCCCCCCCCATCTTAAAGTTTTGGACTACTAAAATTTTATTGATTGAGATAACAATTATTCTGACTCATTATTAATTACAGTACTAGATATAGTAAATAGTTCTCAATAAAATTAATGTGTTATATTCTGATATATTTCAGTAATTGTTTTTCTTTCCGGTGTGAGGCGGGACCCGTTTGTTTACATTTCTAACCTAACGCTTCCTGTCGGCAGGCTATTGAAATTGGATGAAATATTTCTTATTTCCGTTTGTATTTATTCACGGTGTTGTGTTAGCAGTATGTACATTTATCTATTACTAAACTTCACGAGGGAAATCTGCTTAGTTTACGCAGCCCCTGCGTGACAGACTTTTTGATATACACTACACTTGAAGACAACCATTTCATGGAAATCTAATGATTATATTATGTATTGGCTGATATATGAGGGGGGGGGGTTGATGTGTTGAATCGTACATATCCAATGTTGTTGAAATTTAATTTCTCTTACTCCAATATTAACGGAGTTACAAATATCTCAGTTAATACTCATTATACGGAAAATATGTATAGAACAATATTTTAGTAACTTTAATTTGGAATATGGTTGGTTCTATACAAATTTTTAATCCGACGTATACTAACCGAGATATTAGCAGATTTCCCTTGAGGGAAATCAGCTATTTAGGTCGTACTCATGACGCGAGTTTCGAAAAATTTCTTCAAATGTTCATCGATCCTACCCAGGAGATGACGAAAATGAGGTCCGTTCAAAATTATAAATATATATATATATATATATATATATATATATATATATATATATATTTGTCTGTTTACGCTCTAGCGGTCGCAATTTTCGTTTTACCGTTTCCTAACTCGGATTTTTATACGTTTTTTTCATCAATAAAGATCAAGTTCGTTAATGGCTGAAATCGGACCAGTGGGAGGGGGGGGTTTAGAGGGGAGGATTTTCGAAAATTCCAGATATCTCAGTTACTATACGTCGGATCGAAAAATTAAAAAATTGCAAATTAAATTTTCTATAAATAATGTTATATACATGTATTCTGTATCTTGAATATTAACCGATATTTGCATTTTTCTTTTTTCAGCTTCTGAGATGAAATCGGCTAACTTCGGGTCTAGTCGTGAGTTTCCGTCAAGAGCTAGTTCGGGCCGTTCCAGTAACTGTTTGACTCTCTATTCTGAAATTTCTCTATTGTAAAAGTTCACGTGGGAAATCTGCTTAGTTTACGCAGCCCCTGCGTGACGGAAGTTTTTTATTTTTCGAAATTCTTTCCCTCTAACCCCCTCCCCTCCCCCTGGTCCGATTTTAGCCGCTAACGAACTTTATCTTTATTTTTACATAAAACGACGAAATATCGAGTTTGCTAACGATACAGTTTTGAACGGACCTCATTTTCGTCATCTCCTAGGTAGATAGTAGATGGACATTTGAAGAAAAATTTAGAAAATCGCGTCATGAGTGGGACCTCAATAGCTGATTTCCCACAAGGAAAATTTGCTAATAAATAATAAATGTAGATTGTGAGCAGCCCCTTCGTAGATTGTGACGGGTTTTTTCGTTTTGCGAGTAGAGGTCACCTTACTCGTAGCTTCCTTATGCCATTAACTGTTAACCATACGAGTACTATTGCATAGCCTTAACTTGTAAAATAAGTATTTCTTAAGAATTCCTGGATTCAACCCAATCTTAAAAAAAAAAAAATAATCAAATTGGCTTAGTATATATAACTATATTTTAGTTAACTATATTATTCTGGTATGTTCTTAATACACTAATTCCATCTAGTCTATATGAAAATAAGACATAAGAAAGAATAAAATGAAATTACTCAACAAGTACAAAACGTGATTTTTGCACATTTCTGACTTTGACACGTGAACATTTAAACCCTGATCAATCAAAGTATGAACTTGATTGGGAGTAAATTACTCTAATTAAAGGGTAAGGTGCGGTAAACAACAGGTGTTATTAAGAAGAGACTTGCTACATTGTAAAAGAAGATCAAATGGTTTGAATGTTAGAACCCTGTGATTTTTTTTCTTTCCTGTTTTCAAACAGATATTCAAAGGAAAACAAAAAAAACACGTTATGAAGGCCAAGTAATCGTTTACAATTATCATCAAGTAGTATTTCATATTAAATACAGTTTAATATTTGTACTGCATAAACTTTAAATTATTAGCAAATTTCCCTTGAAGGAAATCAGCTATTGAGGTTGTACGTTTGACGCGGTTTCTGAAATATTTCCTCAAAAGTCCAAAAGTACCTAGAAGATGAGAAGAATAAGGTCCGTTCAAGAATATATATATATATATATATATATATATATATATATATATATAATAAATATATATATTAGCAGGCCCGACTGACGTTGTCCTAATTAATGGTAATTTACATAATAGAGTTTTTTTAAGTTCGATTCAATCGTTAGACCCCAATAAAATTGTTAAATTTAAGTTATTTATTAACGTCCACTTTTTGCAACTAAGGCTCATTGGGACGGGTTGTCTCAAGGTTACCCCCCCCCCCCCACCTCCCCTATTCTAGCCAGGGTGGGACTAAGGATTTAATTTAATGAATTCCGTCACTACTAAACAAATTCCTCTGCCCCAGGCAGGAATCGAACTCGCCACTCTAGGTTTATCATGTGAGATTAAGGTCAGCACTCACATGTGTGTGGTAACTCACATGGCTAACCTGAGCCATAAAATAAAAATTGTTGGCTCCCACTATATTTTTTTAGCGTATATCTCGTTTATACTTTTTTATGCGACAAAAATGAATATAACAAAAGTTACTCTAAATAACAAAATAAACAAATTTTATTCTGTGCATATTTGCCGAAAACCAATAGGAAAAGAAATATCGGTATTTTTAATTTTAGGCCTTCCCTACAACCACTGCTCCTGCTCCATCTACCGGACTGATTGGTGAATCCAACCACCTCGGACATCACCCAAACAAACGCATACAAAAAAATCATTCAAATCGGTCCAGCCGTTTAGGAGAACTTCAGTGACATACAAACGTACAGTTGAATTTTATGTGTATGTATGTGTGTGTGTGTGTGTGTGTGTGCGCGCGCGTGTGTGTGCGTGTGTCTATTACCTCTGCTCTAGTGATGGCCTTTTTTGTTAAATTGTTACCAATCTCGATATTTAAACGTTTTATCATCGAAATGTTGCCTCAATTCAATCTTTGTTGAAAGATAGATGGTCAAAGATCAATTAATGAAAATCACGTGAACTGTCTGCTCTGATTTATTTTCCTCTCTATTTTCAAAAATCCCCCCCTCTAGACCCCCCCCTCCCACTGGTCCGATTTCAGCAATTAACGAACTTGATCTCTCTTTTTACGTAAAATGCTTAAATATGAAGTTAGGTAACGATCAAACAAAAATTGCGACCGCTAGAGCGTTAACAGACAAATATATATAAAAAGATATATATATATATATATATATATATATATATATATATATATAATTTTGAACGTACCACATTTTCAGCAATTCCTGGGTAGGATCGATGGACATTTTGAGGAAATTTTTCAAAACTCGCGTCATGAGTACGACCTCAATAGCTGATTTCCCTTAAGGGAAATCTGCTAATACATGTAATTTACTATATTGTACGAGACATGTAGGATATAAACTCCCTCTCTAAAGGCTTACTTCATTGAGGAAATAAATAAAAATAAGCATTGTTGAGATTTCTGTGTGAATACATAATCATTTTAGCAGATTTCCCTTAAGGGGAAATCCTCAAATGTCCATCGATCCTACCCAGGAGATGACGAAAATGAGGTCCGTTCAAAATTATATATATATGTCTCTTGCGGTCGCAATTTTTGTTTGATCGTTACCAAACTCAAAATTTAATCGTTTTATCTAAAAAGGAAGATCAAGTTCGTTAATGGCTGAAATCAGACCAGTGGAAGGGGGGGTTTAGAGGTGAGGATTTTTGAAAATTCACAATATCTCCGTTATTAATGCGTCGGATCGAAAAATTGTATAGAGTCAATCTTATTGCAAATTAAATTTACTATAAATATTGTTCTATAAAGTTATTCTGTATCTTGAATATTAACCGAGATATTTGCATTTGTATTCTGGCTATGTTCGGGGAATTTACGCCGAGAGCTCTGGCGGCCGTTTTCATAACTATTCGTCCCTCTTGAATAGGTTTAGAGATACCTTACTTCTGCAGGTGTTATTAGCCAGATTTCTCTATTGTAAAACTTCACGTGAGAAATCTGCTTAGATTACGCAGCCCCTGCGTGACGGACTTTTTGATTATTTTTTTATCGAAAAGTGCAAGCGAATCATAGATGAAGACTGGATGTGTAACTTGGACATAAATGGGCCAGTGAAACATGCAGAGCACTTTAAAATAAACTTATCCACCTTCTGCTATTTGAATATAGTAAAGAAGGTCACTTTATCTCAATAAAATTTCATTGCTCTGTAACTATTAGTTCTCAACAACATTTTTGATCAATTCTCTAGCATTTCTTAACTACTAATAGGTTTAAAACAATTCCGGTCATATCTAATAAAATGTATACAGCAACGGTTCAGTGTACAATGGATGCATGTATGCAGAGTTTCTATCAGATCATTCAAACCACTTTCAAAATAACTAACAGACAGACAAATTCATTTCTCTCTCAATAATAGGCCTTACGTTCATTAAGTAGAACATTGAGGAATGAGTGCCTTTTACATTTTATTAGCAGATTTCCCATGAGGGAACAAGCTCTTGAGATTCTACTCGTGGCGCATGTCCATTGATCATGATTGCTGATGAAAATGAGGCCCATTAAAAATTATATTTATAACTGATCGTTACCAATCTTGATATTTAACCATTTCATTCATCTCTAAAGATCATATTTGTTACTGGCTGATTTTGGACCAGGAAAAGGGGAAATTCAAAATAGTCTTGTTATTATGAGACGAATCAAGTAATTTTATAGAACCAATCTTGTTTGACTATTGATGACTTACAATTATACATCCTCTAACTCAAATATTAAACGAATATTAAACACTTCTACTCATCGGATTTGGTTCTAGAAATAGAGAATATACTGTGAGATGAGATTAGTAGTGTGGCATAGTTAACGCAGACCCCGCATGACGAACTTTTTTTTCATTTTACTCTTGTTTTCTTTCTTTCTTTCCAGAGCTAAAAGCCTAGACGAAGGCAAACTGGAGCTGATGTGCAAGACCCCAAAAATCACAGCTACTGGGATCTATCACAGTGAAGGAGCAGTGATCACTTTCCCACTTCACAGTTCTGGGCCTTTCAATTTAACTCTAGGTATGCATTAAAGACAATTTTCTAACCAACCGTTCTTTCCTGATGTCTATCAAGGCCAAGTTCTTAGTAGATATACTCGTATATTAGTGCCGTTTCGTACAGTACATATTCATTAGCCATTTTTTGGTTAGAATAACAGACAGTAAAATTATTAATACCATGGTTGAAGTTTTTTTATTAAGCATTTGTAAAGGCTAAAAAAGTAAGAGTTCCGTCACGCAGTAGTAGTTGCATAAGCTATACAGATTTGAACGTGCTGGAATATTCATATTATATCGCTACATCCTATTCTATTTATGATGCACATGTGATCATTAGTGGCTTAATAACCATAATAAAAGTCACATGCCAAGGAGTTTCTGAACTTTTATAACCCAAATATTAATATATATATATATATATATATATATATATATATATATAATTCTGTTAAAACTCCGTTTAGATAAAAATGTACAAAAATACAATTGTAGTACATTAATAAACCAACATGATTCGATGATCTAGAGTTATTTGTGAATTTACACATCTCCTCCGTAACCCGCCCTTCTTCCTAGTCTGGTTATGACTGATTAACCATATTGGTCTTAAATTTTACGAGTGGTTTAAATATACATATTTGTTTTTTCAAATAGACCTCGTTTTCTTTGCTTACGCCATAGGTTAGATGGCCGTTTAAAGACATGTTTAGAAAAACTCCTCACGCTTACAACCTAAAGAGCAAAATCTATTAAAATTAGAGTCTTTTCTTCAAAACTCCTATTGAATTTTCACGTGTCGTTATTTGAAATTTGGTTCACTTTTTCAATTGTTACCGTAGTTAATCGAATAATTTACAACCTTAAATGTTTTTACCGATCACAAATTAGCCATTTGCCTCAAGGTGAAGGTCTTATTGCTCTAAGAGAAAACTATGAGTCGTGAGTTAGATTTCCCCGTCGGATAAGAGAATTTTGATTGTCAGACTCTTTCAGTGATTTCCCTAGACCTTATTAGTCCCAGTGTAAATAACTAAATATTATTTTGTTTTAATTTTTTTTAAATGAATTCTATTTTAAAAAAAATACTTGAGAGCTTAAGATTTCCTTGTGAGTTCACGTCATGCTCTTGAAAATAAGTAATTTGGAGTTACAAATTATTCCAAGATAGAAACTATTGAAGGCTGTCTCGTCCATTAGCTGCCTGCAACCTTTTGAGCAATTAATTTTCTAAAAGAGAAAATAAGTATGGCTTCCTATAATTGCACCTGCAATAATATTTTATTTTGAAAGAAATATCTTGTAACATAAATAACTTTAGATTTAATTTTAGTCACTTCTTTTTTCTCGTTGTAGATTTATATTTTCACATAACTAAAATCTTTAAATATTTGTGTTTTTATTTTTTATTATTTTTTGTTGTGTTCTTTGTTTACCTAGTTATTGTGAGTGATTTTTGTGCGTTTATAGTTTATATTCTATAACATTTTGCAACCGTATTTTACAGCTCCCATTTTTACAGTTACCCCTTGCATTACCCAAGTAATTTATGCACCATATTTTACGCCCATTAAACATTTCAAAAGGAACTTATTTTTATTTATAGTACATATTCAATTATTATTGATAATAGTACCAGCCAATGTTAGATTACATTGCACTTATGAACTTTCTAGCAAGCATAAAATTTTTAATGCTGACAAGAAAAAATAAATAAATCAAGAGAAACTCTGAAAGAGTTTACACCCCTTTAAGGATGTTTTGGTTCTCCTTGTTAATTTCTTAAATCAGTCGTAAAGAAGATTCCCCTTAAGGGAAATCAGCTATTGAATTTTTATGAACTAAACCCAATTCACAATTGTTTTGTACAGGAGACCTGACAAGTCATTTTATAATTCATTTGGAAGGAGTTGGAGATCACATTCAAATTTCTGAGATCGGTTTGAACGTCATGCCAGCCCAGATAGATGTACAGGGAGGAAGCCAGCTGGACGAAGACAACAACTTAGGTAATTTAGGTAATCGACGTAATTATCCATTACTATATATGTATAACATAAATAATTATAGAACTTACGAAAATTATTATACTCTTTGGATAAACGAAAACCATATGAAGTATCTATCACTTATTTATTTTTTCACCCTATATGTTTCGCGCCCTCTATAAAGGACGCGTCTTAGGAGTTGTACAGTTATTATAAAATGATTCGACCTTATCACCTGGTGATCACTAGATTATAAGTCTGGAACATCTTGTGATTGGAACCTATATTGGGTTTTGAAGCTAATAACAAGAAAATAAATTCTAAAGAGACACTGGGTCATCGCATTAAGTTAGCAAATATCAGGCACTAAAATAACTACTAAAGCCATCACAGGTAGGTCTGAGGGCAAATAAAACGCCACATACGTGGTCATCAGCTTCTGTTTAAGGTATTCTAGCCAGGTGGTTGCCTGTTATTTTCTACTATTATACTGTATACAAACACTAATCATATTCATAAATAAGAATTAGCGAGCTGTTAAATTGTAAAATGCTAATAACTTTTTATAAGAAATCAAATCATCTTAGAAGGTTATTTATACAGGTTAAATGAGTCCACGTGTATTAATCTTTCTGAGTCTTACTGTACCCGTTAGGGAAAAGACGTAATATAAATATTTCCAAGAATTACATAAGAATTAATAAGTTCTTTTATTACAATTATTTTTGTAACCTTGGAGTATTAGGCAAAGAGTAACATTTGACTCATCTTCCTCAAGGACAAGAACCTGTCGGTTAACTTATCAGATTTCTAGAACGGAGTAAATATATTCCTTGTAAATTCTATTTTTTGGTCCTTGTTTATTTTGAATAAGGATTCATCCAATTAGTAACTTGACCAAAAAGTTACTTCATGTCTTATGTGATAGCATATAAGAGGTTTAGAAAACTTATATACTTAAACAAGCCAATAGTATAGTTAACATCGTTGCTGAATTATGCTTCTACCACAAGAGTTTAACAGTAGTATAGTTAACATCGTTGCTGAATTATGCTCCTACCACAAGAGTTTAACTGTAGTATAATTAACATCGTTGCTGAATTATGCTCCTACCACACGAGTTTAACAGTAGTATAGTTAACATCGTTGCTGAATTATGCTCCTATTACAAGAGTTTAACTGTAGTATAGTTACCATCGCTGGTGAATTATGCTCCTATCACAAGAGTTCAATAAGACTGTAAATTCCTACCGACTGAAAACTTTTTATCATATACAAATAGGATTGGGAATTAGAACAAAATATATTTACGTTCACCATTGCCTCTCTGCAATCATGATTCTGAAAAAGATAAACATTTTTTTGATTAGCTTTTATGGCTAATCATTGATAATTCTTCATAACCCAAGTGCTAAAAATAACTGTTTCAAGTTTCACAAAGGCTATAGAGAATGTTTTTTAGTTTGATATTAAAGCAAATTTAAGGAAAACATAACTCCTATTTCAAATCATTCTGTAGAGGCTGTCGTTACTTGAAGATTCTTCAAAGGATGCTGGGTGGTAAAGGAACAAATCAATCTTGACGAATAAAATAGTCCTGTTTTTCTTCACAATATACAAACACCTGACAGAACCCATCCATCGCTTTCGAAGGAAATGCACCAACTTTAAGTAAAATTCGAAAGGCTTAAAGATGGTCCCTACGTATCGAATAGATTAAATAGCGTACGACAGTGCTGGAAGTGGTATTTGGATCCCTAGGATGGCAGTCTAAATTGGGTTTAGCTCTGTGGTCACAAGTGTTTCTTTTAAAGTTTTTATTTAACTTAATAGAATTATTGTTTCTTTTTTTCTGATATGAGTTCTTTTTTACTTTTAGGTGATGCTCTTAACGTGTACCTGAGCGAAAATTCCTTTGAGTTGTACGAGCTAGTTCGTCCTCGACTCATGAAATACTTCTCGGAGATGTTCAAAGCCATTGTCAACAGCATCTTCTCCGGTGTACCGACGCAAAATATTTTTCCTAATTTAGATTTGAGAAAATGACTGAAGTAAAAAAAAAAAAAAAAAAAGGACTCGGATTGAGTGTGTGAGCCACATTCGGTAGAATGATCTCAAGTTCCCATTGACGAAGTTGTTAGAGGAGTTTTCTTATAGGTTTTCAATCCTAGTCATATTTCTTTTCGGTATTCTTCAGGTTTAGATTGTTCTGTTAATGCTGTCTTCAGAATTAGTCACTAGCGTAATTCCTTAGGTTTGTTCTAACCTAATAGTCTTCCGGGAGGCTCTTGCTGAGGAATAACGATTATTTAATCTGAGGAAGCTTGCAGCATGATTATCGAAATGCGCTAGACCTTCGTAGTCTTCCATGTTATTATCAAGAAGATATTAAGGTATTAAACGTGTCTCTATTGCTTCCCCAAGCCTTTCGTCAGCAAAGCTCCACCAGTGTCTTTCAATCTGAGAATGAGGGATGCTTGTTTAGACCTATGGGTTGTTGGAAAGTAATGAATTAAGTCTGGCTTAGTTAGTTCTGAGCAATAGACTTCATGGTCCCCTATTGCCTAAATTTTATGACTGTTGTTGTTCAACAATACTTTGAGCCTCATGGAGACAATACATAGTTTATTTGGGCTACAGTCGTAGAAATCATGTGGTGTTTTAATTCCCAGGTATCTTTTTGCGTCTTCTGGGGTTCTTAGCGGTTTTTCTATAATATATAATGCTATACAAATATAATGTCCGTTGTGTGTAACCACTTCTCAACTGAAGTTTCTAGGGGTTTTGTGATATTTTGATACCGATTCTCTCTTAAATGTCTCCTATAATTTTAATAATCCCTTTTACTTTATAATATTATAACTGGTGATTCGAGCTCATGAATTGCTTTACAATGCTGATTCCAACCATAATTACCTGTTTGTTCACTATTCCTTTTCAAAAACATACATGCAATGTTGCAAAGGCCTTGAGAAAGTAATTACGAACCTCTTATGGGTTAGGTTATTTCAACCTATTATCAGATTTCCATTAAGAGAAATCGCGTACTCAAGACGCGATTTTCGAAATTTATCTTCAAATGTCCATCGATGCTATTTTTCTGTTGGTTTCTTTCTTTCTTTTTTTTCTGTACGTCGGCTAGATTTTCCATGTTATTTTATTTATTAACGACCACTGTGAGCTTCTATCATTTAGACAGGTATAGGTTAAGATCTTTTTCAATCCAGGGTGTGACTTAGGATTTTATTTAGTGAGCTCTTCACTGAATAAATTCAAATTGCTGGCCCACAACTCTAGGTTTACCAAACGAATTAAGGCCAACGCCTTGACTCACATGGTTACCCGGAACCCTATGCTAGATTTTCTTTAGTACTTTGTACATATAAAATCAGACCTATAAGGTTGTCTTCTACTTTATCGTTCTTTATTGACTTTTCTTTTTAAAATTCATAGCATATATTCATTTTAGGGTTTCTTTTAAGAGGGTTTTTTCATCTTTTAGTTTCGAGAGCCCTATTATTCATATTTTTCAGCACATGAAAGTTCTTATTCCTGTACTTTTCTGATCTCAGCAATGATGACCTCCACGCTTACTGCCTAAGTTACATTGATCCAGACAGTCTTAGATTGGAACCTTCGCAAGAACTAAACAGCATTGCATTGGAAAACGTCTTGACCTGGTCAATTCTTGTAGAGATTGACAGTAATATACTGTTAGTTGCCCTCAAAACTGAAAATCTTCTTCATGGGACGTTCATGGGAGTTGTACAGAAGAATAGACTCATTAAGAAAGAATGAAACTTTCATTTCTGTCTTCGTTCCTTTCAAATGGGAATTATACATTTTACCTTTAAGATAGCGATTTTCAAACGGTGTCTGATCATTGATTGAATAGAAACCGTGGATATTATTCCTCCAAAAATCGAATATCTATAGTTTTTATATCGAGGTAAAGAAGTAAACAACATTTTCCAATCAAAGGTTGATTGATTGTAGATTCAATGATTGTCAGTAGAATTAACTTTTAGAACTCACTAATTTATGCCTAGGGTCGTTTTAGGTGAAATTTTACACTTGTTACTTAACAACATCTTGAATGTGAAAGGTTTTAGTTTGTGACCCGTGATAATTATTATCTGTCAGGACAAGATAAAGTTTCAACAGTGTTAAGTTCATAAAAATCTCTGCTAGTCCATTTTTTTTGTAACCTCGTTAACACAACTAATGCTCTTCGAGGTCAATCTGAGGAAAATGGTATTGACCTCTCTGGGATTTTATAATTAATAATGGCAGAAGAGAACTGTTGAAGCAAATTCTTCATTAAAAAAAAATGTGTGTTCATTTATGAATAAAATATGAAGTTATAATTATTTTTTATTCTCATTTCCAGTCCCTATCTTATTAGAATTTCATAAAAAGATTGAAGTTCTCGACCTTTAGACGATGAATTCCTTGACTCTGTAGTATTGCATAAGCCTGAACACAATTTACATATTCCTTAACTATAAATATACATTAATCTGCCATAGGTGTCTCATGCAGTAGTTGAACAATGTATTTTCTAGCACTGAATCCTCAATTAAAAAGGTGCTATTACTTTAAAAAATAATTGAACATCAGTTTAAAGCTCTACACATTTTAAACCAAAGTCAGACAAGCCATTGAATTTAATGAATCCGTCACTGAATAAATTTGCAAAAAGAGAAAAAGAAACCCAATATACAAAAGTATCTATGAATGTTGAGACCAACGTCTTAACATTCAGCCTCAAATAACTTTTTTCAATTTGAACCTGGACCTCTACATACATGTATAAGAATAAAGATGTATGCTTATTGTATTTTTTTTTTTAGTGCAAATGAACACATATACAAACCAGACATTTTTGTAACAACGACAACTAATATTTTCATTTTATTTTATTTAATCAACGTCTTGTATATTTAGAGCATTTAAAACACCTCTTCAGAAGCCTGTATTTCACAGTTTTATAAACGCTCACTATGACTAAATACGGCTCTATGCAACGAAAAAAGTATGTTTGTAATTTAGAAATAATTTTTTTTCATTAGCAATCTAATAGTAAATATTAAATGGTGGATTTTTTAGGTGTTCATGAAACTGAAATATAGTTTTTTTATGCAAAACATGAGCTTTATATTTTTTTATAATATATATGTACTATTAATGGATATAATCCTATTGCATTTCATATACCATTCATTACGAATTTCTGTAACAGTAATTCTATATGTAATATACTTGTGTGTATATATATATATATATATATATATATATATATATATATATATATATATATATATATATATATATGTATGTATATATATTTAACAAATTTAATGTATTAAGTTTAGCTGTATATTACATTCTGCATCTGGGCAGTGAAAAGAGAAAACATGATAACTATTTTGTTATGCAATTCAAATAAGCACTTTAGACCTTTGAGCAAGGCATATGCCTCTTTTTTTTAGATTAAAATGATTAAAAATACATTTTATTTATTTTCTGATCAGATGTTAATTATTGTTAAGAACTATAGTTTTTAATGATTCGCTCACAATTACATTGTTGATGTTGCCCCTAAATACTTAACGTTTATGACCTTACTTTTTGAAATATTACTTGTTTATTTGAATGAATATTGTGGTATTCAGAATATAAAATTAGTGTGCAGATCAAATGTGTCACGGGGCTGCAAAAGAACCTCCTTTCTTATTCTGTACCTCTTGTTTAAAGCCCTTATTTTGTTCTATTTATTAAACCTAAAACAAATGTTCACCCACTCCTGATTCCAGGAAAGAGTAAGTATCCCTAAAACATTGCAATTATTTACCAATTCCGAACATTTTAATAAATGAAACCCTAAACACATCGCGTCACTTATAGAGCGGTATAGACAAGTATGAATGCATGTGTGTGTGTGTGTGTGTGTGTGTATATATATATATATATATATATATATATATATATATATATATATATATATATATATATCAATTTACAGACTTCATTTTAGTCATCTGCTAGGTACAAATCTGCTAAAATGATTTATTAATGTTTATAACTATAAATTATTAAAGTGGACGTTAATAAATAATAATAACTATAAATTATTGTATAAAAATATGATTGTAATTGGGAAATGTCACTTTAGAAACGTTAAACAAAAAAAAATCTTTAGCTTTAATCAGAGGAAAAACCTCAACCGAACATCAAAATTTATAAATGTGTCAAAAGGCATTTAAGAACAAAGAAATTATTAAATTCTTGGTGAAAAAACACGGCAAGTATCAAAAGAACATGTAGTGGAGTCCCATTTTGTCTTCTGCATGGAACTAGAAAGTAGCCACCCCTGTCTAACACTCCTTAATCCGCACTTGGCACCCCTGCATAAAAATAACTACCAATTATTGCACCTCAAAGTATTTGGCATGAAGAGGGTACTCAAGGCGAACAGCTGTTGCATGCATACATAGTCTAAAAATAATCATTAGCTATCAGAATGTGGATAATCCAGCTTAATCATTCATTGAGTCTAGGTGGTTTCTGTCAAAGGGTTATATAAATTTGACCTTTGGGAGCTGATCTTAGCAATGTGAATTAAGGCCTTGGCCTAAATCTAACTTGTTAAACCTAGAATCGTGTGCTCGATTCTCACCTGGGCAATTGAAATTTGTTTAGTGACGAACTCATTTAATGAAGTCCTTGGTCCCACTCTGGCTAGAAAACAGAAACTACCAGTAGATACCCCGTAAGTAGTAAGTAGATACTTTGCAGCAAAAAGTGGACGTTAAAAATAACTCAACAAACATCTTCTTATATTACCTTTTAGTTAATGTCATATGCTATTATGTACATCTCACTGCTCCAACTCTCTGATCGAATTTATTAACATATTTTTATTACGTGGCTACAGTCATCGTTTCGTGGGTAAAGTTAAAAATGTCGCTCAAAGAGCTTTACCGTTTGGAGGAAGAAGAAACCATGCTGTACAAAGACATTAAGGTAAGTACCGTATAAAAATGAGTTAGGTCTGTTCATATGCCCCATGTCATCATTACTAAGTCACAATCTAATATTCCCCTGGGATGTGGCCATACAGTCATCTATGGATCAGAACGGATCTATGCGAATTCCAAAATGGCTACACATCGTATAACTACATAACCCTTTCATACAACATGTTAAATATACTTTTAATTATTTTAAAAGGTTAGGGCTCAGGCTAACCATGTGAGTTTAAGCGTTGGCCTTAATCGCACATGGTAAACCTAGAGTGGAGAACTCATTAATTAAAATCATTAATACCCCCGTAGCTTGAGAAAGTCCGTCACGAAGGGGCTGCGTTAACTAAGCAGATTTCCCACAGGAAGACTTACTACAGATAAATCTACATACTCGAATTGCTGTTACTACGTTGAATGTTAAGGGAATAAATACAAACGGTGCGCAACGTATTTATATTTATCTCAAAACATAAAATTTCAATGAGAACAATATTTGGTATTCAAGTTTCAAATAAAGTGCTTCATAACTTAGTAGAATATTGTTAATATGAGATGAGCAGGAGTGCAGCTTTAATGAAGACCGGAAACTAAAAAATGCAAATATCTCAGTTAATAATCAAGATATTGAAAACGTGTACATAACAACATTTATAGAACATTAAATGTGCAATAAGATTGGCTCTATACAATTTTTCAATCCGACGCATAACAACGGAGATATTAAGAATTGTCGAAATTCTCCCCTTCTAACCCCCCCCCTCCCCTTGTTCCGATTACAGCCAATAACGAACTTGATCTTTCTTTTGTATAAACCGATTATATATCAAGTTTGGTAACGATAAGACAAAAATTGCGGCCGCTAGAGCAGTAACAGACATACATACACACACACACACACACACACACACACACATATATAAATATATATATACAGTTTTAAACGGACCTCATTTTCGTCATCTCCTGGGTAGGATCGATGGACATTTGAAGAAAAATTTCGAAAATCGCTTCACGAGTACGACCTCAATAGCTGATTTCCCTTAAGGGAAATCTGCTAAAAGGTTGTAACCTGTAGATGCCCGTCCCAAATAGCCAAAGTAGCAATAATAATAATTATATTATTCAGAACCATGTGAAATTATTTTTCTTGTCTAAATAAGCATAAATAGTGACTGGACGGGAAATCAGGATTTACACAATAACGAGAAGAGCTAGAAGATGGCTACAAGAGAAGTTTCCCGTTACCTTCTGCATGGGACTATACAACAATAATGAAGCCTATGTAAACAGGAGTTGAGGAGGGAGCATAAGCAGGAGATAAGATGTTAAGTGACAGTGGTACTTAAAAGTGGAAATCAGATGAGTACAAGTGGGGGTTTACGGTAGGCAGAAAAGAAGAAATAGTATATAACTCATTTAATATACAAGCTACATAAAAATGTATAGAAATACTACTGCAGAGCGTTATATGTTAACAAGATAAACTCTGATATTTAATGATATAACTCATAATAACAGAGACATTTATTAAATTTTCTTCCACCCCCCCCCCTAAATCCTCCCTTCTTTTAGGTCTGATTTCAGCCTACGGGTCAGGACACATGCAAGCATAGAAGGAAATGAATAGCCGATGTTCCTGTTAAGTCAGTAACTTTTGTACAGTCTATTACATACAAGATTATGCATTAAACTTTTCCGGTCTTGACTAGAAAATATTTATTTGATCTATACCATACCCCATATTTAACCACTTATTAAAGTCTAATGCTCATATACGTTAATGACAAAAATCCCTACAGAAATTGGGGGGGGGGGGTCGAAATTTCAAAAATCTCCTTTATTATGTGTCGGATCAAAAAATGTTATAAAACAAATGTTGTTAAACTATTGATGTTCTACAAATGTTGCTCTATACATTTATTCCTAACTGATATATTAAGAGAGTAATTTGTATTCTGTTGTTTTCAGCCGTCAGTAAACCCCACTTCTACTCATCGGATTTTTACTTAGGAATAGAGAATATATGGTGAGATGAGATTAGTGCTGTCAAACCAGCTCGTTGGAAATCTGTATAGTTCATGCCGCCCTTACGTGACGTACATTTTTTGGATTACATGTATTTCAAAGGAATTGAAAATGTAAAAAATAGACATAACTCAATCTAGAGATACTAGATTATAGAAAGCATCAACGACTTCTTCTAAAAAAAATTTAATATTTTTTTTCAATCTTTTCAGACGCAATACGTTGATTACAAATTTAAGAAAGTAGTAATTTGTTCCGGCTGCAACGACTTTTTATTTCCGCTCCTTTTTGATTTATACTCAGGCAACGTATTTGGGCATGACACAGTTGTAGAAGTCATTATATTTGTCGAAGAAACTAAAATCAAAGACCTAGAAGTACTGTACTGCAATATTATGACGGCTGGTCTGCCTAACTTAAAAGGTAAATCAATATTATTGACAACAATTATCAAATGTTGTGGCTTTCTTTGTGAAAGGATCCCATCAGGGACATTCTCTTATTAGGTCAGAAATAGGGCTGAGCATCGAAAGCCAACCATCGAAACACACATCCTCCATAGTCATCGATATTTTAAAAAAGGCTAACCTTGACATGTTTAACCTATAAATGACAAGTCTGTATCATACGTGACACCTATGCCGTAAGTTGTACAGGCATGAGCTTGTAACAAACAGGATTATACTGGTGTGCTTAATACCCTCCTATTCAGTAGTCAACTACATGTCAAGGGCATTGCACGCTCTGTCCTCCAACATTTTTCGTACTTTTTCGGAGTGTTTGTGCCGGTAGGTGTCGTATTTGACACAGCCTTGTTGTTTAACTTCCCTTTTGTAAATTTTCTATGACACTGAATTCGCTATTTATCACTGAAGATGAGATTAGAAATGAACTTTTAAGACAAATGGAAGAAAGTGATAGTAATTTATAAATAATAAAAAAAAATAGAAGAGGTACCCGTACTTGCTGTAAATGCCAAAGAAGTATTTGCGGTGAACACATAGAACACTATGGTTTCCCTGAATGTTTTGCCAATAACGAATCATCAAGTGAATAGTTTCATGTTTTTTTTTTGTTTTTTAGCAGTGTCCTTGGATTTTTTTTTGTACTGTGTAGGTTAATATTTGTATATAATTTTTTATACTTAGGTATATTTTTGTATAATAATAATATGCTACTAATATATGCTTCTTGCATATTTATTTCGTAAGAAAAGGTATTACATGTTATGTTATTATATAATAAATACTACATAATATATTATTATACTATAAATATATTTTTTTGCATATTTTTATTTAATATTTCATTTTAAGCTCTCATTGGTGACGAGGGGGGGGGGGTACTATCAAGCACACGCACACACTATTCTTCTTAACTTTTAAATGTTATTTTGAGGCAAGAAGAGTGATTGTGAGCAGAAGAAAATGTAAATGGAGGTAGGTGTCATGTGTGTCACCTACTTGTCAAATTTGTCGTGGGTCACAGCCGTGTCGTTCAAAGGTTAATGCGGAGACATGGTGAATTAGTTTTGTTCCATCGTCTGTTTATGAGCATAAATGTGATAATCTTAGGTTCTTCTGCAGGCAATAAACATTGAAATTTTTCTGTGTTATTAATGTACTATACTTATTAAACGTCAATGATTGGTGGTTTACATGTATGCATAAAAATTATTCTTACAATATGTCCCAAAATCAGTGATCAGATTAAAAAAAAAAAGTTCTATAGTGTGTTTATTAAACGACGAAAATAGGTTTACATACATAGGTACCTACTTCTGAGAATATACAAATTATTTCTACTGCAATGGGTCCAAAAATCATTGAAAAAGTCTTTAATAAACTACGTATTAATTAAAAAAACCAAAAACAGAATTTACACAAAGAAAAAATTAAAACGTCAGAAGTCAAGGTTTTTATTGTGAAGAAAGATAAATACATTTCAGTTTAAATAAATGAACTGAATTATCCATGTTGTAATCTAATGGAGTTATAGATCAGACCAGACTCAGAAGCTCGGGAGTTCAAAGTTTTGGGTTTATAGCAATTTTGCAAGTAAAATAAATTTAGATGAACAACAGTCGTTTTATGCAAAACTGCAGATAAGCTAATTGCTAATGTCAGGCCAGATGTTGTGGGGTCTAGACCAACACAAAATACAATTGTATACAAAATCATATTTATCCCCATTACTATGCACTGGACTGAAAAAGTCTTGTATAACAAAATTTAACATACTAATGCATTAATATTGCTTTTAAACACATTATTCTCCAACTGTAATTTTTTTTCCAGACAGTAGTAAGAACTTTTAATTAAAGTACCTTTATGACTAAATACCTCATCATCGATAGTTAAAAACATCGGTTCTCAACCATCGATGGCAAAACATCCACCATCGATGTTCGTTCCCAGTCAGAAAGATTTCTTCCCATTCTAATTGGTATTTTGTTACTAGCCCTGTTACCCATCTTTTGATAACGGTTGCATCATACTAGCATTGAAACATATAATATTCCACACTGGCATTATCCAGTATGAAATGAAGTTGGAAGGAATTAACTAACTGTCTTACCATTGTTGTTGTTTTGGGTTGAAATAAAATTGGTTTCCCGTGGAAAATTTACCAGATCTGGGCTTTATTTAGTACCTTCGTTGGCAAAAAAAGGCCGAAAGGCTACTTGTTGATGGTGTAGTCATCATTTTTGACCTTTCCTGCTGCATGCGAATGATGAGGAGTTTTCATGGAGGAAATTTGAAGACGAGAGACAGAAAACGTGAATCCAGTTCAGAATCAGAGTGTCTGTTCCAGACATCGCTTGAGTTGAACTTTGGACTATGGCTACTTGTAGACGAACATATTTTGTATTTATTGGAAATATGTGTGCTCATTGCGACAACAATACATTTCTATAGTTGATGTTGCGTTTTTCTTTAATCTGGCATCTGCTAATCAATAAATATTAAGAGGCTGTACTATCTTTGTCGCTCTCATAACGGCGAATTCTTAAACTAGACGTCTATCGCGGCTATTTTAAAAAACAACCTTGTTATGTATTTTTTACTTAGTGCAATAGCTCTAGAAATTATACATGCCTCTCTCTCTCTCTCTCTCTCTCTATATATATATATATATATATATATATATATATATATATATATATATATATATATATATATATATAAATTATGTGGATTATATGTACGTTCCGCTTTTTAAATAGATTTATTTTCCTTTTAAATACAATTGTACTTATAATATGTTACAATGTAGCGAGAACGGAGCCTGGAGCAAGACTGATTTCCACTCTGTATACAATATCCCAGAGTGAAGGAGTGGGAGGAGATGAGCTGGCTTGCCAGCTTGCAACTACATTAACAGTTATTACCATATAACTCCTCCCCCCTTAGAATATTTCTTGAAAAAGAAATATGATATACAATATTAACAAAATATAAGTACAGAATATAATATATAGTATAAGTAGAATATATAACATAGAAACATATAGGTAAAGACATACCTCAAATAATTCCATCAAATGAATTAATAAGTTGTAAAATTATTAAAGTTTATAATTAAATTGTTCAAAAATTATTAAGGAATGATACTCCTTGGAGTGATTTGAGGATTACAATTGTCCGTATTATCACTAGATACATTATTATGTTTAAATTGTAATATTTTCTTAAAATTAATGATAATTACAATTAAAAATATAAGAAGTAGTACATATAATAAAACTGTCCATATACTGGGTGTGATGTAGCTATGTGCCTTATTGGATAGCTGTAGATAGTGATTTGAACTCATATCTTTCAAAGACAATTTTCTGAGTTCCAAAATTTGATCTTTCTCAAAAGTTAGTTCGTCATTGAAATGAAAATTGTTTATGATGTGGGGTCGTCCTGTAGTCTCGCTGGAACTGGATAGCAGCATGTTGTTGTAAAATATATTTCTATCTTGAGTATTTATAAGATATATCCCTTTCAGAGTATAGGAATTCGTCGTTGACTCTTCTCGAATCTTGATTTCATCCGGCGTGGGAAAAATAGCAATATATTTGGTTGTATCCGGAACATGTTCAAGATAGTTCCTTGGGATTTCCAGTTGAGTATAACTGCAATTTGTCGTTTCCTTACGCAAAAGTAGACTTTCTTCACATGGTGAATTTCGAAGATTTATATAATTAGGGTTGCAGAAGAATACCTTGCTTCTTTTACAAACTTGGCCTAAACTAATTACATTATGATCTGATTTTAAATAATAATTACTGCTAGTGACAATTGTGTAATAAGCATTAACTCTATAAAATGGTGTAGAATACAATGAAAATAAATTATAATTTAAGCCGTCTGTTATAGGCATTTTTATGAAATATATGATTTCTTTCCTTCCTACTGCACAAGATACTGACATTAAAGTTTCAAAATCATTTATATTGTCAAAATTTATTGGAAATGGTAATTTATTGATATAGGCTTTCGAGACTTTAACAATTTCATTATATAGTGAATAAGTTGATATAATGCTAGGATGAAGGGTATTTAATTTACAAAATGTTAAAGAATTTTCAATATCTTGAAATATGTCCAAAATTATTTCAAAAATATATTCCAATTGCATGAGTGAGTCTTTTATTCTACTCACAATTGATGTGCTACTTAGGGTATTGCTAATTTCTAAAATTTTTGCTTGTAATTTTAATGTATTATATTGAATGTCTTCTACTGTTTGATTAAAATTGTCCAGAAGTGCCTGGCTTATCGAATACTGTTTAGCAATTTGCTGTTGTAAATTCAAGTCATTATGTTCTAAAGTATTCAGTAATTTGTTTATGTGTTCTCCGTCACTTGAGTCTAGGTTACCAGTAATAAACTTTACTACGCTTCCTAATCCATTGATCAATCCACGTTTATTTCTATTATTTTTATTATGAGCCAAGATATTGCTCAATTTATCATTTATATTTTCTAGAGTAAAATTAACGATTTTGCAATAGTCCTTAAGAGAGTCAGTGCTACTGCGATTGGTTCCAAGTTTTTCAATATAAATTTGTATTTGTCTGTTAAAGATGTAAATTCTTGTACGAGATGATCTAATTTATAGTAGTGAATAAAAGTATGTTCAGTCGCCTGTAGCTTTGCAGGGCCTAATTCAATACTCAATAGTCCTGGGTTTGTGGTAATATTTTGTATGTATTGTCCATATGTTAATGGTAGAACAATTAACCTAAAAATATAATTCAATAATAGAAAACAAATATAAAAAAATATTATTATTAATTATTATTATTAGGAGGAAAGCAACTCATATTCATTGAATGTTTCCTGAAATGTTTAATATATAATAGAATATATAATTATTTATTCAAATATGAATTTTCTTAAGAGACATTTATACAAGATTATCTCATATTCATTGAGAATCTTGGCTTAGTAAGTATAATTATTTTTTCAAATTGAATTGTCTTAAGAGACATGTATACAAGATTATCTCATATCCATTGAGAATCTTGGCTGAGTTGATTACTCATTAATTATCAATTAATTAATCCTCTATGGTTTCTCATATTCCTTGAGTTATAACGCATAGATGAATTAAATATTTTATTTACTTAATTATTATTATTTTTATAATTTTATTTAAATATTAGTGCTACTGAAATTCTACTTTTAATATTTTTTTACTAGCTATTTGGAACAGTTTTACCTAATGTTATAGGAGAATTTTAGTTAGTATTATTTTCGCAACAATTAATGATTAGTCCTTTGACGTGCTGGGTCTTGGCTGTGTTTCGCCAAATTTATATGTTTCAAGTCGAGGTCGTTTTATGTTTGATAAATGAATTTTTGTGCGTGTATTGTAATGTTGTGGTCGAATTTGTGCTGTTTTTAAGTTTTTGTCAATATCTGTAATTTCCTCAGGTTTGTATTTGTTTTTGATTTTACTTTGTTTTTGCTTGTTTTTAACATAAACTTTTTGTGGGACTTCAGGTAGCGGTTCCCTATTCGTGTTGAATTTTTCAATTATCCTTTCTTTTCTCGTGGTGTTTCGTTTGTTAATTTCCTTATACAGAACTTTCATTATGTCCCTGTGTTTGTCTGTATAGTCGTTAATCATGCGTTCTTCGATATCAAAGTCAAATGGGTTGTCGTTTTCAAAATGACCTGTTAGTATGTCCATAGGTTTGTTCTTAGTTACTTAGTGGATTGTGTAGTTGTAGGCAATGACAGCGTATCTGACTTTGGACTCTATACTGTCTTGTTTGTATTCGTCCTGATTGTTGAAGAGTCGTATGTGTTCAACAAGTGTAGAATGAAATCTTTCAACAGGTGAGTTAGATTCGGGGTGTTGTGTCGATACAAAATGGGTTTTAATTTTGTGAAGTTTTAAAAGTTCTTTTACTACAGAGTTGTCGAATTCCAGTCCATTGTCCATGGTAATTTGTGTTGGAATCCCGTGGTGAGAAAAGAATAATATTAATGTGTTGGCAATGTCAACGCCTTGTGCGGACTTTAGAGGGTAAGCTTGAGCGTAACGTGAGAAAGTGTCGATGAGGGTCAAAAATTTTGTTTTGTCTAATGTGATAGTGTCTAAATGTATGATTTCGAACGGTTTCGTTGGTGTTGGTGTGATATTAAATTCAGGTTTTAGAGGTCGTCTGTCATATTTAGTCTGTTGGCAAATTTCACATTTGTTTATGTAAGTCTGTATGGATTTACGTTGATTAGGCCAATAATACAGTCTGCGAATTCGTTGGTTCGTTTCGTCCAGTCCTCTGTGGTTACTTTTCCCAATATGGTACTGTTCTATAACTTCCAGTATGTCAGTTTGAGTGACGACGTCTATAAGTTTTTGCGTGTAACGCATGAAGACACCCTACTTTAATACGTAAAATGTTTCCTACTAATTATTGTGCGTCTTCCCCGTAAAGTGAGACACCTTCATTGTTTACTTGAATGGTTAGTCTTATCATCGGATACATTTAACGGGTCCTGATTTTATTTGAAAGGTGTTTTATAAGTGTTTAAAGTTGTGTGTGTATTTGCCATGGATGACCTAACAGACATTCATGTAGATGGGTAAATACATATAACTTATTTCATTAGATTTTGCTTATTTGTTCGATTAGATAGTTTTATTGTTAGTGTCTTTAAATGTTTGTCATCCAATAGGTTAGAAATATTCTGTCTACTAGTCACTATGATGCCCCAAACATAGGTGTCCTTCCAGAAGGACATCAGGGCAATATGATATCTCTTCTATAGGATAGTTTATAAGTCAAACCTGAGTGTTTTGAAATATTTTTAGGATTATCATTTCATTATTCCCTGCAAACGTAAGAGCCTGTTGTGCTCAGCTTTGATATCATTGGCAGGATGTGTGGGGCGATAAAGAAATATATGCACTATGAATATATGCATACATATAACTTTTGTTGATTTGCTGACCGATCTGAAGAAAAAAGGTATTGAAGCCACAGGAACGATCAGAGCCAACCGTATTGATAAGAGCTGTACACTAAGCAGTGTGGACAAAATGAAAAAGAAAGGGAGAGGTGTATACGAATTTTCAAAAGATATGCATTCAGGAGTTAGTTTTATCTGTGGAATGACAACAGTATTGTCTCCTTGCAACTAATTTTGACACAGTTTATCCCCTGAAATCAGTAAACAGATTTCCAAGAGAAAAGAAAAAGAAAATACACATTCCTCAACCAAAAGCCATTCCCAACTACAACCAGCACATGGGAGGTGTAGACCGTGCTGACCAAAACATATCTCTTTATCGGAGTGGGATAAGAGGGAAAAAATGGCATTTCCCCCTACTAGCACATTTTATTGATGTCTGCAGCATATACATCGATTGAATGGGGGTAATATAGATCACTTGGCATTTAGGACGAGGTTGGCGTGCTCTGTTTCTGGATTCGCATCAGAGAGTTGTCTCTCAACAAGGTAGGCCAAGTAAGATAGCTAAATTAGAAAGTTGTTTTTATCGAATTGATCAAATGTCAACATTTTTATCAGGCAAAAAACAACAAGCAAGATGTCGTCAGTGTACTAAAAAATCTACAACTCAGTGTATAAATGTGATTTGCCTTTACATGTTGATTGTTTCTCATTGTATCATAAAAAATAATTTTTTTTTATAATTTTATTTCATTAAATAACTCTTTTATTAACCATTTCTGATTTTTTATTTTACCAATTTTGAATCTAATAAATGTTTGAAAGAATAAATTTATTTTTATTAAGATGGGGGTTTCTATTTCAGAGTAATGTAAGTTCATGTCATATTATCCTGATGTCCTTCCAGAAGGACATTGCATTATGACAATTTGGTGGTATTTACATTGCTGAAATAAGTATTTGCAAGTCGAATGGTGTCTTTTGCAACAGCTTAGCACGAGAAATCTAAAAAAATCTTTAAAAAAAAATTCAGGGTTATCTGGGTTAAAGTATTTAGTCAGTCTGGAGCAAAAGTTTTCGTATATGTCTGATTCAAAACATAGAAAATATTTTGTTTTGGGAACAATATGTTCTTTTACGAATTTCAGAAAATTATACTCAAAATTATTTTTGAAAATTGGACTATAATCCATTACTTGTCTCCAAATAAGGTAGTCATTACGGGGTCGACGGGGCTATGCTCGATTTGGGATATTATAATTTTGTTTTTCCCTACATTTACGGGACCATTGGCAATTGGTATGGTTGTTACTGTATTTTTGTCAACATTGGTGTGTACTGTCATGTTATCTGTTGATGGGAGCTCGTTTCCGTCTATGTTAACCGCTACAGATGCTGCATCTTGATTCTGTCCAAGTTCAGGGAAGTTAGAGTTAGCTTCATTAAGTAAGTCGTTTATAATTTGTACATGATTTTCGATTGCTACTGGGTGGGAAGTTTCATTGTTGTTCAGTTGTATGCGTGAGAGTGCGTCTGCGTTAGGTTAAGTTTTCCTTTCTTATATATAATTTCATAGTCAAATTCCTCAAGTTTTAATTTCGAGTTAGGTTCTCTTAAGGAAAATAGTCACTGGAGGGGCTTATGGTCACAATAAATTTAGAATTTACATCCATATAAGTAAGGTCGAAAGTATTTAGTCACCCATACGATGGCTAAAAGCTCTTTTTCTATGGTAGAAAAGTGTGTTTCTGAGACACTTAAAGTTCTACTGGCCTATGCTATTGGTTTGTCTGCGTTGTCTACTGTTTGACTTAGCACTGCTCCTAGTGCAACATTACATGCTTCTTTTGTCAAATGAAAAGTTTAGAAAAGTCCGGGTATTGGAGAATTGGTTCGTTCATAAGCGCGTTTTTACATAAAATAAAGCAATTTTTATAGTCTGGGTCGTCAGTATTAATGTGTGCGTTCTTTTTTAAACATTTTGTCATTGTTTTTGTTAAGTCCGAACAGTTCGGTATGAATTTTCTATAATAACCTAGTAATCCTAAAAATTGTTTTATCTGTTTAGGGGTTTTGGGGATGGGGTAGTTTCGAATTGCTAAAATTTTGTCTGGGTTTGGCTTAACTCTGTCAGGAGTTATCATATGTCACAAATAATTTAATTCACGTTTAAGAAATTCTGTTTTGTCGAGTTGAATTTTGAAATTTGCCCTACAAAGTCTGTCAAAAATTTCTGTGAGTGTTTGTAAATGGTCTTGTTGGCTGGCACTGAAAACAATGATATCGTCCAAATAAACTGCACAATTTTTGATTCCGCGAAGAATATTATTCATGACGCGTTGGAAAGTAGCCGGGCTATTTTTACATCCCATAGGCATTCGTCGAAATGCAAAATGACCATCTTCTGTTGAGAAAGCCGTCTTGTCAATACTATCAGGATCCATTTCGATTTGATCGAAACCAGAGGCTAAGTCGATACTAGTGTAGTACTGGCACCGACCTAATTTGTCAAGGAGATCTGTAATAATTGGAAGGGGGTATTTGTCGTCAATAGTCTTTTCGTTAAGTTTTCGAAAGTCAATGACGATTCGCCATTTTTGTTTGCCGGAAGCGTCTAATTTTTTAGGGACAATCAAAACCGGTGAATTCCATGAAGAATTCGAGGGTTGTATTATGTTCTGTTGGAGAATGTCTGAGATTTGTTTTTTTATTTCTTGTCGTTGAACTTCAGGGTGTCTGTACGGTCTAGTGTATATTGGAATTTCGTCTTTAGTTTTTATAACGTTTTTAATTTGGTTCGAAAATGAAAGAGGTAGGCCTTCCATGTGGAACAGTTCTGAGTATTTAGAAACTAATTTTGTGATGGCTGATTTTTTTCGCTCTATTCATATGGTCAGTCCGTAATTTACTCGGGTCAAATTTTAATTTCTGTGTGCTAAAGGAATTTATCTGTGCGTTAGTTTCAATGTGGTGTATATGATATGTTGGGTGTAAGGGCTCTACTGCAAATGGTCTTATAAGGGTTAACTGTCGTACCTGCGGGCTGTGATTGATAATTGGGCAATAAGCCTCAAAATTTTACACCTTAATGACAGTTTCCGGAATTTCTAAGTATTTTGTTTTAAAAGTAGGTAGAAGAGCGTCACCGTCTTTATAATTTTGAATTTGTATTTTAATTATATGTTGAGATTGAGCATCTAGTAAATATGTCTGAAGGGGGTTATTTGTGTCATGATACTTTAAAGAAATTGTTCTATGAGGGGTGGCTAAATTGTTTTTGGTGAGATCAATGGTCGCTTGTAAGAGTTTTAGATTGTCCAGTCCCAATAACATGTCAAAATGTTTACGGAAATCAAACATATGGAATTTTAGTTTGCACAGAGGACTTTTAAAAAGGTTAGTCATGTTAATTTTTGTTGAGTATTTCCCAAGGGAGTTGCCGTGGACAGTAAAAATCTGAAAGTGTTCCTCGTGAATGTCATTGGTGAAATATTTTTTGGCTATGGTTTATTGGTTCTTACAAATGATTTGGTACTACCTGTGTCAATAAGTATGCGTAAGTTATAGTCAGGGAATGTTATGTATGGCAATAAACTGTTGTCATCTGTGAGACTCATCAACTGAAATCGGGGTGTTGAGGGTCTCCGTCTAAAAAAGGGTGTTGGTTAGTCTGTGAATTGTCATGTGGGTTGTTCGTCTCAACCGTATTTAATTCTTCGACAACATAGTCGTTGCCCATGATGGGGAGTCGGAGTTGTCGCGAGGGGGATGTCTGAGGTGGGTTTCTTTGACCTCTCAGCTGTGGGAAAGTATACTGGGATGACCCAATAGACATTGGAGTCGGTTTGTACTGGGAATTATGATCTCGTCTTGTGTTCGGGGCCTGGGATCTCCGCTCAGTCGGATGTGCTGAGGTAGCAGGTATCGGGTTCTCGTGCCTTTGTTGTCCGGGAAACCAGCTCTGTGTGACAGGGGCAATCACTTTATTGCTAGGGGACCTGGGCACGAAAGAATGTGAACGTGTGACGTTATGTTGGGGTCTAGAGAATTGGTAGTCGTTAGTGAGTATGTTTAAGGCGGCGTTCAGATCGTCAGGGTTTTTAGTACGCATAAGGCTGCCTAAAGGCTCTTGTAGGCCTTTTAAGAGCACTCGTAATGCGAATTTTTTACAATAGGGGACAAGTATAGCACTTGATGTTGGCTCTGTGTGGGTCAAGATATATGAAACCTGTAAAGTAAGAAGCTTTTGAATTCTTTCATAAAATTCGAAGGGTGACTCTTGGTTATATTGCTGTAATCGGGCTATTTCTATACCTAGTGTGTATGAGTCGCGTCTGTCCATATATGCATTTGTTAAAGCAGTTTTAAGGTCGTCAAAATTAGAGATTTGGGAATTGTATATCAGTTCGGCTGCTGGGCCTTTAATTTTTGCAAGGATAGATGACAGTAAATACTCATTTTGGAAGTTATCTGGTTGCTCATGGTTATAGAACTGTGTTAGCAATTTGTGGGACACCGACAGAAAGCGAGCTAGTAATTCTGGCTCTACGTGAAACTCGGGTACCATATCCAAATATTCTTTACGTAAAGCCATTGTACAGTCAGAAAAAAATGAAATACTTAATTAAAAGAATATAAGAAAACTTAAATACTAAAAAGTACACTAATTCGTCAAAAACAAAGTAAAAAGAATATTAATTTCTTAAAAAAAAAGTCTTAAAATTTCATAAAATGAGAGAAGTTATCTTAAAATTACTTATTAAAATAATAAAAATAATATAATTGATTTAAGTATTATTTTAATAACACAGGCCAACGATGAAAAAACTTTTTTAATGAAAATACCTTATTCTTATGTTGTTTAGGTTGCTGAATCCAAATATGATGCTTAAAAAGTTGTATCACCCACCATTTATTCACATTTTATAGTTAAATTCATGAAATAAAGAAACATTTTTAGAATTTAACAGCTTTTTCATAGTTAAGATAACATGAAAAAATAGGTCTAATGAACAAAGATGATGTTGGCAGCACTGCTGAAACACATGCTAAACAGCTGATGTTTTGTTTATTTTCAACATAACCTCACTTTTACGTTTCCTGTACATGTGCTCAGTGCAATGTCTCATCGCGGCTGTAAAAACTCTGCTGACAGTTTTTGTTATATTTGTGGTGAGTTTGTTATTAAAAAGCACCAAAGAAACATTACAGACTTTGTGAAAAAGGTTTATCTAGCATACTTTGGAACCAAACTTGGAGACCAGGATAAACCTTGGGCACCGCATAAGGTATGTTATGTATGTGTTGAAGACCTCAGGAAATGGTCAAAAAAAGAGAAAAAAACACTTTAAATTTGCTGTTCCCATGATATGGAGGGAACCAAAAAATCATTCCGATGACTGTTACTTTTGCAGTGTAGATATTACTGGTCATAACTCTAAGAACAAGAAGGTAATAAGCTACCCTAACCTTCCGCCATCCGACCAGTAGGGCACGGTGTAGATTTGCCAATCCCGGAACCACCAGAGGACTTAAATTCTATTGAAACAGAAGTATTTTCTGATGTACAGTCGGAGTTAGATGAACACGATGAAGAATTACAATGTGTTACAGAAAATGTAGAGCTTAAATTGTTCACTCAGGTCGAGCTTAATGACTTAGTTAGGGATCTGGGCTTAACAAAAGAAAAAGCTGAACTGCTTGGCTCTAGGCTAAAAGAAAAGAACTTGCTGGCGGCTGGAACCAGCTTTCATGTGTATAGGAAGAGAGAACAACAATTTTCGAAGTATTTTGAACAAGAGGGTGATTTGGTGTACTGCTCAGACATTCATGGTTTAATGAATGAGTTTGGAATTGAATACAAAACAGAAGATTGGAGGTTGTTTATTGATTCATCCAAAAATAGTTTGAAGGCAGTTTTACTACACAACGGTAACATGTATGCCTCTGTACCTGTCGGTCATTCTGTACATATGAAAGAGAGTTACGAAAATCTAGAAATAGTGTTAAATAAAATAGGTTATTCTGCACACGGTTGGATGATATGTGGTGATTTGAAAGTTACGTGCATGCTCCTTGGTCAGCAAGGGGGTTTTACCAAATTTCCACGTTTCTTGTGTGAATGGGACAGTAGAGCTTGGAATCAACATTGGTGCAGAAAGAACTGGCCTGCTAGGGAGTCTTTAAAGCCTGGCGAGAAGAACATTTTACGCAAAAACCTTGTAGATCCAAAAAACGTGCTCCTACCACCACTACATATTAAGTTAGGTCTCATGAAACAGTTTGTAAAGGCTTTGCCTAAAGATGGGCTTTGTTTCAAATATCTCTGTCAGAAGTTTCCACACCTTTCAGAAGCTAAACTGAAAGAAGGCGTCTTTACCGGGCCTGATATTAGAAAAATGATGTTTGACGTTAACTTTGAATCCACAATGACCTCAAATGAAAAAGAAGCATGGGTTTCATTCAAGCAAGTTGTCACCAAGTTTTTGGGAAATAAAAAAGACCCAGAATATAAGGCTATTGTTGCTAACATGTTAAAAAAATTTGAACAGTTAGGATGTTTGATGAGCCTGAAAGTTCACTTCTTGAGCAGCCACCTCGATTACTTCCCGGAAAATTTAGGAGATGTTAGTGAGGAGCAAGGTGAGCGTTTTCACCAGGACGTTAAAGTGATGGAAAAACGTTACCAGGGCCGCTGGAATACCAACATGATGGGGGATTACTGTTGGTCACTTCACCGGGAAGTTCAGCAAGCTATTCATCGCAGGAAAAGCTACACAAGAAGCTTCAAGGAAAAAAGGGAAAGAAAATATAAAGCAATTCCAGTTGACAAGTGAACCTTGTATCATCACATAAAATTACTATTCCAAGTATTTTACTGTAAATACAAACCATTTTTACGATTCTACAGTGTTTCATTGATTTCCCTATATACTGTAAATGGGTATTAGACTATATATAATAAAATACATTTTGCTTGGAAACTAAGGGTGATACATAAAAACTACGAGCAGATTTGGATTCAGCACATAAAAATCTATCAAGATCAGCTATTAAAATTAAAAAAGTTTTCAAAAAGGTTTTTTTTTGTTGGCCTGTGTAATCTGTTTGAAATTATACTCAATATATTTTTAAAAAAAATCTTTCAAAATTGACTTTATAAAAACTATTATTAAAAATTTTACAATATAATAAAATTATAACCTTACAAGAAGCAAAGCATTTTCTGTGTCACTTGATGTTCCTTCAAGCTGCTCTTCTTCTGTCAGGTTGCACGTGCAGGGCCGCAAATTGTTGAAACAAAACTCCTCTCGTATTCTTCGAAATCAGTCGACCCGTCCTACCGGCTGCGCCAATTATGTGGATGATATATACGTTCCGCTTTTTAAAAAGATTTATTTTCCTTTTAAATACAATTGTACTTATACTAAGTTACAATGTAGCGGGAACGGAGCCTGATTTCCACTCTGTATACAATATCCCAGAGTGAGGAAAGAAGTGGGAGGAGATGAGCTGGCTTGCCAACTTGCAACTACATTAACAATTATTACCATATAACTTATTTATATATATATATTTGTTTTTTGAATGCACATCTCAAAAACTAACAGCTTGTGGTCAGAATATTGCCCAACCAAATAAAACACCCAGATAAACAGAACAAGTATAAATAAGTTCTTTTATCCATTTTCAAAAATTTGCTTTCCTATACCCGCCTACAGTCCCGAGGGCCTAGTAAAAGGCCGAATGTATTAGGTAGGACTTCAGGAGAAAGCTACCCAAACTGGTGGGGGCCTATCAACTCCTCTACCTACCAATATTTTATTTCCTGAACTTAAAAGAAAATGCTTATAATTAAATATTTAATACACAATCCTCAGGAGAATGGGAGTTCAAAGTTTTGGGTTTATAGCAATTTTGCAAGTAAAATAAATTTAGATGAACAACAGTCGTTTTATGCAAAACTGCAGATAAGCTAATTGCTAATGTCAGGCCAGATGTTGTGGGGTCTAGACCAACACAAAATACAATTGTATACAAAATCATATTTATCCCCATTACTATGCACTGGACTGAAAAAGTCTTGTATAACAAAATTTAACATACTAATGCATTAATATTGCTTTTATTCTCCAACTGTAATTTTTTTTCCAGACAGTAGTAAGAACTTTTAATTAAAGTACCTTTATGACTAAACACCTCACTTCAAGCTTAAATTTCAAGTCCTGTTTATAGGAATAGGTTTCTTTTTACAGGAGACAGAGAATAGAATCATCAGCATATGAAGAATAGAATCATTCCAGATGGGATGTTTGCTAAGTTTATGTAGCAATTGCATACAACCTCTTAATATTCACATTGTTGGAACTCTATTTAATTTATATATTCTACATTAAAATATTCCAGTGGGTGAGGCTATGAACAAGCCCCAGATCCAAGGTTTGTAGTATCGGAACTCCCTTTTTGATAACTCATAAGGATTATTATAATTATGATTCATAGCAGTATAATTTAAATATAATAGGCCTGAATAATTTAAAAATGCATGTCATGTATAAGTATTCAGGATGAATGACTTATTTTCAATAATTTTAATAACTTACTCTGACCTTAGATCTTAAACTTTCTTCACAATTGAACTCATTTAAAGCTGCGGATGTCATAATTATTTATGTAGACATAGACTGGGGATGTCCAGAAAAACCTAAACAAAGGATTGATGGTATATGGGAAAAGTTCTTCCTTCTAAGAGATATAGTAAGTCATTTTTAAAATATCTAGAATTATCCCTTTTGACCATCCAAAACTCAAATACAACAAGTCTTAGAATGTTGAAATTTCATTTTTAGGGATTTTATAATATTTAGCCGAGCACTTTTGATTGAAATCTAGTCAGGGTTTAAAGAGGGCCGAAGAAAAAATTTCAAATATGTGTGTTCCTATGGGAGATAATAACATTTTTAATGAGCCTTTTTGTTTATGCTAAAAAGATCAATAAATTATTGTCTATGATGTGATTTATGTTGGTGCATTGAATGGGAATGTCTTAGTAGAGAAGAAACTAATCTTGGGACATATTAGCTTTAATGATACAGTTACATACGAACATTTGGGGGCCACATGGCAGACTGGAAAATGAGGGCTGCCATACAGAACAACCACAGCTGACCAAATACTTATACAATAATTACTTCCCCAACAATTTATTTGAAATAGATATCATATATCACTTTCAATTAATTTTAAATGAAGTGTAGCAAAACATTTTGAGACTTAATAGGTGAACATGGAAGTCATGTTGTGCCTATATCAGAATTTTAAAGAAAGGCTATTAAAAATAATGTTTATTTAATATATTTTTAACATTTTATTCTCAGAG
Organism: Riptortus pedestris; assembly: GCA_019009955.1. NCBI lineage: Eukaryota > Metazoa > Arthropoda > Insecta > Hemiptera > Alydidae > Riptortus > Riptortus pedestris. Next base: position 82,855,536 of record CM032231.1, on the reverse strand, counting down.
AGTTAGCCTTGGAGGCCTCAATGTCTTTTTTTTTTAATTACAGGCAATGTCTATTGATGATCTATGCAATCAGAAGACAATAGTGTACTTAATTGGTGACTGTTTGAGTTCTATTCGGTTTCTCATTGGCTTATATGCTTTAAGATTTCCCCATAAAAACATACATGCTGTAACAAGACAGTATGAATGCCAAGCTGCTGGTATTATTGCCACAAAACTTAAAGTATGCAGTTTTTTTAACTACTATAAATTATAATCTCCTTTTTTATCAATTATAATTTCATCCGTTTCTCCTGGATTTCACCCTACATTACACAGCTCAATAAAGTATGGAATTGATAAAATAATATAGGTTTAATGGTCAATGATTAAGTAATTAAAAAATAGGCCAGATATTAAGTTAATATTTAAAACAGATTAAAGTCATAAGAATATTGAATTAACCAAGAAACCTATTATTCTGACAATTAATCCTTGGTGATTTATTCAAAACATGTTTAGCATTTATTAGATAAATATATTTTGGCTCATCTATTTTCAAGAAAACGAAGCTACCAGTGTCAAGAAAACCTCAATATTTTTTTAATCTAACCAGCAACATCTGTCACTTTTTTAATTGTTGTTTGGTATTATTGAAACATATTATTCTGAAATACATGGCAATGTTATGGCTTATGTTTGCTGTGGCTTATTAAAGGCACCTTTTCTATAGTCCCACTGCTTGTTAGCTCTCTGATAATATTATTTTGAGCTTAGAGGACTCAATGACAATATATTTACTCCTACTCATTGTATATTGACTCTTCAATATACGATTACAGAGACTGCAAGTGCAGTCTCTTGCTGGTTGTCGAATGAGAATTTCTGTTCATCACCTGGGTATGGGTTCTGTTCGATTGAAGAACCAGAAATGGAAGAAAAAAAATGAGGGAGCATGGGCGATACCTGAAAACCATAGTAATAATTTCTTAGCTGGAAATCATCCCATTGTTCCTTTGCTTTCCCACCTGAGTTTGTAATAGAAATTTTCAGATGTACACTAATAGAGAGGGTTTGGTAATAAAGAGGCATATTTGGCTTATTATTCTCTGTCGGCCCTCAGTGTTCCAAAGGCAAGCAAGGCATTTTTAAGGCCAGCCTCAGAAAGGCTTTGGCTAGTCTTTGGTAAGCATTGCAATTGGCTCTGGGTCTGATTCTCAGATGCACTGTTTGAATAAATTAAATTCTAGGTGGAAAGATAAAATTTAGTACCTTAAATATTGAGTCAGAAAGAAAGGAGGTACCTAGCAATAAGATGAATGAAGTCACAGCAATGTGGTGCGACAACTGGTGGTGAGATCTAGGTTTATAGTTTATATGTGAATTAATGAAGCAGATATATATTTATTCATTTTTTTTTTTCAATGTAAGGGAATAGAAACAAATATTTGTTACTCTAATATAACAGTAAACTGAATTTTAAGAAAATAAGAGGTAATGTTTATTGGTTTACTAGTCTGAGCTTATTATTTATAGAAAGATAAATAAATTCACAATTTGAACAGTGAAAAATGATTGTATGGGGTGAAATATTCTATAAAAAGGAGATTTGCAATCCTTGGTTAAAGAAGTCATTCAGGGATACTGAGAAATATAATCATACTTACTAATCATATTGTTACTAATAATAATGACTACTACTCTATTGCTTTGAAAATTATAGATAACTAAATAATAGCTAACTAAGAAATATTTAAAAAAATGGCTTACAATATGTATTTGATTTCAATTTATAGCATCAATTACAGTATTTTAAACTATAGTTACCCATGAAAGAAATTAAAGGAATTGCTGTATTTGGAGAAGAGATTGTTGAAGCCACCAACAGCTGGATTGAGTATGATGAAAATGACATAGAAGATGATGTTTATGAAGAGAGCCTTATGTATTATAAAACGGACATCTTTGAACTAATTAAGGTATGTATACTATTCTATTTGTATTTACTTTTTCCTGTGACTAAACATTCATCCTTGTTTCAATTCTAATATCATGTCCAGGGTACAAGACTGGAGAGAACATTATAGTGAGAGTGTGAACTACAGTTTACACTCATATTGTCTATCATAAGTTAACTTATGCTGGCTTTGGGCTACTGAGTGAGGCTCTCAATAGTTCTGGCATTAATTTTCACCACCCTTGACAGAGTTCTATTGCTAGGTAGTCTGAAGCAGAATGCAATGGAAAACCACTGTAGACCACTTTGTGATCCTCTTCCTTCCATTGTTCATTCTCATGGAAATCAGGATTTGTTCACAAGTGTAGCTCGAATATACAACTGATGAAATGAATGTTAGACATTATTAGGATCTAGAAAATATCTAGGCCTAGCTGCCCTGTATCCTCAATGAAAGCAGAAGAAAATGTGTTGACATTCTATCTGTCCCACTCATTTTTTCTTAATAAGAAAATTTATATAAAGACCTTTAATATGATTAATATCGGAGGTGGGCAGCAATCCAAGTTGTAGTCCCGCAAATTGCATACTACATATTGCTATAACTATGTAATTGCACAATATCTTGAGCAACATAATTGTTACTAGATAATGTCTCAAATGTGGTTAGATGGTTCATTACATGACCACATTTTGTCCATCAAAAGCTGTGTAGGTGGCCTTTAGTCTTCATGTACTTTTAGGAAACTATTCTATAAATTTTTATAAACATTTCTTTATTGTGTTTAAAACTCTATTATTCCAGGCTACACTGAATGATTCATAGACTGTTCGATTAATAAATAATAAAATCACACGTATTTGTGCAATAACTCCTCTAAATCGTTTATTAAAATTAATATTTGATCAATAGTTGGTTTCTTATATTTTTATAGAGACATTACTCTGCCTTGAAGATTGATATTTTATTAATTATAGTTGTCCTAATTTTGTCTATTGACTAAAGCAAGTGGAAAGGAGGACAGCATCTCATCCTTCTGACAAGAAGGCAGAAGCTCCATTCATAGGAAATACCTTGAATCAAATTTTATAAGTTAGTCAGTAAAACATAATGATATTCTGAATTTGGAAATGATTTTGTACCATAATATTTAACTCTATTCTACTCTAATTAATAATATTCTATTAGTATTCCGACCTCAGTTTCAGGAAAAGAAAGTTATTATCTTCCTACATTAAATCTTTATTTATACAAATAGTTTCACCACATCATTGACATCTTCAGGTCATAATATTAAAAAAAGAAAAGAAACTAAAAACTATAATAGTATCGCTAGAGAATGGGTAATAAAGTAGCTACCCCCTGTCAATCTACTCATGCAGGTTGAAAACATCTTTCTTTTCCTGCTTTGCTGTAGTGCTGGATCAAGCAACATCGACCACTCAACATTAATCTGAGTTTGGTGTCTTGGAAATACTAAGTTTTAGTAGTGTATGGTTCCTCCCTAATTTATTAACATCCACTTTTTGCTGCCAAGGCTATTTGGGACGGGTTATCTACAGGTTACCACCCTTTTCTAGCCAGAGTGGGACTAAGGACTTTATTTAATGAGTTCTTCACTAAATAAATTCCTATTTGACCAGGCTGGAATCTAACTTGGCACTTTAGGTTTACTATGTGGGATTAAGCCCTACGCTTTCACTCACATGCCTAACTTGAGCCCTGTAAATATCTTATTAATTTTATTGAATGTATTGTATGGTTTTAAGAGTTTGGGAAAATACAATAAATGTTATGGCTAAAGCAGTTCGATCTAGCAAAACGGGGATTCAAAAGTACATTTTTAAGCCTCACATTGTTGAAAGTCTGCTTAGTTACAGCCCCAAAGTTGAGTACTATTACAAACACCCCTCTTGAATGAGAGATTGCAGGCAAAGCAAATCACTAGTTACATTCTTAATAATTTATTATAAATTCTTTTAGAAAACTACCATTATCACTGGAATCATGAATGCAAATGGTTGTAGGTATTTCTCTCTTCTTCTGTGATAAAATAATTTTAAAAATTAATTTTAATAATTAAGGAAAATGAAGCAATAGCGTTCAAATGCATATAAAGATGGCATAATTATTTTGTAATCAGAACTAAATTTTCCTCTAGATGAATGAAAAAAGAAAGGACATTATAGAAATACTGACTGGTAGGAAAAACATGGGGATGATTGATATACCCGACATTGATGGACTTCACTTTTTTGTGAGTATTTCTTCATCAAAATTTTACTTGAGTATTTACGTACAGTTTTAAGGGATGTTTTTATTAATGCAGGACACTAAAATAAATTGTTACATTTTATTCTATTGTAATTAATGTCTCATATATTCATTATCCCTTCTAAATTATGGAAAACATTATTGATATATTATATATAAATAAAAAATATATAACCAGCCAAATGAAGTCCATGGAATTTATTTCAGATATTTAAAATGTATTTACCATAATAAAGTAATGAATTAATTCTTAAAGCTTATGAAATGAAAGGAGTGACTCTAAACTTTGTAAATTTTATCCACACTCAATTTAATTTTATTTTAGTACTCAATTTTTTTTTACAGAGAGATTTGTTAGAATGGAAGGAATGTGACAGGTGGTTTAATTAGGAAAAATACTCCTAAAACTTAAGATTCGGGCTGGCTTAAGAGCTTGGTCAACGGAATAATATGAAACTAACCACCCTAGATAAGAGTAGAGGTGTTTGACCTATATCACATCTTTCCGTTTACTCATAAAACATTTTTTGAATATATTGAAAAAAGTTTAAACACTCAACATAGTCAAAGTAAAAAAAAAATAGTTAACCCCACCAAAATGGATGAAGCACTTGCATATATAACCCAGAATACAATCTTCCCTCTCAGTGTGAACTTACACCAATGGGAATTGTCAAACTAATTATATATGCAGTATAAGAGAATTTATACTAGACACCCAATACTACTCATAGTTTATTTTGTGTCTGGCATAAATTCTTTATTCTTTACATAAAAATAATTATGTATATGTTATGTTAGAGTCCCTACAAATATTTTAAATTTTGTTGACTTTTATATTTTATATTGATTAATGTTTTTTTTTAAATATATTTTCAAGTTATTGTGATTAATGATAATGAGTGGAGTTATCTGTTGCACTGATGATGAAGCAGTAGTCTCCAAAAACACGTCCTGAAGGAAAACAAATTATCTCTGTGGGAGTAACATAACATTTGCAGTAACGTGTAAAAAGGAGAAGAAGTCACATAGGTGCACATGAATGCATAGTTGCAATGCTGACTCTCTGACCTGGTATTTCAACTCTGTGGAACTCATTGATTGATTGATTCAGGACTGATCATATATAACTGGTGGCAAAATTTGGCTTTTAATGAAGAGATAACTAGTAGATTTTAATGACCTTTTCCCTCTGATATATGGATTTTACAACCACTGCCTTCAATAGGAATAAACATTATATACTCAGTACCTAGCTCATTTTTCTTAAATATCATCCTGGTCATTGAGCCAAAGGAATATGTTCTATTGAATCTGGAATAATGTGTCCAATTGTCTTCAATAGGCTTTTACTGCAAATTAAATTCATTATTGATCATTAGGATTCCTTCATTCATTGGTTTTAATTAATAGGAGCTTAAGGAGCAAGATAGCTCCATAGAAATCCAAGGACATGAAGAAGAAGAGAGTGCCAAGCCTTACTATAAAGAAATTCCAGTCGAAGAAGAAGAAAATGTAGAACTCGGAGAAGATGTAGGAGAAGCTTTTTTGGAAGAAAATGGAAATGAGGTATTGTATTAAAAAGGCATTTAACTCATTAACTCTTAATGTCATATCTTAGTCTCATTATTTCAAAAATTGGTTTAAGCTCCTAGGGACTAGAGATGTATAAATGACCTATAATAATATATTCAATGAATAAATATGTTCAATAATACAATTCTTGACAAACAAAGCCATTGAGCTTCTGAAAACTGTTGAAAGCACAGTTGAGCCACTGGTCCAAAGAGCCAGAAAACAGAGTTTTCATGTTAGCAACACCCAGTTTGTAAGGCAAGAGATATATATTTTCTCATATTTGGACAAAGAAGAGAGTTTTCTTGATTTTACTAAGAATTACAAATGCATTTGGAGCTATAAATTTTACAAGTATGACATTTGAACTTATTTTAACTCTAAGCCTGACTTAAATATAGTGTCGAACTGGTCAGTATTGGGATCATTATTCATGTGGCTAAAGGAACCCTTCATAAAAAATGACATCTCAGAAAATATTGAAGTTTTTCTTTCTTTTTCTAAAAGTTATTTATTATTAAGGGATTTAAAAATGTGTGTAAAGATGGCACAATTATACAAAAATACTTATTGTCTTATATATCCTTTCCAGATATATATATATATATATATATATATAAATATATATATATATATATATATATATATATATATGTGTGTGTGTGTGTGTGTGTGTGTGATATTTATCAACTTATTAAGTACTGTATATAGTCTGGTATTCTGAAATTTGCAGTTACTTGTTTCTGAGGGTCAAGTAATGATTTTCAAACATATAGCCATTGTGTTCAGCCAAAATGTAATTTTGTACTGCTATTTTGAGAATGTGGTATAGCTAAATTTACAACATCCATTGAAAAATCAAGGAGAAATAATACAGCCAGAGTAATACCAAAATTCTTATAGAGAGAAAACATTTTATTCAAATAAATGCATATGATAAAAAAAAAAAAAAAACTAAAAAAAAAAAACTACCAAAAATGTTGATAATCTGAACTAGATTCTTCTTTTCCAGGAATTACCTAGTTTCTTAACAGATGCCTCAGACATTAAGGTGCACCAGTTTCAGATGGGAGAAGACAAAAAGGTAATTTACTGTGCTAAAGTTAATTTGAAAAAAAGAAACTCAACTAAATTATACAAACAGTCTAACATAATGACATAATTTTCAAAAAAGTCTCAATTGTCCACCAATCCAACCCAGGATATGATGAAAATGAGGTCCACACACACACGGAATCTGGTTACACTCTGTAGTCACAATATTTGTTGGATCATTACCAATCTAAATATTTAAAAATAATAATCAATTTGATTAATGACTGAACCAGTGAAAAAAGAGGGGGCAGAGGGCAGAGGGCAGAAATTTCGAAAATTTAAAATATCTCTGTTATAAGTCAATAAAAAAACTTTTTAGGGGCAATTTTATTACATATTTAATTTATTATAAATGTTATTTTATATATTTTATCTCTATCTTAAATATTAACCGTGATAGTTGCTTTATTTAGTTTTGAGCCTTTTGTAAACCACCATTCCTACTCATGTTATATTAACAATGAGCTGTTAACTCAGAAACAACTTTATATGAAGCTTAAAAACAAAGTATTGCTTTCTTTGAAATTTGCTCCATATATGTAAATATTTTCAGTGTGACACCATCATTTAAGATTTTATGATCTAGACTACATGATTTTTATTTGATCAACACCACACTCGATATAAAAAGGTTCATGGACAATTGAAGATTATATTATGCACTGGTTGAATCAATAGTAAAAATAATAGTGAAATCAATAAAAGGTGAGAATAATTGAAAATACAAAATATCTTGGTTACTATGAGTAAGATTGAAAATTTTTATATAATCAATGTTTTTGAGCGTTTTACAATAATTGTTTTTTTACCTGTTTTCTCTGTCTCAATATAAACAGAGTTATTTGTACATTCCCTTCTTCTACTCATCTGATTTTCACTTTAAGTTCTTTAGTCACTTAATATCTCAAGTAAAATTAATTAAATAAGTTGTTTTCTACAAATACTTCATTTCACCCTTATACATTCATTTAATAGCATCACCATTTTCCCGGTTCATGTTGTGCCACTGTAGAATTCCATCCATTACTTGGCAAAGATGCAGTAATTTTTCCTGAGATTCTTGAAATTGTTTATCAATTGGATGAACTAGTGCTAATATCTCAGGTGATATTTGCTTGTATGTTATATTAAAGTTCTGTTAAAAACAACACTTTGTATTTATGCTTTAAATAAGACCACCCATGATAAATTGACTTATTGTAATGTGAGATGAGTAGAAGTGTGGGTTTAATGATTGCTGACAATATTGAAATACAAATAACTAGTATTCATGATACGAAAAAAATAAATGGAAAATGAATGGAAGAAAATTAAGTTTCCAACAAGATTTATTATATATCATTTTTTTTTTATGTTACTCATAATGACAGAGCAATTTTGTATTGTAGATTTTTCCCCAGGGCAAAACTCCCCTACTTCTAGTCCAATTTCAGCCATTTTCAAATTTGATCTTTAGTTTTACATGAAATGCTTAAATTAAGTTTGGTAATGATCAATCAAAAATTGTGACTGCCTTAGTGTTAACATCCCTAAAGCAAATTCTGCTTGGCAAAAGGGGTAAAAAAAATATTTTCTATGGTTTGAGAATTTGCTGATTTGAGACTCATATGCCAAAGACCATAAAAATATCAATCCATTTCAAAACAACAGAAAATCTTATTTCTCTCAGAATTTTGGTCGATCCACTATTATTATTCTAATCCCTTTAATCTTTAAAGAAATACTACTATGTTGTAGTAAATACCAAATATAAATAAATTAAAATGATTTATGGACTATTTGGTTTATTCTAATACTCTTCAATGTTAGTATTTAAGTCAAAACTAGATAAAAATATCTAGTAGATCTTCACTAATAAAGATGCATTCTAAATTAGAACTCTTTTACAGTTCTTAAAGAAGATATGGACCAATGAAGATGTTGAGGCTTGGATGAATGAAAGATTTCCAGATCGTAAAGATACAGGAGCCGAACTGGTCGAGGGCACCAAAAAGCCATTCTCAATGAGTAATTTATTTTTCTTAAATTTATTTATAATTTGATTGATACTAATTTACATCAGATTTTTTTTTATTATTGAAATATATATTATTTCCAATCCAAAGTCCTGTGCACAATGTTAGATGCTCCATATTATATTACAATCCATCCACATCCTTCATAAAGATCTTAATATTCCATTTGTAAAGGCCCTAATTCCCTTGAGATTGAGTTTATCAACTACATAGAGCCTTGAGAAAGTTAGAAAGTAAGAGAAGTGAAAAACTAAGCAGTATCTGTTTGTGTAATTCGGATTAAAAAGTGCTTACAACTTAATTTTCATACTTCTTTTATGATAAAAAAAAAGGGTGTTATTCATATTTATATTTCCTGAATATAGTAGTTAAAAAACGTCAGTCATGCAGTGGATATGTAAACTAATATCGACACACGGGCAATCTAACCCCAAAATCTATTATCTACTTCTCTTGCATAAGAAGCCTGTGTAAACAAGAACTAAAATGTATCCTGGACATGAGATGTTCAATGACTCAGTTACTCAAAGTAAAAATTCTATGAGTAGAAGTAGGGGTGGACTGAAGGCTGAAAACAAAAAAGAAAATACAAATAACTTGTTTACTATTTGAATTACATAAATTAATTATGTATATGAATAAATTTCTCCATTAAATTTTAAAAAATATTGATTTTTGTTCCAACTAATAATGAATGAGACATTTTGAATTCACTCTCCCATTTTGAATCTTCTCAACCCCTCCTGCCTCTTCCTAGTTAATTTTAAAAATTAAGGAGTATAACTTTTAAAGTTGCATGTAACAGTTAAATATTAAGCATGGTTTTGATCAAATAAATGTTTTTGAAGATAGAATGTAAAACTTTAATTGATAAAATATTTGTATGTATCTCATCTATTAAATATTTCTTGAAAATAATATTCAGCATTTAAGCTTAAAATTTAAATTTACAAGATTGGTCTTAATTTTTTTCGATGTGACCCATAATAATAGATACTTTGAATTTCTGATTTTCCCCTCTCTCCCCCTGGCCCGATTTGAACAATTAACAATTTGATCTTAAGTTTTACATAAATTGATTAAATATTGAGTTTAGAATGATCAAACAAGAATTGCGACCACTAGTGTCGCAAAAGACAAGCCCGTTCAAAATTATACCGCCCCCCCCCCACACACACACATACACTTGTCTGTTACACACGAACTTGTACAATGGTGCCTACATTGTAAGGGGTACAAAATAAATTATTTAAATTAATATATAATAAACCTTAATTAAGCTTACAGACACAGTGAAGAATTTCCTTTATGTCTTGAATCCAAAAGGACATAGTGAGACTTAAATCAATTTCAATGTTTTAATTCTTAATAATAATAAATATTAAATTTATATATGTATAAATTAGTTGAGGTAGTTATAAAAATATCGGTAAATTTTTTCTGGGGTGAAAAAAAAAAAAAATTAACTTGTGCTAAGGCTTAGAACTTATCTAAAGTCTAAAAATGTAGTACTTGAAATAGTTGAAAATAATAAATTGAATTTTACTGACTAAACTTTTATTCGTTTATATTAAGTCAAATGGCTTCATATTTATATTTATCTATATAACATACTACTAAAAGATATTACTTGTAAGATTTACTCAACAAACAGCAAATAGCCTAGCCATATCAATTTTACTGGCATGGATATGTTTTAGGCAAAAGTTTCCAAGTCAGTTGGGCGAGACATTGGTTTGCCAAGATTGCAACAGGATGCCATGAGTTACCCGAAGAATGGCTCATCAATAACTGCATGACCAAACATCTTCATCAAAAACCACCGATAAGGAGTGCCAAGTGGGTTATGAACAGAATCAATGATGAAAAGTTTTTAATGTACACAGTACCTTGTGTATGTGAGCAGTGATTTATTTGTTGATTTGATGGTTTATGGATAAATGCTAATTTTTTTTTTTTTTTTAATGAAATTCGCATATAAAGTTTAATGTTAATGTTAATTATTAATGCATACTTTATGCTAATTGGCTAGGGTTATCAACAGGTTGCCATTCTTTTCTAGCCAGGGGGGGGGGACTAAGGATTTTATTTAATGAGTTTGTCGCTAAATATATTCCTATCCCCAGGCAGGAATCGAACTCGTCACTTAAGGCCTACCATGTGAGTTTAAGAGCTCTGCCTTAACTTACATGGCTAACCTCAGTGCAAATAAAGTTTAGCAACCTTTATTCTATATATCTATTTATTAAAAAAAGTTTGATGTGGACTCCACATGACGTCTGTGCATTATATGAGAAAATAAAAAAAATATTTGGTCCACTTCATTTAAAATTATTTCACTTGAATGCGGTATATGACATCTCTATTGCAGTTATGGGATCAAAAATGTTATAGAACAATCTCTAGGTGTTTTTATGATAAATAAAAAGGACCATACAAATCTTGGGTCTGAATAACTAAACTTGCAATTTTTTTATTTTTACCACCTCCAAAACCCTTCCACCTTAATCAATTTCATTCAAAAGAGTAATTAACCACCTAAATAAGAAATTTCAACATTCCTTGGCTAACCAATTTTTCAGACACATATAAATGTCATGCTGAAACTAGAGTAGATTGATTCACGGAAGTTCAAATAGATAATTCTCATCTGGAAACCAATATTTGTAGCTATTACAATTCATTCTTTACTTTGTACAAGGTAATAAAAAGGTTGTCATTTACACATGGGCTGGAAAACATAGAACAAAATATATAAAGCGTGTGATTAATGAGTTACAAACACCATTGAAAATTTTAATCAAAAAATAAATAAAAAGCCTACTATGGCCTATAAAGCAAGACAGACAATAATGTGGTGATAGTTTGGTTTTCTATAATTTGATTTAAAGAGTTTAGTTTATCTATCACTGGTGTGTGTATACTTTTTAATTGGTCTCATTTTCATCATCTACTATGTGGATTCAGTGAATGTTTGAAGAATATGGTTAAAAAGTGTGTATCTCATTTTCTGATATAAGGGAATTCCCTGAATACAACAAGTATTATAAACATTTATATTTGCAGAAATCTAAAGAAGTGCAAAATGGCTATCTTAAAGCTCGAGCTGTAGTAGACTACATCAATTTGCTGGAAGAGAAATCTCAAAAGAGGACGAGTGGAATCGTCTGCTCTCCAGGCATTTACAATGTTCCACCAGGCATTTTCTTTTCATTTCCAGTTATTATAGATGAGGATAATAATTCCTCCATAATAGATGTAAGATTTTATTGATTTTGATATATCATAATTGTTAGTTTCATATTTTTTTATTTTTCATCCTTAGTAGAAATTGTATAGATCACATTTGGTAAATGTGCAGCTAAAATATTTCTTTTCTTTATCTTATTAATCATTAGCAATTTTTGCAATAACCACTTTTGCTTATTTAGGTTGGAGAGGTCTAAGGAAGTGAGTATATGAGTTGGTTTTTGGATTTACTTTTTTTACTGACAATTAGCCTTGGATAGGCTTAGTGGTTTCCTGGGGGACTCCTTGTCCCAGTATCTGCTCAACTTTGTTGGGTTGTATAATGCAGTTATATATCTTGTTGAAATTTTAATTTTCTTCACATATTTTTCTATACATGTTTTCTCTAACTTGAATGCTAACGGAGTAATTTGTATTTTTTAGGTTTCAGCCTTTTGTAAACCCCACTTCTACTCATCCGATTTTCACTTAAGTACCTCATTCACTTAACATCTCATATCCAACTAAAATTGTTATCCTTCTTACCTAATAGCTTATTCACAATAACTGTTTTTTTTCTAAATTAACTATTTCCATGTATATTTGGTAAAGATTTGTATTTAGATCATCTGCACAAAGTCATATTTTACACAAAGGTATGACCACTGGCCATTGGTTAACAAGTCCCTCGCACTTATCTCAAAGAAATTGTCTATTTCTTTGTATTGAATCTATACAATAGCAACATGTTTTGTTTGTATTTGTGTGTACGTTATTTTTATAGGGATATGACATCAGTGGTTCAACATACCTAAAAATTCGCGATGAGGTCAAGTGCCTCGAGAAGGAATATGAATTCATTATGAGCCTCTTCTGTGCATTTCCTCCTACTACTCAATTGCAGAACCAATTGCAGCCGGCAAGTGAAGATGAAATGGAGGCAGAACAAGCACCGATTTATCCTTTTTTAATGAAATCAGTGGAGGAGAAAGGGGAAGTGACAGAACCAAGTGCAATTCCATAAAAACATTATTTTAAAATAATTAATTTTTATTAAAGATCTCTTGCAATGTTTCTTTCTATTATTACACTTATTTAGATTCTTTTGTTCAGTCTAAAAATAGTTTCTTTTGTTCAGTCTAAAAATAGTTTTTTATTTACTACTTGCAATGTAACTCTTTGGTTGCCTTCTTCTGATTGGTCTTCACTTCTGCTGTTGTCATTACATTGTAGTCCAGATTCTAAATTCTAGCTTTTTTCCTTTTACTATTAAGGAGGCCCAGAATTCCTACTAATAAAGTTTATATAAAAGAGGACATTGTAAAGTCCACAAGGAATGTACAGGATAGTACATCTATTTTCTATTTTAAGGCGAGTTGAGGGGTGGAGAATAGAACTTAAAGCTTTGGGTAACCCAGTAACTGGTGGTAAGGGATAAAAGGAGTGGAGATAAGAGGAAAAAAATACGCTGGCCTTGGGCATGTACAACAGTACTTATAGGGTGGGCGCAGGCCATGTGAGTTGAGGCATTGGTCTCAATCTCACTCGGTAATCCTAGTGTTGTGAGTTTGATTCTCACCTGGTCAATGGGAATTTATTTAGTGACAGACTCATTAAATAAAATCTATAATCCCACCCTAGTTAGAAAAGGGTAGTAGGTAACGATACCTATAGACCTATCTATAGGTATCGTTACTTAGGTAACCTATAGATAACTCGTTCCAATTAGCCTTAGTAGAAGAAAATGGCTGTTAATAAAAAACAAATTATAGAGTCCACACACCTCTTTTCTCGTTCATGGGCTGTCCACCTTGAGCACCATCTGCCATGCTTTCTCAGTTTCTTCCATGTCTATGGAAGGTCAGTCTCCAGGAAAAGGCTGATAAGCCCAAGAAATCTTAGCAGAGCATCAAAACATAAATGCTAAACAGGACTATACATGGAGACCAGCCTTTGTTAACAATATTCTCCAAATTTCTGGGAGGACCAATTTTGTTTGTGCTTTTCATAACTTTAAAATTTTCTACTTGACCCTTAAACAAGCACTATATTTTCTTTGAGATCTTTTGTAAAGATATTCAGTTTTAGACTAAATTATAAACACCTTTTCTTTATAAGAAATTAACTTTCACCTTTTAAGACGTTACAGGCATACCTAGAGTATGCACTACATTCATCAATTGTTTGTATTTAATTTAATATATAATTAATGTTGATTTTGTGGAATTCTACCATACCGAGCATAAGTCACGCATTCCAAACCTCTTGTAATGTGACGATTTCTGATAAAGAGGCATCATCATCAGAAAAAAAAGGACCTAATAATTCCTGCACTAACTGCACAATATAACTGCTGTATCCTGTACTAATTGTGCACAATATAAAGAATCCATTCTCTTTACATTTTAGAAAAGGCGGTTAAATGTTAATTTTTAAAGATTAATTTTAAAAAAGTAATTATTAAAATTAATTTTTAACATTCTCATTTTTGTCATCTCCTTGTATTATTGATGAACATTTTGTGTATCCAATTTTATAGTTTCACTAGAAAACAGTTCTATTTAAACCTGGCATTGTCGGGCAACTCAACTTATATTTGTAGACAGTTTTGAGTAGGCCTCATTTTCGTCATCTCCTACATAGGATTGGTGGACATTTGAAGAAATTTTTCGTAAATTGAGGCATAAGTACAACCTCAACAGCTGATTTGAATTAATCTTAAATAAAATCTGCTAACATAAAAAATCCACTGGTATCTTGATTCTGAATTAGATGGTTCTCTTTCCCATAAGCCAACAAAATTTCACATGATCCACCACTCAAATAGTCCTTTAACAAATTTATGCTTTTCGTTCAAATAACAATCCCACAAGTTATTCAATTATAATAAGCAAGTACTATTTATGTAAATGGTGAATTCCAATTTAGTGGTGCAGTAATATCTGGTTTAGGGTCCTGCCATTATTCTATCAATGTAACTGGTTGTTTTCTATGATTTCTGTGATCTCATGAAAATAACAAACTTTTTGCGCTTAATAATAAATCCATTTTGCCTTTTAGTTTCAATGATATTTTATCCACATATAATACTGTAATGAAAATTATCGAACACAATATATCTTTAATCTATTTTAATATTCATATTTATTTTAGAATATTGATGAATTTGTTTTAAGGCATTAGAAAATGTATGGTGTATTATTCAGATGTTTAAAAAAGAATGTTTTTCAAGATTTAGGATCCTTGATAGTTAAATTAAATAGTGCTAACTAAGTGTTGAACTTTCTTTTTCTAGCTTGCTTTTTATGATTCTGGATATTTTAAATCAAGCATTTGACCCCTTCTATAAACACAAAAACTGGACTTAATCAGAGTTTAGTAAGATCATGAGGTAGTGGTCAAGTTGGCAGATTTGAATTTTGAAATCGCAGGGCTTTATCATTAGCATTTTAGTTTTAGTTTTTTCTTCTTAAATATGGTGAAGCGGGTTTCTAAAGAATGACTAAGCATACATCTTTTTTGTATCCATACCAATATGCTTGTTATTTCAAATACTAAAGCTCATATATTTGTTTTGTATACTATAGTTTATTTATATATAATTAATGGTTTTTTTTTAATGAAATAAAAATGTTCTGCTATTCTTGAATATTATTATATTGTTACGTTTATTACAAAAATCAGTAATAAACGTTGTTTATTAGAGTTATTTTTGCTTGCAAAATTAAACACACACAAGCTTCAGAGTTTTTATCACTGCACAATTTATTTAACAATGCACTACGCACTTGGTTAATTATTCTTAACTACTACTCACAGTATGCACTGATAGATTCACTGTCCTTGTTATTACACACTCCAATAACTCACTCATGATCACTGAAGTTCACAAAAACACAGCAATACACTGATCCTCGTGAAGTTAATGACACTGCACTGTCTTAAACACGCCACTATACTGTTCTTTACAGAGTCACAGCACAACACTGTCGGTCACATAAAACACTTTACCGCACTGTAAAGGAACTGTCTTGAAGGAACTAGACGCATGTTCTAGAACAGTCCCGGCCAAAGTAGACACTTCAGGCGCCAATAGTCCTTCCATCGGTTGGCTCCTTTCATCTCCTTCGTACTTCCCAAATACGTGACTATCCCTGTTCAATCTTTCACGAATGTAGTTCTCACAACAATATATTAGACTATAGACCGGTTTCACCACATTACTGGCTCCCTAAGGTCTATATTTTAAGAAGAAAAAACTAAAAGTAAAATCCTAGAGAATATGCTAATAAGACAGCTGTCACAACTCTGCATTTCTGAAGTCAAATCTGCTAACTTGGCCACCTGGCTAATGATCTTAATAAACTCATGCATTAACCCTTTCCTTGCGCAAAGCCACTATAGTGGCTTGAATCAAGCCATTATAGTGGCTTTGCGCAAGGAAAGGGTTAAGTGCAGTTTGGGTTTATAGAAGACATTGAATGCTAGATTTTAAATATCTAGAGTCATAAATGCTATATGACTACTCTTGTAAGTAATGTATTTCAGTTCTTGTTCTATACATTTTTCTCTCACTTGAACAATGGTTGCATTATTTGTATTCTGGTGTTTTCAGTAATCAGTAAACCACCTGTAATGAGATTTGTGAATAAATGAAAATGTGAATAAAGTTTGTGCGAAAAGAAATGTGTTTTATTGGTGATCCTTGCCATTAAACTATGAAGAAGATATATATGTGGGAAATATTAGGTTAAAACAAACCTCCAAAAAAGTGTTGTAAAATTGGAATCCTTTATACAAGACAAATTTAATAAATAAATTACATCCACGATATATTTAAGTTAGCATGTCAAAGTAACTATTCTACGACGTTTCGTTATCCATTTCTTTAAACAATCAAGATCCCAATTGAATACGAAGGCTCTTTTACCTGAAATAAATTTAATTTCTTTTATAATTGGACCATCATAGCCCAGTATTAATTCTTTAGCCCCATAGGATGTAAGAATTGTTATCAGATTCGTATAGCCCATAAGCTTAGCTAAACTAAGAGGAGTCACTGGTATTCCATCTAATTCTCCATGAAGGTTGACATTTGCACCATATTTTATGAGAGTAGTAACAGCATCAATTTTATTGTATGAAACCGCTTCAAACAAAGGAGTTTTCTCACTAACATCTCTTGAATTTATAGCAGCCCCATTTTCAGCAAGTACTTCAATAACATTTATATGGCCATAAATTGTTGCAATATGGAGCGGCCTTTGTCCCCATCGTGAGCAATACTCGATGTTTGCACCACGGTTTATAAGTAGGCCTGCTGCTTTCTCGTGGCCTAGTTTTGCAGCTTTGTACAGAGGTGTTTCACCAGAAGTGTCTTTTGCATTTATGTTTGCACCATTATCTAGCAGGTAGTCCAATATTTTAGGTTTCCCATTGCTAGCGGCTATATGTACACTTTGCAAGCCTTTAGCATTTGCAATATGGACAACATCTTTCGATGTTTCTAACATAACTTGAATTACAGAATAATGATTGGCTTTTGTGGCTAAGTGTAGGGGTATCCATCCATCTGGAGTTATTGATTTTATATCAGCTCCATTTGCTATTAAAATTTTTACAATATCAGTAAAACCATTTTCTGCAGCAAAATGAAGAGCTGTATAACCGTTTGGCATACGATAATTAATGTCTGCCCCTCTACTGAGAAGCAACTTTGTAATTTCTAAATAACCCTTAGTTACAGCCATGTACAACACTGTAATGTTTCCACTGTACTTATCATTAACAGAAGCCCCTTTATTAAGAACAGCTTTTATAACATCACATTTTCCTTGTTCTACTGCAATAAACAATGAAGTTTTGCCTACTGAATTTTTGTAATTGACATCAAAACCATTTTTAAAATATAAATCTAATATATCTGTAAAACCAAAACGAACTGCTAAGAACACTGCATTGTCACCATTTACATCTTCAATAAGAGTATTAGGATCTTGCTTTAAAAGCCTTTTCACTAACTCCACATTTCTCCACTTTGTTGCAAGATGTAAAGTTGTGTAACCATTCTCGTCTTGCTTGGTGTGGCCCATACTGGATCCTAAAAGATAGTTTACCATGTATGTGTTATTGTATTTAACAGCAAACAAAAATATTTCCTCTTTAGTTGATTCATCAAGTCCAAAGCCCATTAATGTTTTTTCAAGGCCACTATTACCAAATTTAGCAATTGCCTTTATAAGAGAATCTCTATCCAAATCATCAGCACTACCTTGAACATTAGAGCCAGCTTCAAGAGTATGATATATTTCACTTAAATACTCCAGGTTGTTTTTCTGCCGAATTTCAGTATCAGAAAAGTTGTTGTCACAATCTTGATATAAAATAGCTTCAAATAATAATGATTCCCTTATACCAAGATTTTTTAAGTCTCTGACTCGGTCTATGTTTAAGGCAATCAGGTATTTAAGAAGAGAAACAATAAGTAACCTCTTTGACAAATACAGAGGTGAAATACCATAATTGGTTTCCCATTCAACTGATCCCTTGGCCTTTAGAAGCTCTTGAAATGCAAGGGAATTGTTTCTTATGATGGATAATGTCAAAATAGAGCCCAATGGCACTTTAGTTTGTTTTTCCAAGAGCTGTTCAATACAAGGCAAACAGTTTGAATCGAGGGCCCTATGAAGCGGAGTATGGCCTTTGGAATTGGTCGCATCAACATTCCCCCCAGCTTCTATAAGGGCTTCCAGAATGTCTGGTCGATTTGATTCAGCTGCAAAGTGAAGCAGGGTTTCATTTTCTTCGTTTGTCATCAAACTCATCTCTCTGCTAGGTTTTCCTTCAGAGAGAACAACTCTGCATAGTAAAAGCTTAACTACACCCCAATGACTACCTTTCCATGCGACACTTATTGCTTCGAAGGTGGCTGTAGCATTCATATTGAAGAGCCATTTAATAACTTGATTATTCCCTTCTAAACTTGCCCGTAATAATACATCATTTTTGTTTGTTAACATTAAAACATTGTCAGATATAAAATTAGGTACTTCTCTTAAGCCATTTATATTATGTTCTGCCAGAAATATAATAACTGTATAAATATAATCTGAGGGAAAATCAATGGACTTTAAAAACCTGTCATTTTGGATAAAATTCTCTTCTAAATTCTGCTGAGATAAGATTTGAATAAGAATATTTGAAAAGCCAACATCCCCTAAAAACATTGCATGCACAATTTGAATGAAGGTATATTGTTGGTAATTTATTTTAGAGAGAAGAATTCCTGGTTTAACCTTCGATTTATTGATTGCTGCCTGGGCTGCTGAACGGATTTTATCTTGAATATGTTGACCAAGAGCTGTAGCAAAGCCTTCATGAGCTGCGAAACCTTCCAATCGAAGCTGCCCTCCATTAGCTGTAGTTACAATAGTATCTTCATACACCTGAATTGGGAAAAAATGTTATTTTACAAGCAGGGACATTTTTTATTTTAAAAAATCTAAGAATCTGTATTTTAGAGAATGGTAGTTTTGCTTTGTGTGAGTTGAGTAGGAGATTTATGTTAAGAAGAGTTTTATTTATAAACCCATATTAATTGGACTGGAGTCATTAAAATTTTAGACAATATATCTGTATGTAGAGAAATATGTATCAACGATGTATGTACAAAAATAAATAAATATTATTTGAGTGTTAATTAATAATAAAACGTATGCCTTTTTAAATTTAGGTTTTCCTTTTAACTGATTTACCTTAAGGTCTCACAAAAATTAGGGTATTGCTATTCAACATAACAATAATTTTCCCCTCATTTTCAATTCTAACAATAAAATTCATGTCATGTTTCTAATAATTTTTAATAACCCTTTTACTAGAAAGAATTGTCTTTTTCTAGAAACCACATTCAATCAGATCTAAATTATTTGTTTAGTAATATACAGAAATGTTTAAAACTACAGGCAAATAAAATTATGCTAATCAGCATTTAGTTAATATGATGATCTCTCCAGAATTTTTCGGGAGAGTTCTGAATTCAGAACTCTATGACTTATAATTATAAAGTCATATCTGGGTCCGGCATTAATTCTGATTTTCTGGTTATCATGTAGGATCTCCTTAACTAATAAACCATATTAGATACTATTTTCATAAATGAGAATTTCTTCTAAATATTGAAAATATATTCATTTAAACACACAATGATAAAAAAACCGTATGTGTAAGATATTAGGAAAAGGTGACTTACAGGAAATATTTAGAAATGCCCTCATTTTGGGTAGAAAAATATGGTTATCTTAGCCCTAAATAATATTGCAACGTTAATTACAAAAATAATAAATGTAGATTATTAGTGTTCTTTTGATTGCAAAATTAAATACACAAACTTTATCTATTATATTAGCACACAATTTATTTGAGGATAAACTACACACTTGGAAATCTACTCTTCACAGCTAACCACTATACACTCTAAACAACACTACTTACTACTCACCACAATAACTCTATGAGACAAGCACTTGAATTACTTGTCAGTCCTGATACTCAACTACTTTTCGTAATTAGATATCCAATCGGCTACAGATTGCTGACATGCCACCCAATGGAACCGCTGTTTTGTCTTTTCCCGATTTTTTGTTATGTCGAGATGACTGCCGCTTGGGCCGTTATGGAACTGCTTCATTACTTCATTTATCTAGGAAGTTGGGACGACAATCAGATCGGTTGTGGTTTTGCCATCTGTACGTTCCCAAGATCAATATAAGCAATGATATGCCACTTTTAGGCTATTCCACTGGCCCCAGTAAGATTTTCCAAGTGGGCTTTTGGCTGATATTTCATTACGGGTCGGTCTTCTGTTGTGCTCCTTAGCCGATATAACCTTCGCCGGAATAGTGCCATCTTTCTGCTCCTTTGGCCAGTCTTCATCTGAGCCAATGTGGGTAAGTCGCACATCAATGACGCCTTCCTCTTTCTGGGCTTTTATATACTGCTTGCATTCTATGATGCATGGCCGTATTGAAATGGCACCAGCGATAATGTGTTTTCTCCCTTTTCTATGCTCCTTACTAAAGGTTAATGCCTGAAGTGATAATTTCTGGCGTCAGAGGGTTAATAGATTCCTTACTGTGGTCTTGTCCACAGTGTGAGGGACTTTCGATTTTACGCCAGATCATTATTTGCAGATTCTTACCGTGAGCAACTATGAAGTTTGTTTCGCTAATAACTCCGTCCACTATGTCGATGACAACAAATAAATGATCAGTGCTGATGTTGGCGATAGTCAGCCTAACCTTAGCTATTCCTTAGACGGTGACTGATCCCCATTAGCAGTGTGTTGTCGTATACTGATTAACGGTTCCACTGCCATTTTACCAAATTGGGCCTAATTATAGACTGTGATGCACCTGCGTATATCGGGAGGACCTGCTTTCTTTCGGTGATAAGCCCACAAGCAGTAAGGTTACTATTTTTCTGTTGTATAATGGAAATAAAGATTGTGGGGCCAACGGTTGAAAGAGCTAGTTTGACCCCTAACAATTAGATATGACTTTAGCAGTCTCCTGGGCCAGCCCGTAAGAAATGGTTTCAGCAAAGGACGGTTTCTACATCCAGCATATTTAACATCTGAATCCCATATGCCATTCAAAAATGCTTCAATCTTAAACTGATCAAAGTTTTTGCTTGTGTTCGCCAAGTACGTTGTAAAGCCACCGTTATGTACTCATAATTATTCCTGCAAGCAGACGGTAAACTTTTTAGGATACCTGCAGCTGTTCCCTTCAGAGCCAGAATTAGTTCTATCGCTTTTTCTTCATTTTCCCTCCATTTTTACTGGCCATTGTCTCAAATTGGAACTTGAAAACATTAGATGATACCCTACTATGAAAAGTGGTGGCCTATATCTTGCTGGACTGCTCAGAAATAACTGACAACGGACAACAACTTAGCTCATATATTTTTTCCTTTCCCAGGCCTCCGTTTCTAGGCTGAACATTTTCTCTTCAATATTATTCTTAGTGCAGCAGAGGTTTTACTCAAACTCGCTGACTCAGCTCTATGACTTCCACTCATTAGTCCATGACCTCTGATTTTCCGTGGTGCTTTTGGTTTATTGATGGGGAAGCTTCTTGAAATTCTTGCCTTTCTACAGTTAAAATTTACTTGCTGTTTAATCTAGAAACTTTTTTTTTCTTCTATTCTCTCGCAATTAATTCTGGAAGCATCTTCTAGTCTGTCGTCATTAGCTCAGGAAGCTTCCAAGAGTTTTAGGTTATTATTTGCCATTTTTCCGATCTTAGCAGCCAAGAGTGCATTTTCCAGTGCTAGCTCATTTTTCAGATGTTCCACTTTCAACTCCTCAAACTTAATTTTAGTTTATTTTTATTTTGCAATCCCACTTCTGGCACCAGTTGTTACGTTTATTATAAAAATAATAAACATTGATTATTAGGGTTCTTTTGATTGCAAAAGTAAATATACAAAGTTTAACGTTTACATCAGTAGGTATACAATTTACTGGACGACATACTACACACTTGGTAATCTATTCTTCGCAGCTAACCACAATGTATTCTGATAAGTTCAAATTCTTATTACACAGCAGAATAACTCACTAGTCGGCCACTCGAATCTCTGGTCAAATCAAATAATTATGATTTATCCATTGTAAGGAAATTGTGAAAGGATGATTGATTTCCCTCTATAAAGTGATCAGCTCTTGAACTGATCTTATTCAGCAATTGCCATTAAAGGCTATTCATAATAAAATTTGAAAACGTCTAATGTCTCCAGGATAATTCTATTACAAAGCAAACAAAGGAACTCTGGCTCATTCATAAACCTCCGACAATAGCATCTCACCCGAACATTATTGTCCTGAGCTTTCTCTCACATATCTATATGATTTTGGAGAAGTTGACTCCAATACTTTTGCATTTCGGTAAGAAGGGAAAGCTCATCTTACACGAGCAGACGGGGTTTATTTCAGGCTGTAAATATACAGACGAAAATTATATTTCATTTATACAAATGTAAATGAAAAAACAAAACTTACCAGTGAGTTAGTGAGCTCAATTAGAATTGCGCTGAGAAAAAGTATGGTGGATTGAGAAATTAAATTCATTGCGATCTGCATACAAACCTGTGAATGATATGAAATTAAAGGTTGCACATATAACTTGAGTCGCAAAGTTCATTATTTATAAGTGGCTGACAAAAATCTCAATCACTGAAGTAATCAAGATATGGGTCCATTTTGTTACATAGGCACCTTGTGTGGAGCAGCTAATTTTATTTTTAATTTCTTAGAAATATTATTATTATTTATTAACGTTGACATTTTGCCACTTAGGATAATTAGGACGGGTTATTAATTAATTAACAGGTCACCACCCTTTTCTAGCCAGGGAGGGACTTAGAATTTTATTTAATGTGTTCATTACTAAATAAATTCCCATTGGCCACTCTAGGTTTACCATGTGAGATTTAAACCAACGCTTTAACTCACATGGCTAACCAGAGCCCCTATAATATCATTATATATATATATATATATATATATATATATATATATATATATATATATGAAATTGTAACCTCTGTCTGTACATTGATTTTTTTCGCGAAATTTCACGATAACTTTTCGTTTCACATGTCATAGAGACCATAACTGCATTTTGTATCTTTCGTGTCTGTTTGTTTATTTGTTACCTTTTCACGCATAAACGGCTGAACCGATTATATGAAACTTGGTATGTATATTACTACTTGCCCAACTTAGACTTTAGGCTATATTAGTATTCTCTGAGACGAACAGGAGTGGGGGTTATAAGGGAGGCCAAAAATTAAAAATAGCGATATTTCGTTTCTTATTGGTTTTTCGGCAAATACGCACATAAGAAAAGTTATTTATTTTGTTATTTAGAGTAACTTTTGTTATATGCACTTTCGTCATATCTCGAAGTATAAATGCGTTACACGCTAAAAATTATAGCGGGAGTCAACAATTTTATTTGACACAAAACACTCAACCGAACTAAATAAAATTCGGTATGTGTATTAGCACTAACGTCGTCATTAAAATAAGCCATACCAACATTACTAGGGACGGACAGGAGTTGGGGTTGTAAGGGAGGTCTGAAATTAAAAATAGCTATATTTCGTTTACTATTGGGTTTTCGGTAAATATGCACATACCAATAGTTGTTTATTTTGTTATTTAGAGTAACTTTTGTTATATTCACTTTTGTCGAATAACAAAGTATAGGCGACATATACACTAAAAACTAATGTGGGAACCAACAACATTATTGGCACTAACGATTGAACCGAACTTAAAGTATAAATGATTTATACGCTAAAAACTATAGCGGGAGTCAATAATTTTATTGGGTACAAAAAACTAATCCGAACTAAACAAAACTCGGTATATGAACTACCCTGAACTCCTCCATGATAATAAGCTGTAACGACATTTCTAGGGACGATCAGGAGTGGGGGTTGTAAGGGAGGCCTGAAATTTAAAATTGTGATATTTCCTATTTGTTTTTTAGCAAATATGCACATGACAAAAGTTATTTATTTTGTTATTTAGAGTAACTTTTGTTATATTCACTTTTTCGTATAGCAGAGTATAAATGAGAAATATACTAAAACCTAAAGAGGGAGCCAATAATTTTATTGGGCACTAACCATTGAACCGAACTTAACAAAACTCTATATGTAAATTAACATTAATTGTTCCATGATTATAAGCTATATTAAAATTTTTAGGTTCTGACTAACGGCCTAAAACTGGCGGTTATCACGCACTTTAAATAGCTGTCACCATTGGGTTTTGTACCGCATCAAGGGAAAGGAACTTTTTTTTATTCACACATGGTTTAGAAGATAGAATACTTTCTACGATTATGAATTATATAGTACATTACGTTAAAAAAAAAAAAAAAAAAAAAAAAAAAAAGATAAAAAAACTACATGCACAGGAGACGGGAAATATAAAAATATTGTGGGCAGTGAACTCTTAAATAACAAATAATTTTATTATTAACAAAGTCACAGCAACGACGGGTTTAATTTCTAAACACTGGGAAGGAGAAATGTCAAACTATTGTGGAAAGTAAAGCCTTCCCAAAAAATACCATCTTCACTCAGCCTCAAATGAATTCCCGGGTACCTTAGCTAGTCTTATATATAATTGTATGTGACCCTCAGAGTGTCCCGGCGACAGCTAGGCTCCTCTCTTTAATGTGTGTCTGAGTAATCATTAAACAAGATTAGTGCATAGCATTCTACTCTCTAAACTCTCTGATCCGAATTCAGCTGTCTAAGCAGATTTCTCCTAAGGGGATCAGCTATTGAGGTTGTACTTTTGACGCGAGTTTCGAAAAACTTCCTCAAATGTCCATCCTACCAAAGACGAAATGAGGTCCGTTCAAAATTCAACAAAATGCAATTCGTTTGGTGATGACGTCATCAATTTAGTTTTTTTTATTCGAGCCTCGAAAATGTTTACATGATCTGCACCATACTCGATATTTAACCGTTTCAGTCAAGATCATATTGGTTATTGGCTGAAAACCGACCCTGTATAGCGGGGGAGGGGGTTAGTGGGGGCTGGTGGGAATTCGATATTTAAAATATCTGCTTTATTATTAGTCAGATCGTAAAATTGTATGGTACCAATCTCGTTAAACTATTAGTTTAATAGATTTAACTAGTAGATGCTCTACAATTGTGAATTATTTTTTATTTAATGTTCTGAAATAATGCGAATTCTTATACAAGCGAACAGGATCAATTCCTAATCGGCACTCTAATTGAGAAGTATCACAAAAAATGTATTTACAGTAAAAAATATAGAATGCTTACAAAAAAACAACAACAACACTTACTTGAGTGATTAGGAGACAAGAAGAGCTAAATATAATCGGAAAAGTCAGCTATGTGATCTGTACTCAGTTGGCCTTGTTCATCGATATGATGTTATTTGATAACCCGAACAGGAAAACCCAGTGCGAAATTATTTAAAAATTAAATAGATAGAACATATCTATTGAATACATACTTAATGATTTATTTTAGCTGCATTTTATGACTTTGAAATGGAAGTTGACGAATTGGCAACTCTGCATGGCTTGTAATAAATATCGCGTCCTTTCAAAAAAGTCCGTCACGCAGGGGCGTCGTAAACTAAGCAGATTTCCCACGTGAAGTTATACAATAGGAAAATCTCCGTACGAGAGCCGAACAGTTGCGGCAAATGGCCGAACTAGCTTTTGGCGGGAAACAGTCATCCCTTATCGGCCTAAATTTAATAAAAATGCAAATATCTCGGTTAATATTGAAGATAGAGAATAAATGTATAGAAAAATATTTATAGGAAATTTAATTTGCAATAAGATTGGTTCTATACAATTTTTTGATCCGACGTATGGTAATGGAGATATTTCGAATTTTCGAAAATCCCCCCTCTAAACCCCCCCCCTCCCACTGGTCCGATTTTAGCCATTAACGAACTTGATCTGTCTTTTTGCATAAAACGTTTAAATATCGAGTTTGGTAACGATCAAACAAAAATTGCAACCGCTAGAGCTTCAACAGACAAATATATATTTATATATATATATATATATATATATATATATATATATAAAATATAATATTGAAATTAAATTTTCAAAAATCGCGTCATGAGTACGACCTCAATAGCTGATTTCCCTTTAGGGAAATCTGCTAACATGACATTCACTTCATCTAACCAATAGAAAAGAAGTCCGACGCACTGGGCTGCGTTAATTAAGTAGATCTCTCACGTGCTGGTATGAGGTACTATTACAGTTACTTCACAATATATTCTCTATTTCTAATTAACAATCTGTTGAGTGGAAGTCCGGGTTTACAGAAAGCACAAGAACTCATCAGAAAACAAGGAATAATTCTCTTAATATATGTTACTAATAAATTTATAGAACCGCAATTGCAAAGCATCACTATTTCAACAGTATGAGTTTTATAACATTTCTTGATCCAACTCATAATAAATGAGATGCTTTGAAATATCTCGACCCACTCACTTTAACCCCCCCCCTATTCCTTATTTAATTTCAGCCATTAACGAATAATAATAAAAAAGTGTGCTTATTTAGAACATTAACAGAATAAATTACGAATTTATAAGTTGTTTTTTTTTTTAACCTTTGAACGGCAATGCTGTGACCCAGGACAATTTTGACAAGTACATATGTGTCATACATGACGACTACCTGCCATATGCATATCTTCCATTTTATTTTGCTCAGAATCACTCTTCTTGTCTCAAAATAACATTTAGAAAAGTTAAGAAGAGAATACAGTGTTAGTGTGTGCTTGTCACCAATGAGAGCTAAATGAAATCAAATAAAAAAATATATTTATAGTATATATAATAATATATTAAGTAATATTTATTATATAATAACATACTATGTAATACCTTTACTTACGAAATAAATAAGCAAAGAAGCATATTATTATTATGCAAAAATATACTTAAGTATAAAAAATTATATACAAATATTAACTTACACATTACAAAAAAAAATCAAAAGACACTCATTTATAAAGAAAATAATACAAAAAAAAAAAACATGAAAAAACTATTCATCCGACGATTTGTTATTGACAAAACATTCAGGAAAACCATAGTTTACCAGGTGTTCACCGCAAATACTTCTTTGGCATTTACAGCAAAGACTTTATAATTTTTTTTATTATTTATAAATTACTATTACTTTCTTCCATTTGTCTTAAAGTTCATTTCTAATCAAATCTTCAGTAATAAATAGCGAATTCAGTGTAATAAAAACTTTACAAAAGGGAAATTAAACAACAAGGCTATGTCAAATACGACACCTACCGGCACAAACACTCCGAAAAAGTACGAAAAATGGTGGATGACAGAGCGTGCATGCCCTTGACATGTAGTTGACTACTGTATAGGAGGATATTAAGCACACCAGTCCTGTCCTGTTTGTTACAAGCTCATGGGTGTACAACTTACGGCATAGGTGTCACATATGACACAGCCTTGTCGTTCAAAGGCTAAATAATAAAAAAAAAAGAAAATTTTCGAAAAAAAAAAATACACTCAAACATACTCAACTTGTTCTATGCTGTCTGTTTGTAGAGTTCTGCCTATTTATTTATGATTTTATATATGTATATATCTAAAAAGTGCAAAAACAGAATTAAATTGAATATTTAATATATTACAATAATATTTAATTATTGTATTCAGCAGTCTGGAATTTTCGATACCATTGTGTGACACTCAGATACTTATGCAATGCCTGTCTATCTTTACCATTCAGAAATAAAATATATTTCTTGTGGCTTAATTTTTTAACCAAGAAATTGCCTTCTGAATACATTAAGTACTGGACATACTGCTACGAAATGAAAAGTATTCTCCAAATCATTCATATTACATAGAAGGCAACCTATGAACATTCAGTGTTATACAAATATTTGTCCTCTTCCTTTCATAATCAGAGTTATGAAATGTTAGCTGTTTTTGTTACTAATATAGCTATTATTTTCTAAAGTTAAATTGAGATGTTTGTAGTTACAATGAAACGTAGAATAGCTTGCTTTAGTAAACATGTTTTGAACAAACGGTAACCTTAAGTTTTCCAATATTAAATATATACGTATATGTACAAAATTTGACTGTTACCTGTCTAATAATGTGGCAATTTTTGTTTTATCGTTATCAAACTTCATATATATATATATATATATATATATATATATATATATATATATATATATATATATATGTAGATCCATTTTTTGTAATAAGAAAGATCATGTTCGTTTACTACTGAAGTCGGACCAGGGAGAGGGGGGGGTTTAGAGGGGGGATTTATAAAATGCGAATTATCTCCGTTATTATGAGTTGGATTGAAAAATGATATGTAATCTATCTTTAGCAAATGTAATGTTCTATTAACGAATCTTCTATTCTATGTTATGTACATATTTTCACTATTTTCATTATTAACCCAGATATTTGCATTTTTCAGTTTTCAGCCTTCAACCAGCCCCCACTTCTACTCGTGTTACATGAAAACTGCTCTGTTACATAATAAACCACGTTATTCGAAGCTTAAATACCAAATATTGTCATTGAACATTTACTTTTTAGTTTACGCAGCTCCTGCGCGACGGACTTCTTTATTTATCAGATTTGCTATTTCAGAGTGGATCTGTGATGACGTGCATATGGAATTCTGGTCATTGTCATGCACAAAGAAACAGGTGAGCTGGGACAGTGACCAAATTTTTTAATTGCCTGTAAATTTAATATCTAAACTGAAGTTGTAATAAAATAC
Organism: Riptortus pedestris; assembly: GCA_019009955.1. Taxonomy (NCBI): domain Eukaryota; kingdom Metazoa; phylum Arthropoda; class Insecta; order Hemiptera; family Alydidae; genus Riptortus; species Riptortus pedestris. Next base: position 82,826,034 of record CM032231.1, on the reverse strand, counting down.
TTAACAATCTATGTGTTAAAGTCTGTATTTTGGGCTTAATAAAATTTAAGCGTTTTCAGGAGAACCCTTAAGCCCCTAACTAGATGAGCTCCCTCCCAAACGAATCCGCATTACAATCCTGGACTATCTTATGTTGTTTGTTCTATTAATGAGACGAGTAATCTGTTTCTAATGAAGTATTATAGGCCAGATAAACTAATATCTCCTAATGTATTCGGTCTAATATATATACACTGAAGAAGGATAAATACGCACACATATTCGTATTAACAGCGAGCTCGGTCAGGAGTCAAAATGGCAACGTTTGTGGTGAGTTTTATAGACATTTTTGCAGATTTCCCTTAATAGAAGTCAGCTACTGATTTTGTAGAGTGTTTTATATATATATATACACACATACATATATTATCTTTTTATACTTATCTGTTCACGCTGTAGCAGTCGCAATTTTTGGTGGAAACGTTGACAATAAGGACAATAATACAATATGAAACCCCTTTTTGCCAGCTTACATAAAAACATAGCTTCCAACGGACTCTTATTATGTGAGATACAAACAAGTACGTTGTCATCAAATTGATTATGTCATCAACTTGGATTTTATGTTCTTGATTAGATAATGTTAATTTGATTATATCATACTCCATATTTAACCTTTTCATTCAATACTGAAGGTCATATTCGTTAATGGCTGAAATTGGACCCGGAATAAGGGAGTTTAGAGAGGAGAATTGGAAAATTAAAAATATCTCTTTTATTATTAGTCAATTACTGAAGAATGTTATGGATCTTGTTAAACACTTAATTTTCTACAATTGCTCGTTAATACATTTTGTTTCTATCCTGTATGTTAAACGGTTTAAGTGCTTGCCTGTTTTCATCCTTCCGTAAACTTCCTTTTACACATCGAAGTTTTACTAAAACAAAAAGAGAGAGAGAGAATACGTGACAGACTTATTAGTGGGCTCAATGTTACAAAAGTGTCAAGCTTGTTTACACGAAAGTTAATTATTATTATTTTTTTTAAATGGAATTTGTGTTTGTTCCAGGGTGCATTTTTTGTGATAGCTGGTCTCATTTCTGGAACGTTATGTTCTCCATATTGGTACTATCCAGTAGGCCGAGCTCTCAGCAATGGGAAGACTCAGCCTGGTTTGGTCCCTGTCCCAGTATCAACGACACAGCCGAGACCAGGAACCTTCAATCAGTTTTATCCCGACGACCATGGGTAAGACATACACATACCTAAATGCACACTGTGTCTCTCGTGTTGAAGGGGGCATATTGTGTTTAGGAAAGTTATTACGTTCCTGAAAAGTTTTTAAAGATTTTCCTTAAGAAAAATTACCTCAAATGTCCATCGATCCTTCATTTTTTGTTTAATCACCGATTTGTCAGTTTGTTTAATCGTTAGCAAACTCGATATGTAAATCTAAAGATCAATTTCGTTAACGACAGAAATCGGACTGGAGGGAGGGGGAGATTTAGGGGGAGGAATTTCGAATTAACTTCGTTATTATACGTCGTATAGATAAAAAAAATGTTATAGAATCAATCGTATTACAACTTTAACGTAGTATAAATGTTGATATAAACATATTTTCTATTGTGTTTAGGAAAATTATTACGTTCCTGAAACATTTCCGCAGATTTTCCTCAACGGAAATCAGCTATTGAGGTTGTACTCATTACGCAATTTTCGAAAAATTAACTCAAATGTCCATCGGCTCTACCTGGCAGATGACAAAAATGAGGTCCTTTCAAAATTGTATATATAGATACACACACACACATATATATATATATATATATATATATATATATATATATATATATCTGTTACCGTTCTAATGGTCAAAAATTTTGTTTAATCGTCGCCAAACTCGATATGTAAATATAAAAATCAAGTTCGTTAATGGATGAAAACGGACTGGAAGGAGGGGTGGGGGTTAGAGGGAAGGAATTATACGTCGTATAGAAAAATGTTATAGAATCAATTGTACTAAAAATTTAAAATAGTGTAAATGCTAATTTATATATATATTTTCTCTATCATGAATATTAACCGAGATCTTTGCATTACTTAGTTTCAGCCTTCAGTAAACCCCCACTCCTACTCTTGTCATATTGACAATAAGCTGTTACATCGTGAACCATATTATTCTAAGAGTAAATACTAGATATTGTTTTCATTGAACTTATACTGAGTGAGATGTATGCATATACGTTGTGTGATGTCGTCATCACTTAATATTTTACGTTCTTAACTCGTAAATGTTTATTTGATCTATACCATACTCAATATTTAGCCGTTTCAGTCGACACTATATATCATCCTTGTTGTTGGCTGGAATTGGACCTGGAATAGGAGGGTTTTAGAAGGTTGAGGGTTCAAAAATTCAAAATATATCCGTTTTAATGAGCCACGTCGTGAAATGTTATAGATCCATTCTTGTCTATTAATGTTCTACAATACTTGTTCTATGCATATTTCTGTTACTCAAGTATTAAGGGAGTTATTCGTATTTTCTTGATTTCAGTCAGAATTGGCAGTCAGATGAGATCGCTAGTGTGTTACAACAGCACACGGGAAATCTGCTTAGTTTACGCACTTCCTGTGTGACGGACTTTTTGTTTTTTATATACTACGAAGTTGTCACTTCCGACTTACTGGTGCCAGTCTTTATTCGTTTTCTACGATAGTGCCTAAGTAGAATACTAATACTTCCGGCCACAAAGTAGGACTTAATGGTGTGCCTCTGTAAAATTGAATAATAGAAATTTAAATGCTAAATTATAAGTATATTTATTTAGGGAAGGGAAATCATTTATTTACTTAAGGGAAATCAGCTATTGATGTCTGTTGAAGCTCGATATTTAAACGTTTAATGCAAAAAGACAGATCAAGTTCGGTAATGGCTGAAATCGGACCAGTGGGAGGGGGGGGGGAGAATATCGAAAATTCGAAATATTTCCGTTACCATTCGTCGGATCAAAACATTGTATAGATCCAATCTTATTGCAAATTAAATTTACTATAAATATTGTTCTATACATTTATTCTCTATCTTGAATATTAACCGAGATATTTGCATTTTTATTAAATGTGGGCCGATAACGGACGAGTGAGTTTCCCGCCAAAAGCTATTTCGGCTCTCGTATGGAGATTTCTCTATTGTATTACTTCATGTGGGAAATCTACTTAGTTTACGCAGCTCCTGCGTGACGGACTTTTTTAGCATGCCCGTGAATGTTGATTTTATCAAGAAGATTTAAAAAACTAAAAAAAAATTGTGTTTAGAATATTGTTTCTACTAAAATTGAAATTTATGAATTTGAAAATTTTGGTTTGTTTCCATTTTAAACATATTCGTTTTCTATTCCAGAGTTATAACAGGGATCCATTTCGTTGCTTTGGGAGCACCCACTCCTTTGCTGATGGGAGACGATGGACAGAAGATTTTACAGTATGTTTATCAACATATGTTGCATGAAGCTCAGCAAGGATACCACCCACACGTTTGAGTTGCTGTGATAAAAGTATTCAGACCTTAAACTGATATAACTAAACTTGTAAACAAATATAACTGGAAAAAAAAAAAAAGTTGTAAGATTTTAACTGACCTTCCTTGAACTTTTTATAAGTAAATAGAAAAGATGTAAATTTGCTATATACGTTTTTTTTAGCATATTTCCGTCAAAGAAAATCAGCTATTGAGGTTGTACTTATGACACAATGATGGTAAGAGGAAAAAATTATGGATCTTAATAAACGTATTCGAAGAACACATTATTTATTACATACTATGTAAGAATAAAATAGTCATTTCCCAGAAACCGTCTTCTAAGTACAATTGCAGCCATTTAATGTATTTAATAACCATTATTAAAAAGTCTGTCACGCAGGGGCTGCGTAAAACTAAGCAGATTTCCCACTTGCTGGATTAACACACGTGATCTTATCTCACCACATATTCTCTATTTCTATGAAAAGAGTCGGTCACACAGCGTTGGTTGCGTTAACTTAGCAGATTTCCCACATGCGCCACGTATTTGCATTCATCTCAAAAGTTAAAAGTTCCATGAGAACAATATTTGGTATTTAAGCTTCAAATAAAGTGATTCATAACGTAATAGAATAATTAAAATATGAGATGAGTAGGAGTGGGGCTTTACTGAAGACCGAAAACTAAAAAATGCAAATATCTCAGTAAATAATCAAGATAGTGAATAAATGTACATTACAACATTTATAGAACATTACACTTGCAATGTCCGCTTTCAGCCATTAACGAACTTAATCTTTATCTTTGTATAAAACGATTATATATCAAGTTTGGTAACGATAAGACAAAAATTGCGACCACTTGAGCGGTAACAGACAAACATATATTTGTATATATACAGTTTTGAACGGACCTCATTTTCGTCATCTCCTGGGTAGGATCGATGGGCATTTGAAGAAAAATGTCGAAAATCGCGTAGTGAGTACAACCTCAATAGCTGATTTCCCTTAATGGAAATCTGCTAAAAAACGATGAGTAGAAAGAAGGGGGGGGGTAACCGAAAGCTGAAACAAGAAAGTACGAATAACTTGTTTTACGGAAAAAAGTCCGTCACGCAGGGGCTGCGTAAACTAAGCAGATTTCCCACGTGAAGTATTACAATAGAGAGCCAAACAGTTACGAAAACGGATGAACTAGCTTTTGGCGGGAAACCTACTTTCGTCCGTTACCCGCCCCGTTTAATACACATGCAAATACCTCCGTTAATATTCAAGATAGAGAATACATGTATAGAACAATATTTATAGTAACTTTAATTTTCAATAAGATTGGTTCTATATACTTTTTCGATCCGACGTATAGTAACGGAGATATTTCGAAAATCCTCCCCTCTAAACCCCCCCCCTCCACTGGTCCGATTTCAGCCATTAACGAACTTGATCTGTCTTTTTACATAAAACGACTAAATTTCAAGTTTGGTAACGATTAAACAATAATTGCGACCGCTAGAGTGGTTACAGACAAATATATATATATACATATATATATATATATATCTATATATATATACATATATATATATATTCAGGTTTGAATGGACCTCATTTTCGTTATCTCCTAGGTAGGATGGATGGACATTTGAAGAAAAATTTCGAAAATCGCGTCATGAGTACAACCTCAATAGCTGATTTCCCTAAAATTCTCTATTGTATGTCGAAAGAAACTTTGTATTCATAGTGGTATATAAACATCATGTGTAATACATTAATGGAGATTTGTTAATAAATAGAATAAATTAAAATCAAAAATATATTCACACATATCACATTGTAAATGTCAATGAAAACAATATTTGATATTTAACCTTCAAATAAGTGCTTTATGATATAACAGGTTATTGTTAATATAACAAGATTAGGAGTGATGTTTCAGGCCATAACAAATATCATCTTTAGTGCTGGCAGAAGCAATTAAATATTGATTATGGTGTATAAATATTTTTGAAACGTAAAATTAAAATCTCAATTGATGACATCCTCACACAACAAATTTGCATGTATATCACATATTAAAGGTATCTTGAAATCAGTATTTGGAATTTAAGCTTTGAATAATTTGGTTCAAGATATATCAGCTACTGTATATATGTCATAAGTAGGAATGGGGGTTTACTGAGGGATCAAAACTAATATATATATATATATATATATATATATATATATATATATAAATATATATATATATATATTTCGGTTAATAATCAGCACGAACATTCGTGCACGAATCCATACATGCATACACATGAAGTTCGTAAGGCAGGGGTTGTATACACCAAATAATTTCCCTCATTCTGGTGATGCTACTGAACCTATTATCCCTCATTTTTCGTGTAATAGATAACCTATGTAAAGATGATTTGTTATTTAAACTGGACATGAAATATTTAGTAGCTAAGGTTCTCTAAGTGAAAATAACATTGGTAGGGATTGGGTGTCTAAGAAGATTGAAAACCAAAAAAATGCAAATATCTCGGCTAATATTTGAGTTAGAGAAGAAAATGTATAAATTAACAATCCAGGATAAGAAAAATGTAGTCTTCCTAAATTGAATTTTTTTTTTTTTAGGAAATTGATATTAATCTAATTAAATTAATTTAATTATTTCTAATTAATGCAGGAAGTCTACATCTTTCTTATCCTGAATTGCTGAATCCTTCCTCGTTGGTTACTCAACATTATAAAACGATACTTGTTAGAAATAAAATTTTCAACAAGGTTGGATATGTAATATTTTTTGAACCAAGTTTTGAAAATACCCCGTAGTTTTAAAAGAGATATTTTGAAAGCTTGAAAATTGTTATATGAAGTAAATGGGATACATTTAAATTTAGGGTTCTGAGGAATCACTTATACATTACTGAAAACTTACCTTCTTGGTCCAATTGTTTGTACAATATATATTTTTTCACTTTTTAAAAGTTACTAAATGCTTAAATAAACTGAAACAATATGATGTTTTCTTTGATGCGCCAGCATTGGATGTGTCTCACATTGAGCATGAAGTTTTTCTTTTGTTTATAAGTAAATAATCATGTGTTATCTGAGACTGATGATGTTTCATTAATGAGTCGACACTCAACATTCTTTTTAAATATGCTATGGATAAATTTTACTTCACTATTTATCCATGGTTAAAATATTGAGTTTTTCAATTTTACATTATCCTGTTTTTTATTTGATTTTTAAAATACATTGTACCAAATACTTGATTTCTTGTTTTAAATAAATACAAGTCAAATTGATTGTGGTAATCCATAATACAAGAATTCAAGTTTCCTACAAGAGTTTAAGTGATAAAATACATAAACATTTGTTAGTGAAAGTTGTGCATAGAATAAATTTAAGAGGAATTACGAGATTGTTTAGAAATCAAGGAAGAAGTGAAAGAGACTTGACTAATTTTAAAATAAAAGGGGTTTATTTTCTATCGGTTTTGGATGTCATTTATAAAATTTTATAGTAAAATTAAAGCCTATGGAAATATTCATATTATCCAAAATAGAAGATTATTTAAGAGATTTTGTCATCAATGTGATGAATTCTGAATATGTTTAGAGATTATATGTTTCTTCAATAAAGCATACTTCAAGATTTTGTAATCACAATGGAAACAATGAAAATACCTCGAAGAAGAATGTTTTGAAATTTTGTGACGTTTTAAACAATTTGGATGAATTGTTTTGTAATCACAACATTCACATGAAAATAATACTTTAATATCAGAGTGTTGCCTTGATATATGTCTTCGCAAATTCTCAGGATATCCAGTACAAAATTTACAAACTGTACAACAATAGGGTTTCACATTGCTATGCTTTCCAGTTATGTGTCTTTTTAATACATCGGGGAAAACAGCTTTGAAGTTGCAGAAAGAGCAAGAATGAGACTTTAAACCCGTGTGCTGGCTCTTAATATGATATGTTAAACTACTTTTCAAATTCGTCTTGAATTTACAGTGAGTGCATTTGAATCGGAACTCCTTGGAATGTTTTGAAGAAATGTGGCTCTTGAGAGTTGTAGGCTGAACGGCTTTGTAGCTGCAGTGAGGGCAAGCTAGTGGCTTTACCGACGAATGAATCGCCAGAATGTGAAATCTGAGACTTTTATGCTCTGATGCTTTGTAATCACATTGCTGACACTGGAAAGGCTTGTCTTTTTTGTGAACGGAAGAAATATGCTGCCTTAATCGACCTGCTTGGGCTGCCCGATAGTCACAGAATTGACAACAGTAGGGTCTTTCATGGAGATGCTGCCCTCTTATGTGCACCTGCATTTGGTGAAATGTCACGGAAGAATAGTCACACTGTGGGCACGAATAGGACTTTTCATGAGTATGCTTATACTGTATATGTCTTTTCATTGATCCCGGCTGAGAAAATGACTTACCGCAATCTGGACAGAAATGGGGTTTAACTTTAGGCTCAAAGGAATGTTTTGTTTTAATGTGCCTCTTTAAAACATAAGAGTCAGTTGACCTATAATCGCAATACTGGCAAGGAAATGGTCGTTCCTCTGAATGCTTAGACATCAAATGTATTTTGAGCTGTTTTGGATGAAAGGTTCTGTAGTCACAAAGAGTGCAGAAACATGGAGGTTTTGCGCTAGAGTGGCGTTTCAGGATATGACCCTTCAGCATTGCTGCCCGAGCAGAAGTATAACCGCACTCGGAACAGGCAAATGGCTTTTCATTTGAGTGTTTAAGTTTGAAGTGAGCTTTCAAATTTCCAGAATTACTTGCACTATAATTACAATCAGAGCAAGAGAAAGGTCGCTCTTTGTTATGTCGACACGATATGTGCTTTTTTAAATTTGAAGCTGAAGCAGCTCTGTATTCACAAAGTGAGCAGGCAAATGGCTTGATAGTGGAATGCTTTGACCAGATATGAATAGTCAATCCTCCTTTCTGGACTGAAGTATAGTCACAATAATTGCAGGAATAAGGGCGCTCATGAGTATGCTTGGCCATTACGTGCTGTTTTAAAATCCCCGGTGTAGAAGCAGAATAACTACAACTGGGGCACTTGTAAGCTTCTCCTTCATTATGTTTGAGAAGTTTGTGCTTTTTCAATGATTTTGAGCATGCAAAACTAATCTCACAATAAGAACATTTATACTTTTTGTCAGTGTGAACTCTCTTTGAGTGCTTTATCATAAGACCAATACGAGAAGTACTGTATTTACATAATGTACATGCATAGGGCCGAGGAAATACATGCTTAGACTTTATATGCTGTTTCAAACATAACCGACTTTCAAAAATTGAATTACAATGAAAACAGCAAAATACATCAACAATAGTCCTCTTAGGTTTGGCTCTTCCTCTTCTTAATAAATCTTCAACCTGAGGCATTGAAATGCAGGAGTAGCTGTCCAATCTCCATTCTAATCCTATAACAAAAAATAAAAATATCTTCTTTTGGTTGTGGAAAATCATTATAAATTAACTATTTACCATGAACACAACAATTAAAACCCACAAAATATTTTACAATTGATGAATAAAAAAAGATAATTTTTTTCTATCGTAACCTTTGGACTTCCAGTATTGAAGTGCAATAACAGTGAATATTAGAGGAGCTAGTGTATACTTATGAAATTCAGAAGTGGTTGTTTGACTTTCTAAAAAAAAAAAAAAAAAAAAAAAATAATCGAAATTTCATATTTTGAGAGTTCAAATATAAAAGATAAAAGAAGCTATTGTATGGCATCCATTTTCGTTTTGGCATACTGATTTTAGTTGGAGAGAGAGAAAAAACGTCCAATTCTTCACAATTTGTTTATTTCAGCGCTAAGCGCTTTCAAAGACTAATGTCTCCATCTTCAGAGCTACACATGAAAAACAATAACATTAATAAAAACTCTATACATTGCAACAGGGTCATAAAACATGTTAATATCAATAAATAAAATACAAAATAAATATCTAACAATGAACATAATAAATATACTTAAGTCATATTTATTATGTTCATTGTTAGATTCCTTTTATGACTTAAGTATATTTATTATGTTCATTGTTAGATATTTATTTTGTATTTTATTTATTGATATTAACATGTTTTATGACCCTGTTGCAATGTATAGAGTTTTTATTAATGTTATTGTTTTTCATGTGTAGCTCTGAAGATGGAGACATTAGTCTTTGAAAGCGCTTAGCGCTGAAATAAACAAATTGTGAAGAATTGGACGTTTTTTCTCTCTCTCCAAGTAAACATTCTTCACTTCCAACAAACACTGCCGTGGAATACTGATTTTATGTGTTGGCAGCTTTTTATGACAAAGGCCATTAACTATTTTCCTAAAAGAATGAAAAAAAAATGCTAAAGGTGAACTGTGAAACTTTAAAGTGAAACCCACCATAATAAGCTTCATTGATAATAATTTTTAAAGAAAAGTTGAATAAAGTATACAGATTTTTACTGATAATGTATTTAGCATTAAAAATCGGTAAATAGACATTAAAATGAATCACAACCTAGGCAGCTCATTGTTAATTAATTTTTTATTTTGCGTCAGTAAACAATAGTGTTTATATTATTCTCACTTGTGTTTATCGGACTAGTGAATCTAACCCTTTGAAAGTAAATAAATGGTGTACTATGATGTTGTTTCAAACAAACTTTAAATTCTAGATAGAATGGTTTACCTAAATGGACTCCTCTTTCCGGTGGAATTTCCAACCCCTCCTCCTTTTTAATCCAATTTGCATCTCCTCTTGACTCTGGTCATAGAAAAGAGAATAAGTAGTATCATAAACATTTTTTTTTTTTTAAACAATAACATAAAATATAATGTATATGAAATAGAATATTAGAAAGTTAACTCGCAGTGAGCCAGATAGAATATAAAATTATTTGGATTTACAGCCATATGACTTTGTAGGTCAAATGGTCTCCTTGACATTTCCTATGACATTACAGACCAAAGGTAGAAAAATGAAGCATCTCCTCAATTGTTGAGTAGTCACCAGGGAAATGGCCAGAATTCCAACATCTAAACCCTATGACTGAAAGTTAAATACAATTTAAACTGTGATATCAGGGGTTAAACCTCGCAAATGTAGCATAATATTCTTGTGCTTATTTAACCACTAGACCACCATCGCCAGATGAATCGTCCTAGAGTATTCCATATGGATGCAAGGAGGGGTGGGGGGAGGCAGGATTGCAAACTAAACCAGGTTGTGTACATTTCTTTATAATAGGAGTCAAAAGGGAAAAAAACACAGTGAGGTTTCATTGAATATTGACATGCCTGCGGAGTATGCCTACTGCATTCTGTGATGGTCAGATCACAGGAGCCTGTGCTAAAACAATGTACAGTAAGATATAGAGGCTGTGGGTATAGTGTAATAGGATAAATGTAGATTTATAGGCTACACCAGGTAATTGATCTTGTGAACAAGTATTCCTGATTTTCACAGAAGGTCACATGGACATGCAGTAGTATCCCATTGCCATCTGCATCAGTACATCCAGCAATAAAGATATCATAAGGAAAATTCGATTCACACCGGTAAAGGCATGAGTGCAGAACATTCTATTCAAGGCCAGAGTTGTTAGATAATCACCCCTCCGTATCCTGTAGCCTGCACAAGCTGATAATGATATTAGCCAGTATGAATATGCAGACTACAGCTTTAATCTACCTTCCAGTCCTGCTCCACTGACATGTTGTAAATGAGAATTTACGCAAGGATGGGAAATAGAATAAATATGCCTTAATAAATAGTTGTTTTAGGTGAAGACACTGGGTTTATCATAAATGAAAGACTTGGCTTGCACAATTAGTATGGCACTGTGGCATTGGAAGGGCTGCAAATTCAGATTAAAAGAGAAATTTGCTCAGATAGTAACAAGAGAGCAATTGTTTGAAAATATATCCTTAATGATGATTTGACAGAAGGCCAAAACTTGAATTCATGTGACAATCAATCTTTTTATTATTACCCAAATCTGTATGTTTCACACATTCCAGTGCCTTTTAAATGGTCTGTATGTTATTATACAAATCACATTACATTATATCGTTCTGGCTACTTTCTGCCAGTATAGTATCATACACTTCAACTTAATAATCAACCTATTCATCACAAAAACCTCATGAGGTAAGAAAAATAAATGATGTTAAATAATATACTTACTATACAATGTCTCAATGGAATCCATATCCTCTTCTTTTACACTGTAGGGAATTCGAGTCAACATGACCAAAGGCATAGCTGAAAAATAATAATCACATTAATTTCACTATAAAAATAAAATAATTACTGGGTGGAATGTTCTAACTTTTTGTTCAATGAACAACATGAACATAATTGATATCCCTATTCCTCAATAACTTTCTTTTAATGTTTCTATTGAGTGAATTATCATTCAATAAAAACATTTTCAGTTTCGTTTTTTTCCATTCTAATAATCAAGACATTCATTAATTTACATTTGCAACTCTTGAAGGCAATCCTTGGAGTTGGCTAGTAAGATTTACAAAGAATAGGTACAATTTCCACTTAAAATTTTGATGAATTTATTTTTGATTTATTCTAAATTTAAAAACTTCTTAAGTACTTAAGTTGTGTAAAGATAATATTGTAATTAATGAAAATTACATGATATTAGCTTTAAATGTGACCAAAAATTTGAATTATTTTCTTAAAAACAATCATTTTTTTTTTACCTTTCACTGTAAAATATTAAGAATGTAGAAAATAGAGGAAACACCCAATTTTCATGTAATTTTCTTACAGTAATCCTATTAAATAAACATTTTTCAAAAGCATAATAAAAGTAATTGTTGACATTTTCATGATTATCTATGAATAGGAAATTTCAGAGAGAACATAATACATGATCTTAGGACACAGCACTGTGAAATACAGTTATTTTGAAAATAATCACTTGATTATTTTTTGAATACTTCATCATAATTAAGCATTCAGCCTAATTAAACCAATTTCTTATCTCTTCACTTCATAATAAGATTTGAATTGAGGTTGCTTTTATGTATGATGATATAGTAAGAAGGGCTGTCACTTATTACATACAGTAGACTATGTCAGGCTATATAAATTTGGATCTAAAGAATGTATTGTTTTATTTTCAAACACGGATCTCCTGAAAATTTCTAACCACCATGTACATTTATTTTAGCTTCATAGACAGTTAGGTATAGATTTTGAGCTTCCTTATCTTACTTCAATAGTGAAGAATTATGTACAACAGAAATAATTGAGCTTGCAGAGGAACGAGATTAACCATTTCTTAACTAAGAAGAGTGTGAAATGAAATCTGTTTATTTCCATTAAATGTTAACATGACATAGGATAAATAAAATATTTTTGTTTTCTATAAAAAATTTTTAAATATTATTTCGATTAATTTCTTTACGTATATTATTAAATAGCATTTATCCTTATATAATACATTTGTTATAAAATTAGCTAAAATTTTATGAGTACAGTTTATAAAATTTATCAATTTAATAATTATATATACCTATATTAAATTAATTTTGTTAACAATCTTAATACCGCTCGAAATATTTAATATAATATTTTTAAAATTTATTGACATGTTTTGCTATTAGTCTTAAATTTATTAAAGAATGACATGCTTCATAAGTGAACGTCCCCACCTTAAAAAACAATGTACCTTATCATAATTTGTTTTTGTCCAATTTTATATGACAAATATTTTGTTTGTAATAAATGAACATTTTGTGAATAAAACATCCATCAGACATGAAGTTCTTTAATTTATTTTTAAACGAAGAATATTTTTTAATAGATTTAACATATTTGGGTAGAGCGTTACACTCCTGTATTACGTGCTTTCTTTTGATTGGCTTACCTTCTAATTGATCACATGTAGAAGTCATACTGAATTCAGTCAAAATACAGTTTCGTACTGGCAATCGTGTGAGCCTCTGTAGACTTTCTGTAAAATAAAATGGTTATTAACTTGACAAAAAATTATTGAATGCTTACCAATTGAAACCAACCTAGCTTATCTTTATTAATGCAAATGTTGTATGTCTGCAACCAAGAAACAAGATTCCTCATTCTACTTGAATAAACAGTAAATAGTTGAGTAAAGACTTCTAAAAATTATCAATATTGCATAATAATTATATTAAAATGGGCTCCATATCATTTCTGAATTTACAATACCCGTAAACAGAATAAAATATTCTATAAAAGTCTGAAAAATATACATTTTCAAGCAAAACCACTGATAGTATACCATTGAGTTAACATTGATAGCATAAGCAAAATTAAATGTTGGTCCAATTTTTGAATAACCTATTCAAGTTAAAGAAAAAAATATAAATTTAAATTTCTTACCAATATTCTGAAGATGATGTACCTTTACCAATAGTAAAAGTATATTCAATAAATCCGAAATTTGTGATAATTAATCAGATCATTGGGACTGATACTTCTTAGAAAATCATATGGTGGGTATTTTGATTAGTAGAAGCTGTAGGAAAATAACGATATTTTTTTCGGTATATCTTATTAAATATTCCTCATTCTTAAATAATTTCTCCATTTTAATCTGTTTTTACTCTGTTGCAAATATCGAACCGATATTTCATTTCCACAGCAAATTATACTTATTACATTACATTACAATAAAGCAAATGTTGTATCTCTGAGTAATCTAATACTAATTCTAGGCAATGACTTTGGCTGTAGTTAGAATTCAAGAACCCAGCTACAGACTTACTTTGTTTTAATATATTTAAAAATAATAGAAAGTATACACCAATTTCATGCCGCCAGAGCTCTGGTTGGAATAAACTGTTTACACGTACACTATTCACTAGTCATAGTTAGCTATAGTTTTCAAGATAAGAATTGTATTTTAATAATGAATTAAACACTTCATGGATTTTTAAACCAGAATATACACATTATGACAACTCGTGGGTTTTACAATTAACAAAGTTACGAAGTACTAGTAAAACTATTAAATATCATTTTTAAAGAAAATACGGTCTAATATGAAATAAATAGTGAATAAAATTAGAATTTTAAAAGTAAATCCTATCTTCGCTTCCTTACACAATAAATAAATAAACATGTTTAAAGATTGATATATTTTTGCCTCAAAAAGTACAATAGACTTTGAAGAAAATAGAAAGTACTTCCTCTACTCTAGAATTTATTTTAACTGGTAATTTATTATATGCAGTCATGTCATAACAAATTATGCCTCAGGCTTTTTGCCATTATTGGAGGGTTTATTGTTAATCCTAGAGTTAAAAACATACATGGAAATGTTATTTTTTTTCTCAGTTTTTCAAAACCATTTAGTGCCACTCACGCATCTTGAATCTAGGATTCATCACGCTAAAGTATTTTTTTTTTATATTGGTCTAAGTAGTGAAAACGAATGTTTAAAAACAATACATTATATTTCCGTTATTGTGAGTTGAATTGAAAAATGGCCGTTCATATAATAATCTTGTTGCAAATTAAATTTTCTATAAATGATGTTCAAAACATGTTTTCTGTATCTACAATTTTAATGGAGGTGTTTTAATTTTCAAGTATTACAATTTTTGTAAACTCTTACATCAAGTCATCTCATATATCATGATGACTATTCTAAGTTTAAATATAAAATATTATTTTCATTGTAATTTATTATGTGAAACATACACAAATATGCTGATTTTATGCCATTAATTAAGATTTCACATTCTGGACTACATGACTTTAGCAGATTTCCCTTACGAGAAATCAGCGATTGAGGTTATACTCATTATGGGATTTTTGAAAAATGTCTTCAAATGTCCATCAATCCTACCAAGGAGATAACGAAAATGAGGTCCGTTCAAAATTATATATATATATATATATATATATATATATATATATATATATATATATATATGTATATGTGTGTGTGTGTGTGTGTGTGTGTGTGTGTGTGTGTGTGTGTGTGTGTGTGTGTGTGTGTGTGTGTGTGTGTGTGTATATATGTGTGTGTGTGTGTGTGTGTGTGTGTCTGTAACCATTCTAGCGGTCACAATTTTGGTTAAATCCTAAAGAAACTCCATATTTAATCGTTTTATGTAAAAAGAAAGATCAAGTTCGTTAACGGCTAAAATCAGACAAGTGGGAGGGGGGGGGGTTTAGGGTAGGACAATTTCGAAAAATCTTCATTGTTATGGATTGGGTAGAAAAATTGCATATTATTATTATTATTTATTAACGTCCACTTTTTGCAACTTAGGCTAATCGGGACGGGTTATCTACAGGTTACCACCCTTTTCTAGCCAGGGTGGGATTTTAGGGCGTTATTTAATGAATTTCGTCACTAAATAATTTCCTTTGCCCAGGCAAGAATTGAACACGCCACTCTAGGTTTACCATGTGAGATAAAAGTCAACGCTTTAACTCACATGGAAAAATTGCATAGAATCAATCTTATTGCAAAAGTAATGTTCTATAAATGATGTTATATACGTTTTTTCAATATCTTGATTATTAACCGAGATATTTGCATTTTTTAGTTTTCGGTCTTCAGTAAATCCCCTCTCCAACTCATTTCATATTAGCAATAAGCTGTTATATCACGAACCAATTTATTTGAAGTGTAAGTACCAAATATTGTTCTCATTGTACTTTTACTTTTTGAGATAAATTTAAATACGCGACACACGTGGGAAATCTGCTTAGTTAACGCAGCACCTACGTGATGGACTTTTTTTCTATTTTTTACTATGCCTTGTTTCTGTTGCTATTTTCTGTAAAAAGCTCATCCATTTACCTTCCTCTCCAGGAAAAGGAAGTTTATTCTTTTCCTGTAGATATTCTAAACAAGATCATATGAAAAAAACATGGAGGAGAGAGAACTGGCAACACTGGCCAAGTACCACCCGCGAAATTCAAACTTTAGTTATATTATGTAATGAATTTTATCAAATAAGAGTTAATTCGTCGGTTTAAATGAATGCATACAGATTCCCAGGGCTGGATCATTTTTAAATATAAAACAGTTAATATTGTTTTAAGCTAGGGGCAATTTTTAGATTAAAAGAGGTTAGGTCGTTAATTTTGAAATTTTTATTTAATTTCAAAGGCTTAAAAAATTAGCAAACCTGAAGGATTTTTTTAAGGTATACTATTCTAACCGAAACTGTACACTTTGTTGGTTATTTCTGCTCGATAGTGGGCAGTATACTATTAGTTAAATAAATAATTTATATGCAGGTTTTAATATCAAATCATTTATTTATTACTAATTTTATATATTGGACAGACATTTTTGACATAAATAAAAAACCTTACCTTACTACGTTCTGGGAGAACTAGTCAAGGGAAGTATCTGGTTATACTCAGTACTAATAATACCTATTAACACTGGACAGTGACATATCCGTATGGTGTTCTGTTCAGTGCTGCTCATATAAACTCCTTGTGGATGAAGCAAAAACTAATGAGACTTTAGTGCGATACTGCAGGGAGTGATTTTCGCCTGAGGAGAATCTGAGACTAGAATGTGAGTAGTCAGCATTCGTATCCGAATGGACTTATCTCTTATCAGTAAACTGGCAAATATGAATTTCCTTATCCCACGTACCAATCAGATTGCGTAAACTAAGCAGATTTCCCTCGTGCTGGTATAGAACAATAGCCATCTCATCTCACCAACCATTCCCTTTTAGCAGATTTCCCTTCAGGGAATATATCTATATATATAACAATGAATGTTTGTTTGTATGTCTTTTATAGAATCGTAAACGGCTGAACCGAATTTTATGAAACTTGGTATGTATATTACTACTAAAACAGGTTAGATTTCTGGCTATATTAATATTCTCTGAGACAAACAGGAGTGGGGGTTATAAGGGAGGCCTAAAATTAAAAATAACGATAATTCGTCACCTATTGGTTTTTCGGCAAATATGCACATAACAAAAGTTGTTTATTTTGTTATTTAGAGTAACGTTTGTAATATACCCTTTTGTCGTATACCGAAGTATAAATGAGTTATACGCTAAAAATAGTGGTGAGAGAACAATTTTATACGTCCCGAAACACTCAACCGAACTAAACGAAATTCCGAATATGATTTGGTTTTAACACCTCCCTGATTACAAGTTATATTAAAATTTCGAGGAACGACCAGAAGTGGGGGTTATAAGGGAGGTCTGAAATATAAAATCGCGATATTTCGTAACCTATTCATTTTTTGGCAAAAGTGCATATAACAAAATTTGTTTGTTTTGTTAATTAAAGTAATTTTTGTTATATGCTATTTTGCCTTATAACGAAGTATAAATGAGGTATACACGAACAACTATAGAAAGGGTCAACAATGTTATAGGACACGAAAGAATAAATCGAAATCAATGAAAATCCGTATTTTTAACTATTAGCTATATTAACATTTTTAGTAACGAACAGGAGTGGGGGTTGTTAGGGAGGCATGAAATGAAATCGTCATATTTAGTACCCTGTTCCTTCGTTCGTTTCCTGTTGTTTTTTTGGCGAACGTGCACTAACAAATGTGTAATTTGATATTTAGAGTATCTTTTATTATATAAGTCTTTATCGTAATTTAGTATTTTAGTTGGTGGCGTAGCAAAGCGCGTAGGGTACAGCTAGTAAAGTATATTTGTCTATTAACGCTCTAGCGGTCGCAATTTTTTATTTAATTAACTAATTTCCAAACGTTCCATGTTGAAATAATGGTCAAGTTCGTTGACGGCTGATATCGGACTGGGAGGAGGATGGGGTTTAGAGGGGGATATTAGGATTTTTTAGTTTTCATCCATAAATAGACCACAACTCCTACTCATACCATATTAACAATAAGCTGTTGTATGATGAACCTCTTCGTTCTAAGCTTAAATATCAAATGTTCTTTTCAAGACACCATTATTATTCTAGATCCATGCAAAATGTGCCACGACTTCATTAATCATATTAGATTTTACGATCTTGTCTCGAAAATGTTTATTTGATCTACACCTTACTCGATATGTAACCACTTCCGTAATCCTTCCATCATCATCGGACTAGGGGTGTTTAGAGGAGGGGAACACAAACAATTCAAAATATATCCGTTGTTACGTGTTGATCTAAAAATCGTATAGGATGAATATTATTGGAAATGTAAAGTTCTATAAATGTAGTTATGAATATATTTTCTCCATATTGTATATTAACCGAGATATTCTTGCGACCACCAGTAAACCCTCACTCTCTCATGTCATATTAACAATAAGCTGTTATGGCATGAACCCCTTTCCTAAGGTTAAATGCCAAAAATTATTTTCAGGAGACCTTTATTATACCTTTAAATCTTTTATTATACGAGATACATGCAAATACGTTCGGGGGGGGGGGGTTTAATGTAAGCATACTGAAGGGGGGTTATTTACAAAACCATATTTTTTATTTAAGCTTCGAAAAAAAAGTGGTTCATGACATAAGTTATTATTATTAATATGACATTATTAGGAGAGGTTGGGCGGAGGGGGTTTACTGAAGGCTGAAAACAAAAAAAAAAAAGGAAATATCTCCTTTAATGTTCAGGATAGAGAAAGGACGTTTATAGAAAATTATATTTGATCTAAGATTGCTTTAACAATTTTCGAATCCGAGCCTTACTAACGGAGGTATATGAATGTTTCATTTCCTCTCTTTAAATCTCCTCTCCTCCTACCCTGATTTCAGCCAATAATGAATTTGATCATTTGAATGAAGTTATACAAGAGACGTTTAAATATCGAATCAAACAAATATTTTTACAGCTAGAGCGGTAACAAAAAATATAATAATATAATTTTGAACATATCTCATTGCCCCGGTAATATCAATGGACGTTTGAGGAAATTGGTGTCATGCACACAATCTGAATAGTTAATTTCCAGAATGATAAATTAAAATGTAGAGAACAAGTCGTAATTATATTAAGTTCGGTTAAAATATTATTTTATCTAAAATTCCTGGAGAGGCATGATATGAGGAGAACAATAATGTGAGAATTACAGGCTATTGCTGACTGCTTGAACCCAACTTACTGTATTAGTCCTTCACGCAGGTGTTGCGTAAACTAAGCAGATTTCCCTCGTGCTGATATGACAACTCATCTCACAATGTATTCTCAATTTCTAATACCACAGAAAAAAACAAAAAAAAACAGCTAAGGTCAAGAGTAGAAAATGTTTATTGATGATCACGCTACGTATGTAGATGTATTTCACACAGGAGAATAATGAAGACAATATTTGATATTTAAGCTTCGACTAAAGTGGTTCATGTTATAACAGCTTATTGTTAATATGACATGAGTAGCAGTAGTGGTATACTGAAGGCTGGAAACTAAAAAATCCATTATCTCGGCTAATAATCCAGGGAATGAGAAACCATACATTCAGAGGAAAATCAAGTTTCTGTAAGAGATGTTTTATATAATTTTTCAATACGATCTATTGTAACAGAAATATTTCGAATTTTGTAACCCCCCCCCCTCTAAACCTCAACAAATTTCAGGCATTAACGAACTTACTCTTTATTTTTACATACAACGTATAAATATTTTTACGATGAAATAAATATTTTTGCAACCGCTAGAGCATTAACAGACATACATATATATATATATATATATATATATATATATATATATATATATATATATATACTAGCGAACCCGACAGACATGTTCCTGCATGATATTTCAAGCGATTAGGATATTAAATTTAATAATATTATGTTTAAAACAAAATCTACTTTTAAAAACACAAAAAAAAACAACTTTTGTTATGTGCACGTTTGCCTAAAAACAAATAGAAAATGAAATATCGCAAATTTTATATTCAGGCCTGCCTTATAACCCCCACTCCCGTTCGAACCTAAAAAAATTAATATAGCTTATAAGCATGGAAGAATTAATGATAATTGACATATAGAGTTTTGTTAAGTTCCCATATAATCGTTAGTGCCCAATAAAATTGTTGGCTCCCACTTTAATTTTTTAGTGTATATCTCGTTTATACTTTGTTATACGACAAAAGTGAATATAACAAAAGTTACTATATATAAGGTAAAATAAACACCTTTAATCCTGTGCATATTTGCCGAAAAACCAATAGGAAACGAAATATCGCTATTTTTAATTTTAGGCCTCCCTTACAACCCCCACTTCTGCGCCATCTGCAGTGCTGATTTGTGAATCTAAACCAACCAGGGCGTCACCCAAAACGCATACAAAAACATTCATTCAAATCGGTCAAGCCATTTAGGAGGATTTCAGTGACATACACACGTACAGTAGAATTATATATATATATATATATATATATATATATATATATATATATAAATAGTTCACCTCATTATTGACATCTCTTGGGTAGGATCGATGGA
Source organism: Riptortus pedestris (assembly GCA_019009955.1). Taxonomy (NCBI): domain Eukaryota; kingdom Metazoa; phylum Arthropoda; class Insecta; order Hemiptera; family Alydidae; genus Riptortus; species Riptortus pedestris. The sequence goes on along the minus strand of CM032231.1, from coordinate 82,805,080 downwards.
CATTTGAGGAAATGTTTCGAAAATCGCGCCATGAATACAACCTCAATAGCTGATTTCCCTTAAGGCCAATAATAGCTAAAGGTATTAGTAGTGTCCCTTTCTTAGCTGGAATGTTATACGTCAGTGAATGTAAAGGAATTTCCGAAGGGCAGCTTTCGAAATGTGGCATTGTGCCCTTCGACAGTTTATGTACTTTTAGCAGATTTTTTTTTAATAAATTTTCCTCACGGGAAAATCAGTTATTTTCAGCTCATTGTGTGATTTTTGAAAACATTCCTCGAGTGACCATCGATCCTACCGAGGAGTTGAAGAATATGAGGTCCGTTCAGAACTATAAATGTCTGTTAATTAACGCTCTAGTGGACACAATTTTTGTTTATTCGTTACCTATCTATGTTTGATCCATTAAAGTAAAGTGCTTCACGGAGGGGATGCGTTAACTAAGCAGTCAAAATCTTCTTATAGAAAATGAAATATCAGTAGTATTTTTTTCTGTAGTCATTGTAATGCGGACATGTAGCATGTGACGGTGAAATAATGTATCTTGTTAAACTATCACATTTCTTCCAGGTGTTGTTGGAAAATAAAAGGCACGTTCTTTATTGCATTTTCATGAAAAGTCTCACTTTGATTAGAGCTTAAAGGTGGTCCTTGTCCTATTATGAGACACAAGAAAATAAACACTATGATTGTACAACAGAAATAGCAGAAAAGATAAATGTAAGAAGTAAACAAATTATAATTTAATATAGAATGTTATTAGGAAGCTATTACATTGAGAAATTAATTTAAACACATATTTTGTAATCTATTACATATTTATGTTAATAGTTTATGATTTTTTCTGTTTCTTTTACATAGTAAACTTGACTAAATGTCACATATTCCAATTAGTACAACATAAAAATGCCAAGATTTCGTTCTGTCTTCAACAACTAATACTAACAGAAAAAGCAGTAATACATAGTACTGATAATATATACTTAACATTAAAATAATAACAGCTGATAATGCTATGTCTATTATATCCATTGTATATTTGTGGCAACTCCCCAGGCATCAACAAGTGTCCTTTCCTGTAAATAATGGTTTTACACTAACATCTTCTTCCTATATAGACATGATTTTCATTTACATTGTCAATCTTGCAGTATCAAACCAGCTTATATTTCATTATCAGATGTTTATTTGACAGCGGACACATTAAGAAGACATTATTGATAAGAGACTAACTCTTGTTATCTCATTAGTCTAAATTAGATGGCTATTTTAATTTGTAAAAGGTCATTTAGACTCGATCACTGCACAATAATTGCGATTAGTAGTTTGGAAAGAGTTTTGAAATAATGATGATTTTAGGAGGGCCTTTACCAGGTGCAAAATCAAAATATTATTTGGGATAGAATAACGTGCGGGGAATTGGGATTTTGAATACGATTATTATTATTTTGGATATTATCATATTTCTAGGAGCAGGTTACCCATGTGAGTTAAGGGAAATCTGCTATTGTGGTTGTACTCATGACGCGATTTTTCAAAAAATGTTCTCAAATGTCCATCGATCCTGGACTGTTCAAAATTATATATATTTATATGTTGCCTCTAGCGGTCGCAATTTTGGTTTTATCGTTACCAACTCGGTATGTAAGCTTCTCATGTAAAATTAAAAATCATGTTTGTTAACGGCTGAAATCGGACTGGAGGGAGGGGGGGATTGGAGGGGAGGAATTTCAACATATCCCCTCTATTACACGTCGGATTGAAAACTTTTATAGAACCAATCTTATTGCAATGTTGTTATATACATGTTTTCTCTATTATTATTTTAGCAGATTTCCCCTATGGGAAATCAGCTATTGAGGTCGTACTCATGACGCGAGTTTCAAAAAATTTCTTCAAATGTCCATCGATCCTACGCAGGAGACGACGAAAATGAGGTCCGTTCAAAATTATACATATATAGTCATTGTGAGGATTTCGGCTATCTGCTCCAGCATACATGGCTGATCTAAAACATAACAGAACAAATACATCCACCATTGCCAATTTTTGTCAATTTTAGCGGTCGCAAATTTTGGTTGATCGTTACCAAACTCGGAATTTAATCGTCTTATGTAAAAAAGAAGATCAAGTTCGTTAATGGCTTAAATCGGACCAGTGTGAGGGGGGGTTTAGAGGGGGATTTTTGAAAATTCAAAATATCTCCGTTATTATTCGTCAGCTTGAAGAATTGTATAGAATCAATCTTATTGCAAATTAAATTTACTATAAATATTGTTCCATACATTTATTCTGTATTTTGAATATTCCAACAACACCTGGAAGAAATACGGTAGTTTAATAAGATACACTATTTCACCGGCACATGCTACATGTCAGCATTACAATGACTACAGAAAAAAATACTACGGATAATTCATTTTCTATAAGAAGATTTCGACTACTTAGTTAACGCATCTCCTCCGTGAAGCACTTTACTTAAAAGGATTAAACATAGATAGATAACGATCAAACAAAAATTGTGTCTACTAGAGCGTTAATTAACAGACATTTATATTTCTGAACGGACCTCATATTCTTCAACTCCTCGGTAGGATCGATGGACATTCGAGGTATTTTTTCGAAAATCATACAATGAGCTGAAAATAACTGATTTCCCCTTGAGGAAAATACGCTAAGCGCTTTCAAGAATTAAAGTCCCATCCTCAGAGCTAAAAACAATAAAGCACCATAATTAAGGAGTCTATTTATTGTTTGTAGCTCTGAGGATGGGAATTTAATTCCATGCAGTTAACTTCGTGAACTAAGCAAATTAACCACTTGTTGGAATGGTACCTGCATGACGTCGGATGATATTGTAGTATCAATTCTTCTCTTTGCTTAGTCTAAACAAATTTTAAACATAAGTTTAAGCTTTATTTCGCTGTTCCAGAAGAACAATGACGTATCTGTATTTTATGGCTAGTGAGTTTTAATGCTACCTCAAAGCCTTTAAGGCAATGGTGGAACAACGGTGTGATTGTATATCTCAGGGGTCTCCAAACTTTCCAGCCTTAGGGCCATACTGTTTACACCAGTAAGTTCCGAGGGCCAAAACCATATTATCATTGTTGCCGGTGGTAAAAAGTGAAATAGTCCACTGATGAAAAAAAAAGTACGCAACGTTTAAAAAAGGCTGCAAAACGGCAACACTGCATATTATTAATTTTCCTGTCATTATCTGTAATCTGTAAAAGGCTGTAGAAAATGACGGTGGTTCAAAATCATTAATCTTACATTGTATCATTCATCAACAGTCTTTGTGCGGAAAATGTTTGGAGAAGACCTTCTCCAAAATGAAGTACACAAAAAATGTTTACAGATCTATATTAACCGATGAGCATCTTAAATCTCTTTTAATAATTGGTACAAGTAAAATTAGTCCACAACTAAAAACTATTGTCAGTGGAAAATCTCAATTACATAAATCTCATTAGTATTTCATATGTCATTATGCTTGTTATAAGTTATGTTTTTATTTAAAATGTTAGTTGGATTCATTTCAATAATTTCTTAGTTTATTATATACTGAAGTTAAATCTTGGGGATATTATACATGTCTTTACTCATTACAATTCTGTGTTTCTTTATCCTAACTTATCACAAAAACAATAACAATAAGCCTACAACAATGTAATGAGTAGTTTGCTCATGACCATATCAATGTAGATGTCATATTAATAATTATTCAACATAAAATTAGAATACTTCAGTAAACTAAATTTAATTTGCTATAAAAAATAAGTTCTCTAAAAGGAGTTTTCAAGTATGCTAGCTCTCCGCGGGCCGGATGTGGCCCTCGGGCCGTAGTTTGGAGACCCCTGGTATATCTTATTTAACAGACAAGAAATAAATGTTTAAAGTTCTGTACAATAAAACAAGAAACGATTTTGAGGAACAATTCTCAATGGGAACTGCTTTCAAACTTCAACGAATACATGAGTAGTAATGCAATTAAAAAAAAATCACTTCATTAATGAATCCTATATATAAATTGAAAAAGAGCACAATGCTTTTAAAACGTTTCGCAGAACAGTAGGTTTTTTCCCTTTAGCATAATTCTCACGGAAATAGTAGCTTCTTCAGCAGCTGATAAACAGAGGCGGTATGGACTCAAACGAGCAAACCAAGCAAATTTCGCTGTAGGAGCATCCTCAGTATAATTGCCCTTTCTTTCCTCATGGTGTGCAATAACACATCATCATCATCAAGACATGAAAGTGACAAATCATAGTTACAACGACTTGTTTTTTTTCCGAAAGCAAGTCCTTTTCAATATTTGTATAGAAATCATTAACGTTTTGATCAATATAAAATGACTTTCTGATCCTCTCTCATTCCTTTTATGAAACGATATTTCTTCAAATTTTAAAATCATTAATGAAGACTTATAAAGGTTTTGTTTCTCAGAACCCATTTAAGAATTGATAAACTTTTGATTTCTCTGTTACAATATGTTATGTGATATCTCCTTAAGGCACTTGAAGATGTGCTTTAACTTGGAATGAAACATTCACATCCTTCTAAAAAAAAATTCTTATTAGGACTTGAGGAATTCAAAAATATGAAAATGGAATTATTATTTTTCGTAGCCATTGTGCTACACTTGTACAGCTGTTTACATACATGTTACGAAATTTCTCGTTATCTATCTTCATAATACACTATACATTAATTTTATTATACATAGCAGATTTCTCTTGAGGAAAATCATCTATTAAGGTCGTACTCATGATGCACTTTCCGAAGAATTTCCTCAAATGTCCATTGATCCTACCTAGAAGAAGAATTAAATGTGGTCCGTTCAAAACTATATATATATATATATATTTGAAGGGGTTAAAGTTATAGTGGTGTAAGTCACTTTATCATCGTTTTTAGGAAATTAGCATAATGCAAAAGGTATTGTAGTTAATTCAGTAGACAAGTTTTTGTGATGGTATTGTTTTAGAGGTTTTACGTAGGTCCAAACTTAGTGATTAGGCTTGATTTGAAATTTTTTTTGCTCAAAAGTTGTACCTCAAACACTAACCAAAGTCACTTGCACCACTGTGCCTTACCAAAGCCTGTGACATACACCACTGTATGACCTAAAACCAAAGACTTACACCACTGTGGACATCAACAAAATGATGTAAAGTTGACTTGCACTTCTCAAAAACATTTTTATTGACACATTACACAAAGTATAAGAACAATACAAACAATTTAATTTTTTATCACGAATAGATTCTTAATTTTTTTAACATGGCAAAACGGATTCAGTCTATTTCATCAGGATATGTGGTTTCCACAATTTCCAGAGATCCAACATTTACAAGCTCCTCGCCTTCTTCAATAGTGGTTCGGAGGGAAACGAAGAAATGATGTTTCACTGGTGGAATGTATGGCAGAAGATCAAGCATATCTTTCTTTTAGCCTCGGTAACAGGCCTTCCCCTTGGGTACAAAACATCTTGAGAAACGTTGGCCAGAGAATGTCGCCTACCGGGCCTTGCTGCCTTTAGATTTAGTTTAGAAAATGGGATATCCTCATTCACAGTTTCTTTGTAGAAGAGAGTGTAAGGTTGATCTTTCAAAATTCGTATCCATTGAATTTTTAACCAATTAACAGCAATGTTGTTCTCATTTTTCACTTCAGTATGATACTGTACCAGTCGTCTGCAGTATAAATCAACTTGTTTTTGGCGTACAATTCAATTGATCCAAATTGCAAATTACAACCACACTGGTGTAAGTCTGACTCCCGCCACTTCAGTTATCAACAAAACAGATGATCCATTATCAGTCCAACCGACGAAATGAGTGAAGCTTACTTACTCCACTTTTTCTATAAACAGTTTTTTATTTCTACATCGCATTTCTGTGCCTAAGTCAACTTCTACCGAAAATTGACTTACACCACTTTGACTTTAACCCCTTCATATATTAGCCTGTTAACACTCTAGTGGTGGCAATTTATGTTTGATCGTTACCAAACTCGACTTTTAAACGTTTAATTTAATACTAAAGATCAAGCTCATTAATGATTGAAATTTGACCATTGGGAGGGGGGGGGGAATTTCGAAAATTCAAAATATCTCCGTTATATCGGATAAAAAAATTGTATAGAAGCAATCTTATTAAAAATTCATTGTTCCATGCATGTTGTTATGTACGTTTCATTATCGTTATTATTAACAGAGATTTTTGCATTTTTTAGTTTTTGTCATTCTGTAGACCCGCACTCCTACTCATGTCATATTAACAATAAGCTGTTATATAATGAAACACTTTTTTGAAGCCTAAATACCAAATAATATTCTCATTGAACATTTACGTTTTGAGATAAATGCAAATACGTGACGCACTTAGGAAATCTACTTAGTTAATGCAGCCCCTTCGTGACTTACTTTAATGGGTTAGAATCTGTTTAATTAACTTGAGGCGAGTTAATATATTATTTGTGAACTTACATTGTGAGTAATTTTAGGGTTGAATTATTTGAATGTAAGAAACAGAAATTATTTTTGTAAGAAATACTTTAATCCAAACAACAACCATGTTACAGTATCACAATAGTGCGTTGTGGATAGAGCATTTAAGTATGGCGAACTTGCCACGATCCATTAATAGTCGAAACGGTGAATATTTTTGATCTTGAAATTCTTGTAGTTATGCAGAAGTTATTTCTTGTTTTTTTCAATCCAGTGGCCAATTTGAGTTTCTCTTAAAAATAAATAAATATAATTAGATGAATAGTTCAAAAGAAATATAATACAGTTAAATACATAGGTATTTAAATATGTAAGTACGCTATACTTAGTATATAAATATATAAGTTAAATATTGATATTATATAGTTATTATAATATAGCCCAATAAATATGAATAAATGAATAGTAATAAAAATGTTCAGTTAATTGGAAATAAAATTCCGTTAAACAGGGGCTGCGCGAACTAAGCAGTTTCCTTCGCTGGTATAACACACATTGCATCTGGTCTCCCGATATATCTGTAACCCCAGTAAATAAGTTCTAAAGTCGACCAGTGAGTAAGTGGACTTAACCACTTATTCACTGGTACAACATATATTTTCTATAACTAAGTAAGTATTCGAATAGTAGAAATAGGAATTTATTGAGTGCTCAAAAAGGGAAAGAGCAAGTAACTCGCTTAATATTTAAGCTATGAAAAAATGGTGTATCAGGATAACAATGGCGGTATTCGCCTTTTTTGGGGAGATGGCATTTTTAGATTCCTTGTCGTCTCATTTATGTCTGTACGAAATTTCGTCTTTATATCTCTTTAATACACCTTTTACCGCCTGTTTGAATCAGTGGAGTGTAAATTGTGAAGTTGTATTTTGCTAGTTTTGTTTGTTGCTGTCCTTTTTAAAAATGAGGAATTTAGATGAAGTTATTAGTGAACGTACGTATTTTCAAAACTTCGAAGAAAAAAAAGGAAAAATGAATCTTTTTTAGATCGCAAAAACAATAAGAATAAACGATATTCCGGTGAAAAGTTTACTTCAACAAGAGGTAGGATGGATAGTAAGAACGGTATCTCGAAATTGAACTGTTGTTAACAAACCTGTCGAATTAAAGTTACTGCAAATGAGCAAGAGAATTTGTTTGATCATTTTTTGGTTGTGATAAAGTACAACAAGACAGAAGACTTCTTGTGGGATACCTTATAGTGCTTCCACTCACTGTGCACCAGCACAAAAACACAGAGACTGTGCAACTATTCAGTAAAATGTAGATGTAGATGCAGAACTCCTATTAATGTTTGTCTCAAATTTTTACTCAGCCTTTACCAAATTTCTGAGAAACGCCTTCGTGTCATTCAGGGAAAAATAATTTCACTGAAAAAAGATGATCCCATACAGTAACGTTTCTTATACAGTACTATTTTGTTAAAAAAATAACTTTCCATATATAGCTGTAAATGGTTTTTTATTTTAGTTCTCATTCAATATCATCAGATTTTACGTGCAACGTCTATGCAATAAGGATGTATGAAAACATATCTATGTAAAATCTGCTTATGAAAAACTAGACTGCCAGCCATCTCCCGAAAAAGGGCGTGTGTATGGTAATATTTAAAAGGAGTTCATTCAATATTTTCAACGATTTTTTTTTTTTTTGATTTCTGCATAAATAAATATAAATTAGATCACCAAAATTTAACTTAATTTAATTACTGAAAGTTCAAGTTGCACAAGTTCCAGGTTAAACGATATATACACGAAATTTTATACTCACAGTATCTCAATACCAGGTTTTCAGTTATCAGCCCGTTTTACATAGACCTCCCCAATTTTTAGAGCAACAATAGATAAACAATGTTAGTTCTATAATATTTTTCGATACGACTCATAATAACAGAAATATTTTGCATTTTCGAATTTTCCCCCTATCGCCCCAAACCACCCCCCTTCCTGGTCAGATCTCAGCCATTAACGAATATGTACTTTAATGTTTAATTAAATGTATAAATATCGATTATGGGATAGATCAAATAAACATTATCGAGTAAAAATGTAAAATCCTAATTGATGGCGTTATCACAACATTTACAAAGTAAAAGTTCACTGAAAAAAATATTTGGTATGTAAGCTCCGAATAAAGTGGTTAATTATATAAAAAAGGTGAATTATATTGTTAATGTGACATTAGTAGGAGAGCCGGTTTACTCAAGGCTGAAAACTGAAAAATGCTAATATCTCTGTTAATATTCAAAATATAGAAAACATTTATATAACAGTATTTATAAAACATTACATTTGTAATAAGACTGGTTCTAATACAACATTTTTGATTTATAAAAACGGAGATATTTTAAATTTTTGAAATTCTCTCCAACTAACCCCCCCCCCTCCCACCAGTCCCTGTTTATTTCATCCATTAACAATTTTAGTCTTTTGTTTTGCATTAAACGCGTAAATATCAAGTTAGATAACAATAAAAAAAATACGTCAACTAAAGGGTAACAGACAAATCCTCAATCGATAGAAACTTGTTAAAAATAGCAACAAGAGTATACCTCAAAAGCTGATTTCTCTTAAAAGAAATTTGATTAATTGGGATGATTGAACATTGATTATAGAAGGGATTTATTAAAATAAAACCCTTAAAAAGCATTTGAAGAAAACGATAAAGACGTGTTAACCTTAACTTGAGAATATTGCTTAAAACACCCCATAAAAATCTTTATTTTTAACTCTAACTTCAAAAGACTCAAATAAGAAAAAAAAAATATTACCTCTCGTGAGTTTGATGAAGCAGGATTAAAATTGAAGCCACTGACTGGAGTTCCTGGCCAATATGCCCATGGTTGATTGTCCAATCCAGGAACATAAGCGTCAGTCCCTGCTTGGAAAAACTGGTGTGGAGTGAGAGCTTCTTGGGCAGGAAAGATTAAATATTGCCCACTTGGTGTTTTAGGATTATTGTGAACGGTCGCAAGGATTTTGAAGTTAGCAGGAAATGCCGACACAGCAGTCAGCCATGTTAACACCACTCCCAAAACCTACGGAAGTTATAACAATAACAAATAATTAAACATTTATTAAAGCTTTATTTAAATCTAGCTTCTACAATACGAAAAAGTCCGTCACGCAGGGGCTGCGTAAACTAAGCAGATTTCCCATGTGAAGTTTTACAATAGAGAAATCTGCATACTGGTAACACAACACCACCATGATTAAATACAAACGGTAATGAGAAATCTTTCAGTTAATTAAAATAAATTCCCCACTGAAAGGGCTTCTGAATTGTAAGAATAATTTATATTTTAATAACTCAAATTTTAGTAGTCCAAGAAGGTCCAAGGGGGAGGATGAACAGAACATATTTCCATAAATCTCACAAAGTAAAGAAAGTAAGGTAAGGTTAGAAACGACAGGTAAGGTTAGAAGGAGCATCCACCTCACCCGACCGGTTACGAAAATGGCCGACCTAATCCGAACTATACCCGACCACATGTCTCACAGACTTCATAAAAATGCAAATATCTCGGTTAATATTCATAGAATAAATGTATATAACAATATTTATAGTAAAATTAATTTGCAATAAGATTGGTTCTATATAATTTTTCGATCTGATAATAACGGAGATATTTTGAATTTTCAAAAATCCCCCCTCTAAACCCCCAGCCCTCCCACTGGTCAGATTTCAGCCATTAACGAACATGATCTTCCTTTTTGCATAAAACGATTAAATTCCGAGTTTGGTAACGATCAAACAAAAATTGCGACCGCTAGAGCGTTAACAGACAAATATATATATATATATATACATACATACATATATATATATATATATATATATATATATATATATAATTTTGAACAAACCTCATTTTCGTCATCTCCTGGTAGGATCGATGGACATTTGAAGAAATTTGTCGAAACTCGCGTCATGAGTACGACCTCAATAGCTGATTTCCCTTAAGGGAAATCTGCTAAAATTCCGTCACGCAGAGGCTGCGCAAACTAAGTACATTTCCCTCATATTGGAATGGCACTGGTGATATCACCTCACAATCTTATCACTAGTAAGATATAAGTGGTATGGTTTAGGACGTAAAATAGTAACTAATGGTGACGCCACATTAAAAATAATAAAGGAATTTAATGATGACGCCACATTAAAAATAATAAAGGAATTTAATAATGACGCCTCATTAAAAATAATAAAGGAATTTAATGATGGCACCTCATTAAAAATAATAAAGGAATTTAATGATGACGCCACATTAAAAATAATAAAGTAATTTAATGATGACGCCACATTAAAAATAATAAAGTAATTTAATGATGACGCCTCATTAAAAATAATAAAGGAATTTAATGATGTCGCCTCATTAAAAATAATAAAGGAATTTAATGATGACGCCTCATTAAAAATAATAAAGGAATTTAATGATGGCGCCACATTAAAAATAATAAAGTAATTTAATGATGACGCCACATTAAAAATAATAAAGTAATTTAATGATGACGCCTCATTAAAAATAATAAAGTAATTTAATGATGACGCCTCATTAAAAATAATAAAGGAATTTAATGATGGCGCCTCATTAAAAATAATAAAGTAATTTAATGATGACGCCTCATTAAAAATAATAAAGTAATTTAATGATGACGCCTCATTAAAAATAATAAAGGAATTTAATGATGACGCCTCATTAAAAATAATAAAGGAATTTAATGATGGCGCCTCATTAAAAATAATAAAGGAATTTAATGATGACGCCACATTAAAAATAATAAAGTAATTTAATGATGACGCCTCATTAAAAATAATAAAGGAATTTAATGATGACGCCTCATTAAAAATAATAAAGGAATTTAATGATGACGCCTCAAAATATAAATATTTTGGATAATATTCTAGATAAAGGAAATAGTATACGAGTATAAGAAGATGGCTAAAGTGTAGTTTAGGATGCACCAAATAAGGTGAGTTAAAAAAATGTAGTTAAAATTAAAATCCCCACCCTTGTTTAAAACCACCGATGGCGTATTTAGGAAATTTTTGAATTCGGTCACTAATTCTAGTGTTAAAAAAGATAAAGCTCGAAAAACAAAATGGCCGCGGTCGTCATTTTGAAAAGTGCGACACTAAACTACACTTTCACCAAGAAGATTTATTGGAAATTTTATTTATTTATTAACGTCCACTTTTTGCAATTTAGGCTAATTGGTTTGCAACTTAGGCTAATCGGGACGGGTTATCTACAAGTTACCACCCTTTTCTAGCCAGGGTGGGATTTTAGGACGTTATTTAATGAATTTCGTCACTAAATAATTTCCTTTGCCCATGCGAGAATCGAACTCGCCACTCTAGGTTTACCATGTGAGATAAAGGTCAACGCATTAACTCGCATGGCCAACCTGAGCCCCGTATAGGAAATAAAAGTTGCAATAAGTTTGGTTCTATACAATTTTTCGAACCGACGTATAATAACGGAGATATTTCGAATTTTCGGAATCCCCCCTATCCACTATGTCCGATGTCAGCCATTAACGATCTTATTCCTTAATTTTTTATAAAACGTTAAATTTCCAATAATATCCGTAACGCACAAGTATATATATATACATATATATATATATATATATATATATATATATATATATTTGTGTGCGTGTGTGTGTGTGTGTAATATTTTGAACGGGCCTCATATTTATCATGTGCGTAGGATCGATGTGTTTGAAATTGTTTTCGAAAATTGCATCACTTGTACAACCTCAATATCTGAAAAAAGTATGTTACTCAGTGAAGCAACGAATATGTCAATTATTTATCATACTAAAACTACACGCTTAATCAGATGTTGCAACCAGTGCCAACATTTATTTCGAAATCTTATACATGATAAGATATGCAATAAATAAACCAGTCATATGTCATTCCCAATACAATCTGATATGAAAAAGAAGTACACTTCATATATGTACTTTTACGCATTTTACAATTGGTGGAATATACATTTGCACCATCAAATTAATCCTAGTTGAGTTTTAGCAGATTTCCCTTAAGGGATTTCTATTCTATTATGTTATGAAGCACTTTATTTGAAGCTTAAATACCAAATATTGTACTCATTGAACTTTTAAGTCTTGAGATAAGTCCAAATATGTAGTGTACGTTGGAAATCTGCTTAGTTAACGCAGGCCCTGCGTGGCGGACTTTTTTTATATGAATAACTAGTTCCTTGGAACAAAATTATGACATCCTAAAAAACTCGTTTTCCAGAAATTAAAAATAGCGATATTTCGTTTCCTATTGGTTTTTCGGCAAATGTGTAAATAACAAAAGTTGTTTATTTTGTTATTTAGAGTAACTTTTGTTATATAGACTTTCGTCGTATACCGACGTATAAATGCGTTATAAGCTAAAACCTTTAGCGGGAGTCAACACTTTTATTTTGCACAAAAGACTCAACCGAACTAAATAAAACTCGGTATGTGTATTAGCACTAACGCCTTCATTATAATAAGCAATACCAACATTTCTAGGGACGGGCAGGAGTGGGGGTTGTAAGGAAGGCCTGAAATTAAAAATAGCGATATTTCGTTTCCTATTGATTTTTCAGCAATCATGGACGTGTACAAAGATGTTTATTTTGTTATTTAGAGAAACTTTTGTTATATTTACATTTGTTGTATAACAAAGTATAGACGAGATATACACTAAAAATCAAAGCGGGAGAGAACAATTTTATTGGGCAATAACTATTGAACCGAACGAACTTAACGAAACTCGGTGTGTCAGTTAGCATTAATTCTTCAATGATTATAAGCTATATTAAAATTTTTAGGTTCCAACGGGAATGGGGGTTATAAGGGAGGGCTGAAATAAAAATTCGCGATATTTCATTGTCTATTTGTTTTTCAACAAACGTGCTCATAACAAAAGTTTTTTACTTTGCTATTTAGAGTAACTTTTGTTTTATACATTTTTTCGGGAACAATGTATGAAGCAAGTAATTTGCGTAAAAATATTGATATTATCAACAATTCTTTCCAATATGAACTACCAGGTACCTCACCTGGAAAAATTAATTCTTATCTATGTTAATATTTAGTTTTTAATAATTCAAATCTATGCATAACGCACAGGACACGGGAAATATGGCAATATGGAGGACAGTGAAGTCTAACATTAATTTCATTATTAACAAATCCACAGCAACGACGGGTGTAAACCCTAAACACTGGGAAGGGTAAATGTCAAAATAATGTGCAAATTAAAGCCTTGCCAAAAAAATACCACACCATTCAGCCTCAAATGAATTCCCGGGTGAAGCCGGGTATCTGAGCTAGTATATATATATATATATATATATATATATATATATATATATATATATATATATATATATTGGTAAAGTTAGAGCCGTTAGTTTGACTCTCACCTGGGTAATAGGAATTATTTAGTGATTAACTCCTTAAATAAAACCCTTAGTCCCATTGTGGCTAGAAAAAAGAACGTCACGCAGGGGCCACTTAAACTAAGAAGTTTCCCTTGGTACTTGTGTAACCCAATAGGGATTTCACCGTATATTCTCTAATTCGAAAGTACGTAAATTTATTGAATTTTCGACCCCCCCCCTTCCCACCCAGATCTGGTCCAATTTCAGCCACAAACGACTATGAACTTCAGGGTTGAATTAAACGGATAATATCGACTATGATATAAATAAAATAAAATAAATAAGTTAAATCATAAGTGATAACGTTATCACATAACGATTTTGCATGTACGAGTATCTCACAATAAAGGTTATGTGAGATACATGTTACATAATAAAGGTCGCTTGAAAAGGATATTTGGTATTTAAGCTTAAAACAAACGTGCTTTATGTGACAGATTATTGTTAATATGACATGAGTAGAAGAGGGGTTTACTGAATGTTAAAAACTATAAAATGCATGTATCTCGGTTAAGAATGAAGTTAGTGAAAAAAAGTATAATTACATTATTAGAACATATAATTCTAAATAAGATTGGTTCTATACAATTTTTTGTATTGGAATATTGGGGTTGATATTTCGAATTTTCGAAATTCCCTCCCTCAAAATCCACAAAAGGCCTTTTTATTGATCCTGAACTATTCATACACTTAAGAAAGCAAAAATTAATTATAATTGACTATATGGAAATGTGGAAATAATATAAGAATGGAGCTTTCTGGTTTTTTACACACATATTCTGAGCACGATTTGTTTATTTTTTCTTAACAGCGCTAAGAATTCTATATATATATATATTGACTTCCATATCGTATTTTTGTTTACAAATTTGTTTTTTACGCAGGATTTGAATTACAACGTAAAGTTTTTATTAAGGTAACTCAAAAATATTAGTTTAAACAAAACAGCAAAAGACAAAGCATTGTTACAAATGTTATCAAAATAATTTAATTATGGTATCAGAAAATAAGAAATTTTGGTCATTTAAATAATTGCTACTCTTCTTCTAGAAATATATTAAAATATAGAATATTCATTGTAATAGATGCAGGAGATGTTATAATATCTATCAGCAATGATTGTTGCCCCATTCGGAGCTTAAACACACAATGGGGAGGCTGCTTATTTATATTTGCGTCTTAATTAGAAACACTGAACCATCTGAAGAGGCAACAATGTAAATACTGTGAAACATATCGGGACGTAAAAATAAACTGAGGTAAAAGTATTAATTGCCCACACCTGCAAACAGATTACGTAACACAAATGCAAAACTTTCATAACTGAGGTAGATGACTTTAAAAGCAAGTTAAAAAAGAAAGTAAAGTTAAAAAACAAAAAATATAAATATCGTTACCAAAGGCTCCATCTCATTAGGAAGAGAAACTTGCTAGAACTGCAGTACATATTCTTGAGCCATTTAAATATTTATATGATTTCGGAACATTAGAAATTCATTAGTTTGCGTGGGAATTTTGTTTTGTTACCTAACAAACAAACCTGCCATTTTAATTAGACGTAATTCCCATACCCCGCTATTTGGGAGCTCCCTTAGATCCAGATGTTTATTATCCAGGTGAAGAGGGTGTACGATCGTTAGGAAATCCCGTGGAAGATTTACAGTTTCTTCGGAGGCCCAGAAAAGTTTCAAGAAGTGACAGAGTTGCTTTTAAATATGGTCCCGATGGGAATAAACGCTTTCAAAGTTTTAGCATATTTCCCTCAAGGGAGTTCAGCTACTGAGGTAGTATTCAAGATGCAATTTTTAAAAAAGTCCGTCACGCAGGGGCTGCGTAAACTAAGCAGACTTCCCTCGTGAAGTTTAGTAAAAGATAAATCTACATACTGGTAACACAACACCACCGTGGATAAATACGAACGTAAATAAGAAATGTTTCATCCAATTTCAATAACCTGCCGACAAGTAGCGTTAGGTTAGAAATGTAAACAAACGGGTCTGCCCGTCTCACATAGGAAAGAAAAACAATTACTGAAATATATCAGAATGTAGCAAATTAATTTTATTGAGAACTATTTACTATATCTAGTACTGTAATTAATAATGAGTCAGAATAATTGTTATCTCAATCAATCAAATTTTAGTAGTCGAAAACCTTAAGACTGGGAGGGGGGGGGGTTCTCCAGGACATATTTGCATGTATCTCGTATAGTAAATGTCTCTTGAATGCAATTTTTGGTATTTAAACTTGGAATAATGTGATTATTATGTAGTAGAGTATTGTTTATGTAACATGAGTAGAAGTGGCGGTTTACTAAAAATGCAAATATCTGGGTTAATATTCAAGATAGTGAATAAATGCATATAACAATATTTATAGTAAATTGTATTTGCAATAAGATTTGTTCTATACAATTGTTCGATCCGACCTATGGTAACGGAGATATTTCGAAAATCCTCTCCGCTAACCCCCCCCCCCTGCCCGATTTCAGCCGTTAACGAACTTGATCTTTCTTTTTACAATAAACGACTAAATATCAAGTTTGGTAACGATTAAACAATAATTTGCGACCGCTACAGCGGATATATATACAGTTTTGAACGGACCTCATTTTTCTCATCTCCTGGGTATGATCAATAGACATTTGAAGAAAAATGTCGAAAATCGCGTCATGAGTACGACCTCAATAGCTGATTTCCCTTAAGGAATATCTGCTAAAACGAGCGTCAAATGTTCATCTACCCTACCCAGGAGATGACGAGAATGAGGTCTTTTCAAAACTACTCACATTTTTCTTTTTTTGGACGCCCCAAACTAGGCTCAAGGGTAAGTGAACAACTTAACGTACAACAGCTGGATTGAGCGAAGGGCTTCATTGTACGGAGCAGAGAGAGAGATCTGTGGTCAGTTCAGCCTGCCTGAGGGCGGCATCTAAGAGAGTCATAACACAGGTCTACAAAAATAATCTTTCTGAAATTTGATTTGATGATTTTGGCCAATCTTTATGTTTTTTGGTGTGCTGAAGCCGAACATGAGGTCAGTTTTTTTCTATCACGTAAGGAAATTGTTCAATCTCAAGTAAGGGCAGAGGTACTACCATTAAAAGAAAACAGAATTGGCGAATAAGAGTTTTCATTTATTTTCATCATCTTTTATTTATTTCAATGTTGTTTACTGTACAAAATACATAAATGTGTAGAAATAACAGCTTCAGAATTAACAGTGGCATATTTAGTTATTATTTTTATGAAAACGTTTTTTTTTTCTCTTGAAAATTTCTCCGTGTTCGTTTCCGGGTGTAGGACTCTTCAGATGATTCACGCTGCAGCATCCAACAATAGTCAGCCATCATGTTTACGTTCCATTTGCCCTGATACCTACGTTCCATTTCCTTGATGTCCTGATGGAACCTTTCCCCTTGTTCTTCACTTACTTCCCCTAAGTTTTCCGGAAAATAGTCCACATGCGAATGTAAGAAGTGAACCTTCAAACTCATGTTGCAACCTTGTAATTGAAATGCCTTCAACATGCGTTCCACATCATTGGGATAGCAAATCTGAAAGATTGTAACTCTCCTTTGTACCATAAGCGAAGTTTTTCTACGCAGCTATGACATACTTTGTGAGGAGCCGACACTTTATCTTGATCTCCTATTCTCAAGCCAAAATATGCATAATATACATTTTTGACAAAACCTGTTATATTTCGTTGGTATTTCTTAACTGTGTACTCACCACAGATAAAACAGAAGTAGTCTGGACTGGTAACACAACGACGATGAGACATTTTGTCAAAATGCACTTTCAAACCTTAAAATACGTTCTTAATCACTTTGACACAACTAAGAGACCTCAGTGAATGTGTTCACTTCAGTTGATACTACTGAACTGAGAGAATGAACAGAAATTTAGCTCCAAGTTCCTGACACAAGAAGTTCAATCGGTAGACGGTGACTACTGAGACCTAACAAGTACGTTCCTGTCTGAACAGGTCGTGCCTAGACACCCTCAGGCCTACAACATCTACTGAGGGAGTCATTGCCTACACAACCTAGTGAAAGATGTGTGTTTATAAAAAGAGAAATCGTTTGGAAAAAAAAAAAAAAAACCTACTTCTTACCAAATTTATGTGTATAGCAGGTCATATGTTCTATGGATTTGAAAAAAATCTGTACATGATAGAGAAAAACGGACTTCATTTTCGGTTTCAGCACACCAAAAAACAAAAAGATTAGCTAAAATTATCTAATCAAATTTTTGGTTGTAGACCTGTGTAATCATTAGTCATCTCAAAGGGCTGTCAGACGTCTACAGGGTGCAACAGACTTAAGTGCGCAAACTTTGAGTGTTGACTCTAGCGACATTTTCAGGTGGTCTGGTCCGATGTTCAATTGGGTTGGAGCTACCCCCCCCCCTCCCCCCCCTATACAAAATAACCCCAAAAATTATTTCAATATCAAAAATCTCAGTTTGCCATTCGAAAGAGCAGTATATTTCCCTTTAAATGATGCCCCAAGCATAACCACATCCATTGTAAAGGAAGAACTAAGGGGGTTTATTAAGAATAACTAACATCTTTCTCTCTAAACTTTCTTCTTTTATTGCTCCACTTTCCGAAGATAAGATTTTAACAATTTGTTTGATCATTATAAAACTTGACATTTAAACGTTTTATGGAAATCGGGCCATAGCAGGAAAAATTGAAAATAAAAAATATTTCCATTACAATGAGTTGGATCAAAAAGTTAAAAAAAAAAGAATCTTGGAACAAATTTAATTTTCTGTAAATGTTGGTTTGCAAATTTGTTCTGTATTTCTATTATTAACCAAGATATTTGATTTTAGCAGATTTCCTTTAAAGGAAATCAGCTATTGAGGTTCTACTCATGACGGAATTTTCCTTCAAATGCCCATCGATCCTACCTAGAAGATGACGAAAATGAGGTCCGTTCAAAACTGTATGTATATATATCCGCTCTAGTGGTTCCAATTTTTGTTTGATAGTTACCAAACTCGATATTTAGTCGTTCTGCGTAAAAAGAAAGATCAAGTTCGTTAACGGCTGAAATCGGATCAGTGGGAGGAGAGGATATTCGAAAATTAGAAATATCTCCGTTACTATACGTCGGATCGAAAAATTGTAAATGTGAGTTAAAGCGTTGACTTTAATCTCACATGGTAATCCTAGAGTGGCGAGTTCGATTCCCGCCTGGGCGAGGGAAATTATTTAGTGACGGAATTCATTAAATACAACTCCCACCCTGGCTAGAAAAGGGTGGTAACCTGTAGATAACCCGTCCCAATTAGCCTGAGTTGCAAAAAGTGGACGTTAATAAATAATAATATAATATTTATTCTGTATCTTGAATATTAACCATGATATTTGCATTTTTATTAAATCTGGGTGGCTAACGGTCGAATGACTTTCCCGCCAAAAGCTAGTTCGGCTGTTTCCTTAACTGCTCGGCTCCCGTGAAATTTCTCTATTGTAAAACTTCACGTGGGAAATCTGCTTAGTTTCCGCAGCCCTTGCATGACGGACTTTTTTTTTTAATTTTCAGCATTTGATAACCCCCTTTGCCTTTTAGTCATTGTAGGTTAGCAATAAGCCAATAAATCATGAAACGTCTTCTTGTGCTCGTCATGGCTATAGCCTTTATAGCAAATTTAACTTAAGAGAAATTGCTAAAAATGAACGCCGTATAAGTTTTAATTAAGTTGTATTAGTTTATACAATATTTTATTATGGACATGAAAAACAGTTACCAAAGTGTTATTAAATAATAATTGATACACAGCCACTCTACGAACGAATTAAAATAATATTTGTATATCTTAATGCTTTAAAAATATATGTCTCTTTTACGCTTGCATTTTCTAAAAGCATATATTTGCAGGTGAGTCTATGCTATAATAATGAATGCCACTGAACACAGTTCAGTTTCGACTGTTTCAATAAAACAATCCTTAAATCGTTTATCGGTGACAATAGAAAGCAATTTTGGTGCTGTTTGTTTAAGACACAATGATTACAATAAACCTTTTAAAATTTGATGAGTATTTTTTTCATTCAGAACTTCGAATGAGAAGATGTAAATATGGTCTGACAGAAAAAAAAAAAAATCACCATTCCCAATATTTAGCAGGAGCCATTAATTGCCAGGTACCTACTTTGAATTTCAAATCTAGTTCTATTCATGAGCAATCTAATATCTTATCATCTTGGGGTTCGTGTTAGCTGTGTGAAACAAGGCGTTAGGTCTTAATCTGACATAGTAAACTTAAAGTGGTGGGTTCAATTCCCGTCTGACTTATAAACAGGAGGTGATAGTTGGAAGTCTGGAGCAAAATGTTTAGCTGTCACATAATGATGTTGAATATATTCACATTCTAAATGGAATTTATTATTTTCATTCTTTCAATAAAAACAAAATCGAAGATATTCATGAGTATAAGATTCCTAGTTGTACTGCCCATTAGCAAATATACATTTTCACCACCAACCTACTAGCCTTTTTATGTGGTAGATTAGCAAACGAGTGGGCAAAAAGAAATGAGAATTTTACTTTTGACGTCTTTGGGTTTAGAATATCTTGGAGCAATAAATTTCTTCTTTATTAAACACCTAAAGAATGACGATTTGCAAAATTTGAATCTTAAAATTAAATAGAAAAACTAACTCGATATCTTCCAGAAAACTGCACTAAAACAAACAAACTCTTATATTTATTTGGTAAAAACACTTTTATATCACTATGGACAC
This sequence comes from Riptortus pedestris, assembly GCA_019009955.1. NCBI lineage: Eukaryota > Metazoa > Arthropoda > Insecta > Hemiptera > Alydidae > Riptortus > Riptortus pedestris. The sequence goes on along the minus strand of CM032231.1, from coordinate 82,784,351 downwards.
AAAAGGGCCAATAAATAAATAAAAGTCCGCCACTTATCATAAATTCTACTTTTCAGTTAAGGGGTTGCCACTCATTTAAAGACGGTTATTAAATAATAATAAACAGAAAATCACTTAATATTTAAAATAACACTTCTAGAATTTATAATTAAAGATAATTTATAATTATACTGAGCCATACCAGGAGATACAAGATTAGAAGAATGGTTTCCTGGAAAACCGAAAGTTGTTTCCAAGAAGGCATACTATTTATATTTCATAAATGGATTATCCTATGTAAGATACCCTATCCTGTATAGATAGGCTTGCTTATCAGGACTGACACTTTGTTTCTTCAGGATACATCTGCTTTGAATTTTTTATTGTAGCAAATAAACTCTTCTGTTGGAATATTGGGCTACTATTAAAATATGCATATGGATCTAAAATATTTGTGATACTATGGCCAACTTATATGGGTAGCCCGAGCCAGTCAAAAGCTTTTGAGGCATTTTTCAGTGACAGATTAACAAACAGGTGGACAAAAAGACAGATAAGAATTTCAATTTCGACGTCATTGATTTGGAGCAATACTTTAGTTTTTTTCTTTTCCTCATAAAGAATGAATACTTTGAAGTACTTCAGTTAAAGAATTAACAACTGTAACTAACTCAAAACAAACATTCGCCAAAAGCTAACACCCTCGCCACTAAAATAACACATGCATAAAACGCTTATATATATATATATATATATATATATATATATATATATATATATATATATACTAGCTCAGATACCCGACTTCGCTCGGGAATTCATTTGAGGCTGAATGGTGATGGTATATTTTTGGCAAGGCTTTACTTTGCACAATATTTTGACATTTACCCGTTCCAGTGTTTAGGGTTAATACCCATTGTTGGCATTTGTTAATAATAAAATTATTTTTTTATGTAAGACTTCACTGTCCTGCATATTGTCATATTTCCCGTCTCCTGTGCATTATGCATAGATTTGAATTATTAAGGAGAAAATATTGACATACATTTGAATTAATTTTTTCAGGTGAGGTACCTGGTAGTACATATTGAAAAGAAGTTTTGAGCAAATTTCTCTAAATAACAAAATAAACAACTTTTGTTATGTGCATATTTGTCGAAAATGCAATAGGAAACGAAATGTCACTATTATTAATTTCAGGCCTTCCTTATAACCCCCACTCCTGCCCGTCCCTAGAAATGTTAGTATAACTTATTATAATAAAGGCGTTAGTACTAATTCACATACCGAGTTTGGTTTAATTCGGTTGAGTCTTTAGTGCCATTTAAAATTGTGGACTCCCGCTTTAGTTTATAGCGTATAACTCATTTATGCTTCCGTATACGGCCAAAGTGCATAAAACAGAAGTTACTCTAAATAACAAAATAAACAACTTTTGTTATGTGCATATTTGCCGAAAATGCAATAGGAAACGAAATATCACTGTTATTAATTTCAGGCCTTCTTTATAACCCCCACTCCTGCCCGTCCCTAAAAATGTTAGTATAGCTTATTATAATAAAGGCGTTAGTACTAATTCACATGCCGAGTTTGGTTTAATTCGGTTGAGTCTTTAGTGCCAAATAAAATTGTGGACTCCCGCTATAGTTTTTAGCGTATAACTCATTTATACTTCCGTATACGGCAAAAGTGCGTATAACAAAAGCTACTCCAAATTACAAAGTAAACAACTTTTGTTATGTGCATATTTGCTGAAAAAGCAATAGGAAACGAAATATCGCTATTTTTAATTTCAGGCCTTCCTTATAACCCCCACTCCTGTACGTCTTAGAGAATATTAATATAGCCTAAAGTCTAAGTTGAGCTAGTAGGAATATGCATACCAATTTTCATAAAATTCGGCTCAGCCGTTTATGCGTGAAAAGGTAACAAACAAACAAACAAGCAGACACGAAAGAAACAAAATTTAGTCATGGTGTCTATGACATGTGAAACGAAAAGTTATCGTGAAATTTCGCGAAAAAAATCAATGTACAGACAGAGGTTACAATTTTATATATATATATACTAGCTCAGACATCCGGCTGCGCTCGGGAATTCATTTGAGGCTGAATGGTGATGGTATATTTTTGGCAATGCTTTACTTTGCACATTATTTTGACACCCGTTAACACGGGGTTAACACCCGTCTTTACTGTGGATTTGTTAATAATAAAATTATTTTTTTATGTAAGACTTCACTGTCCTACATATTGTCATATTTCCCGTTTCCAGTGCATTATGCATAGATTTGAATTATTAATGAGAAAATATTGACATACATTTGAATCATTTTTTTCATTTGAGGTACCTGGTAGTTCATATTGAAAAGAAGTGTTGTGCAAATTTCTCTAAATAACAAAATAAACAACTTTTGTTATGTGCATATTTGCCGAAACCCCAATAGGAAATCACTATTTTTTAATTTCAGGCCTCCCTTACAACCCCCACTCCTGCCCGTCCCTAGTAATAGTATGGCTTATTATAAGGAAGGCGTTAGTGCTAATACACATACTGAGTTTGGTTTAGTTCGGTTGAGTCTTGTGCCAAATAAAATTGTTGACTCCCACTATAATTTGTAGCGTATAACGCCTTCATACTTCAGTATACGACGATAGTGTATATGACAAAAGTTAATCTAAATAACAAAATAAACAGCTATTGACATGTGCATTTTTGCCGAAAAAACAATAGGAAACGAAATATCACCGTTTTTAACTTCAGGCCTCCCTTATAACCTCCACTCCTGCCCGTCCCTAGAAATGTTGGTACTGCTTATTATAATGAAGGCGTTAGTGCTAATACACATACCGAGTTTTATTTACTTCGGTTGAGTCTATTGTGCCAAATAAAATTGTTCAGTTCCGCTATAGGTTTTAGTCTATATCTCGTTTATAATTCGGTATACGAAAAAAGTGTATATAGCAAAAGATACTCTAAATAAGAAAATAAACAACATTTGTTATGTGCATATTTGCCAAAAAACCAATAGGAAACGAAATATCGCTATTTTTAATTTCAGACCTCCCTTACAACCCCCACTCCTGTTTGTCTCTGAGAATATTAATATAGCCTAAAGTCTAAGTTGGGTTAGTAGTAATATACATAAATATGATGACACAAGCTTCAATACCAAATATCGTTTTTAATAAATGTTTACTTTGTGAGATAGAATCAAATATGCAGTGCGATGACGTCATGAATTAAGATTTTGAGGTCGTGAATGAAAAATATTTATTTCTTCTATAACCGTACTCATATTTAACTGTTTCATTACACACCAAAGATCGTATTAGTTAATGGCTGAAATAGGAGGGGCGAGTTTGGTGGGTGGAATTTTGAAAATTCAAAGTATTGCTGATATGGGTCCTATGGCAAAATATGATAGAATCAATCTTGTTAAACTGTTGATGCTCTACAATTGTTCCTCTATACATTTTTTCATAACTCAACACCCCCCCCCCCCCGACCCTTCTTTTTTTACATAAAAATAGAGAATGAGATCACATTCATTGTGATCTCAATACTTCTGTAAATACTTAAATAAGTCAGTAAATACTTCTGTTGGAATATTGATCAGAAAAAATAGACATACAAAATATGCATATACATATAAAATACTTACAAACTTATACATTTACAATATACATAAAATATTAGTTTCAGTAATTTTTTTTTAAACAATCATGGGTAATTTTCTCTTTAATTGGATTTTATTGTCATTTATAAGAAGAACAATATTTGCTCTAGGTGAAATGAATTTTTCCAGAACTTTACTGCTCCTTCTGACGAACATTTGTGTTCTTTCTGCTCACCAAAGATCTAAAAGACAAGGTAATTTTATTGTAATGTTTTATTTATAATTAATTAATATAATAAGTCAAGATCATGTGAACACTATATGCTAAAATTGAATGTTTTTATTTTTGTATAGAATAAAAATAGGCAGTTGCCTAAATTAATTGAATAGTTGACTCTTGGACTTACATAAACTTTCATGAAAATATAAAATGACTATTAAATCTTCAAAACCAAAATCCTATATGATATACAGTGACTGAGGTACTTAAGTAAAAATTAGTTAAGTAGAAGTGGAAACTTAAAAAAGGCTAAAAATTAAAAAAAATGCAAATAATTCCATTAATATTCGAGTCATTGAAAACATGTATAAAACAATAGTTCCATAAAATTAAAATTCATACAACACTGATTTTATAACATTTTTCGGTCCAACTCCCAGTAATCAACATATTTCGAATTTCCAAGTATTCTCTCTTTTATCAAGACTCATTAAAACTTAAGACTTATTTACAGGAAACAAAACTAGAGTATGCATAACTCCTGAAGGCCAGCCAGGACATTGCCTCAATACAAGAGATTGCCCAGCTCTTATAAACGTTCTAAAGAAACTCGATGAAGATCCAAATGTGAAAGACATCTTCTTGAAGTATGTTACTTCCTTAATTGTATGATTATTGTTTAAAATTTTATTTATTAACTCCTATTTTGTACTACTAAGGGTACTTGAGATAAGGTCTCTAGGTTACCATTTTTTCTAGACAAAGTGTGACTTAGGATTTTTTTAAATTGCGATAGTCACTAAATAAATTCTTATTGCCCAGGTGAGAATCGAATTCACGATTACAGGTTTACCAAATAAGAATACCAGCAGTCTTTACTCATATGTCTAAGTTGAGCCCCAATTGTATGATTACAAAGTCCGTCACACAGGACTGCATAAACGGAGCAGATCTCTTATGTGCTGGTATGACACACTAGTGATAACATCTTAACATTAAATTCTTTTTTTTTCTAGATAAAAATCAGATGTGGGGGTTTACTGACTGCTGAAAACAAGAAAGTATTAATAACTTGCAGAATATTTAACTATGAAAAAATGTAAAAACAAACCCCAGCATCTACTCATTGAATTTTTACTTAGAAATAGAATATATATATATATGGGGAGAAGAGATCAACAAACCAGGATTTGGGAAATCTGCTTAGTTTACAAGGTCCATGCGTGGCAGATGTTTTCATTGTTAAAATAAATCTATAGGGGATTTAATACAGAGTAAACTAATTGCCTCAAAAAGTTCTATCTTTCTTTTTGATTTGTCAATAACTCTTACATGTATACTGTATTAAAATTATACCTGTCAATTCCAGCATTGATAATGACATGTTTGGGAATGAATTATTTATTTTTCAATAATGAATATGTGGTTTGTTCATTTAGTTAAAAGTAATTAAATTTAATGCTCTGATATATTTATCACAGGTTAAGATGTGGTGGATATGCAGAAGTGTGTTGCAGGATTGAAGCAAGGAATCACAAAATTAAACCGAGAGCCCTCTATAATGATAATGTATGTGGTAAATCGCCAGTTATGAGTACAGCTCGAATTGTCGGGGGCCAACCTGCTGAATTAGGTACTCTCCTGACTTAAACTTACTTTTTACAAAAACACACACAATGCATTTTTTATTTTTTTTAAAGTATTCAAATTGAATAATTAAGAGTGTATCAAATTAACCAAACCAGCTGAATTGGGTTCTCTCATGTCTTAAATGTATCACATTTTTACAAATAGAAATGTACTTCATTTCTTAATAAAAGCATTACTTAAGTGGGCATATAATTTACCAATTCATCTGAATTAGGTATACTCCTAATTAAAATATATAAATTTAATTCTTTATATATCTTCCTCTGACTGTACATTGATTTTTTTCTCGAAATTTCCCGATTCTTTTTCGTTTCACATGTCAAAGCCATAACTGCATTTTGTTTCTTTCCTGTATGTTTGTTTGTTTGTTACCTTTTCAAGCATAAACGACTGAACCGAATTTCATGAAACTTGGTATGTATATTACTACGAGTACTAACCCAACTTAGACTTTAGGCTATACACGTATTAATATTCTCTGAGATGAACAGGAGTGGGGGTTATAAGGGAAGCCTGAAATTAAAAATAGCGATATTTTGTTTCCTATTGGATTTTCTATAGGAATATGGATATATCTACATATATATATATATATATATATATATATATATATATATATATATATATATATATATTAGTCTTTTAACGATCTAGCGGTCGCAATTTTTTTTTGATCGTTACCAAACTTCATATTTAATCGTTTCATGTAAAAAGAAAGATCAAGTTCGTTAATGGCTGAAATCGGACCAGTGGGATGGGGGGTTTAGAGGGGACCCACCACCATAACAATTTACCTGAACACCAACACAACCCGTTGACAGAGTGGTAAGCAAACAGATCTCGATTTAAAACGTAAACAACCCACCACACGAAAACAATTTACCTGAACATCAACATCCCTCGTTTGACAGATCTTAGTGGTAAGTAAACAGATCTGGACTAAACGTAAACAACTTATACGGTGAACAGAGCATAAAACCCACTGACTGACGGACAACCAACTCAGTACAACTATTGACAGGCTTGAAGATGATGCCATCACATCGAAAGCGCTTGCCAGCGGTACTCAACCATCAGCCAGTGACGACGGTCTCCACCGATAGGTATGACAATAATATATCTCTCTCTCTCTCTATATATATATATATATATATATATATATATATATATATATATATATATATATATATATATATATATATTTGTCTGTTAACGTTCTAGCGGTCGTAATTTTTGTTTGATCGTTACCAAACTCGGAATTTAAACGTTTTATGTAAAAAGGAAGATCAAGTTCGTTAATGGCTGAAATCGGACCAGCGGGAGGGGGGATTTTTGAAAATTCGAAATGTCTCCGTTATTATGCGTCGGATCGAAAAATTGTTTAGAATCAATCTTATTGCAAATTAAATTTACTATAAATATTGTTCTATACATTTATTCTGTATCTTGAATATTAACCGAGATATTTGCAGTTGTATTGTGTGTGTGGTCGGCAGGAGTGGGCTCTTCGGTACTTTCCGAAGAGAGCTCTGGCGGCCGTTTTCGTAACTGTTCGTCCCTCGTGAATAAGTTCAGAGATCCCTTACTACTACACTTATTACTGGGCAGATTTATCTATTGTTAAACTTCACGAGGGAAATCTGCTTCGTTTACGTAGCCCCTGCGTGGCGGACTTTTTAGCAGATTTCCCTGAAGGGAAATCAGCTATTGAGGTCGTACTCATCACGCGATTTTCGAAATTTTTCTTCAAATGTCCATCGATCCTACCTAGTAGATGACGAAAATGAGGTCCGTTCAAAACCAGTATATATATATATATATATATATATATATATAAATCGATTAAACAAATTGCGACCGCTAGAGCGGTAAATATATATATATATATATATATATATATATATATATATATATATATATATATATATATTTGTCTGTTACCGCTCTAGCGGTCGCAATTTTTGTTTAATCGTAACCAAACTCGATATTTAGTCGTTTTATGTAAAAAGAAAGATCAAGTTCGTTAACGGCTGAAATCGGACCAGTGGGAGGGGGGGGGGGTTAGAGGGGAGGATTTTCGAAAATTCAAAATATCTCCGTTACTATAAGTCGGATCGAAAAATTGTACCGAATCAATCTTATTGCAAATTAAATGTACTTTAAATATTGTCATATACATTTTTTCTCAATCTTGAATATTAACCGAGATATTTGTATTTTTATTAAATCGGGGCGCCTAATGGGCGAGAGTTACTTTCCCGCCAAAAGCTTCACGCCGTTTCCTTCACTGGCTCGGGTCTCGTGAAATTTCTCTATTGTAAAACTTCACGCGGGAAATCTGCTTAGTTTACGCTGCCCCTGCGTGACGGACTTTTTTTTTATAATGTGTGATAAGTTGCTCACCAAGAAATTGTAACTGTAGGGAAAATAATTATGATCATGTTAGTGAGGAAAATAATTTTTCATTTGTACAGCCAGTAATATTTGATTTCTTTTTTTTGGGTGCAAGGAGCCCCTGTTGTTTCTGCTAGTGGCCCTGTCTAATAGAAAGTACCGAAGGGCAGGAGGTTCTCTGGACCCAGAAGTCTTATTATTTTTTATTATAAGCTAGCATTATGCAGCACTATAACAGTAATAATAATAATATAATTTCAAAATATGAAATGTTGTACCAAGAGCAGCCGCCCAATTTGTAATAAGAATTCAGAAAATGAAAAAAACAAAAACAATAGCTTGTATTATAGTTGTAAACTTTATTTAATTTAATTATTATTTTTAGTTCATCAATTTTTGCTACATAAAAATTACAGTACATTATTTTATTATACATCACAATAGTGGACTTAACTTCCATGTTCAAGGACCCCTCCCCTCCCCTTGGTACTCCATAGAATAAAATCTATCTTGGTATATCTTGAGTATATTCAGTGAATTACTAAAAGCTTTGATTACAATTTTTATTCGAAGATCAAAAACAAAAAAAAAACATTTCCCCCCAAATCATGAAACTAATGTTCAATTCAATGAAAACATAAAAATTTGTTCTCAAAGTGTTTATTTCTTTATTTTTATTGAATTGGCCTTTGCAATCATTGTTTGTGAAAAAATTGAAGTCATTAATTACTCAAGTGCAAACATATTTGGATTGTGCTGACTATTGAAATGAGACTATAAAGTTTTCTAATAAGTCCAATAATAAGTGTCCCTCTTCACAATGATGTGACAGGAACCAAGGATTCCCTGTCACATCATTGTGAATTGCAGGGCACTGATGATGGAGCGTATGCTCTGAAAGCGCTCTGTCACAACGAATAAAGAATAGTGAAGGAATGAGGCGTTTTTTCTTACCTGAGATGTTTTAAAACATTTGTAGACCTAGCCTATACTTTTCATTATAAATCATAGACCTAGATACTATTTAGTCAAAGGTGAACATTTATGATTATTGTGGGTGTTGTGCATGTTTATGTTTTTCTTTGTGTGTTAGTGAGTGGTAACAAATTTCATAAATGTATAATATGATCTTAGAGGGGAAAAATTGATTTAATTGGAGCATTCAGGGAATTATTTTATTCAAAACCAATTGTGATATGATTTTACGAACAGAAGAAAATGTTATTTTGCCATAGGTGCTTGGCCTTGGGTTGCAGTTTTTGGATACAAATATAATGACAGTGACACTGAACTAAAATGGAAATGTGGTGGAACTCTCATTAATAAAAGATATATTCTCACAGCTGCACATTGTATCCAACTTCCAGAAGACTCAGGACCAATGCAACTGTAATTATTATTTTGCAGTTAATAACCAATCGACAAATTTGTATGATTATTCATCAAATAATTTTTACAAATTAAAATTATTATTTTTTTTTTAGTGATGTTATTAGACTTGGTGAACATGATTTGGAAAATGACGTAGATGGAGCAATTAATTATGGATTTGAAAAGACTTTTATTGTACCTAATAATTCCACACCCTTTTTAGATGATATTGCCTTATTAAGACTGGATAAAGATGTTGTTTATTCTGGTATGCTTAAAGAACTTGTGTACAAAAAAAATATATATGACATGAAGGATGATCTTAATATAATAAACATGGTAGACCTAGATTCCCTTGAGGGTAATATAAATTTATTCGAAATGAACTTACTAAATAAAATCCTGGATACCATCTTATCTAGAAAAGAATGGTAACCTGAAGATAACTCACCCTGATAAGCCTCAGTAGAACAATGTGAACATTAACTAATAACAATAACAAAAATATTATAGAATTGGCTCTACGTGCAAACTTCGGTATCAAAATCTAAATTTTATTTAGCTGTAGGTTTAGTGACATTTCAGACTCAACTTCCATCTATCCCCTGAAACCCACTCAGCATCATGAGGCAATTGAGAAGCTGCTTGGATGCAGAAGTTGGAATCTCTTGTCGGTAGTACCACCAAAATATTGCAGGCAATGCATCAGTCTGGCCTCTTGACTTCCCACTAAACAGTGTGACAGGACAAGGCCATTGATGGGTTTTTGCAGCATCAATATTTTATATTTATTACTGCTTCTCTGTATCATTAAATCTCTAAGAAAAGTACATTTAATTTTGAGAGTGTAAAAATAATCATAAAGAAAGAAATGGTGTAAATGAAAAATTAAGCAAAATATTTATATTATTAAAAAGTCCGTCACGCAGGGGCTGCGTAAAATAAGTAGATTTCCCTCGTGAAGTTTAGTAATAAATAAATGTACATACTGGTAACATAACACCACCATGAATATTAAGTGTATAAATACAATCGGTAATAAGAAATGTTTCACCCAATTTTAATAACCTGCCGACAGGAAGCGTTAGAAATGTAAACAAACAGGTGTGCCCGCCTCACACCGGAAAGAAAAACAATTACTGAAATATATCAGAATATAACAATAATTTTATTGAGAACTATTTACTATATCTAGTACTGTAATTAATAATGAGTCAGAATAATTATTATCACAATCAATCAAATTTTAGTACTCCAAAACCTTAAGACGGAGGGGGGGGGCACCAGGACATATTTGCATGTATCTCGTATAATAAAGGTCTCTTGAATATAATTTTTGGTATTTAAACTTTGAATAATGTGATTTATTATGTAGCAGAGTATTGTTTATGTAACATAAGTAGAAGTGGCGGTTTGCTGAAGGCTGAAAACTGAAAAATGCAAATATCTCGTTTAATATTCAAGATAGTGAATACATATATATAACAATAACTATAGTACATTTAATTTGCAATAAGATTGCTTCTATACAAGTTTTCGATCCGACGTATAGTAACGGAGATATTTCAAATTTTCGAAAATCCTCCCCTCTAAACCCCCGGCCCAATTTCAGCCGTTAACAACTTGATCTTCATTTTTACATAAGACGACTAAATATCGAGTTTGAAAACGATTAAACAATAATTGCGACTACTAGAGCAGTAACAGACAAATATATATATATATATATATATATATATATATATATATATATATATATATAGGACCACATTAGTGTCATCTCCTAGGTAGGATGGATGGGCATGTGAAGAAAAATTTTGAAAATCGCATCATGAGCACGACCTCAATAGCTCATTTCTCTTAAGGGAAATCTGCTAAAACTGTAAAAAGTATTCTATAAAAACCCAAATTAAATATATTTCCAATATTTTATCTTTGAATGAAATATGAATTTTAAACTAAGAAATAAAATATCTTTGGGATTTCCAAAATTGAATGGTTGTAATTTACAGAAATGGAAATGGTCCCTGAAGATATGTATACAAAACATTTAGTGCAAAAATGAAATTAAATTTATGAAGAAAATACTTTATTTAGTTACCCATGTCATAACAAATCTAAAGCTTACTGAATACTGGGTATGAAAAGTTTTATGAAAAATAAATTTTTAGTTTTATTAAAAAGTATTTGTGAACATTTCCCAAGAAAAGTAAAAGAATTTATGTTAATTAATGTTTTAGACCGCATTAGACCAATCTGCCTTCCGACATTAGAAAATTTAAGAACATCAAATTATGAAGGACTTTATCCATTTGTTATTGGCTGGGGAGACACTATGTATAGTAAGTATAAAGGTGAACTAAATGAACTCTTAGTAGAATGTTGAATTTGTATAACTTACTTAATTTTAAAGGACTAATAAACCACATGATTCTTGCCTGTTGGTGACTGATTTCCCCAAAAAGTAAAAAATTGTAAATTGGATTAATTTATGTAGCTAATAATACCTTTGTTTTCATAACAAAAAAGATTTTTTTTTGTTCAATTATTAACTTTTACAGTTACAATATTCATATGAAGCTATTATGTCGCTGCATATATATGTTCTATGAAGGGAGAAATAGAGAATACAATTAATGCTATAATAAAAATGGAATTTTAGCTTTTTGGAAGTCTGGTAAGTTAACACAATGCATGAACAATGTAGCTGTTTGCAAACAGCTAGTTTCTTATTGTCTTAAAAAAATAGATTCTTTTTCTGCTAACAGAAAGACTTTTTTTTTTTTTTTTTTTTTTTGGCTAAAGGAAGCAAGAAAGAAAACATTTAGCAATTATGAGAGCAAAGACTGTAACTTAGAGGCACTAACTAATAAAAAAATGTAATAGTTTAAAGTTTCATTTAATTCATAAAAGCCCGTTACGCAGGGGCTGTGTTAACTAAGCAGATTTCCCTCTTGAAGTTTAGTAATAGATAAATCTACATACTGGTAACAAAACACCACCGTGAATTTTAACTGAATAAATAATGAGAAATGGTTCAGTCAACTTCAATAACCTGCCGATGGGAAGCATTTGAAATGTAAACAAACAGGTCTGTCTGTCTCACACTGGAAATAAACACAATTAATGATATATATCAGAATATAACATATTAATTTTATTGAAAATTATTTACTATATCTAGTATTGTAATTAATAATGACTCAGGATAATTGTTATCTCAATCAATCAAATTTTAGTAGTCCAAGCTCTTAAGAGGGGGAGGTCACCAGGACATATTTGCATGCATCTCGTATAAAAAAGGTTTCTTGAATACAATATTTGGTATTTAAACTTCGAATAATGTGGTTTAATATATAAATGAGTATGGTTTATGTAACATGAGTAGCAGTGGGGGTTTGCTGAAGGTTGAAAACTGAAAAATTCAAATATTTTGGTTAATATTCAAGATAGACAATAAACGTATGTAACAATATTTATGGTACATTTAATTTGCAATAAGATTGATTCGTATACAATTTTTCGATCTGCCATTTAGTAGCGGAGATATTTCGAATTTTCGAAAATCCTCCCCTCTAAACCCTCCCCCCTTCCTCCTGGTCCGATTTCAGCCGTTAACGAACTTGATTTTTCTTTTTACATAAAACGACTAAATATCGAGTTTGGTAACGATTAAACAATAATTGTGACCGTTAGAGTGGCAACAGACAAATATATAGACATATCTGATTTCCCTTGGGGGAAATCTGGTAAAATTCACATCACTATTTGTAGACCCAAATTTTAAGTCAAAAATAATTAGATGTGTTTTTATATACATTGTTTTTTTCAGATGGATCTTCAAATGTTTTGTTACAAGTTCAAGTACCTGTTGTAGACCTTGACAGTTGTAAAGAAATATATGGAATGAGAAATTTTATAATGACCACTAACCAATTATGTGCAGGTTATGCAGAAGGAGGGAAAGATTCCTGCGCGGTAAGACCAATTTCATAGTGAAAATTGCCCGATGAAATATTTTATGATCCAAGTAGTTCTGATATGTAGTCATTGGGAGAACAGCCCTAATATTTTTCAAATGAATTAAAAACAAAAATCATAAATTATCTTAATATTAAATTTAATCATTAATCATCTATTTAAATCTGACTCTTGTAAATGTTGTCAGCAACCAGGCATGATTTGTTTGAATATACATATACACTAATATATTTACTCTCATTTTTGTATGATAAAATAAGGGTGGTTAAAATGTTTTGAAAGTATGTTAATTAAATAGTTTTGGAGGAGCAAGTTCTGAGGGGGCTGATATCGTGGAGCTTTGCAACTTAGGAAAAATATTTTAAGGATTAAGTTTACTTAATGTAAAGAATAGCAAAAGTCCTTCACACAGAGGCTGTGTGATTTCCAATGCGCTAGTATGGCACAGAGCAGATCTCATTTCACCATATAATCTCTATGTCTTAATCAAAATCCAAATTGAAGAAGTTTAGTGAAGACCGAAAACTAGAAGGAATGAATAACTCGCTTAATATTTCAGCGACAAAAACTTGTTCAGAACAGCAATTGCAGGACATCAATAGTTTAACAATATGGGACCTATAACATTTTTTCATTCCGACTTATAATAACAGAGATATTTTAAATTCTTGAATTTCTCCCTCTCTAACCCCCCCCCCCCCTATTCTGGTCCAATTTCAGCCATTATAATCTTTAGTGTTAAATGAAATGGTTAAATATCGATTATGGTATAGATCAAACTATTCATTAGTCAAGAAATAAAAACTTAATTGATGACATCATCACACAATTTATTTGGATGTATTTCATCCAGTAAAAATTTGTTTAAAGTAATATTATGTAATTTAAGACTGAAATAAGATTCATGATATATCGTCTTGCCATCACTAGAAGTGGAGGTTTACTCAAGGCAGAAAATCTCAATTAATAATCAAAATGAAAAAAAAAAAAAAAAAAAAAATGCATATAACAGTATTTATAGAACATTACATTTTAGCAGATTTCCCTTAGGGGAAATCAGCTATTGAGGTCGTACTCATGACACGATTAAAAATTACTTCAAATGTCCATCGATCCTACCCAGGAGATGACGAAAATGAGGTCCGTTCAAAATTATATATATATACACTAGCTCAGATACCCGGCTTCACTCGGGAATTCATTTGAGGCTGGATGGTGATGGTATATTTTTGGTAAGGCTTTACTTTGCATAATATTTTGACATTTACCCGTTCCAGTGTTTAGGGTTAATACCCGTTTTTAGCATTTGTTAATAATAAAATTATTTTTTTATGTAAGACTTCACTGTCCTGCATATTGTCATATTTCCCGTCTCCTGTGCATTATGCATAGATTTGAATTATTAAGGAGAAAATAAGGACAAACATTTGAATTACTTTTTTCAAGTGAGGTACCTGGTAGTTCATATTGAAAATAAGTGTTGAGCAAATTTCTCTAAATAACAAAATAAACAACTTTTTTTACATGCATATTTGCCAAAACCCCAATAGGAAATCATTATTATTAATTTCAGGCCTCCCTTATAACCCCCACTCTTGCCCGTCCCTAGAAATGTTAGTATGGCTTATTATAAGGAAGGCGTTAGTGCTAATAAACATACTGAGTGTTTTATTTAGTTCGGTTGAGTCCTTTGTGCCAAATAAAATTGTCTCCCGCTATTATTTTTAGCGTGTAACGCCTTTATACTTCGGTATACGATGATAGTGTATATAAAAAAAAGTTTCTCTAAATAACAAAATAAACAACTTTTGTTATGTACATATTTGCCGAAAGTGCAATAGGAAACGAAATATCACTATTATTAATTTCAGGCCTTCCTTATAACCCCCACTCCTGCCCGTCCCTAGAAATGTTAGTATAGCTTATTATAATGAAGGCGTTAGTAGGAACTTGATTTTTCTTTTTACATAAAACGACTAAATATCGAGTTTGGTAACGATTAAACAATAATTGCGACCGTTAGAATGGTAATTGACAAATATATATATTTCTACAGTTTTGAACGCATCTCAGTTTCGTCAATTCCTCGGTAGGATCGATGGAAGAATTTTGAAAATCGCGTCATGAGTACAACCTCAATAGCTGATTTCACTTAAGGGAAATCTGCTAAAATGCCTCACAAAAAAAAGAAATTGAATTTTTAAAAGTTGAGATGACTATATGCTATAAGTGCTACCAAATGCTATTAACTTAAAAATGACTATTCATTTATTTACATTGTAGGGAGATTCTGGTGGTCCACTTATGCTACCTATAAATGGTGTATTTTACCAAATAGGAATAATTTCCTATGGAGGAGGATGTGCAGAACCACTTGTTCCTGGAGTTTATACAAGAGTTTCATCTTACTTGAAATGGATAGAAAAGAGTATAACTGAGTCATCATAAAGGAAATTATGTTATTTTCAACTTATAATATTAATTTTTTAACCTCTAGTACAAAAGGCACTCTCCAAATTGTCATGTTCAGAGTCGAGTGGTTAATTGCTATAACATAAGAAAGCAGATAATGTCATTTTTCTTTATTGGTTTCAAATAGTACTGCTGCTAAACATTTCTGAAACAATAGAACAAGATAAAATCTAAATGATTTACTTATTGATGTAGTGATCAATAGAACCAGAGAATACTCAAGAAGACCTCTCATCTGAAGACAAAAAAAAATGTTTTAATATACAGTACCAGTTTTATGTGTTGTTAAATAAATCTATTTTTGAACATTACTTTTTCATTCAGTAATTACTGATCTCCCAAGAACAACTCAATTAAAAGTCTGTCACACAGGGGCTGCATAAACTAAGGGTGTATGCCCTGTGCTGGTATAACACACTTGTGATCACATCTCATCAAATATTCTCTATTTATATGATTACAAGGGGGGAGGTGGTAACTGAGAGTAGAAAACAAAAAGGCAGCGATAGCTTCATTAATACTTGTGTTCAGTCGTCTTTGAATGGAAAATCCCGCGCTTACTTGGATCACTAACCCGCTGCACATATGGAGATCACGTAGGTGGCGGCCAGGAGAGGAAGCTGCCGCGCTAGCCTACAGGACCAAGGGCCCGCTTGATCTGAGCGGCCATTACATTAGTGCAGTTGTTTTCCTTCGCTGGAGTGAGAAAGGACGGGTAGTTGGCTCCGCAAAAGAAAGCATAGTATTCACCGCCCGCAACTCTAGTGTCAGAAAAGGATCGCCGCATTGAAACTAAGGACTCCGCAACCAGTATTCACTAACTGGAAGACAGAATCTCATTGGGAACACAAAATAACACCGGAAGAAAAATCCACTTCAAGGAAAGTATTATGTTTCCCGCAGGTACCTACTTCTTATTATAATGCTAGCATTATCTAAGCAAACTATTAAATGAGTACTCATAAATAGGACCGATCGATCATTATATTGTATATATATTATTGGCTTGCCGCTAAAGTATTTTATAAGGTTAAATTTCCTTTGTTTCCTTTTTCAACCTCTATATCAATAAATGTTTATGTTTAGTTCAATTAGACATAAGGTTAGTTTCTAAATCAGCATTCTTTAGGATTTAAGTTGTATAAAATTAGCTGCCTACTATAAAGTTTATTATATGTTGCTTATTCAATATATACTTGATTCTTTGGAGAACTCAAATAGTGACTTGTATTATTTCCCCTCATCTTTCCACAAGAATAGTAAATAATTCAGTCTAACGCTTTCCTATGGAGAAATTATCTCTTTAATACTTTTATTTCAGTCTAATGCTCTCTTATTATTGCCTTTAAAAGCTTCCCGTCCTTACAACTTGATTTACGATAAAATGGATAAAATGCGTAGAACAACAAATTTAGAACACACTACTTTAACAAGATTGGTTTTATAACATTTTAGATCCAATCCCCCAACCTTTACACCCCCACTATTCTGGAGATGACGAAAATGAGGTCCGTTCAAAACTATATATGTCTGTTAACGCTCTATCGGTCGCAATTTTTGTTTAATCGTTACCAAACTCGATATTTTAATATTTTATGTACAATTAAAGATTACGTCCGATAATGGCTAAAAATCCGACCAATATGAAGGGGAGGGGTTGGTTTGACTAAAGAATATTCCGAAATTCAAAATATCTCCTTACTTTTCTTCGTTTCGGAAAAGTGTACAGAATAAATCAGATTGCAAATTTAATATTCAATTAATGCTATTGTATACATGTTTTCTCAATATTGAATATTACCCGAGATATTTCCATATTTTAGAATTTGCCAACATTAAACCCCCACTCCTACTCATTTTATATTAAAAAAAAGTCCGTCACGCAGGGGCTGCGTAAACTAAGCAGATTTCTCACGTGAAGTTATACAATAGAGAAATAACCATAGGAGAGCCGAACAGTTACGGAAAAGGCCGAACTAGCTTTTGGCGGGAATCTCACTCGTCCGTTATCGGCCCACATCTAATAAAAATGCAAATATCTCGGGTGATATTCATTAGAGAATGAATGTATAGAACAATATTTATAGTAAATTTAATTTGCAATAAGATTGGTTCTATACAATTTTTTGATCCGAATTATGGTAACGGAGATATTTCGAATTTTCGAAAAATCCCCTCTAAACCCCCCCTCCCACTGGTCCGATTTCAGCCGTTAACGAACTTGATCTTTCTTTTTACTTAGAACGACTAAATATCGACTGTGGTAACGATCAAACAAAAATTGCGACCGCTAGAGCGGTAACAGACAAATATATATATATATATACAGTTTTGAAAGGACCTCATTATACAATTATTCTCTATCTTGAATATTAACCGAGATATTATAACGTTTATCTCACATGATAAACCTAGAGAGGCGAGTTCGATTCTTGCCTGGGCAAAGGAAATTATTTAGTGACGAAATTCATTAAATAACGTCCTAAAATCCCACCCTGGCTAGAAAAGGGTGGTAACCAATAGATAACCCGTCCCGATTAGCCTAAGTTGCAAAAAGTGGACGTTAATAAATAATAATAATAATAATAACCGAGATATTTGCATTTTTTATTAAATCAGGGCGCCTAACGGACGAGAGTTAATTTCCCGCCAAATGCTAGTTCAGCCGTTTCCTTCACTGGCTCGGCTCTCGTGAAATTTCTCTATTGTAAAACTTCACGTGGGAAATCTGCTTAGTTTACGCAGCCCCTGCGTGACGGACTTTAATTAATTAGTTGGCAGATGTCTTCTGTCCTTATCAGTACTGTATTATTTCATGTTGTTATCGTTTTAAAAATTACAGTAGTGGAAGTGAATGTTACTTTGTAAGTGTATTAATTGTTATAAGTACGAAGAGAAAGCGTAATGTCTGTACAATTGAACAGAAACTACGTGTTTTGTAAATACGGGGCAAAGCTGAGTTGGTGTTAAATTAGCTTCCGCAATTGGTGTTGGTACAACAACTATCAAAAACTGGGGAATAGCAACAGAAAAGTTCCTGAAGTTTATTCAATAACTCTGGAAACTGAACGTGCTATCAAAACCAGAAAAGCTTTTTATAAAAAAAAACAAAAAAAAAACGTAACTTGAATAGTTAGATGATGCACTATGAGTTTGATTTTGCAAGGAAATACGTAAAGGGAATCCACTTTTAGGACTCATCATAAATGAAAAAGTCCGTTACGCAGGGGCTGCGTAAACTAAGAAGATTTCCCACGTGAAGTTTAGTAATAGATAATATATACAAATTGGTAGCACAACACCACCATGAATAAATACAAACGGAAATAAGAAATGCTTCATCCAATTTCAATAAACTGCCGACAGGGAGCGTTAGGTTTGAAATGTAAACAAACGGGTCTGCCCGCCTCACACCGGAAAGAAAAACAATTACTGAAATATATCAGAATATAACATATTAATTTTATTGAGAATTATTTACTATATCTAGTACTGTACTAGAGACCTTAATAATGAGTCAGAATAATTGTTATCTCAATCAATCAAATTTTAGTAGTACAAAACCTTATGACGGGGGGGGGGATCACCAGAACATATTTGCATGTATCTCATATAATAAAGGTCTCTTCAATACAATTTTTGGTATATAAACTTTGAATAATGTGGTTTATTATGTAGCAGAGTATTGTTTATGTAACATGAGTAGAAGTGGCGGTTTACTGGTTGCTGAAAACTGAAAAATGCAAATATCTTGGTTAATATTCAAGATAGTCAATTAATCTGTATAACAATATTTATAGTAAATTTAATTTACAATAAGATTGACTCTATACAATTATTCAATCCGACCTATGGTAACGGAGATATTTTGAATTTTCGAAAATACTCCCCATGTTCATAGATCTTATCCAATAACAACCGCCGATAGTACTCTTCCTTACCACGCTTCATCTACCCCTTTCCCGCCAAATACCGACTCAGGTCAGCTGTTGCCTTCTGAGCTGACCTAGAGCCAACTGTAATTGTTACTCCAGAACTTTTGCATTTTGTACAAATTCAGCATTGCTCTGTTTAAATTATTGTAATTTGTATTATTCTAAAAATTAAACCATCAGAATGATACAGTACTTAATTTATCAGTGTCAAATATATAACTCTGATAGAAGTTACGTAACCATGACTTATAATTTAGATTAAGAATGTGAAGGGAGGTGAGTGGCAGAGATTCATCGTTCTTGCAATTGGAACTATCTTATAAGTTTAGAATGTTACGTCATTTGTCATAATATGTAAGAATAAAATAAAGTGAGCACATCTTTATGGAATTTTATTTTATAAAAACCAATGAAACGAATTTAATTTAAATAAGAAAATATAATTTTCTGTTGGTGCATTTTTGCAGAAAACCCACTACGCGCGGAAATATGACGATTTTTATGTCATGCCTCCTTTGGAAACCCGACTCCTGTTCGTCCCTAGAAATGTTAATGCTGCTTATAATCATGGAGAAGTTGATGCTATTTCACATACCGACTATTATTAAGTTCGGCACCGTCGTTTGTGCCCAATAAAATTGTTGACCCCCGCTTTAGTTTTAGCATGTATCTCATTTAAACTCCGTGAAAGGACATAAGTGAATATAAAAAATGTTGCTTTAAATAACAAAATAAAAAACTTTTGTCATATGCATCTTTGCCGAAAAACCAATAGGAAAGCTTATATAGCGAATTTTCATTTCGAACCTCCCTTATTATCCCCACTACTGGTCGTTCCTGGAAATGCTAATACAGGTTACAATCATAGAAAAGTTGATACTAATTTGCATAACGAGTATTGTTTTCATTCTTCCCATCCCCACTCATACTCACCTTATATTAACAATAAGCTGTTATGTCATGAACCACTTCATTCTAAGCTTTGCTACAAGAAGAATTCCTGATGCGAAGAAATGAAATGTCCCTGCATCTTGAAGGATGTCCTTCACACTTCTGAATCACTATTCGTCAACAATTAGAGAAATGTTTCCCCAACTTAGAATCGGTCGCAGTTTGACCATTGAGTGGCAAACCCAAATAACCCGATCTGACAGAACTGGATTATTTTCTATTAGGGGGAGGGGCGTGCTATAAAGATATCTTCTACCAGAACAGGTCGCAGAATCTTGAAGACATGAAAATAAAATCAGGTTATCAATAATTTCAATTTCAGTAGCAGAAATATGAGCTTTTGATGTGCATAAATGAGGCAGGACGCATTTTACAACATTTGTGAATACTTGCCGTGGGTATTGTAGTGCAAAGAAAGAAACTGATTTCTGTTTTTTAAATGAACTATGCAGATGGAAAAATACATTCCATTTACAAATAATTACTGCGTAATTAGTGCAAAATAAATTTTAAATTTAAATTAATTTGATGTTTTTCGAAGTAAATATTTTTCTTTCTTTTTTTTTTTTTTTATTCAGAATCCATTCGTTTTCCCATAGACTTGATTCAAAGATAATTTTGTTTGGCTACAACTTTTATGTCGCACCATTTTTCAATAAAAAGTGACGTTTCTGATATAAAGATTTGTGCATTTTACGGCAAAAGGATGCGTCTAAAATCGAAATATTCACCGATATAAACTCATATTAGATTTTGATTTTCTACAAGAATCCGTCATAAAACGTATGGCTTTCTACTGGAAATTCCAAAGTTATGCTCACTGGAGAAGGTTACGAGGTTGAATATGGACTGAAAAGTTCTTCAGGGGACCCAAATACAAGACACCGAGTATCAGCTTTTAGCAGATTTCCCTTAAGGGAAATCAGCTATTGAGGTCGTACTCATGACGCGATTTTCGAAAAATTTCTTCAAATGTCTATCGATCCCACCCAGGAGATGACGAAAATGAGGTCCGTTCAAAATTGTTCAAAAACTGTAACGGATGAGCTATGGCCGCTGCTTCGTTCCCGCCCAAAGCTAGTTCGGCCGTTTCCGTAACTATTCGGCACTCGTATGGAGATTTCTCTATTGTATAACTTTACTTGGGAAATCTGCTTAATTTACGCAGCCCCTGCGTGACGGACTTTTTATTAACACAATTGCAGATTTCAAGGAGGGTGGCACGGGAACTCGGGATACTGTATATAGTTTTGAGGAGACATTCTTTTTTCATCATCTCCTAGGTAGGATGGGCATTTGTATTTCTTTTTCGAAAACCGCCTCATGGGTACAACCTCAACAGCTGATTCCGCTTAACGAGAAACCACTAAAAATGAACACTAGGTTTTGGAAATATGTTATCATGGATATGAAAAATAGTATCCGAAGTGCTACTCAGATTATAATTGTTAAACTACTACTTTATATGCGTGTATATGTATGTATGTATGTGTGTGTGTATGGATATATATCAATGTCTTACAAATCTATTTTTTGAAGCTTAGTTGAGTCTCGTATAACATTTATCCAACTGAAAATCCAGTTTAGACTGGTACAGAATGCAAATAAAACCGTCGTAAAACCTTTATCGGTATAATCGAATGTTATTTTGGTTTTATGAAGCCACACAATGCTTTCGAAAAAAAACGATTAAAATTTTTAGAGTTTGTATTCAATCAGAACTACTAATGAGAATATTTAAGGTTTAAATATGGTCTGCGGAAAAAAAAAGTCACCATTGCCAAGATCTAGCAGGAGTCATTAACTGCCAGGTACCCACTTTGAATTTAAAATCCGTTGTTGCAATTTCAAAATTTTCCGTTAGAATATAGGGTTATTACTCGATCCCAAATGATGCACACACAAGTTCAATACTTACAAATTATACATCTATAATATGCATAAAATATTAGTATACTCTAGTGATTTGTTGCCCATGAATTGGTATAAACTATTATAGGTAACTTCCCATTAAATTGGATTTTATAGCCATCTGTAAAAGTAACAATATTTTTTCTAGGTGAAATGATCTTTTCAATGACATTACTGCTTCTTTTGACGAACATCTGTGTTCTTTATGCTCACCAAAGGTCTAAAAGACAAGGTAATTTTATACTAATATCTCTATTATAACTGCATTCAAACTTAACGATCTATTGAAAAACTAAACTAAAATTGCATGTTTTTAATTTTGTATAGAATAGAAATATGCAGCCACCAACATTTTAATAAAACGGTTGTACTTACAAAACTTTCAAAGAACACGTGAAATAACTATTTAATATTTAAAACCAAAATCCTAAAAACGACTGATTATGTTAAATTGACCTTTAAAAAGATGATAGTTTTTAATATCTTAAGCATTTATACCAAAAAGTAACTATTAAGTAATCATAGTTTAAACTCATGATGACGTATAGGCTACACTTTTTAGTTTCAGCTACAACAATTATTTTTGCAATAATAATGTATTTGATGTCTTCAAAAAAGGATTTTCTCGGCCTGCCTCTTCCCCTACGTCCAATTACCATGAATTGTATTAGTAATGAAATTGTTGTGCCTTATGACATGCCAAAAAAGTCCCCTCCCTTTTTCCATGATCTAGATAAGACTTTTACTTTCACTTATCTCATTTAGGACTTCCACGTTGGATTTTGGATGAGTCCAACTTGATATCTATGATATGACGTTTTGTGGAGAGTCCAACTTCCGCTCCCTTAAGGGAGTATGCTCCAAACGAAAAACTTATAGTTAGCATACATATTTTGTTATCCATGATTTTATTTTTATTATTTAAAATACTCCTTTTGCTTTGGAAGGCTTGTTTAGCAACTGTAATTATTCTTTCGCCAATAGTTCTACTATCATTGTTTTCAAAGATGATCCTTTCTAGGTAACAAAACTCATTCAGTTTTATAAGTATAATGTTTCCACTTATAATATTAATATAGACATCGTCTATGTAGGATCGATGGATATTTGAATAAACTTGCTAATAATAGATATTTTTAACTAGGAGGGAGGGTTTACTTCCACGTGAAAATACGTATTCATAAATACTTTCGTTTCTATTTGTTGAAGAAATTGTGTTTAGAATAAAGTTATTGGTCCTAAATAGTTATTTACATATACACATTTTGAAATTTTGATCCGCCTTAGGGGTGTATGACTTTATTCATGTTTCATGAAAATGCCTGAATAGACTTGGTAAATTGTTTGTATATGTATTAAGGAAATGGGATTGTGGATTTTTTTTGAATAGGTATCAGGATATATTGTCAACCTGGGGTACATTGTGAAGGCAATAAATGGTGCTTCTGATTATTTTGAAATATTTATATTTCGGGGAGAAACCTTTATTATACTAATTAATATCCGGATTACAGCAAATCTAAACATAAATTCGTCTAACTGCTTGCATCTCTGTTAAAACATATGAATGGCTGCATATTTACAGGTCATGTAACAGGGATTTTGTGCTATTGATGAATGACTTTGTGTATCTATTCTTTACATTTCCACGGGAAACCATACCTATTTCAACCAGTCAACGTCGGGTAAAAAGGCTAGTCTTTGCATAATGAGGAATAATTAGTAATCACATGAATTCATTGACAATCACTTCTGGTACTATTTAGCCCTAGAATGGTAGTGATATTATTTCCCGCTTAATGGTATTGATACGTAAATTTTACGTGTGCAACTGGTAATTGGTGAAATTATTCAAAAATTGTTAATGTTTGTGACTATATTTTTATTTTATTAAAACATACACTTATCTTTAACTTATATCTACGTTAATATCTAATAATGTGCACGGCATTCCTTTCAGGCGCTTTGTTCGAAACACGTTCCGGAGGTTGTGTGCTCCATTCATACCAAGCACAACCCCACCTTCTACATTTATTGTGACTGATCTGTCAATATTGTGTGGTTGAGAGGTTTTAGGTTTTTTTTTCCTCTGTGTTTGTTCTCTTTCTTCGATTGCCTTGATGTCTTCTAAAATTTTCTCACTCTCATCGCTATCTAGCCCACTCTGTGTTGCAATTATTTCCGAAGGCTCAGCCTCCTCATCACTTGGAGAATACTCCGGATCATCATCGCTCTCCTATCCATAACCATCTATTTCATAATTGTCATTTTCCCCATCTGAGTCATCGGAGAGTTCTTTCAACAAATTTCTGATTTCTTCATCCAATGAATATTTTTTCTCCATTTTTCCGAAACTATAAACAGATTATTTATATCCTATTTATACATCTTTGTATTTTTTATATTCAAAAATAAAAGTTAAAAACATTAAGAGAAAATAAATTATAATATAAAAAATAAATTGGAAGAAAATAAATTGAGAATAACATTAACTAAGTTATGGCATAAAAACCGGTTATTAGTAGCGATACGTAAATTTTACGTGCCAAAAAGTTGCGGTTAATGGTATTGATACGTAAATATTACGTGTCGTTTTTATTTCAAAAAATAGTATTGGATGAGTGTGAAGGTTCACTTAGCTGCACTTGGCGGAGGTCAAGTCCGAACTGTCTGGAGGGCACATAGCTGAGGGCTGGGGGTGGTGGGGTCGTTAACGGCCCTTTGATAACAGTTCAAACCAGATCATACGTAATTTTTACGTTCTCTGCCATTCTAGGGTTAAATAAAATTATTTTCCCGATTAACCCCTGCACAAAGCAGACGGTAGTAAACAAAGAACAGTTACTGAAATAATTGTTACCATCACGGTAAAAACACTCTTACCTACAAGGTTTAAATCACCAAGGCATCTCAGAGTGAAATAGAAAGAACTCATAGTATGATAAGCAGATTTCTTTATCAGAAGTTACCTATCCTCTGATACAAACTCCAGAATGTTAGGAGGATTGAAGAGCTAAGAAAAACATAATAAGCTCCTATATACTATGTCACATAACTATAAAAATGTGGAAGAAGCAATTTGAGGAGTTTACTAAAGGTCATCTTGTCAGCCTCTAGACCTTGGTGAACCGTTGTGCGTTTCTTAGCTTAGGAACTTACCTTGTTTTGGATAAGCAGGACTCATTCAAACTTAAAACTTATTTACAGGAAACGAAACAACAGCTTGTAAAACTCCTGAAGGCCAGCCAG
The DNA here is from genome assembly GCA_019009955.1 of Riptortus pedestris. Classification (NCBI taxonomy): domain Eukaryota; kingdom Metazoa; phylum Arthropoda; class Insecta; order Hemiptera; family Alydidae; genus Riptortus; species Riptortus pedestris. The sequence goes on along the minus strand of CM032231.1, from coordinate 82,758,619 downwards.
GGCAGTGCCGCAATATAAGAGATTGTCCAGCTCTTTCTCAAGTTCTGTTGAATATGGATGAAGATCCAGATGCGAAAGATTTCATCTCGAAGTATGTTACTTACTCAATTGTGTGACTATTATTTAAAAGCCCGTGACGCGGGTGCAGCTTGCACTAAGCCAGTTTTGGAAATATACTTTCACGAACATGATCTTTAGTATTAATGAAACGTTTAAATGCCAAGTATGGAAACGCTCAAATAAAAATTGCGACCAGTAGGTCGGCAACAGACAAATATATATACTATATATAGACGAGTAATAGTTGTTGACGAGATAAATGTTTAATAGTGACAATATAATCATTGGATTAATTTATGCACTAAGAAATCCTTTAATTTTCATCTCATAACAGAGCACATGTGTAGCCATTCACCTGTTATACCCGTGAAAGAAAAATGCTATCATGCTGGGGCTGCGTAAACTAAGCATTTTCCTACGCTGGTATATTATTTTTATGTGAAAAAGGATATTTGTTATATAAGATAAGGATAAAGTGGTTCATATTATCCGACATGAGTAGGAGTGGGGGTTTACTGAAGGATGAAAAATGCAAATATCTCGGTTAATATTCGAAATATAAAAAAAAAAAAACTTGCATACAACTACATTTAGAAAGTATTAAATTTGCAACAAGATTATTTCGTATACAACTTTTTCATCTATAATAACGGAGATATTTCGAATTTTCATACCGTTTCTTCACTAACCCCCCCCCCCTTCGGATCGATTTCAGCCATTACCGAACTTGATCTTTCTTTTGTTATTATTATTATTATTTATTAACGTCCACTTTTTGCAACTCAGGCTATTTGTATAAAACGATTAAATATCGAGTTTTTCGATCAAACAAAAATTGCGACTGCTAGAACGTTAACAGAAATCTCTCTCTCTCTCTCTCTGTTAATATATATATATATATATATATATATATATATATATATATATATATATATATATATACTAGCGGATCCGGCAGACGTTGTCCTGCATGATATTTCAATCGATTAGGATATTAAATTTAATAATACTCTGTTTAAAACAAAAGCTAATTTTAATAACACACAAAAAAAAAAAACATTTTTTATTTGCAAGTTTGCCTAAAAACAAATAGAAAATAAAATTGTATTCAGACCTCCCTTATAACCCCCACTTCCGATCGAACCTAAAAAAATTAATATAGCTTATAATAATGGAAGAATAAATACTAATTCACACACAGAATTTTGTTAAGTTCGGTTGAATTGTTAGTGGTCAATAAAATGTTTGGCTCCCTTTTTAATTTTTTAGTGTATATTTCGTTTATACGTTGTTATACTACAAAAGTGAATATAACAAAAGTTACTCTAAATAACAAAATAAACAAATTTTATCCTGTGCATATTTGCCGAAAAACCAATAGGAAACGAAATATCATAATTTTTAATTTTAGGCCTCCCTTACGACCCACACTCCTGCTCCATCTGCCAAGCTTATTTGTGACTCAACCATCCAGGGCATCACCCAAACGCGTACAAAAAAATTCATTTAAATCGGTCCAGCCGTTTTGGAGGAGTTCAGTGACATACACACGTACAGTAGAATTATATATCTATATATATAATATATATAAAATTGTAACCTCTGTCTGTACATTGATTTTTTTCTCGAAATTTCACGATAACTTTTCGTTTCACATGTCATAGACACCATAACTGCATTTTGTTTCTTTGGTGTCTGTTTGTTTGTTTGTTACCTTTTCACGCATAAACGGCTGAACCGAATTTTATGAAGCTTGGTGTGTATATTACTACTAACCCAACTTAGACTTTAGGCTATATTAATATCCTCTGAGACGAACAGGAGTGGGGGTTATAAGGGAAGCCTGAAATTAAAAATAGAGATATTTCGTTTTCTATTGCTTTTTCGGCAATTATGCACATAACAAAAGTTGTTTATTTTGTAATTTAGAGTAACTTTTGTTATATACTTTTTTTTTGTATACCGAATTATAAACGAGATATACGCTAAAACCTATAGCGGAAGTGAACAATTTTATTTGGGACAAACGACCCAACCGAATTAAATAAAACTCGGTATGTGCATTAGCACTAACGCTTTCATTAAAATAAGCCATACCAACATTTCTAAGGACGGGCAGGAGTGGGGGTTGTAGGGGAGGCCTGAATTTAAAATAGCGGTATTTCGTTTTCTACTCTTTTTTCGGCAAATATGAACCTAACAAAAGTTGTTTATTTTGTTATTTAGAGTAAGTTTTGTTATATTCATTTTTGTCTTTTAACAATCTATAAACGAGATATACACTATAAACTAAAGCGGGAGTCAACTATTTTATTGGGCGCTAACGATTGAACCGAACTTAACAAAACTCGGTATGTCAATTAGCATTAATTCTTCCATGATTATAAGCTATATTAAAATGTTTAGGTTAGAACGGGAGTGGGGGTTATAAGGGAGGCCTGAAATAAAAATTCGCGATATTTCATTGTCTATTTGTTTTTCGACAAACATGCACATAATAAAAGTTGTTTACTTTGTTAATTAGATTAACTTTTTTTTTTTTTATACATTTCTCCAGGAACAATGTGTGGAGCAAGTAATTTGCGAAGAAATATTGATATGCTCAACAATTCATTCCTATTTGAACTATCAGGTACCTCAGCTGGAAAAATTAATTCAAATCAATGTTAATATTTTGTCCTTAATAGCTGAAATCTATGCATAATGCACAGGAGACGGGAAATGTGACAATTTGGAGGACCGTGAAGACTTACATAAAAAATTAATTTTATTATTAACAAATGCCAACAACGGGTATTAACCCTAAACACTGGGACAGGTAAATGTCCAAATATTGTGCAAATTAAAGCCTTGCAAAAAAATCAATTCCCGGGCGAAGCCGGGTATCTGAGCTAGTATATATATATATACACATACACTTTTCAACCGACCTCATTTTCGCCTTCTCCTGGATATGATCGAGTGTCATTTGAGGAAGGTATTTTGAACATCGAGTAATGAATACAACCTCAATACCTGATTTCCCTTGAGGGAAATCTACTAAAAATTTGAGTTCTTATATAGCCTATGTCTTCCCGTGGAAGAGTTGACTAAAAAATAAGAAGACCTTCACGCAGGGGCAGCGTAAACTAAGCGGATTTCCCTCTTGAAATTTTGCAATAGATTGTAACAGCTGGGGCCGCGTTGCCCCTGGTTACCACTTAACCTAATACTGATAAAAGTTCAGACAGTGAGTTGCTTGTGTACCACCATGAGGAGACCTCTGTTTGTATTGTTCTAAAGTATTATTATTATTATTTTTGTGAAAGTTATGAAAATACAATAACCTACTATTTGGAACCAAGACTTCATTTATTTATAGGGAACACCCCCCTATAAAACTGGTGACCCCGACGCGATTTTGACTGCTAATCGAGATGCAGAATAAGGAGGAAGACCACAGAGGTGAGGTTAACCCATTAGCTGAACCAGCATTTAGGGCAGATGGCACAAGCGGGCAGCCCGAAATAGCAACTACTTTCAGCGGCGCCCATGCTCGACTTCCGACCTTTATAAAAGCAAATCCAATATTATGGTTCTTTCAGGTCGATGCAGTTTTTTATACGTCACGTGTCGTCTCACAAAACATGAAATACCAAGCGGTGATAGCCAATTTAGACTTTGAGGTACTGACACAAATAGCTGACATGCTGACGGAACCTGATAGAGATGCACCCTATGATAAATTAAAAGAGAGACTAATCCAAATCTATGGGGACTCGGAAACCCGCAGAATAAAGAAACTTCTGGAAGACACACAATTAGGAAACCAACAGCCATCCCAATTACTTCGTCGTATGCTCCAACAAGCAGGTCAAATCGTCAGCAGAGACGTTGTAAGGACATTGTGGCTTAGGAATTTGCCATCAAGGATGCAGGCAGTTCTTATAGCTACCGGTCAAGATGACTTAGAAAAATTAGCTGCCACAGCCGATAAAATCGCAGAGATTGATGCTCCACCTGAGTGCTATGCAGCAGCACCTCCCTCATCCAGTGCAGTAGCTTCAACAGTAGTTTCCAATGTCAACCCATCCACCGCTCTCACAGAACGTCTTATAGACGAAATACAAATGCTGCGAGCAGAAGTCACTGAGCTTCGAATCCAAGCTCGTTCCCAGAGCCGTGAAAGAGAAAATGAAGGCAGAAGATGGCGTCTCCGTCCACGCAGTCCATCATCACCACGGAAAGGTATCTGTTATTACCACAATCGCTTCCAGGATAAAGCTAGGAAATGCACAACACCCTGCAGCTGGAATCAGAAGCCTTTAAACTAGAAAGGGTGACGGAAGAAGCGGCAACCGTCAATACCCAGTCACTCAGCCGCCTGTTCGTGTACGATAAGCGGTCAAGACTTCACTTCCTAGTTGATACTGGCGCAGCTATTTCTCTAATACCTGTTTCTAATTATCCTAAACGAAAAGCCACAGATTATACCCTCGTAGCCGCCAATAACTCCCCGATCAAGACATACGGTGAAGTAAACCTTATTGTAGACTTCGGACTTCGAAGACCCTATCCATGGCAGTTCGTCATCGCGGATGTAGAAAAGCCCATAATAGGTGCCGACTTTTTATTCCACCATCAGCTTGTAGTCGATCTTCGACAGAAAAGGCTTATCGATAAGAAAACAGGACTCTCCACACTAGGCCAACTCTCAAAAACACCACTCATTTCCATCTCTACTATTCCAGGAGACTGTCCCTATGCACACATTTTAAAGGAATTCCCAGACCTGACGAGACCATCTCCAATTAAAGGACCAACTAGGACTATAGTGGAGCACTATATTAAAACCACAGGCAACCCGACCACTAGCAAGGTCCGAAGACTCCCTGCGGAAAAATATCGGTTAGTAAAGGAGGAAATTGAACGCATGCTGGCAGAAGGAATATGTCGACCGTCCAAGAGCCCGTGGTCGAGCCCTCTCCATGTAGTTACCAAGAAAGACGGAGGATTACGTTTGTGTGGTGACTACCGTAGACTTAACGCCCAAACTGTCCCGGACCAATACGGAGTCCCGAATTTGATGGATTTTAATGCCAGGTTGGATGGAGCGAAAATTTTCTCGACATTAGACTTAGTCAGAGCTTACCATCATATACCCATAGCGGAAGAAGATATAGAAAAAACCGCCATTGCTACACCATTTGGTCTTATGGAGTACTTACGTATGACCTTCGGACTCAGAAATGCAGCTCAAACTTTTCAACGATTTGTAGACACAATGCTGCGCGGTTTAGATTTCGTCTTCCCCTATTTGGATGATTTCTTGGTGGCATCCAAAGACGAGCAAACGCATGAAGACCACCTCCGAGAAGTTTTTCAGCGATTAAACGAGTACGGTATGTCCTTAAATCTTGCTAAGTGCGTACTAGGCAAAACAGAGGTAGATTTTTTAGGGTACAGAGTAGACGCCTCTGGAATAAAACCTCTACCTTCTAAAGTTCAGAACATTTTAGACTTTCCTCGTCCAGACACTATTTGCAAACTACGCAGGTTTCTAGGGATGCTAAATTTTTATAGAAGATGCATTCCAAACGCAGCTAAAATACAAATGCCACTTAACAAGCTTCTACACAATTCCAAGAAACGTGACAAGACCCCTGTGCAGTGGACAGAAGAGACTATACAAGCCTTTGAGCAGAGCAGGCGCAGCATAGCAGAGGCAGCGAAACTTGCACACCCTACAACCACTGGAGAACTCGCCCTAATGTGTGATGCTTCGGACACAGGAATAGGAGCCGCATTGCAACAGAAAAAAGAAGGAGTATGGCAACCTTTAGGATTTTTCTCAAAAGCTCTCAGTCAAACGCAGAAAAACTATTCAGCTTATGATAAAGAACTTTTGGCTGTCTATGAAGGCATCCGTCATTTCAGACCATTATTAGAAGGGCTCAATTTTGTGATAATCACTGACCACAAGCCCCTTGCCAGTGCCTTCCACCAAAAAGCCGAAAACTCCCCACCCCGAAGAATTCGACAGTTAAATTATATTAGTCAATTCTCAACTAATATTGAATATATGCCAGGCAAAGATAACATTGTGGCAGATGCTCTATCACGAGTAGAGGAGATCATCATCCCGGATGATATGGAACAGCTGGCTCAAGCACAGAAGTCCGACCCAACACTTGGTGATTTGAAGAAGAATAAGAGCTTGCAGCTCAAACTTACTTCACTACCAGGATTATCGTCTCAGATACTCTGTGAGATGAGTACCAGCAAAGCTAGGCCTTACGTCCCTCCACAGTTTCGGAAACCTCTTTTCGACAAACTCCATGAACTGAGTCATCCAGGTATCCGAGCTTCTAGGAAACTGGTGGCACAGAGATATTTCTGGCCGGATATGAATCAAGCTGTTAGTAAATGGACCAAGACTTGCTTGCCTTGTCAGAGATAAAAAATAGTAAGGCATACTCAATCTCCCTTAGGAACCTACCAACCTTCCGCTAGATTCCAACATGTACATTTAGACATTATCGGCCCACTACTTCCTTCTGATGGAAAAAGATACTGCCTTACCATGATAGACCGGGCGACTCGCTGGCCTGAAGCTATACCTCTCGAAGAAATCACTGCAGCAACGGTGGCAGAGGCATTTTATACACATTGGGTTGCTCGCTTCGGAACACCAGTACGGCTGACCACAGATCAAGGTCGTCAATTTGAAGCTGAAATATTTCAACGCCTTAACATCATTCTTGGCACAGACAAGAAACGCACGACGGCATATCACCCTCAAGCGAATGGTTGCGTAGAACGCTGGCACAGAAGCCTCAAAGCAGCTATAATGGCCCATTTGGCATCCGAAAGATGGACCAAAGTTTTGCCCTCTGTCCTACTTGGTCTTAGAGCAGTATTTAAAGAAGACTTGGGAGCCAGCGTTGCGGAAGCACTGTATGGACAACCCTTAAGATTACCAGGCGAAATGCTGGAAGACAGTACTTCTCAACAGGAACCCATACTAGCGTTGCAACAACTTAAAGACGACCTAAGGCGCATCAAGCCAGCTAACGCCAGAGCGAATCATCTGAGGAAAACATTTCAACACAAAGACCTCCAGAGTTGCACTCACGTGTTTTTAAGAGAGGATGCGATCCAAAAACCACTAGTGCCACCCTACTCTGGGCCTCATAGAGTTGTCAAGCGCAGTGAAAAGAACTTCGTGATTCTGCTCAGGGACAAGGAAGTTGTAGTTTCCATAGATCGAGTGAAACCAGCCTACCTACTTGCTGAGGAATCCACGACAAGCGGAAAGACCGACCTACAGCCATCACAAGAAGATTCTGCACAAGCAAATCCAACGCAAACCTCTCAGACGGAACCAACGGAAATTCCAGGGTACAGGACCAGAACAGGAAGACTTGTAAAAAAAAATGTTAAATTCTGTGACTCCGTCACTGAGGGGGGAGTAGTGTAACAGCTGGGCCGCGTTGCCCCTGGTTACCACTTAACCTAACACTGATAAAAGTTTAGACAGTCAGTTGCTTGTGTACCACCATGAGGAGACCTCTGTTTGTATTGTTCTAAAGTATTATTATTATTATTTTTGTGAAAGTTATGAAAATACAATAACCTACTATTTGGAACCAAGACTTCATTTATTTATAGGGAACACTCCCCTATAAGATAAATCTACATACTGGTAACACATGACAGTGAATATTAAGAAAATAAATGCAAACAGTAATGAGAAATATTTCATTCAATTTTATATCCTCCGAACGGAAACCGTCTGAAATGCAAACAACAGGTCTCCCAACCTCTCACCGGAAAGGAACACAATTACTGAAATATATCAAAATAACACATGTTAATTTTATTGGAAACTACTATTTCTTGCACAGCAATTTATAATTCATCAGAATAATTTTTATCTAAATCAATCAAATAATAGTAGTCCAAGAACTTAAGACCGGGGGGGGGGGGGTTCAACAGAACATATATGCACGTATCTCGTATAATAAAGACCTGTTGAAAACAATATTTGGAATTTAAGCTTCAAATAAAGTGGTTTATTATATAACATAGTATTGTTTAAGTGAAATGAGAACAAGTGGGGGTTTGCTCAAGGCAGAAAATGGAAAAAGTCCGTCACGCAGGGGCTGCGCAAACTAAGTAGATTTCCCATGTGAAGTTTTACAATAGAGAAGTCTCCATACTGGTAACACAACACCACTGTGAGTAAATACAAACGGTAATGAGAAATCATTCAGTTATTTTTAATAAAATTATTAATGTTTGTGGTATTAAAATTATACGTGTCACATACTGCATTGAGTCTCCTTGTTTTATCAATAACGAATGCATGGTTGGTTAATTTATTTAAAAGTATTTATATTCAATGCATTGATAAACTTTTTGCAGGTTAAGATGTGGTGGAGATGCAGAAGTGTGTTGTAGGATTGAAGCAAGCAATCACAAAATTAAACCGAGAGCCCTCAGAAATGATAATGTATGTGGTAAATCGCCAGTTATGAGTACATCTCGAATTGTCGGGGGCCAAATTGCTGAATTAGGTAATCTCCTGCCTTAAATCTATAACCTTTTTACAAAACCCAAACACACTTCATTTTATTTTTTTTTAAAAAAGGTATTCAAATTACCTAATTAAGAGTGTACCTTAGAAACCTAACCAACTTAATTAGGTTACTCTTCTAAATAAAATATATAAACATACTTCCTTATGTCTGAAATTTGAATCAAGTGTGTCAGAGTAATTATTATTTGAACATAAATTTTATTTTAAAGTACAACCAAGATTTATTTATTTAAATTATTGCTACATAAAAATTGAAATGAATTATTTTCATTTTATTTATTCCCATGTCATTATTACTTGCACCCCCTTCTTATATTTAATTATCAATTTAATAATAAAACAGAAATTTTAAAATAATGTTGCATATTCTAGGGCAATCAGTAACATTTCAATAAGAATGGCAAAAGAGCCTTCTGACAGTGTCATATTTTAAATAAATTGTTTATTTTTACGAAATTGGTTACTTAGGGATTTACAATGTAACTACTTAAGTTGTGGTTTCAAAGACTCCTCCCCCTTCTCCGTCCCCCACTCCAGAATGAATGTTACTTGGTATTTCTAGGATTATATTCAGTGAATTACATTGAACACTTTGAATGTAACTTTCAAGATCGAAAATAAAATACATTTCCCCCCAAATGTTGAAAGCAAAGATCGATTCAATGAAAACAGAGTTTTACAGTTTTTTTTTATATGTTTTTATTGAATTGACCTTTTACATCAACATATTTATATTTATATAAAAATATTTATAATTATATAAAAATATGTATCGAATATGTACATCTCTTCCTTCCTGTATTGCATATTGTTGTTTACTGTTGTAGTTGTGCTGTAGATCCTGTTCCGCAATTAAGTGTGTCGGTCAAGTGTTTTTAGATACTTATATAAAATGTATTAAAAACCTTATTTTCAAGATAAACAGATTTAATAAATGTATAATATACCTTAAATGTCCAAGAAAATTATATAAAAATAATATATTTAATTGGTGCATTCCGCAATTTATTTTACTCAAAACCAATTGTGATCTGGTATTATGTACTAAAGAAAACGTTACTTTTCCCATAGGTGCTTGGCCTTGGATTGCAGCTCTTGGATACATATATGGCAGTGTAGCCCAAGTATACCCTTATCCTGTGTTAACTGAGTGGATATGTGGCGGAACTCTCATTAATAAAAGATATATACTCACAGCTGGACATTGTATCAAACTTGACGGATTTAATAGGCCAAATCTGTAATTCTTATTTTGCAATTAATAACCAACCAACAAATTTATTTAATTATTCATAAAATAATTTATAAAAATTAAAATTATTTTTTTTTAGTTATGTTGTTAGACTTGGTGAACATGATTTAGTGAATGATGCAGAAGGAGCAAACCCAATTGATTATTATATTGAAAAGACCATTAGCCATGACAATAACACATTCTATGAGAATGACATTGGTTTAGTGAAACTGAAGAAAGACGTTGTTTATTCTGGTATGCTTTAAGAGTTTTAGTAAAAAAAAATCTTGAGTAATAGACTCTTTACTAATAGGTAAAAATTTGAGTAAATCATTAATTTTCTAAAGGATCACACTCCCATTGGGAACAAAAGGCGGAGCCAAACTTCTTTGTATATGAATTAACATTAACTTCTCCATGATTATAAGCTGTATCAACATTTCTAGGGACGAGTAGGAGTGGGGGCTAAAAGGGAAGCCTGAAATGAAATATCTCTATATTTTGTTTCTTATCGGTTCTTCGGCAAACATCCACATGACAGAATTTTTTCATTTTATTATTTAGAGTAACTTTTGCTATATACTTTTCTTGTTGAATAACGAAGCATAAATGAGAAATACTCTAAAAACTGTAGTGGGAGTCCAAAATTTTGTTGACTATTGAAATAACTATGAACTATCTATAACTATTAAACATTACTTGGTAATGTCATTATGAAAAAAGTCAATATGCTTTTATACTCAATGTGATTATTTAAAGTGTTCTTCAGGTTGCAGGGATGATCTTTTCTCCTTACCTCACTTAATGAATATAAATTAAATTATTTTTATGGTATCACTGTTATTTATTTCAATCAGACATATAAATTATTAGAACATTCAAATTGTTAGTGTATTAAATAAATAATTTAAGTAAAGCAATGTCGATAACCCTCATGCAGGAGTGGAAGTTTCTAACAATGCAAGCGGGAGGCTAACTTGTTAGCATTATTGGAATTGCTTTCTATTCACATTTACTGTTAATTACATAATGTTATGTATAAATCTAAGATTAAACAATATGAGCTCGAGTTACAGGAAATATGTTCATTATAGACGATAGTTAATTATAATAAATGCTATCCATAACTATGATTTGAATTATTCACTGTGTGTGAAACAGTGGAGAGGGATTGATTAAGAACTCATTTTCATTTATTCTTTAAAACTAAAATTTCTATTCTATAAGTTCCTAAAAGATACTGGACCATTATGGAAAAACAATAAGAGGAGAAGCAAAGTGTAATTGTACACGTAGAAGCCTTGCTATAAAAATACGATCATTATTCAGTCACCAATGCTTTTCTGAGTATATTAATAAAAAAAGAAAAATATAATTAGTAAAAAAAACAAAAATTAGATATTTTAGAAATATTTTATATTTCAAATAAATAATCAATTTTCAATTATGAAATCACTGAAGAGATGATATTTATGCTGCATAACATTTGGGGCAAATATGAAATAAAAGTTATGAAGAAAAGAAATGGTTTTATTTAGTGACTCATGTCATTAAAAATCTGATGAATATTGAATATTGGGTCTGAAAAGCTTTAAGTGCTACACACATTTTTAGTGCTATTAAAAAGGATTTGTGAAACTCCTTCAAAAAAGTAAAATAATTTCAATTAATGTTTCAGATCGCATTAGACCAATCTGCCTTCCGACATTAGCAGAATTAAAAAACTCAAATTATGAAGGACTTTATTCCATTGTTATTGGTTGGGGAGTCACTGAGTATAGTAAGTATTCTCATCTGTTTAATCATTCAATTGTTATTCCAATGAAGTAAAAACTCGTGAATGAACGATTATTGAAGAATTTGGAAGTGAGCATGGGAGGGCTGAAATAAAAATGGTTTCCCTTTCAAAATACAAAGACTGGGCTTAACTTAATTAGTAAATAATACATCAATTGTATCATCTTATCATTGACTGCAAAATTCTGTTGAGTCATTATGTAGTTATAGCAAAAGTAGAAAACATTCAACATCAAATGGACAGTATTAATTCCCTTAATAGCCAAACAAAAAAATCACACAATTCTATGAATGTATTCTAATGGAACATGATAAATTCTAATAGGCACTCTGAAGTGGGATGTCGAAGTTTGAAATTCCTAAATCAAAGTAAACTCCACACTTATGTTGAAAATTTAAATTCTCATAAAACCTATGCTTTACCTTGGAATATTTGACTTACAAAAGTCCATTGAAATCAATAATGTATGTGGTATAAATATGTAATTGTATAAATGAGTGAGGCATTGTAATGGTAGTGGGCCGACTGTGACATAAACTAAATAAAGCCCCGGATTAGCTACAACCCATCACGCCACCACCCCACTCTACTGCTCTTTTCCTGTTCCTGGTTCCCCCAAGGTACGTATAATATTCCCCCAGTCCTTCTGCCCACGTCCTAGAGTAAACATGTAGCCGGCCGGGTTTGTCCAAAACCAAATGCAGTTTTATTACAACCAACACCCGAGACACTCTACAATCCTGAGTAACAATTGGGTGAACAGACAGTAAGGCAAGAATTTCAATTTTCATGCCCTTGCTCTTAGAATTACCAGTTACTTGGAAAAACAAATGTATACCAGCTGAATTTAATTAGAATTTTTAACAAGCACAGAGTTTCATTCATATAGATAAAGGCTATCACAGTGGCTGTGCTAGCTAAACATATTTCCAAAGTGCTAGAATGACTTACAGATGAGGCTGTCTCAATACTAGTACTCTATTTCTCTCTTAGAAAGAAAATTTAATGATAGGGACAGGGGTTTACTAAAATTTGATAAAAAAAAAGAAAAAAATATTCAGTGAATATATATGTGTTAGAAGAAATATAGACCGTTTTTTATATTGGAACATTTATTTTTTAATAAGTTTATATGTATGAATGTATTGATCCAGGGAGATATACATGACTTCATATTGTTATACCTCCTGATCTGATTTCAGATGTTAATGAACATCTCTCTCTCTCTCTCTCTCTCTCTCTCTCTCTCTCTCTCTCTCTCTCTCTCTCTCTCTCTCTCTCTCTCTCTCTCTCTCTCTCTCTCACACGCACGCATGCACGCACGGCGCACGCATGCACCCACACACACACACACACACACGCACACACACACACCCAACAACAACAAGTTAATATCGATTGATTTTTTTTTTTTGTAACATCTAGTAATTATTTAAGAAAAAAAATGATTATTTATACTTTCTTCTAATTTATAAAATTCATATCACTAATTGCGGTCCCAATTTTTAAGTCAAAAATTCTTAGATATGTTTAGATAAATTGTTTTTTGTTTTTTTCAGAAACACAGTCAAGTGTTTTATTACAAGTTTCAGTACCTGTAATAGACCATCAGAGTTGTAAGAAAATTCATCTTTTCAAGAACAAAAATCAAATATGTGCTGGTTATGCATTAGGAGGGAAAGGTGCCTGCACAGTAAGACCAATTTTATACACTAGAATGCCCAATGAAATATTTTATGTTCCAAGTAGCTCTGATATGTAGTCATTGGAAGGACTGGGGAATATTTCTAATGAAATATTAAAAGAAAATCATGATTTCTGTAATTATTAAATTTAAATATTAATCATATTTCTATTTAAAAGCTAACTCTTGTAAATGTTGTTACCAACCAGGTACAATTCCTTTGCATCTACTTATACAATACTCTTAGTTTGTTTGTATGAAAAAATAAAGGAGGATACATCGTTTTGAAAGTGTGTTATATTAAAGAACAACAATATTTGGAACGCGTTTATCACCATATCAAAACAATATTCTAAAGTTAGTTAAAGTGTTGACTTTAATCTCACATGGTAAACATAGAGTGGTGAGTTCAATTCCCGCCTGGTCAATAGGAATTTATTTAGTGATGGAATTCATGAAATAAAATCCTTAGTCCCACCTTGGCTAGAAAAGGGTGGTAACCTGTAGAGAACCCGTACCAATTAGCCTTAGTTGCAAAAAGTGGACGTTAATAAATAATTTTTTTTTAAAAGTTACTTTATTATTTTTTAAAACAACTTTTGACTTTGATGTATATCAACTATTTGCCAATGGTTATTGGGAGTAGTCCATGTAGTTCAGCTCAGTTACTGAAATATGGTATTAAAAAGTAATTCTATCTGATGGGCAAACATATATTTTATTCCTCCACATACAAATAGGTATCCTTGGCTAAGTTTTCTAAATTTAGTGGATAAGGAGTTTTGGAGTTACAAGTTCTAAGGGTGGATAGAGTGACTTTGCAAATAGTTTGTTAACCCTTGAGTGGTCACGTCGGGTCATAGTGACCCGACGCGTTCTTCTTTCCTGTGTATTCGTGTCAGATTCTGCAACGACATGTGCGAGCGTGTTACTTACCTTCCAACTCCTACCCTCCTTCACTTTAGTTTACATTTGGTATAGCTACTGATCGGTGTTCCTTTTATTTTAGCCATTTTGACCCCAGGTGACTCCTTGTGTTTCTCTCTAATTGTGAGATTGACCCGATGTGACTACTTTTGTACCGCATATATTGTGTTTTTATATTGTGCATTTAGATATGTCATGTCATCTTTTTCATTCTGCTGAGGAGCTTTTGGAAGAACTCGAGAGGCAAAATCGCGAGGAACCATTTCTATCTGATGTATCAAATACTGAAGAAGAAGATGAAGATGCAGAGGAATTAAGTATTCACGATTCAGAATCTGAACTTGATGAGAGTGAATCTGATGATGCAGATACCTACGAGTCTCAGAAAGGTAACATAAAGTGGAATAAGGAACCAGTTCATATAAGTAACCGGTTTACAAAAAAAGATATTATTACACATTTGCCAGGAGTTAGGCCTCTTTATAAAAATACCAAAAGTGAAATAGAAGCCTTTTCATTTTTTTTTTTCCAGTGATATTTTAGAAATTATTTTAAGGAACACTAATAAGCACATTTTATTAATGAGTCACAAATATAAGCGTGTTCAAGATAGAAAGGTAACTGATTTGGATGAAATAAATGCAGTTTTGGGACTCTTAATTTTGGCTGGTGTATATAGAGGGGCCCACATCAATCTAGAAGAGCTGTGGGGGGTCGATAGTCCACACATTTTTTCTCTGGCAATGTCCTTAAAAAGGTTCAGATTTATACTTCGAAATTTGCGTTTTGATGACACACAGGATAGAGCTTCACGGAGAGAAATAGATAACCTCGCTGCAGTGCGTGATTTTATTAATATAATAAGCAGAAAATTTAAAGATGTTTATTCACCTTCAGAATACGTCACCATAGATGAGCAGTTGATTCCATTCCGAGGTCGATGCTCCTTCAGACAATATTTACCCAATAAACCAAAATCGTATGGGATTAAAGTTTTTGCAATGGTGGATGCAAGAACTTTTTATTTATTGCAATTTGAAATTTATTGTGGCAAGCATCCTGAAGGCCCATATAGATGTTCGAATTCTCCTACGGATATAGTTCTTCGTTTGTGTCAACCAATCCTCAATTCTGGTAGAAATATTACTACCGACAATTGGTACACTAATAACCCTCTTGCAGAAAAACTTCTGGAGAATAATTTGACACTCATAGGAATACTACGAAAAAATAAAGCGGAGATACCAAGGGAATTTTTGCCAAGCAAAGAAAGACAAATACATAGTTCCTATTTCGGTTTCACGAAAACCCTGACAATGGTATCATATGTGCCAAAAAAATCGAAAGCAGTCATTGTTTTATCAATGCTGCACAATGACAAATGTATTGATGGCTCAAATGACAAAAGTAAACCAGAAATAATCACATTTTACAACTCCACTAAAGGTGGAGTTGACACAAATGATCAATTGTGTGCCAACTATAATGTGGGGAGAAAAACTAATAGATGGCCCCTAGCAGTATTTTTTCATTTGATGAATGTTTCTGGCATCAATTCATATGTGGCTTTTAAACAAAACCAATTGCATAAAAACGTAAATTTCAAGATGAAACGTCGCTCATTCTTGAAAAATCTTGAGCATCAACTTCTCCGCAGCCAACTAATTGCCAGGTCACTAAGCCAAAGTATTCCAAGGACCTTTAAAACAAGGCTCAATTCTTATTTAGAAGAACAGGGAATAGTAGTTCTTCCTGTGGTAGAAGAAGCAACTACCAACAGGGAAAGGAAAAGGAAAAGATGTTCTGTGTGCCCGAGTACCAAAGACACAAAATACTCCAACTTTTGTGCCAAGTGTAATAATTGTGTGTGCAAAATCCACATGAAAATTGTTGTTCTAATTGTATATAATTTAATTAATTATCATTCTGAATTTTTAAAATGAAAATAAATTGATTCTTTTTAATGAAATTGATGAATCTTTTATGTTTATGCCTTTTCAAACCACAAATTTTATGTTCAATTATTTTCATTTAAGAGCTTTGTAAAAAAAAAACAAAAAAAACAATGTAAAAATATTGTTAATATATGTTATTAAGCATTAAAACACTAAATAATTATTATTCCTCATTTAATGTAGAAATGTTATAAATGAAAGTCGGGTCATAATGACCCGAGGTGACCACTAATGCAAGTAGTGAACATGTGACCACTCAAGGGTTAATAAGCCTTACTTTAACTTCTTAGTTATAGCAGAGATTTTAAGTAGTTTATTGTGTGTAATAATTGTTGTGGCAACCTCTGTCGTTATAACTTCTAAAAAAGTATTTTAAGGATTAAGTTTACCTAATGTAGATGTAAATGACAAGGAAAAACAAAAATCCATTGGGCAGGGAGTTTAAGCTTGGAATAAGATGTCTTCACTTATTGATAAAGTGCAGTAACTAAAAGTGGAGGTTTACTGAAGGCTGAAAATTGAATTGAATTTTGGTGAATATTCAAAATAGAGGGGAAAAATGTATATTACAGGTCTTCAGAACATAAAATTTGCTGTAAGACTGGTTCTAACAATTGATCCGACGTTTAATAACAGAAATATTTCAAATTTTCAAAATTCTCCCTCCTACTGGATTTATTACAGCCATAAATGTACTTGATCTTAGTTTAAAAAAAACAACAAAAAAAACGTTTAAATATCAATAAAGTAATGATCAATTAAAAACTACAACTGATGTAGCTTTAACAGACAAATATATAAATATGCTAATTGATACAAAAGCCTTACACGTAAAAATAAAATGTCTAAAAGTTTAGATAGTTATCAACTATATGAACTCTACTAAGAATAACTACTAATTTATTTACATTGCAGGGAGATTCTGGCGGTCCACTCATGCTACCTAAAAATGGTGTATTTTATCAAATAGGAATAACTTCCTATGGTAAAAAATGTGGATTACCTAATACTCCTGGAGTTTATACAAAAGTTTCAGCTTACTTGGAATGGATTGAAGAAAATATGATTTAGTCATCATAGAGGAAATGATAATGTTTTTTTGAAATTATAATATTAATTTTGTAACCTCTAGAAGAAGTCCAAATTGTCAACAAAATTTGTAAAGATTGAAGAGATTAAATGTGATTTTGTAATCAATAGAATCATTGTTAAGTAACGAACAAGACTACTTATTTGAAGACAAAAAAAATTAAAATGTTTTAATTGTTTATACATTATTTGTTCTTTGTTTTTGGTTAAATAAATCAATTTCTGAACATTATTTTTTTCTTTCAGTTACTACTACATTATTCAATCCAATCTAATAATAACAAAGATATTTTGATTTATTCAATTCCTAGCCTAAACTCTCACTCCTCTGCACAACCCCCACCTCTCCAAGGTCTTACATTAAGTTGTTTATGCGTGCATGTTTGTGTGTGTGATGTATAGACAAAAAAATGCAATAGAAGAAAATATACCTATATGACTACATGATGTGGCTAACTCTCCTTCCCGATATGATGTCTTCATTTGTGTTATATCATAAGTCCATTTCTCTTATTCTTCTCTGTATTAGTCCCTAATGTATACTCATATATACATTGAGTTCATCTGCTTTAAACACCAACCAACAAATTTCATTTTATATATTATTGGTTAACATATCAAAGTAACATTATGGGACAAAAACTATTGGCATTTTAAACTACGTTATGAATTTTACTATGATGGAGTTACTTGCCCTAAATTAGCCTAACATTTAACACATTTTTAACTTGATATTTTCAATTACTCCCCCCCCCCTTTGATTTGATTAAATATGAGCTGATAATAGCAGATGTTCATTTTTATATTTTTTGACTTATGATGTGTTATATAGAGTTTTCATTGCAGGGAGGCTTGCTCTCCTACTTCCAATACTGAATGAGTCATTGGATGACAATTTTATACTAGAGATCCAAAATTATACAATACATACCCTAGAAGCTCCAAGAAGAGAAAGGGACAGGCAAGATAGAGAGAACAATTATTATTTTTAATAGGTAAAATTTCTGAATTTGTGAGTGTATGTTTTTCAAGTATAAAGGGACTCTGTGGGCTATCTTCTGTAAGTAAGTCGCGTGGGATCTTCAAATGTTCATGTCTTTTACAGTCCGTCTGTATGAGTTTCATTGTAAGTAGAATATTAAAAACATTGCAGTTAGGCATGTTTTTCTTTTCGAATAGTTTGCCACCTGTTAGCAGAGAATGGCCTATATAGAGCCTCGTAAGGACTACTTCATATCTCCATGTGCATGCTTCTCCCTAATACCCAGATTATTTACCAACTTGATGATCTACTTAGTTATTGGAGATTGGGCTAGCCTTCTAGTTGACCATACTGAAAACATTACATGGATGACATATCACTTAGCGTGATTGCCTACAAAATGAGAAAACCTATTCAGGATGAGGTTGTTGTAATAGAAAAATGTGGGAATACAACTTGTGTATATAATGCGTGAATACTTTACAAATAGAATAAATCGTCAATGAAGTAGGTGACTACATTGTAAATGATGATTAAAATATAAATACCCAATGCTTTTCACATGGATGAACTTCCTCTAGAATAACATAATCTAAATAAATAAATGTAGATTCAAAAATAAAAACAGTTTTTATTTAAATTTATTATTTATTGTCTAGTATCATATTGAATTGATTATTTCTTCCAGTGTACATCTAGATTACAGATGCTGTTGTTAAAATGACAATAGAAACACTTTTTGTACTTTTATCTTCTCTCTATCTAAAAAAAAAGAAAAAAAGAATTAAAATTTTTGAGACAACTACTAATTTCCTAGTTAACAAAGTACTGCAATATTAAACATTCAATTGTTGGAAAGGAGTTGAAGCAGATTTTTTACTTATTTTGTAACCTTTTAAAACTTATAAATGATCTAAGCTACTCCTGTTAACTTTACATTTCAGAAGGAAAATGAGACATTCAGAGTTTTTTTTTTCCTTGTTCATACTTCTCTGATATATGGTTCATTAAAGTCTTTGCTTCAGGCAAAGGTAGTTTTAATCTGCTGGTTGTTGATTAGCCAATGGCACTGATGGATAATTGGGTATCGGTTGAATGAAGTACTCAATTAGCTCAATAGTTTCTTCCTCCTCCCCAAATACACTCACCTATTTGGCAGATTGATAATTCACTTGGCCAATACCCAACTATCCTCAGTGTCATTAAAAAAACATTGGCTAATCAACAACCAGCAGATTACAACTGGCAGATAATGACTTTCTAGAGTTTTTCCAACTTGGCCAACCTGTATCAAGTTTGAGGTCACATTAATGACACTGGAAAAAGGAATGGTGATTCTAAAATGTTCTCTCTCAAACCTGGAGGAATCTCCAGTTTTCCTTCTGGGGTTTCACATGTTCACGGTAATATGACCTTCTTGAATGCTTGAATGTCTGAAGAGACACATTATGACAGAGAGGTTTTTGCAGAGCATAGACACATCTGGTCCCTGCTGTGAGGTGCTTCATTACCCTTCCACTCTATTATGTCTGTTAGTCAACCTTCCAAATACTTGATGATGCTTCAACTTAGAAACACGAAAAATCAACTCCCCAATTTAAAGGTTCTCATATAATTGGTCTTTTCAAATTTAACTTCGAAGTATTATTCAAGTTTTATGATATAAGTTTTTGCTTCACTCAACGCTTTTTTAAAAAAGTGGCCTTCATTTCCACAAAAGCACCATCGTGTCCTCTAAATATAATACAAATAGCAAATGTTTACACATGATATGGTAATTTGGTATTTGGAAGAATCTTTAAATAGGTCAAGTATGATTTGACAAAAATACCCTCTTCACGCTAATTTTTCAAACACTCTTAATTATGAAAAAACATTGCAGGAAAAAATGAAGACTATGTATACATACATACATACATACATACATACACATACATATATATATATATATATATATATATATATATATATATATATATATATATATATATATACTAGCTCAGATACCCGGCTTCGCCCGGGAATTGATTTGAGGCTGAATGGTGATGGTATTTTTTTGGCAAGGCTTTAATTTGCACAATATTTTGACATTTACCCGTCCCAGTGTTTAGGGTTAATTCCCGTTGTTGGCATTTGTTAATAATAAAATTAATTTTTAAAGTAATTTTTAAAGTCTTCAGTCCAAATTGTCATATTTCCCGTAGACAAATAGACAATGAAATATCGCGAATTTTTATTTCAGGCCTCCCTTATAACCCCCACTCCCGTTCTAACCTAAGAATTTTAATATAGCTTATAATCATGGAAGAATTAATGCTAATTGACATGCCGAGTTTTTGTAAGTTCGGTTTACTCGTTAGCGCTCAATGAAATCGTTGACTCCCGCTTTAGATTATAGTGTATATCTCGTTTATACTTTATTAAAAGACAAAAATGAATATGACAAAAGTTACTCCTTTTAATAATAACAAAATAAACAACTTTTGTTATGTTCATATTTGCCGAAAATGCAATAAGAAACGAAATACCGCTATTTTTAAATTCAGGACTTCCTTATAACCCCCACTCCTACCCGTCCCAAGAAATGTTAGTATGGCTTATTATAATGAAGGCGTTAGTGCTAATTCACATACCGAATTTGGTTTAGTTCGGTTGAGTCTTTTGTGCCAAATAAAATTGTGGACTCCCGCTATAGTTTTTAGCGTATAACTCATTTATACTTCCGTATACAGCAAAAGTGTATATAACAAAAGTTACTGTAAATAACAAAATTAACAACTTTTTTTATAGGCATATTTGCTGAATAAGCAATAGGAAACGAAATATCGCTATTTTTAATTTCAGGCCTCCCATATAACCTCCACTCCTGTGCGTCTCAGAGAATATTAACATAGCCTAAAGTCTAAGTTGGGTTAGTAGTAATATACATACCAAGTTTCATAAAATTCGGTTTGAAAATTTTATATATATATATATATATATATATATATATAACTGTAACCTCTGTCTGTACATTGATTTATTTCACAAAATTTCACGATAACTTTTCGTTTCACATGTCACAGACTCCATAACTGCATTTTGTTTCTTTCGTGTCTGTTTGTTTATTTGTTTGTTTGTTACCTTTTCACGCATAAATGGCTGAACCGAATTTTATGAAACTTGGTATGTATATTACTACTAACCCAACTTAGACTTTAGGCTATCTTAATATTCTCTGAGACGCACAGGAGTGGGGGTTATAAGGGAGGCCTGAAATTAAAAATAGCGATATTTCGTTTCCTATTGGTTTTTCGGCAAATATGAGCATAACAAAAGTTGTTTATTATGTTATTTAGAGTAACGTTTGTTATATACACTTTCGTCGTATACCGAAGTATAAAGGCGTTATACGCTAAAAATTATAGCGGGGAACAATAATTTTATTTGGCACAAAAGACTCAACCGAACTAAATAAAACTCGGTATGTGTATTAGCACTAACGCTTTCATTATAATAAGCCATACCAATATTTCTAGGGACGGGCAGGAGATGGGGTTGTAGGTGATGCCTGAATTTACAATAGCGGTATTTCGTTTTCTGTTCATTTTTCGGCAAATATGAACATAACAAAAGTTGTTTATTTTGTTATTTAGAGTAACTTTTGTGATACTTATTTTTGTCTTTTAACAAAGTATAAACGAGATATACACTATAAACTAAATCGGGAGTCAACTATTTTATTGGGCACTAACGATTGAACCGAACTTAACAAAACTCGGAATGTGAATTAGCATTAATTCTTCCATGATTATAAGATATATTAAAATTTTAAGGTCCAAAGGGAGTAGGGCTTATGAGGGAGGCCTGAAATAAAAACTCGCTGATATTTCATCGTCTATATGTTTTTCGATAAATGTGCTCATAACAAACGTTGTTTACTTTGTTATTTAGAGTTACTTTTGTTTTATACATTTTTTTCGGGAACAATGTATGAAGCAAGTAATTCGTGTAGAAATATTGATATGTTCAACAATTTTTTACAATATGAACTACCGGGTACCTCACCTGGAATAATAAATTCAAATCTATGTTAATATTTTGTCCTTAATAGTTCAAATCTATACATAATACACAGGAGACGGGAAATATGGCAATATGGAGGATAGTGAAGTCTTACATAAAAATTGAATTACATTATTAACAAATCCACATCAACAACGGGTATAAACCCTAATCACTGGGATGGGTAAATGTCAAAATATTGTGCAAAATAAAGCCTTGCCAAAAAAATACCATCACCATTCAGCCTCAAATGAATTCCCGGGCGAAGCCGGGTACCTGAGCTAATATATATATATATATATATATATATATATATATATATATATATATATATATATATATATAAACAACAATGGATTAGTTTATAAAGTTATTTCATACCAGCCATATATTGAGCCATATCGGTAGTAGTTGTTGTAGTATGGGTAATAGGGATAATGGGGATAGGGATAGCCATAGCCATATCCATATCCAGGATAGTTCCCATATCCACTTCCGTATCCATAGGGTGTTCCCATAGCCAAGGCAAGGCAGCCGAGAACCAGCAGTAACAGCTAAAACGTATTTAACTATTAATAAGTTTATGTGACTAATATAAAATATACTATATATACCGTAAATTGATGGTATTCAAGTAAGTTAAGTAATATTTGATTGTTCAAATGGATGAAAGTCACTGTTAAGCACTTCATCAAAGGGTGTTATTAGTCTAGTGGATTGTAGATAGCTATGTTTATTTTATAATAAAGAAATCACTTTCACATCAGTGTTATTCTTATTTTCATTTATTTTTTTGTTAAAGAGGTAATGATTGAAGGCCAATAGACGAAAAACACTTGAAATATCTTCAACTATTTATTTTTCACCTACATGGTCCCCATCCTTCGATGATATTTATTTCTTTTACCAAAGGAATTTTTATTCAATTACATTACTTTTCTATATATTAAATAATACTGCAATAGAAACTATACAAGATAAATTTTCTTCTTAGTTGATTTTTGAGCTATATCACCTCCACAACCTTTGTACTGTCATGGATGGTTCTGTTATTTATAATCACTCAATTAGTGCTACTAAGGCTAATTGGGATGAGTTATCTTTAGATTACCATCTTTTACTGCCAAGGGTGGGGTGGGACTAAAAATTTTAATTATTCAGATCATCATCTCAGATGAGAATCGAACTCTGATCTCCAGGTTTACTAAGAAAGATTAAGTCCAACACCTTAACTCGCATAGCTAACTTGAGCTCCGGATAATTTTTGATAGATGAAAAACTCTTTTGAATCATTTCTGTACTTATAAAAACTCTTTTTAGACCAGACTACTCTATTTATTTAATATGAGACATAGACAACAGTGTCATGACACTGAGGGTTCTTTAATCTACCTGCCAGTCTTGCCCCATTGACATCTTGTAAGTGAGAATTTAGACAAGAAGTGGGTCAATTTTAAAATGGCTGAGATAATTATTTCTTCAGCTTTATTAGAATAACTCATTTGAAATTTTCATGGTTAATGTTACACCATAAGTATATTGAGTCACAAACATTCTCATTCCTTTATTGTGATCAAGTGTAAAAAATTTCATACAATAAAACTTCTCAAGTCTTTGCTAATTCCACTATATTCTCGCTGATGTAATTTTTCTATCAGGCTGAAGTGGTAGTTAATTAAGTTTCTGAGGCTCAGGTCAGCCATGTGAATTAAAGTGTTGACCTTAATCTCACATGGTAAACCTAGAGTGGCGAGTCTGATTCTCACCTGGGCAAAGAAATTTATTTAGTGACGGAATTCATTAAATAAAATCCTTAGTCCCTCCCTGGCTAGAAAAGGGTGGTAGATAACCCATCCCAATTAGCCTTAGTTGCAAAAAGTGGTGTTAATAAATAATTAAATTAACGAATATCACCTGTTTTATATAATTTTAGAAGATTGAAAGTAGTGTCGAATTAACTATGAATATTCAAGATTATGTACAGTTCTGAGGGTTGGGTTAGCCCAGGCCTGAAGTATATCACAGTCTTCAATACTTCAACCTCCCTTGCCTTTTTGATAGATACTAATGTTTTGTTTGTGGAATTTATATATTTCAGCTTGCTAATTAAACAAAGTGAAAAGGCAAGTGTTGTGGCAAATATTTTATGTACAAATAGTAAAGTAACTTTTTTTAGTGAATTAAGAATCTAGATATTTGTCAATTTTTTATTCAAAAGATTTTTAAGTAAGTTTTAATTTAAGAAATTCATGTGTTAAGTGTTTTAGTTCTAACGTATATATTGCCAATTTAGTTAAATAATTATTTTTATAGATTTGGCAAAATAGAGACTTATAGAATAAATGAACAGTATCACCTATATGAGAATATAATAAATAGCTAAAGTTTCAAAATGAGCTAACAGTGCTATTGCCAATGAAAAATTGTATTTACCCCAAAATATTTCATGTTGGGAAGAGATGACAGACAACCTGCAGACCACTGCTCCATTTGCTGGAAGGTGGTATATTTATACTACATATAACTAATTAAGAACCCATTAGTACTGTCTTGTTTTCTAAAGATTAGTTATAGGGAGATCTATTTAACAATCCCATTTATTTATAAACTAATTCAAGGACAACAATTTGATTTTTAAAAAGTCCTGCATGTAGGGGCCATGTTGGAATGGCATTAATAATAATATCATCTCACCGTATATTCTCTATTTATAAATCAAAATTCGATGAGTACTAGTAGGGATAAAATGTTATTGAATAAATCTTGTTGTAAATTTAATTTTCTATAAATGTATAATGTTTTTTCATGTAAGCAATACTAAGTGAGTTATTTCTATTCTATTAGTTTTTTGGGGAGTAAGCCCTCACTTCTTCTCATCTCACATTAACAATAAGCAAATATATGATGACACCTCTTAATCTAAGCTAAATCAATTAAGAAAAATATCAAATGAGCTTTTTACAAGATCTTTTATAGAATATAAAACATTCAAATATGTTATGTGTGATGTAATTAATTAGGGTTTTATGTTCTATCCTTGAAAATTTCTATTTAATCAATACCATACTCAAAAATTATGTATTTCGTGCAACTCTATAACTTGTACAGGTAACAGCTAAATCTGACTAACTAGAGAAGAAGTGTGTGGGACAAATTAAAATATCTCAGTTGTTGTGAGTCTGTTTTAAATATATTTTAAATCGATCTTGTTAAACATGTAATCTACAACCATTGTTTTTTAACAGTTTTCCCTCAGGGGAAAAGCGATTTTCACAAAATTTTCTCATATGTCCATCGATTTTCTCTAGGGGATTATGTAAATGAGGTCAGTTCATTTTAGAAAATTTGATATTTCTATGCTGATCACTCGGATCAAAAGATTGTATAGAATCAGATTGGAGGTGTAATTACCTACAAATGCTGTCATGTATATATATTTACTCGATCATGAATATTAACAGAGATATTTGGACATTATAATTTTCATCCTTGAATTAGCGACCCTTTCAAGTCATATTAATAAGCTATTACATCAAGAACCACTTTATTTATACCTTATGTACCAAATACTGTTTAAAGAGACATTTATTATGTGAGATACTGGCAAATTAGTTGTATTGCTTTTACTTATTAAGATTTCTTTTATTCTTTTTGTACGCCAATTTTATTTTAATTATTGATTTATTTATTGAATATTTAAATATTTTATTAATGATTTCTCTATTGTCCAATATCAATAGTTATGATTTACAGTTTTGCACCTAGCTTTGAATTTTGTCTTTATTTGTTCTCTTGTTCATTTATTTTTTTTTCTTTGTTGTGTTCAATATTTGTTTTTTGATTTCCATTCTTGTTTTTTGAGTTCCATTTTGTTTTTGAGTTCCATTTCCATTTTTGAGTTCCAGTTCCATTTTTGTGTTTCATTCAGTTTTTGTGTCTAATTTCGCCTTTTGTGTTCTATTTTTTTTTTTTTTTTCCCCAGTTCTGTTTTGAGTTGCGTTTCTATTTCTTTCCCATTTTGTTTTGATATCCCTGTTTTTCGTGTTTTCTCTGTGTTTTATGATCTTTTTATTTTTTGTAATCCTTTTATGTTTTGTGTTCTGTGTTCCTTTTGCGTTTTGTGTTCCTTATCTGTTTTGTTTTCTTTTTGTGTTTTGTGTTCCATTTCTGTTTTGTTTAATTTTGTTAATTTTTTTTGTATTGTTTTGTTTTTTAAGTTACGAATGCTTTTGTTTAGAGCAACATCGCCGAAGCTGCGAAGCTCCAATAAATAAATAAATAATATTAAGATTCTTGGCACTAAAATGTTTATTTCATCTTTACCATACTCAATATTTAACCGTTTCAGTCAAGACTAAATATCATATTTGTTGTCATATTTGTCTGTGATGACCATCATCACTGGCTGATGGTTGAGTACAGTTGGCAAGCACTTTCGAAGCAAAGGCACCATCTTCTCTAGAGACTCTAGAGTTTTTTGTTATTGTCTGAAATCAGACCTGGAATAGGGGGGGGGGAATCTGAGGGGATCTGAAGATTCAAAATAACTCTGTTATTCTGAGTGGGATCATAAAATATTATATAACTAATCTTGTCAAACTATTGATGCACCGCAATTGTTGATTTAATCACTTTTTCCTTACTCAAATATTAAGCGAGTCATTGGAATTTTATTCATATTTTTTCAGCTTAAATATACCCTCTTCCACTCATGCACCTTTAAAGCTGATTTCCCTTACTGGAAATCAGCCATTGAGGTTGTACTAATGACGTGATTTTCGAAACATTTCTTCAAATGTCCATCGATCCTACCCAGCAAATGACGAAAATGAGGAACGTTCAAAATGTTATATATAGCTTTATTTATTTTTTTGTTAACGCTCTAGCATTCAAAATTTTGGTTTGATCGTTACCATGTTCGATATTTAAATGTTTTATGTAAAAATAAAGATCCAGTTCGTTAACGGCGGAAATCGTACCAGGGGGAGGGAGGGGGAATTACAAAAATGCAAAATATCTCCGTTATTATGCGTCGAATCGAAATATTGTATAAGACCTATCTTATTGTAAATTTGATTATCTCTAAATGTTGTTAATAAACTGTTTCTTTATCTTTAATACTAACCGAGATATAGGATTTTTTTTATTTTTCAGCCTTCAGTAAACCCCCCTCAGACTCATGTGAGATTAGCAATACTCTTTTATATCATGAATCACTTTATTGAAAACTTAAATGTCAAAGATTGTTTTCATTAGACTTTTACTGTGTCAGATGCATCCAAATTTAATCCAACTCTAATCTTCATGTAAAAAAAAATAAATTACCGTATTTTTACCTACCTCTGTAGATTTTTTAACCTTTTTTATTGGTTTTTATAAGGTGGCTTTACCTCTACTATTTTAGAATCATAACAAGAAAATGTGTGAATCGCTTAAATTGCGACACACCTAAATAAACTAAATAAATAAATAATCTTCATGTTTGTTAATGCATAAAATCAGGACTGGAAGGGGGGGGGTTAGGAGGGGAGTGTTCGGAATTTCAAGTTTATATTTTATTATGAATCAAAAAATGTTAAAAAGCCAATCTTGTTAAAATATTGATAATCTACTATTGTTGTTCTATACGTTTACTTGTTACTCATACATTCAGAGAGTCATTAGTATATTCTTGTTTTCAGTCTTCAGTAGGTTAGTAGTGTGTCAAACCGGCAAGTGGGGAATCTGCTTAGTTAACACAGAGCCTGCGTGACGGACTTCTTTTGAGAAATAGGGAATAAATGGTGAGATGAGATACGGATAAATAGTGAGTAGTGAGTGATACGATCACGTGGGAAATGAGATTAGTTTACGCTTCTCCGTGCCGATTTCTCTATATCATGGCCAGTATATACAAATAATGAGTTCTTGCATGTGAGCCTTAATAAGTGTAAATCAATCTGTCCTTGTATTTAATCACAGTGTTGGCTTTATCGGAACACTATCAAGTTTACACTGATCTAGGGGACGTTTCAGGCGAGGATTCTCAGCATTATTTTAGCATATTCATCTGCCAGCCCAACGACAATCAAGCCCTTGGACTCAACACACAATTTTGGGCTAAGAAGTGGAACCGGTGCTTTTAGAACGAGCCCAGCTGAAAGTTTGTATGCTATGGCTGGCGAGTCTCGTATAGTAGTAGTACTAAGTATAGGCGTAGAATACTTTGTACAAAATTTGTTTTAAAGTCGAAAGCATTAAATGTAGGAGGGGGTGGAGAATTTGAAGATTCAAAATAATTTCGTTCTTATCAGTCCGATCGAAAAAAGTTATTAATTGTTAATTGTTGTTCTATAAATGACGAACTTTTTAGCAGATTTCCCTTAAAGGAAATCAGCTATTGAGGTCGTACTCATGACGCGATTTTCGAAATTTTTCTGAATAATACTCTGTTATATAATAAACCACTTTATTCCAACCTTAAAGTTGAAAGCGTTGAATAAGCCCTGTATAAACATTATTTTAATTCATCCTTATTTTAATAAGTACATCCAAAAGCGTTATATATATATATATATATATATATATATATATATATATATATATATATATATGTATATAACGCTATATACCGTTATATACCACTAATAATTCGTATGTTAGAGTACCCTATAGATTCACAAATTTTAGATAAATCAATATTTTTTAATGCCCCTTCACCAGTCCTTCCATGGAGAGTAAATAACCTAAACGTAAACTTATCCGTAACCAAATATAACAAAAATAGCCCACTTTCAAAATTTTTTACCAAACAACATTCAAATCAATTTTATCTATACATGCCTACAGATTACAAATATATACTGACGGATCTAAAACTGAAAATGGAACAGGAGCTGCTGTCATTGTTAACAAACAGGCTTACAGCATTAAACTACAGGACGAGACTAGTATATACGCTGCAGAACTACATGCAATATTGATTGCACTCCTTAAGATTCACACAAACCCCAAGAAGAACATTTCACTCCACACTGACTCACTAAATTCATTGCTCTCCCTGAAGGAAATGTATATCACACATCCATTAATAACAATATTCTTCACACATATTCAGAGATTAAAACACTTAACTATGCTATGGGTACCTGGACATAAAGACACACAACAGAGTACACTAGTAGACAAATGCACAAAACACGCCTGAAAGAAAGGGACATCCGTCAACACTTTGACTGTACATGACCTATTTAATATGTATAACCAAAATTAAAATACTCTATGCATGGAAAGAAAACTGGCACCACTCATTTAACAAGTTGAGAGAAATTTAATACACTGTCGAAGTATGGCGACAGATGAGCAGATGACATGACGAGACGATAATATACAAACACAACTTCGAATTGTACATGCATTACTGACACACTCATATTTGACAGAAAGAAAAACAACTCCAATTTGTCAGACTTGAAATGTTCACCTAATAGCCAAACACATACTTACTGAATGCCATCAACGTACTAACTTACAAACATGACTTACACGAATTACTGACGAAGGGTAGTCCATACATCGACACAATACTTCAACATCTTAAGACTGTACACTTTTACTCAAAAATATAGTATTTTAATTGCTTTTTATATCCATTCCTGTGCTACATTTTATTTCCTTTTTACTAATTTTTTTTTTAAATATATTTTAACGTTTTTAGATGGAATTATTGAATAATTCATTACTATTAAATCAGTATGCACAAAACATTGATTTATTGATTTTTCCTTTTTATATTTATTCCTTACATTTTTAAAGTAATCAACTATTTATACATTTAAGGTCTTATTTATTAACTTAATATTTTCTATTTGTTCTTCACTTCTATTTTTTGGTTCATATTCGATTACACATTAGTACTTTTTTGCTCTCTTACTATTATTGAGATTTTTTGTTATTTTCATTCATGTATTATATTTTTATTGATTTTCTTTGTTGATCATTTTTGTTTTTTGCTATTATTTTTATTGCCCATGTTTATTTTTTCTCTCTTTTTTATCTAAGCAATGTCGCCACGTACCGATTGCTCCAAAAAAATAAATAATCTTATTTGGACAAATAAGTAAAATGAAAAAGTACGCAGTTGATGCGTAAACTATGCAGAGTTTCCACTGCTGTCATGACACCAATTTCAGCCCTTAACGAGTTTAATCCGATGAAGAGAAGCAGGGGGTCTACTATTGTTGATGGATTCGTTAAATATCGGGCATGCTAGTAATCAAATAAGCATTTACTAGAGAAGAAATGAAACCTTAATTAGTGACGTCGGCACTCAACGTATTTAGATGTATTTCAACTACTAAATATATTTTGTTATTTAATCTTGGATTAAGAGGTTTCATGATTTATTTGATTATTGTTAAGTGCGACTACTGAAAGTAGGGGTTTACTGAAAGCTGAAAATTAAAAAAAAAAAAAAAAATGCAAAATTTCGGTTAATATTCATCATAGTTCCGCGTGACGGACTTTTTATACATCAGTGTGTTTACTCTGTTACCAAGCAATATTCCACGTTTATTTAGGAATAAAATTACTACTCAAAGGTATTCAGAGCATTGCGATCATCGCCTGCTATCCTGTGCCTTATGAAGCGTTGGCAATGACTATTTAAAAACATGGCATTTTCTAAGCTCCATAGTTGCTTGTCTATTTTAGCTGAAAATTAAATATTGTTCGTTGTTAAGTTTAACCTTAATTAAAGTACCTTTGAAATCGAACCATTGAGAACGGGAGTTGGTAACACTGATAACAGCATAATTAACAGCAATTACTTATTGATGTAATTGCCACTAAAACTGCAATGAAGCTTTTGCTTACAATTTACACCAGAGGGCGTAGTCATGTATCGGAAAGTGGTATATTGTTCTGGTAATTACATTATCTGTGATTGTTAAATGGCTCTCACTGGTAAAACCAATTAATTTGCATTAAAGGTAGTTATGACGTGAAGGAACAGTAGATGTGGTTTATTTTAAATCAAAAATGATATGTTTTTTAACCAATTTTACTTTTACCTTAATATGTGTAAAATTGAAGAACTCATTTCTTAAATTCCCTTTTAAGATTAATTCACATTACTTTCATTAGAATCTATAATTCATTTCTAATTTTATTGTTTGTTTTTTCTGGCATGCTTGGACCTTGCCAATTTGATCAAGTTGCTAATAGCCTGAAAAGAGTGAAATAATAATGAAAGAGTATTAATGCCATTAGAATCCTTTGAACCATGATGAATTTAATATCAAAAAATACATTAGTATTAAAATTAATTTCAAGAACAACAAAACAATTAATCTAGTATTGGTAGCACATACCATTCTTGGACTCATATTAAATAAAATTAAAGTGTTCTGTTTTACTTCATTTATAACCATTTCATTTACTATGAGCGATAAATCCAATTACGTTATGTGACGAAAAATTTTGTTATTATGAGTGGGATAAAAAAATTGTAAAGAACAAATCTTGTTGGACATGTATTGTCCTATGAAAGTTGATAAATACAAATTTTTTCTGTCTGGAATATTAACCAAAATTATTGGATTTTTTTTAAAATCTTTTTTTTTTCAGCCTTCAGTAAATCCCCACTATTAGTCACCGTTCGGTAACTTAATGACCAATATATCATGAAACGCCTTATTTCAAACTTAAATACCAAATACTGTTTTTAATGGGTCTTTATAGGGTGAGTTGCATGCAAATATGTATTGTGATGACGTCGTATATTAAGATTTTACGGTCTTGACTGATAAATGTTCATTTCATCAAAACCATACTCGATATATGACTTTTTCATTGAATACTAAAGATCTCATTAATTTATGTCTGAATTAGGACTTGGAATAGGAGGGGGGGGGGAATTAGAAAATTCAAAATAACCTCGTTATTATCAGTCGGGTCGAAAAAAGTTATAGAACCAATCTTGTTAAATAGTTGGTCGGCTTTTAGAACGAGCCCAGTTGAAAGTTTGTATGAAACGGCTGGCGATCCTCCATTCGAGTATAGGCGTAGAATACTTTGTATAAAAATTTGTTTTAAAGTTGAAAGTATTAAATATAGGAAGTGTTGAAGAATTAGAAAATTCAAAATAACCTCGTTATTATCAGTCGGATTGAAAAAAGTTATAGAACCAATCTTGTTAAATATTTGGTGCTCTACAATTCACTAAGTTTTGGGAAAAACCACTTGAGTCAAAAACAACAACTTTTCAGGAGGCACGTTTAATTGCTTTTTGCTTCAGACTAGTCATAACCTCTTCTTCTGCTATAACCTTTTAACGTTCGCCATATTTGTATTACTGGAGATTCAAATTATTAAATCACATGCTAATCAAGATAAAAGTGTTAAGCTTCACTATTAGTTTATTTCTATTAAAAATTAAGACGAAAAGTCTACACAAATAGAATTTAATATTGTTACTTAGTAAACAAATCAATCTGGTGCATAAACACTTAAGTCAAACCAAAAGCTGTTCAAGATAACTTAAGTCAACTTATGTTCTTTTTCTCAAATTTATTTTTTTCTTAAACGACATGTGTGATTTTTTCATTTCACTGCTGAACAGTCAAATGTGGTTTGTAACTTATGTCGTTTTTCTCAAAGGAGGATATCATTGAGTAGATCCTTATGCATTAAAAAAAAAAATATATGCCAATTTTGGATTTATGTGGTTTTCCCCAAACGCTAGTGAATTGTTGTTCTATAAATTTTCTCGTAAGTCAAAAATGTTAACGGAGTTGATATTACTTTTTTGTTTTAACCCGACAATAAACCTCCACTTGTACTCATCAAATTTGAACGTAGAAATAGAACATATTTGGGGAGATGAAATTACTAATGTGTAATTCCAGCGCGTGAAAAATATACTTAGTTTACGCAGCGCATGCTTGACGAACGTTTTAGCAGGTTTCCTCTTAAAGGAAATCAGCTATTGAGGTCGTACTCATGACGCGATTTTGCGAAATTTTTCTGAACAATACTACAATGTTATATAATAAACCAAATTATTTGAACCTTAAAGACCAAATATTGGTTTCAGGAGACCTTTATTATATGACATACATGTAAATATGTTCTATTGACCTCCCCCTCTGTCTTAAGTTCTTGGTATACTAAAATTTGATTGATTGAGAAAAACATTATTCTGATTCATTATGAATTACAGTGCTAGATATAGTAAACATTTATCAATTAAATTAATATGTTATAATCTGATATATTTCAATAATTGTTTTTCTTTCCGGTGAGAGGTTGGCAGACCTGTTTGTTTACATTCAGACGCTTCCCATCGGGAAATTATTAAAATTTACTGAAACATTTCTTATTACCATTCACTTAATATTCACGGTGGTTTTGTGCTACCAATATGAAGATTTATCCATTGTTACATTAAGAGGAGAATAATCTACTTAGTTTACGCATCCCTTGCGTGACGGACTTTTTTAATCTTGCTGATATTTAGCAGAGATATTAGATTCTCCATTTTAGTGCTTCCACAAATATCTGCTGATATCCATTTATCAGAAAGATACAAACATATTTATTTTTCCTCCCCTTGATTGAGCTATTAGGGATGTTATTGAGTTAATCTCACGACTCACGACGCTAT
The DNA here is from genome assembly GCA_019009955.1 of Riptortus pedestris. Lineage (NCBI taxonomy): Eukaryota > Metazoa > Arthropoda > Insecta > Hemiptera > Alydidae > Riptortus > Riptortus pedestris. Next base: position 82,724,621 of record CM032231.1, on the reverse strand, counting down.
CGCATATATAAAGCTACCATAATAACTCATTCGGTGGCAATACCGACCATCAGCAACATGGTATTCATCACTGTGAGTAATGCGAATATTTCAATTTTTTTTGAATAATTTATAATTTTGGGATTGAAAGAATATTGGAATTTTTTGTCACTCACGTGATTACTCTGAGTATTTTTTATTGTTTATTAACGTCCACTTTTTGCAACTAAAGCCAATTGGGAAGGGTTATCTACAGATCACCAGACTTTTCTACCCAGGGTGGGATTAAGGATTTTATTTGCTGAATTCCGTCACTAAATAAATTCCTATTGGCCAGGCGGGAATCGAACTCGCCACTCTAGGTTTACCTTGTCAAATTACGATCAACGATTTAACTCACATGGCTAACCTTAGCCCCTAAGTTAAGATGGCCAAAGAGGCCGAAACGAGGTCTATTTTACTTAACTCACAATAGTTACTTCTTGAAGTAACAGTGATCATATAAAAATGAAAAAAGACTCTAGTTTTTAGGTTGAAGTAATTTATTCAAACTGTTCCTAAGCTATATACATTTCATGCATGAATGAGGTTACCTGCCTATTACATGGTTGGTTTTTGAGATTATGTAATTTTTTTTTTGTAATAATGAATCTCATACAACTAAGTCGTGTTCTTAAATCAGAGGAAAGGGGGTCAGGTTAGCCATGCGAGTTAAAGCGTTGTCTTTTATCTCACATGGTAAACCTAGTGTGGCGAGTTCGATTCTTGCCTGGGTAAGGAAATTATTTAGTGACGAAATTCATTAAATAACATCCTAAAATCCCACCCTGGCTAGAAAAGGGTGGTAACCTGTAGATAACCCGTCCCAATTAGCCTAAGTTGCAAAAAGTGGAATAAACAATAATAATAAATCAGAAGAAATAGCATATAGGGCTTTGCTGAGGTATGGATTATTGAATAATTCAAGGAAATATAGAAAACATATGTTCATTACTTTTATCAATTTAAGGATAACGTAAATCACTGTTTTAGAAATAAGTAACTGGCGCGGGTAAAGTTAAAAAGACCTCCGAAACGGTATAATGAACTAAATAAAAAATTAAACTGATGTGGAAAGCTGAATACTTGGTTATTTCTCATATTAAAAATTTTAGTTGTACTAGTTTGTCCCTGACTAATACATCAGTCGTTATAATTGAATGCTTAATGTTTTGTAGAAGTCTTCCCTGATCATCTGCATAGCAGCTTTAGCCAGTTTGGTGTCAGCAGCCTACGTCCCTGCGTATGTTCAAGATTCCCCTGTAGATTACCAGACAGCATTCGATTCTCAGGACAGCAGAATATTCTTCAGCTGGCTTTGGTCACTGTTCGGCTTCCGGAGCCCATATGTGGAGCCTGTGACAGTTATTCATCCGCCACCATATGTTCCATATAGGGTGCAAGGGTACCACCCTTCGAATTATATCTATTAGGTGAGCAAGAATTTAAAGCCTAATAAATTATATTCGTCGTTGACGGGTAGAAATAGAAATGGCTTCCCATGGAAATATTAAGTTTGTATGCAGAAAATCATCCCGTCATATTCACTAATAACACATGCCCTGAATTTCAGCTATTGAGGTTGTACTCATGACGTAATTTTCGAAATTTTTCTTCAAATGTTCATCGATCCTGCCTAGTAGATGACGAAAATGAGTTCCGTTATATATATATATATATATATATATATATATATATATATATATATATATATATATTTGTCTGTTACCGCTCTAGCGGTCGCAATTTTTGTTTGATCGTTATCAAACTCGATATTTAGTCGTTTTATGTAAAAAAAAAAAAAAGATCAAGTTCGTTAACGGCTGAAATTGGATCAGTGGGGGGGGGGTTTAGAGGGAGGATTTTCGAAATATCTCCGTTACTATACGTCGGATCGAAAAATTGTACAGAATCAATCTTATTGAAAATTAAATTTACTACAAATATTGTCATATACATTTATTCTCTATCTTAAATATTAACTGAGATATTTGCATTTTTATTAAATCTGGGCGGCTAACGGACGAGTGACTTTCCCGCCAAAAGCTAGTTGGGCCGTTTCCTTAACTTCTTGGCTCTTGTGAAATTTCTATATTGTAAAACTTCACGTGGGAAATCTGCTTAGTTTACGCAGCCCCTGTGTGACGGACTTTTATAATTAGAATTGCTGTTATCCAGAAACTAATTGATATAATAATTTCCCCCCTTGAAATATAAATATTGGATAACTGAAACAAAAAATAATTCTTTTATTGCCTTCAAATTAGTCATATTTAGAGTTTTCAGAATTAAGCGTGGGATGCTTATTGGACGAATATTGACGAATTCATTATCGTTCATGGGATCAAATAAATATAGTTTCCCTTCAAAATAAAAAGATTGTACTATCTTAGCATCCTGAGAAAACATATGATAAAATTTATATTCAGGCAATATATTCAATTATTAAATTCATATTCAATTTATTCAGGCATTCTGCTGTAATTCGACAGAAGAATGTATGAGGTGTAAAGTGTCAAATCGCTCATATTAACAATAATCATTCCCTTGATACATATACAAACAATTTCCCAAGTTTATACATTTTCACGAAAATCGAATAAAGTCTTTGGCTCCAGAAAAGCGGAAGTCAAATTTCATAAATGTAAATAACGAGGCCTAAATTGTTATTGTAGGCGCAATTACATTTTACTTTACATTTTGTCGATAAAACTAACCAATATATTGATTTTGGTTTTAATTTTAACCATTAAACATATATAATTGTTTTCGCAATTTAATAGTCATTATAGTTTTTAATTATATGGTTGGGTTGTAATATATTTTGTGTTTTGGAAATTATAAGATTTTGATTTCGGTTACGTCGTAAGATATGTTTCGTTTTCATTTTTGTTGATTCGTGATTTCTTTGCACTTGTTGCATTTTTTTTCTGTTTTGTTGCGTTTTGTTTTTGCGTTCTTAATTTGACCTGTTCTAATAGTAGTGTTTAGTCTTTTTCCTGTTACGGTATTTTTGTTCTGTTTTTATTTTTATTCCTAGCTGTTGTTTTTTGATGAGCAATATCGTCTAGCAGTGTAGACATGTTATAAAAAGTATAATGTATTTAGACTACTAAAATTTGGGTGGCTGAAATAAAAATTATTCTGATTCATTATAAATTACAGGACTAGCCATAGTAAATAGTTTTCAATGAAATTAATACGCTATATTCAGATATATTTCAGTATTTGTTTTTCTTTCCGGTGAAGAATATTTCTATCTATCTGTTCAGCTGTGAGAGGTTGGCAGACCTATTTGTTTAAAATTCATGACGCACGAGGGAAATCTGTTTTGGCTACGCAATCCTTGCGTGGCGGACTTTTTTTGTTTAGACTAATACTTTAAAGATTTCATTGAATTATCATAATCCGATATATAATGAGTTCAGTAGACGGCATCTATCAGTGATATGGCTTAATGAAGGAAAACAAAAAAATTCATTGGTTATCTCTCACCTAAGTATCAAATCTATGACTGGACACCTTGCCTGTATTAGATATATTTGGTAGTTATTATTGCATCTTCAAGCTAAACCTGGTGTTTATTACTGCTGAGGACACGTGAACAGGAAGACCCAATTAGCCTGCATTAGCTGATTAATGATAGACATTAGTATGTGCATGCCAGGCAACGAGATGTAGTTGCCCTACTCACATGATGCCGGGAGATTTAAGTCAAGAGAGACAGTAACCAGGATAATACCAATAGTACCAAAATTAATTACCCCAGATAATATGTTTGAGTAATGACTGTATTAGCTTAGAGCAATTTTGAATGCTTATTCTAAGGATTGTTTCTATAGGATGTCTATAATCCAATGCAAAATGGAAGACGAATCTTAACTAGATCAAAGCTGGAGAAGTTGGAAGTGGTTCTAGATAAGCCTCATATTGAATTACCCAGTTCCCAAGGTCTATCATATCAAGGAGTAATTCCGAGTGACAACTTAGAATATGATAACCATGATTTGCCAGTATGAGTACGTAGTCAATGAGCTTAATCTCCATTCAGTCTTAACTCATTGATTTGATGTCAGTGAGTATTTTCTAAAAAAGGAAATCTTGTTAGTTGGAGTGAAGGTGGATTCTGGTAGGAAGTTATTATACGTGGGACAATATCTTAATAATAGAAAAGCAGATTTCCCATGTGAAGTTTTACAATAGAGAAATCTCCATACTGGTAACACAACACCACCGTGATTAAATAAAAACGGTAATGAGAAATCTTTCAGTTAATTAAAATAAATTCTCAACTGAAACGGCTTCTGAATTGTAAGAATAATTTATATTTTAATAACTCAAATTTTAGTAGTCCAAGAACTAAAGAAGGAGGGAGGCGGATGAACTAAACGTATTTGCATAAATCTCACAAAGTAACGAAGGTAAGGTTAGAAGAATCTCCCACCTGAGCCGATCAGTTACGGAAACGGCCGACCTAATCCGAACTATACCCGTCCACAGACTTCATAAAAATGCAAATATCTCGGATAATATTTCGGATAGAGAATAAATGTATATAACAATATTTATAGTAATTTTAATTTGCAATAAGATTGGTTCTAAACAATTTTTCGATCCGATGCATAATAACAGAAATATTTTGAATTTTCGAAAATCCCCCTCTAAAACCCCCCTCCCTCTAGTTCTATTTCAGCCATTAACGAACTTGATCTGTCTTTTTACATAAAACGGTTAAACATCGAGTTTCGTAACGATCAAACGAAAATTGCGACCGCTAGACCGTTAACAGATATATATATATATATATATATATATATATATATATATATATATATATATATAATTTTGAACGGGCCTCATTTTCGTCATCTCCTGGGTAGGATCGATGGGCATTTGAAGAAATTTTTCGAAAATCGCGTCATGAGTAGGACCTCAATAGCTGATTTCCCCTAAGGGAAATTTGCTAAAAAAGCTTTCGAAACGTTATTGCATGATTTGATATGATACTGTTACTTGATGGAGGAGTTTTAAGAATGTTATTGTAGGTATTGACAGTTGACAACATTTTGAAATATAAGGGACATTTTTTTTCCGGAAAGTTATTGCATGTTTAGACAGTATTCTGTTAGTGGGGAGGGGGATTATTTTTAAAAATGTTTTTGTAAGTTTGACAATACTTTGCTAATAGAATGGGAATTTTTTTTGGAAGTTATTGTACGTTACGACATAATTCTGTTAATTGATGTGGGATTTTTAAGAATGCTATCGTAGGTGTTGACAATTGACAATATTTTGCTAAAAGAAAGGTTCTCTTTTTTTTTTCTTTCTTTTTTTTTCAGAAATTTATTATATGTTTTGACAATATTTATTATTTGATGGGGAATTTTTAAGAATGTTATTGTAGGTATTGACAATATTTTGCTAATAGAATGAGTACATTTTTAGAAAGTTATTGTATTTTTTGACAATATTCTGATAGTTTATGGCGATTTTTAAGAATGTTATTATTAGAATTTTACGGAATGCTAAAGGAGGTTTAGTCAAGATTTTACTAATGTAAGTGGAGTTATTTTTTAGAAAGTTATAATAGGTTTTGACAATATTTTAATAATAGATAAAAATATTCGAAACGTTATTGCATGTTTTGACATGATACTGCTGACAGAAGGACTTTTTTTTGGAAACTTATTGCGTGTTTAGACAATATTTTGCTAATAGAAAGAGGACTTTTTTTTTTTTAGAAAGTCATTGTATGTTTTGACAATGCTCTGTTACATAGTTGATTGGGGATTTTCAAAAAATGTTATTGTATATTTAGACAATATCCTGTTAGATGACGGGGATTTTTAAGAATATATTGTAGGTATTTACAATTGACTATATTTTGCTGATACAAGGAGATTTTTTTTCTTCGGAATGTAATTCTATGTTTTGACAGTATTCTGTTAGTTGATGGGGATTTTCAAGAATGTTATTATAGGTATTGACAATATTTTGCTAATAGAAGAAAGACTTTTTAGGCGATATTGTATGTTTTCCTATGACTCTGTTAGTTGGAGGGATCTTTTGGAATACTATTGGAGGTTTCGAAAATATTTTACTAACAGAAGGATTATCATTCTGTTATTGGAAACAAACCACCTCCTTCACGATTATGATACAATAGTTGGTGTTCTTTATATGGAAAGTTATTGCAACATTTTGGCACGATTCTGGCATTTGAAACCAACCACCTCTTCCATGATTCTGGCAGCTCTTTTTTTTTTTTTTTTTTTTTTTTTTTTTTTTTTTTTTTTTTTATAATGGAAATTAATTATTGGAGGCTTTTTAATCGATTCTAGTATTTGAATTCAACCACCTTCTACACAATTATGTTAGTTGGTGTTTTTTATTGAAAGTTATTGGAGGTTTTTGGCTCAACTCCTATATTCGAAACGAACCAGCTCTTCCAAGACTCGTAGTTAGTGTTTTTAAGGAATGTTATTGGAGGTTTTTGGCTCAACTCCTATATTCGAAACGAACCAGCTCTTCCAAGACTAGTAGTTAGTGTTTTTAAGGAATGTTATTGGAGGTTTTTGGCTCAACTCCTATATTCGAAACGAACCAGCTCTTCCAAGACTAGTAGTTAGTGTTTTTAAGGAATGTTATTGGAGGTTTTTGGCTCAACTCCTATATTCGAAACGAACCAGCTCTTCCAAGACTAGTAGTTAGTGTTTTTAAGGAATGTTATTGGAGGTTTTGACTCGACTTCAATATTCGAAACGAACCATGTCCTCCAAGACTATTTTAGTTAGTGTTTTTGAGGGAAGTTATTGGAGGTTTTTGACTCGACTTCAATATTCGGAACGAACCATGTCCTCCAAGACTATTTTAGTTAGTGTTTTTGAGGGAAGTTATTGGAGGTTTTTGACTCGACTTCAATATTCGAAACGAACCATGTCCTCCAAGACTATTTTAGTTAGTGTTTTTGAGGGAAGTTATTGGAGGTTTTTGACTCGACTTTGATATTCGAAACGAACCACTTCCTCCAAGACTATCTTAGTTAGTGTTTTTAAGGGAAGTTATTGGCGGTTTTTGACTCGACTTCTGTATTCGAAACGAACCACTTCCTCCAAGACTATTTCAGTTAGTGTTTTTAAGGGAAGTTATTGGCGGTTTTTGACTCGACTTCTATATTTGAAACAAACCACTTCCTCCAAGACTATCTTAGTTAGTGTTTTTAAGGGAAGTTATTTAGTAATCTGGTATTTGAAATGAACCATATCCTCCACGAATCTGGTAATTAGTGTTTTGAAGGAATGTTATTGAGGATTTTATTGTAATAATATTGGAGGTTTGGACAAATTTTGATAATTGAAGGAGGATTGTTATTGCATTCGGATTACTATTGGGTGTTCAAACGTCTAAAACAATTGGCGGTACTTACATAATTTCGCGAGCTTCAAAAAAGGTAGGAACCCCTGCTCTGATCTTCTCCCACAAAAGGCCTGTAAAATTCAATTATTAATATATAGTATCAATATATAGCAAATGTATATTGACATTTGTTTCTTAAAGGGCAAATAATTCTGGTTTATGGATTAGAGATGAATGAATGTTAAGTAATATCCTGGCATAATTATGACATACATTTTTTTCCATGAAAACATTTCCATGGTATAGTATTGTAATTGGTCATATTTGACTTCATAATCATACTCTTTTTAGTACTCTTTATTATTTAGTACTGGTTATTAAGTGGAAGCAAGCCTGTTTTTGGCATTGATATACTACGATAATTTATAGACTTTTTTTTGGTTATTTTTTCATATAAAATGCTACCTCAGTATCTCTATTTATGTGGAATATTGCTAAAAGCAACGGTTGAAAGTTTTTTATTATAGTGCTTACTTTATTATGTTTGTTTTTCAAAATCATTTTACTATTCTTTATAGTTCTTTCTTACACAGCTTAAACAGTGTTAATTTTTCTATTTCTTCTATGTTTTTTGTTTCAGCTAAAAGTTGAGATGTATTGCATCAAAGAAAACATCTATAATAATACAAAAGAATGTCCATTTCTTTGTTTGGATTGATACGAATAAAGATTTTCGAACTGATGAGAAGTATTTATTACAAATAAATTAATTCAAAATACCATGTAATAAAACTCCATAAGCTTTGCGTCAGCTGAACTCAGCGGTATTAATATGTTTTACAGCTCATATTTTCATACATTTCAATAAATTATAACTCTGGTTTGAATTCTTGGCATATCGGATCCTTCCGTATCTTTAACATTTATTTAAACCTGGCTGGAAGTGGTAAGAAGGAATAACGTTGACTATTGATGAGAAGATTATGGAAATTCCATCAGGGAAATGTACAGCGATAGAATTGATAAATTTCTAGCTTCATAAGAAACTGGGAGGCGAGTAAAGGAAGTCCAAAGTACAGAAGGAGAATAATTCAGGGATTTCCATTGAGTGATAACTGTAAAGAGAAACGATGAGTGAGTGGATGATAGGTTATGTCTAGTTGTTATTCCTTATGACCCAAAGAGATAACATAGATATTTGTTGGACGTCATGTGGCCCACTACGTAAATTCCATAGGTAAATTTATTCCCAAATGAATTCACAGCCTCTTAATGGCAGCCTGAGACTTCCATCTGCAGGATGAAAGGAAACCATTTAATGAACTTCCTAATCTTCTAAAGAAGATTCTGTAGAATATTGGCGAATTATTACTTGAGCTTATGTTTATTATATCGCTGTTTCCCAGTAGGATGAAACTGCCGGCATCAAGAAAGGTTTTCATCAGAGAAGGATGCATGTTTCATAAATGCATAGCGTTTTTAGCAGATTTCGCTCAAGGTAAATCAGCTATTGCGTTTGTACTCATGACACGATTTTTGAAATATGTCTTCAAATATCTACTCTACACAACATCGGACGAAAATAAAGTCCGTTCAAAACTATATATATATATATATATATATATATATATATATATATATATATAGAGAGAGAGAGAGAGAGAGAGAGAGAGAGAGACGTATATTTGACTGAAAGCGCTCTAGTGGTTGCAATTGTTTAGTTAATCATTATTAAACTGGACATTTAGACAGTTTATGTAAAAGTAATGTTGAAGCTCGTTAAAGGCTGAAATCGAACTAGCGGGATGTTTATAGTGGATTTTCGAAAAACCAAAATATCTCTGTTGTTACATTTTGTATCAAAAAATGTTTTAGAACCAATTTTGTTGAACTATTGATACTCTTCAATTGCTGTTCCTAACATTTTCTCGTAACTTGAATTTTAAACCAGTTATTCTACTTTCATGGTTTCATCCTTCAGTAAATCCCATTTTTACTCGTCGGATATTAACTTAGACTTAGGAATAGAGAATAATAATAATAATAATATACTTGCTGGATCTGAGTACTTACAAAGGCACAATAACGTGGCAAAAGTATACCATCAAGCTCTAGCAGAGAAATTCGGCATGGTAGACAGGAAGGTCGCTTATTATCGCTATATTCCTCAAAACCTATTGGAAAAAGATAATATAAAGATGTCTTTATAAAGATATTGGGACGAAGCGATGATAACTGACCATACTGTGCACCATAACAAACCGGATATTCTCATTATTGACAAGATCAATAAGACTGCTGATATTATTGACCTTGCAGTACCCAATGAACAGACATTCGAAAATCCCATGCCGAAAAATTAAGGAAATATCAAAAATTGGCTATCGAGCTCAAAGAGGTATACAAGATGAAATCTGCCATAGTTACACCTATTATAGTAAGTTCAAATGGACTCGTGCCAAAAACAACGATAGCATGCACCAAGAACTTGAATCTGCCAACAACAATTATAAAAGAAGCACAGCAAGGTGTACTTCTTGATACAGCCAGAATCATGCGACAATTTTTAAATTCCCCATAACATGTCACAAACACAAACTCCATATCGGTTGGATTTTCCCCCGATATGGATTTTACTCCAGTTTGCACTGAGTATAAATCTCCCTTATATAATAATAATAATGGAGATATTTTGAATATTCGAATTACACCTTCCTCTTTAAACACCCCTGTCGCGCTATTCTCGGACCGATTTCAGCCATTAAAGAATATGGTCTTTAGTTAGAATGAAACGGTTAAAAATGGAGTTTGGTATATACCAGAAATACATTATCAAGACAAGAAATACAATATCAATACTTACGTTATAATTAAGTGTACAATATCTCATCTGGATGTACACAGTAGGCATGTTTTCCACTGAAATATGTTTTATTTTGACAGAGTGTCAAGAGGTATTCAGAGCAACACCTCCAACTTCAGTGCCTCATATTGTTACGTTTTATTACAAAATCAGTAATTACATAGAGTGTCAAAATCAGTTATTAGAGTTCTTTTGGATTGCAAAATTAATCACACACAAGTTTCACAGTTTTTATAACTGCACAATTTATTTAACAATGCACTACACACTTGATTAATTATTCTTAATTACTACTCACAGTATGCACTGTTTTTCAAATTACACAGCTCAATAATTCACTCACGGTCACTGAAGATCACCAAAAACACGGCATTGCACTATCTTTTACTTCGCGAAGTTAAAGACACTGCACTGTCTTAAACACGGCACTGCACTGTCTTTTACTTCGCGAAGTTAAAGACACTGCACTGTCTTAAACACGGCACTGCACTGTCTTATACACGGCACTGGACTGTCTTAAACACGGCACTATACTCTTTTTCAAAGAGTCACGGCACATCACTGTTCTTCACATAAAAACACATTACCGCACTGCACTAAGTCGCACTGTTGCACTGAACGCACTGGTGATCACTTGAAGACAGCTGAGAACAAACTAACTCGGGTTGGGCAATGTCCCTTACATATATATAGAATGTCGGCAAACATCAAACAGAATCTCCAGAAGGAGCTAGATAAGTTGCCTGGAACATTCCCGGCCCTAATAGACACTGAGGGTGCCACTAGTCTTTCATCGGTCGGCATCGACTTTTCATGTATTTAATTTTCTCAACAATATCAAAATACAAAATACATCATCAAGCCAAGAAATAAAATATCACTACTTAAGAAATATTTACATGTACAATATCTCATCTGAATGTACACAGTAGGCCTGTTTTCCTCTACAACACGTTTTATTTTGACAGAATGCACTTTCAGAGCAATCTTCAGTGCTTTTATTTGAAGAGCGATAGAGAGAACTGGCTTGCACCGCGGCTGCCGGGCGACTCTCGCGTAGAGAAGTATTGTAGAGGAAAACAGGACTTCTGTGCACATCCAGATTAATTCGTTCCTCTACTCTCAGCTTCCCTAGAAGAAATATCTCATCTAATAAAGATCTGCTGAAAAGAGTATTTGGTATTTAAGTTTGAATTTGGGATGTGGTGATTCATTCAGTTATTTTTGATGTGCGATGATTAAATGTGGGCGTTTACTAATGGCAGAAATTTAAGAAATGCAAAATTTTGGTTAATTGGTAATAAAGATAGAGGAAGCTTGTATAGAAAAGTATTTATAGGAAATTAAATTTGGAACCTTTTTGTTATATACGTTTTTTTGCTCTGAAACACAGTAAAGAAGATATTTTGAATTTTTACTTTTCTTCAATTTCTACGATTGATCGGTATTTTTATATGAAACCCTTATATTGTTTAGGTGGCAAGTGTATATGTATATATTGAAAGAATTTTTCAAAAATCGTCTCACGAATACGTCCTCAATTGCTGATTTGCCTTAACAAATCTGCTATAATTTGGAAAGGACCTCATTTTCTTCATCTCCTAGGTAGGATCGGTGGACATTTGAGTTAATTTGTATAAAATCGAATTTTCCAAACAATTAAATCCGTTTAATTTAATATATGGCACCTAAGCTTGGAATAATGCGGTTCATGATATATTGGCTCATAGTTAATGTGTGACTTAAGTGGCGTTTAACTATAGCCAAACAATTTTAAAAAATATGTGTCTCAAGGGCTGCGTTAACTAAGCACATTTCCCATTCTCGGGTATGACATACTATTGATCTCATCTCACTGTATGTGCTTATATTTATAGGTGAACACCACATGAGTGGAAGCAGACATTTACCGAGAGCTGAAAAGAAGAAAGTAGGAATAACTGGAATAGAACAACAATTGTAGAGCATCAATAGTTTTAACAATCATATATCATTTTTCATAAATACGGAGATATTTATAAATCGTGTTTGGTAACGACGAATCGAAAATGACAGCACTTGATAGGTAATAGACTAGTTTGTATGCATATATATATATATATATATATATATATATATATATATATATATATATATGTATATATGCATATAGCTGTTCAAGGTATCCGGCTTCGCTTGGGAAATCATTTGAGACGGAAAGATTTTATTTTGTTGTTGGCAATGCTTCTATGTGTAGAACTGTTCTTCCCGTCTAGGCGCACTTTTCCACATAAGGGTTCCTTGGGCGACTTATGGAAAAAAAAAAAAAATTTAGGTTTGAAGAATAAATGAAAATAAATCTCTAATCATTCCCTCTCCACTGTTTGACACACCGTGAATAATTCAAATCATAATCATGGATAGTATTTATTATAATTGAATATCATCTATAATGTACGTATTTTGTATATACGATCTATCTGATATACCCGGCAATGCCCGGGAAATCATCGTTGTCTGACTAATGATTGTATTTTTATAGAAAATCGTTGAAAAACCAATTGGAATCGGAATATCACAATTTTTCATTTCAGGCCTCCCTCATAACCCCCTCTCCCGTTTGGACATAAAAATTTTAATATATCTTATAATCATGGAAGAATTAATGCTAATTCACATTCCGAGTTTTTTCTAAGTTCGGTTCAATAGTTAGTGCCCAACAAAATTGTTGGCCCCTGCTCAAGTTTTTAATGTATATCTCGTTTATACTTTGTTATACGACGGAAATGAATATAACAAAAGTGATTTTAAATAACAAAATAAACAACTTGTGTCATGTGCATATATGCAGAAAAACCAATAGAGAACGAAATATCGCTATTTTTAATTTCAGGCCTCCATTATAACTCCAACTCCTGCCCGTCCCTAGAAATGTTGGTATGGCTTATTTTAATGAAGGCGTTAGTGCTAATACATACTAGTATACTGAGTTTATTTAGTTCGGTTTTATCTTTTGTGCCAAATAAAATTGTTCACTTCCGCTATAGGTTTTAGCGTATATCTCGTTTATAATTCGGTAAACGAAAAAAATATATATAACAAAAGTTACTCTAAATAACAAAATAAACAACTTTTGTTATGTTTACATTTGACGAAAAACCAATAGGAAACGAATTTTTAATTTCAGGGCTACCTTATAGCCCCCACTCTTGTTCGTCTCAGATAAATATATAATAATAATAATATAAATATGTAAACTTTTTAATGACTGTTACGGATAATTATTAGTATTTCTATTAATATGATATGATTAAATGGACTTGGCTTCTCGGACTTGAATCCTAAAAGTGCCATAGCAGTCAAAGTGTTTTGCCTGGAACGTGACATTTTCCTACAATGGTTTTAAGGCGTCATAGGAGGATTGTTTTGAGCCTATTAGGTACGGGGGTGCTATATGATACTCTTGAAAACATGTTTTCGGCTGGCTGTTAAAGGAGAGAGAGCATGACTAGAACAAATTGACTAATGACGCGTCCGAACGTCCAACAACTCATGGAGCTGTGTGGAGATTGATGTCTGCTAGGCTCCGACTGCCCACGCATGCACAGCCCTTCCTAACTATCTAGAACTGGCTATATGTTAACTTGGTTTACAACTACAATGACTGGTTTCAATGGAATGGGATATATTTGTTTTAATTGAATGTTAACATAATATTATAGAACAGAATAAAATATACGTTATATTTATTATAAACAAATAACAATTCTGTTTTTTTAAATAAATAATTATATCCATATTCTTGAAATCAATATGACAATAAAAAAAATAATATAAAAAGGAATATAGTGTAAATAGTAAAATATAGTACATAAAAAGATAACTAAAAGCATTCTATAAACTATTTTCCGTCTTAATGTAACATGTAATTAGAGTGTGGTCCATCAGCACTTATAGATTCCAGAGTATTGCATATTGACGTGATAATGCAGGAAATTTTGTTGTAGTTTTTCGAGGCTATCGATACTACGTATCTCTTCAATTTTATGCACATCACTGACTGCTGATATGTAGATATTTCTGTTTTCGATGAGTTTCTCACAGTAGAGAAGTATATGTGGCAGGCTATTAGGGATGAACTGATTACAAAAAGTCCGTCACGCAGGTGCTGCGTAAACTAAGCAGATTTCCCTCGTGAAGTTTTACAGTACAGAAATCTGCCCAATAACAACTGTAGTAGTAAGGGATCTCTAAACTTATTCCCGAGGGACGAACAGTTACAGAAACGGCCGCCAGAGCTCTGGGCGGAAGGTCCCGTACATAGCCGACTCCGGCCGACCACACACAGAATACAAATGCAAATATCTCGGTTAATATTCATGATACAGAATAAATGTATAGAACTATATATATACACAGTAAATTTAATTTGCAATAAGATTGATTCAATACAATTTTTCGATCCAACACATAATACCGGAAATATTTTGAATTTTCAAAAATCCCCCCTCTTTACCCCCCCCCTCCCTCACGTCCGATTTCAGCCATTAACGAACTTGATCTTCCTTTTTTCATAATACGATTAAATTCCTAGTTTGGTAACGATGAAACAATAATTGCGACCGCTAGAGCGTTAACAGACAAATATATATATATAATTTTGAACGGACCTCATTTTCGTCATCTCCTGGGTAGGATCGATGGACATTTGAAATTTTTTTTCGAAACTAGCGTCATGAGTACGACGTCAATAGCTGATTTCCCTTGAGGGAAATCTGCTAAAATGAGGTCTGTTCAAAACTGTATATATATATATATATATATATATATAAATATTATATATATATAAATATATATATATATATATATATAATATATATATATATATATATAAATATATATATATATATATATATATATATATATATATATATATATAAATATATATATATATATAAATAAAAATATATATATATTAGCAGATTTCCCTTAGGGGAAATCAGCTATTGAGGTTGTACTCATGACGGAATTTTCGAATTTTTTCTTCAAATGTCCATCGATCCTACCTAGTAGATGACGAAAATGAGGTCCGTTCAAAACTGTATATATATATATATATATATATATATATATATATATATATATATATATATATATATATATATATATGTGTGTCTGTTACCGCTCTAGCGGTCGCAATTTTTGTTTGATCGTTACCAAACTCGATATTTAGTCGTTTTATGTAAAAAGAAAGATCAAGTTCGTTAACGGCTGAAATCGGACCAGTGGGAGGGGGGGGGTTTAGATGGGAGGATTTTCGAAAACTCGAAATATCTCCGTTACTATACGTCGCATCGAAAAATTGTAAAGAATCAATCTTATTGGAAATTAAATTTACTATAAATATTGTTATATACATTTATTTCCTATCTTGAATATTAACCGAGATATTTGCATTTTTATTAAATTTGCGCCGATAACGGATTTTTGAATTCGGCTCTAGAATGGAGATTTCTCTATTGCATAACTTCACGTGGGAAATCTGCTTAGTTTACGCAGCCCCTGCGTGACGGACTTTTATTTATATTTGTCTTAAATGTCATGTAGTTCTCCGGGCTGGATATATTAAAGCTGGATATACCCGTAGTTCTGTAGATAAGGTTACTTTTGGGATTTGTAGCTCGGTGCAATTGAAAGTCGTGGTTTTTTAACTTTTCTAAAATTTCATTTTTGTATTTTAATATTCATTTCTGACAAACTTCAGTAAATTCCTTTCTGCAGCCATAGGGATTAGCTATTGATCTAGCTTTTGTGACCCAATTAAAGATTGTATCAGGATTGCTCCTATCCAAGGAAATTAGCCTATTGAAGCAAAGCCTTGGCAACCACTCTTCCGGCATGAGTGACAATTTGGACCAATAGTTAATAACCTTCTTCATAACACTGACGAAGTTGACAGTATTCCTCGGCCAGCTAAAAAGCTGTTTCAGGAACTTTAGGTGTACGACTTCGATAGCATCTAGATAGCTTAGGCTCCATGTTTCTGAAGCATAAAGGAGGGTTGAAGATACCATAGAATCAAAAAGAGCTATTTTCGTATCCCACAAATCACTTCGACCTTTTCGCAAAATTGACCGAACTCTATTTATCTATTTGTTTGTTTGGTGGTACGCAATTTGTTGCGATTTACACTCTTTATCACACAAACCAAATTATTATAAAAAAATTATAATTTTTTTGTTTTCTCCATAAATAATTTAAAAATATTGTATCAATACCATTTACACTTATATTATACGTTTATTATACAATAGTAAAAATTCCATAAATTCATTTTTTAAGATCTACCGATGTAATAGTTACATATAATAAATTAATTTCTTTAACAATCTTAATACCACTCTGAATATATAATATGTATTTCAACAGATTTCTCTTAGAGAAGATCAGTTATTGAGGTTATGCTCATGACGTGAATTTTGAAAAATTTACTTAATTATGGATGAATATTGGAGGATATGACAAAAATGAGGTACATTTTCCTCATATAACATGCATTTATTTGTCAGTTACAGCTCTAATGTTTGTTTGATCTTTACCAAACTCGATGTTTAAACGTTTTATGAAAACTAAGGAACAAGTTCGTTAACAGACTGAAATTGGAGGGAAAATTCGAAATATCTCTGGTATTATACATCGGATCGAAAAAAGGAATGGAACCATTGTTTTTGAAATTTTGATTACATATAAATTATAAATGTTGTTCTATTCGTATTTTCTTTATCATGCATATTGCCCTAGATATTTGTTTTTTTTTTTAGTTTTCATCCTTCGTAAAAATCCCACTCCTACTCATTAGAAATGAGCTGTTATATTATGAATTACTTTATTTCAAGCTTAAATACCTTATAGCATTTATAGCGGAGTATAAATACCAAATAGCGCAGTATAAATACCAGATAGTATTTATACCAAATATTAAAATCTTTACGGTGAGATGTGCTTGTAACTACGTTGTGTGATGGCTTCATCATTTAAGATTTTTACTGTTTTAATTAATAATAAAGATCATATAAGTGAATGGTTTAAACCGGATGATGAATGGGGGGGGGGTAATTCAAAAATTCCTTATATCTCCGGTATCGAAAAATGTTATAGTACCGATCTTTTTTACTTGTAGCTAGTCAAAAAAAAATTGTGAAAAGACTTGGTGAAAAGTGGTTAACACCAATTTTAGCTTCGGTTAATCCCACTTATAATGAACGAAATTCGAATTGTAAATATTGCAATAAAAACCATTTGTTGAATAATTGTTTTAAGTTTTTACAGAACACTCCTAAATATAAATATTCTTTTGCAAAGTCTAAATATCTTTGTACCCGTTGTTGTTCAGATGAACAATTTTTGAAAGATAACCTATACTTTTTGAAAATCTAGTAACCATAGGTTGCTAAATTTTGATAATAACTCTCAGACAAATGGCACATCTCCAAATAAAGTTGCTCCACAGTCAAGTAAAATGATTTTAGTAGATTCCGTTAGAAGGTTTTGGGTCTTCGTAAACCCCTATCTTTTAGAATCCTCTGATGACGATAGTGTTATGAAATATTTGAAAATTCTCTTAGTCGATGGCCAGGTGGGCGCTTTGTTGTCAAGTTACCTTTTCGAGAGGGCTGACCAAATTAGGGTTAGAGTCGTAGCAAGGCACTTCATCGTTTTGAGCTCTTAGTGTCTCGTTTAGGAAAAAGACCTGAATCATATGACTTGTATAGGCAGATTATGATCGAATATGAATCGCAGGGTTATATGGTAGTTACCAAGCCCCTTGAATCTATGGCATATATGGGATCCTATGGGTCCTCCAGCTCAAGGGCTTCTGCGTGACGGACTCCTTCCGAAATCTTCTTCGTTGAGAAAGGCTCTGGCGACCAAGTCTTACATTTACCTTTTCTTTTGTTTTGCTACAAAGGCTATACACTTGGAACTTGTTTCTGAATTGTCGTTAGATGCCTTTTTGGCAGAGGTTCGTCGATTTTTGCCAAGGAGGATGAACACTCACTTCGTTGGTGCAAAGAATGAATTAGACCATTGGCTTTACCTGGTGTCTTCGCAAGAATTTTGAGAACTGGCCAACCTTGGCATTCAGGGAATTAAATGGTGTTTCATCCCTAGCTTTAGTTTCCATATGAGAGCTTTAAATTACAGCACTAGCTATCGTAAATAGTTTTCAATAAAATGTATATGTTATATTCAGGTATATTTCAGTAAGTGTTTTTCTTTTCGGTATAGAATATTTCTATCTATCTATTCAGCTCCAAGAGGTTGGCAGGTCTGTTTGTTCACAACTGAGACGCTTATCGTTGTAGAGATTATTAACATTGACAGAAAGGATTTTCATTACAGTTCACTTAATATCATGGTGGTGTAACCAGTGTGTAGATTTACCTATTGTAGACCTTCACGTGAGAAATCTGCTTAGTTTACGCAGCCCCAGTGTGATGGACTTTAGGAATTCTGTTAATATCGAGGATATTTTCCTGGATTTTATTGGAAGTAAACCACCTAATATCCTTCAAGTGCATTAGCAGCATTTATTATGACACACGGGGAGTACAACATCTACATTTCCTTTGGGATGTCCATTGAATAGAGTATAGTTGGTGGGAGGGGCCGTAGTCAAGATATCAACCAGATACAAATCTCCTGGTGACCATCCACGGGTGGGGGGGTCAGTGGACTAAAAGGAAAACACAAACCCGAGGAAGGAAGGGTGGGGGGAGGCGAGGGGCGGGCTGCCGGGACTCAGTGAGAGGCCGGCCGCGTCAGTGGCAGCTTGGCCTTCCACGGGGTAGCGCTCATCTGCGTCTAAAGCACGTCAATACGCGTCTAACTGCTAGTACGTAACCAATTTGGGGCGGGGAAGTGTCCGAGTGTGACGCGGTCTCATCAACACTTCATCAAAATGCGATGGCATACCCCGGCCGGGAAGGGATGGCGCTCAGACTCATCATCAACATCGCCATGTTCGCTCTTCTCGTCATATCGTCCTTCGTCGCTGTCAACTCGATGCCCGCTCAAAGGGCCAACAGCGAACCTAATTTGGTATGTTCCTACATAAATAATTCAAATTATATATAAACAGACAAATATAATTACAAAGCATCTTCAAGAAAAAAAAAATCGCTTCAAACAGTTATGGACATCAAACTGTACTGTTGAAAGAAAAAGGATACGGACCACCACAGTACTAAAAGAGCTTAATCCTTCACCACGACTAATGAACATCTTCCAATTATAAGAAACACAACTCAAATGAAGTAATATTTTATAATTAACATGAACGTAAATGTACTTTACTTCTTCATCTACTTAGCCGATAGATGACAACATATCCCAAATTATGTTACTTCTAAATATTCATTAAAACTCAAACGCTTCCAACATGAATGTAATTTTTTTTTTCTATTCCATTTAGCCAATTTGATTTTATAATTATTTTGTTAATTTCTCAATTTTATTTATTTTTATTTTTATGATATTTAATTTTATTATAACAATTCATTTTTGTAAAACTTAATTTAGATAAATCTAACCATGCATGCAATATGCCTCGTGACAGAGGAAGGAATACTCAAATAAATGACCTCTCATAGGGTTACTATGAGGAGAAAGAAACGAAAAAAAAGAAACCTGAATGTAAGTATACTCGAAAGTCACTTTCAAATTTATGGAAAAGTGATAAAAACTATTTATGACATGGCTTTTACTTGACACTTTCAGTATTCCATTGTCATATTATTGAAATATGTATCTATTTCTTTCAATTTTAATCATTTAGAAGAAGGACACTGACTTTCTACTCCTATTTTTCCAACTGGAGAAAAATTATGGGTGGTTTTATTTTTAATATGACTGTAGATATATTATCATATGTTTTTTTAATTAGATGTCTTTACTAAATATTCTACTTTTTATAGCAACAAGCGAAAATGTCAATCGCTTAAATTGTGATAGATCAAAACAAATAAATAAGTTAGAAGAAAAATATTTTCGATGCGGGCGTTATAATGATTTATTATCTCAAATAGATTATCCATTTATAATTTTTGCTAATATCAAAAGGTTCTTTGAAAGACAAAACTTCTTTCTAAAACGTTTAGCTGAATGTATCACGTTTGTCAAAAATAGATTTTAATGCTTTTATTATATATAGAGCATTCAATACATAAATGTTCACTGGTCTACACCGAACGAGAAAGGTCAATAAAGCTTCTCACGTAGGAGCTGCTTAATTATAATAGAATGAAATATCGCCGTGTGAGAAGTGTTAAAAATTATCTTTGGCAGAGTCTCAACTTGACACTTTAGAGATAGTGCTCGCTGTACAACTAATATATACCTGTTCTTTTAAATGAGAACTAAGAAAACATTTACTCAGACACAAGTTTAATGGCAGACCCCATAATTATGGTGAATATCTTCCAAAAAATATTTAGTAAAAATAAAACTAATTTTTTACAAAGTTTCGACGAATGTAACATCTTTACAGTTTAGATGGTTAATTTAAAACTCTCATTGACCGAGAGATATCAAAATCTCCCATTGTTTGACGCCTAAAAAGAGAAAGTAAGGATTCATCTTTTAAGTTATATTGGTTTTTCAAAAAATACATTCAGCAGAAGCAGAAGAGTAGTTTTAGATTTAAAAACTTTGACTAATGCCTCTGAAATATAAACATTCTATTTACTGTTATATGTTTTAATATTGATAGATTAATTTTCCCGGTTCAGTAAACAAATTACTTAATTTAATTTATTCGTATACAGTACTCTTTATATTGGTCCTAGAAATGATAATTCTATTCATTCGTGAATGATTTAAACTCATTAAATTTGATATGAAATTTTTTTTTCCAGCTTTCGAAAGTCGAACCTCGGTATCCTGAATATTTAGTCCAGTTCTCAATCATTGAGCTACAGAGGTTTCTATCAACCCGTAAAAATAATTATTCTCTGAAAGCCAATTTCTACAAACACGATTTATTGAAAGGAATAGCACTTAGTAATTAAATATAAGTTATAGAGTATACACGAGGCAGGAAAATCCTACATTAAGCCCGTAATTAGGAACTATTCTTGGAGTGGGGTCCGTATTTCGAGACCTTAGGCTAGAAAGAATTCGTTTTCGTATTAACAGGAATCAAGTAAAAGAACAATCAAAACAATAACCTTATATGAAAACTAAATAGAGGGAGGTAATCAGTTAAAAAAGCAATTTATTAAAAAGTTATTTAAGTCATTTTTTTAATTTTTTTGTATTCAATATGAACCACTGTATTAAATTTTCCTTTTAGATAAATGTTCTATTTTAATTAGGCTACTGAAATCAAAGCCTATTATTTGAAATATTTTTGTTCATTGTCAGAACTGTGTTTATACATAATATTACTTCAGTTGGGCGATATTCACAAAAAGAATATAGTATTTTAAACGTATATTAATGTAACTTTAAGATAATGTAATTATATATCCGAATGTATTTCTCAGATTTTAAATGGGCGATTGCAAGTATGCCAATCATAACTCGAGGTAGTTATATTCGAACAAACGTAGAATGTATTTGTACATAACAAATATATCTATATAGAGAGACTAACTTAATTTTTTTTAATAAAACTCAGGCAGCCTGGGAGTATTGAAAAGAGAGAGAAAAAAAATGAAATGTTGCAGTGCTGATAGAGTAGAGACGGGATGTTGTTTTATCTCTGCTGATATTCCGTCTGCTGAACTATTATATCATTTGCCAATAAAACGTAATCATTAAACGAAACGAAGAGAAGAAGACGCCCTAAGGAAATGAAGTAGTCAGTTCGTTTATAACTCTTTCATAAGAGGCGAAGACGGTGGGTGGTGATTGGGTGTACTGATTCAATTGGAGATCAAAGATAAGTTCGTAGCGCCGTAGAAAAGGGTAATATTTGATGTTCTTAAAAAGAACATTCTAAAGTAAATTCCTTTAGGAATAACCTTTTTAAATTAAGAAGTGAAATACGTCGAGGAATTTTATCTGTCAACAATATTTAGCGTTGTTTTATCACTTATAAAAATCGGAATACTTTAAGCTCCCAAAAAGTTAAGAGTCGTTAATGTTTAAATCAGTAAAGTGTATAGACCCAAGAGAATTGAATTACAAGCAAGGCAGACTCTCATTTATTGATTTATGATACGAACTCTTGTCAAATCGAAATTGATAAGATATCTAACTAATTGATAATTGACTATAGAGTATTATAAATGTTAAAACGTTACATTATTTTTTTCCGAAATTATACCAGTAAAAAATACTATTTTAAGTCGTTATTTATTAATAAAGTAATAATAATAATATTACGAATTTGACAGTTATTGATTCTATTCTTCAAACTCTCTCGTTTGGCAGAGATAAAAATTTCATTTTTCACACTTCTGAGAGACTCAAATGATAAAAATGGCTGGAGAGCCATCGACAATTTTAAGTGAGAGAGGGGAGAGGACTGTAGGGGCAGCAATCCTGAAGAATAAATGTGTGTAAGATTGATTTGTTGATTATAAATTATTATTTATTATATGTATTAAATATAAATCAGTTTTATTTCTATAGAGTAAGTTAAAACTTAAACTAATATACTAATAAATTATTTTTATTCTATAGAATAAGTGGGGCTCAGGTTAGTCATGTGAGTTAAAGCGTTGCATTTAATCTCTCATGGTAGAGTGGCGAGTTCAATTCCCTCCTAGCAATTAATTTCCCAGCAAATTGCATTACAGATATTTTGGGACTAAATAATTATTTACAAAGGGCTTGGTATTATTAGCACGAGTAACGTATGATACAGTATACAATAAAACATTCTTCAATATAAAAATTAATAATAAGATTATAATAAAAATTTGTAGTGATAGTACTTAATATTAATATTAAATAAAAAATAATAGTAACACTAGACATTTTTCCATTATTTAAGATTATAAAACAAAGAAAAAACAACCGGAGTTATAAATTAAACTCAAAACTTCAAGCGCTCTTCAGATATTAATTCATCATACAATAAATAATTATTATATATATTCATCATAAAAAAATTTTCAATTTTAATAAATTATTTATTAATTTATATTATTTATTTATGTCCTGTTGCGCTACCTATGCTAATTGGGAGGGGCTGCTTACACGTCACCACCCTTCTTTAGCTAGGAAGGATTTTATTTAATGAATTCGCATCTAAATAAATTCCTAGTCCCCAGGTGAGAATTGAACTCACGACTCTATGTTTACCAAATGAGATTAAGATTAATAAAGCCTTAACTCACAAGACTAACCTGAGCCCCCATTCTGTATAATATTTACCAGTATTTTTCATTATTTAATATATACTTGGAACAAACCTAATTTTTTTCACAGAAATAATCCTAGCAGTGGCGTAACCAGTTTTTAATTATGGGTTTTACCAGGGAAGAGGAGAATTTAGCTAGGACGGGTTGCGTATAATTTTCAAGAATGTCCCATTTTGCAGCCATTATTACAGGATATGTTCTCCCCTAATTAGTTCCTTAAACAAGTCTGATGATTTAATCAATTTTATATGGGTTTAGTAATCATAACAAAATTTCTATCTGGCAAATAACATCTGTGCTCATTGTTTTTACTGTTACAATCTTGATTTTCGTTTAAAGCAAACGTTGCAGTTGCATTCATTTTGTTTCCTTGAACGAAATAAAGGAAGGACAATAGAAATATGCCCGGCATCAGATTTTAAAGAAATTATCGGGTTTGACCCTCCCTGAATCTATTTTGATTAGTTTCAGAATGACGTCTGTTGGTACATATATTACTTAAAACAAACTACAAAACTAGTAGAGTTAGTTTTATTAAATTTCATATTTACGACTGTTGTAAAATGTAGTTGCGCACCTCTCCTTTTGGTCGAAATCGACCACAGAGACAAATCGACAGGGGTGAGAGGGTTAGCGGAGGCCAAAATAAAAAATTGTTTTCATTCTTGGAACCTATTGGAAATACAGAACATTTGTAAGGACTTTCCTTTATATAAATATAATTATAATAACATAACAATTTCATTAAACATAATAATATATTATGTTTTACGAAATTGATTGATCCTAAGCATTGGAATCAAGCATACTATATATCGCTTCCTAATAAAATAATTTTAAATGAAGCGGCGTAAATAATTTTGCATATTTAATTTAACACGTGTAGAAGAAGGAAGAATGTGGATATTTTTTTTCGTGTTACCTGAACATCTGCCTATATGGTAAAAAGTAATTGTACTTTTCCTACAACAGCCACTAGTATATTTAGTTTAAAATTAATTATCTTTTATTCATTTCTCTAGATCGTATAATTTTAGCAAATTATTGAAATTAATATCTTCCTAAGCGTCATTTTTCAGTTTGGACTCAAGATTTTTGTAAGATTTCCTCAAATGTCCATCTTATCTTACCTTATCATCATTACGATCTAAAGACTACGCCTTGTAGTTGCAACTATTGTGTTCTTTCAGAAACCACTCTTTTAAGATACCGAAATCCAGTAGAAGTTTGATGTCAAAGTAGGATTTCATGCACAAGTACCTTACCTTCAAATATATTTGTGATGATGTCGTTGTGTCATATCATACGCCCAAGAAGTTTCAATATCCATTTTTCATTAAGGATACGACTATTTCATTCACATATCCTACCTATATGACGAAAATGAGGCCTGTTAAAAGTTATATATATATATATATATATATATATATATATATATATATATATGTATGTGTGTGTGTGTGTGTGTGTGTGTGTGTGTGTGTGTGTATAATTGTCTGTTCCATTTGAAACTAAATATCAAGTTAGTTAACGGTTGAAATTGGACTGGGGGAGGAGGTGGGGCTTCGAGGTGGGTGGGGGGAAGATCGAAATTTTAAAGTATCTCTGGTATTATGGAGTCAGATCGAAAAATTGTACTCAACCAATCTTATTGGACAACTTTTTTAAATGACAACAAAAGTTTCCTAATTTCCCAGTTTTTACATTTTATCTTTTCTTTTCATGGCTTCCGTTATTAAAAGATATGCAGCCTGACCAGAACATGGGAAATCTGCTTAGTTTACGCAGCCCCTGCGAGTCGGTCTTGTATTGTCTGAGTCAGTTTCATACTGGTAAGGGACTGAAAGCGTTGCCGCTTTGATTAAATTTCGTGAAGGATCCAGGCATTGTTATCGGATCTTACCTGTGATCAATCTTCTTTCACAATACAAAAACTCAGGAATGGAAGAAAAATAATATTTGAACAATTTTGTTTAGGTAGTTGTAGAATGTGTTTACTCTTTTCTGCAATGGATTCGCAATTATCGGTTTACTGTTCTATGGCCTTGTCAGTTATCATTCTTTGACCCATATAGTTGCTTGTAAACAATGGGATTCGAGAGCTTTGTATATAACAGCACTGCAATGTATAATAAAGATTCACATCTATAACACTATCTAGATATGGCAGAATCGGATTATATATTTTATACAATTGTATTATATGTTGTATATTTTTCAGCGGCATTGTTGTTTCATTAAAGAGGCCATTGATCTGTTGGCGCTTTTCAAAAGAAAACCTTTTCCCGCTCATGGATATTGGTAATAAAGCTCTGAACGGTAAATATTTGTCTAACTGCGTCTGTTAGGGTGACCATTTTCAATCTTCTCCATCGCAAATTGAGTTTTAATTAAAAGTCGTGTTTTAACTAACCGACCAAAGAGATTCTCCATTTGTTGTTTATTAACACGAAACATATATGAATGTGTTTTCTCTATAACAGAAATCAATTTAGCACTCTGAGCAGCGCCGGGCTGGCCAGGTCGGCAAATGCCTCGGGCATCGATTCAAAAAATTTGCTAAAATGGAAAAACCTAAATTTAAAAAGGCATTAATTTTATTATTAATAAAAAACTTAAATAATTACTTAAATAATATTTATTTACATTTGTAAATACATCCCTGATACATATTTCTATTAGCAACTGTTACATTTGTATTTTGCACTTCATGCTATTCTTACAGGTTTTTTTTTTTAAAATTGGTTATGTTTTGTAAGGAAATAATAATGTATTATAATTACATGATAATCTTGATTTATTCATTTTTGTAATAGCCTACAATTCTCCAATAAATGTTTGCATGAATTTTATAACCTCAAACTCATCAGCTACTCATTTTATTAATTTAAAAATATTCTTATTCAAAAAATGCTAATTAGAGTATAATGATATATATTTGTTACTAAGTGAAAAATTGTTTGTATTATATTTGGTATCAATCATTTCGCTAGGGGGGGGGCAACCTAATTTTGCCGAGGGCCCACAGAGCAGCTAGTCCGGTGCTGACTGCGTGATTTCTTAACGACTACTACAACTGATAGTAAACAAAAGAAAATATCTGATTTTAATTTGGTGAAGAACTAAGAAAACGCTTTCTTTATGAATTAAGTGTGGCTTCTGGCCGATTTGATGACTACACGGCTAAATCATCAGTCACAAGAGATTAAAAAAAATAAATAAAAGTAAATGTTAATGAAATAAAAGTTGAGTTAAAATAAAAGTAATACGTTCAAAAAATTGGGCCAAAAATAATTTGTTCATCTAAATAAATAAACCCCGAAACACAAGCATCAATAACGCACAAAAATCACTTTTGGAATTTACTTCAACTCCTTCAAATCACCTGTCTGATATATGAGTTACTGTCGAAGCAAGATACTTCAACTCTGACACGCAATTGCTGCGTTAACAAAGCATTTTTCCCAACTTGATGTAGTAAAGACACGTTATATTTTTTTCATTGTTCTATTAACAAGGCGCCTATATAAACGCGGCTAGAAAATTAAGCTTGACATCAGATATTAACTGATTCAGTTGTGTTGAGGACTAAGAGTGAGGAAGACTAAAAACAAATACAAACAATATAGTTGAAGTGAAAAATATTTTAAACAACGAACGAAATATATTTAACTCCATTAATACATTTATTTATATAACATTTTTCGATTCCACGGATAATAATGGAGATTTAGATGATTATTTTACTCCATTTCTGAACCCCCATCTGTCGTTGGAAACGATCAAACAAAACTTGAGACCACTAGAGCGTAAGCAAAAAATAAATACCTATATCTGTATAGGTGTAATTCTGAAATTCTCTTCTATTCTAATTCAGAGGGTTTAATTTTATTTTTAAGTTTTATGCCATTCTATAAGCAATGCGACTAAAATAGATATTTTTGTTTGTCTGACCGCTTCTTTTAGTTTAATTTTTACTCAATCACATTAGAAAACCTTGGAGCATTTCAATAGACATTTACTATTGTGACTCAACTACTCCACGCTGCAGCAAAAATTAAATGAGAATTTTAATTTTTAACTTGGTGCTTACTTTTTAGTCAAACATATACTTCTCAATATTTTCGTTAAACTTGGTTATATCGGGGGAAAAATATAAAATTAAGTTTAGAATAAAAGTTTGGCCTTAAAATGCTGTATTGTTTTAGAGAAGTAAAAAATTTTGATTTCCAAGAAGTTGGCTTTAACGGCTGGTGTTCCATGAAAATTCCTAATTAGAATTGAGACATTTATTAAATATGTATACATGTACTTTGTGTTTGGGGTGGAAAAACATTTACGTTTCTAGTACTAGTTTTTTGTTTTTTGTTTTTGTTTTATGAATTATAATATTTAACATAGTTGTTGATAAAAGTTCAATACAGCAATTATTTGTCTCCCATTATTTTTTCCAAAATTTAAATATTTGGTAATAATATTATTTGAGTACACCGGTACCATTTTAGAACTGTATTACAAGAGTTCTTGAATGTGTTTACATTTTATTTAATTTTATAATTATTATTATTATTTTTTAGAGTTACGTATTCAAACATATTGTCACCAGCAACGGTTTTGTAGACTTTCCTTTTTTCACCTGAAAGAGATAGCCTGTATCATTGTTGCCCTGACTTTCTCGTTTATTCCGAAAGTATTGTCAGGTACAGCTTGGTTATTGACACTTTTGACAAGGGTGAGGAAAGATGGTTAGATATGACAAAGGAAGTGTCTCTCCCTCAGCCTCTCTCTCTCTCTACCTATCTCTCTTTATCTCGTTACTTTTTATATATATATATTCTGATCCATTCTTAGGCAAGAACATTATTAACATTATTTCAAAGGTTGCCGTTTTAAAACAGCTACCCGACCATAATAAAATATCAACGAAAGTTTCATCTAAAATAAGTAAATTTTTCAAGTAATATCTCATTTTTAAATAAAACAGGGAAAAGGTTCAGAAGATAAATCCTTTATTGTAAAGAAAGTTATTATTCAAAAAGAGAATAATAGCTTGACAAATTGTTTCCTCGCATTGAGATATCACAATGGAAAGCCATCATTAATTATTTTCAATGTTTGATTTTAGTCTCTTTTTAGACTCCAATTCATATTCATTTTCTATTTTTGTAATATTCAATTGGTATTATATTTATTTATACGACTTATCCGTAATCATTTATGTAATTTTCAATTTAAACAGGGTTAGTTTTTATTTGACTTGAGTTCTTTGGTTTAGATAATCATTAATTTTAATTAATTAACTATAATGAGTAGCATAATTTATAACGATATTTAAATAAATTGATTGTTTATCGTTATTGGTTACTAGTATATTGCATACATTTATTGGGAATTAGCAGATTTCCCTTAAGGGAAATCAGATATTGAGGTCGTACTCATGATGCGAGTTTCGAAAAATTTCTTCAAATGTCCATCGATCCTTCCCAGGAGATGACGAAAATGAGGTCCGTTCAAAATTATATATATATATATATATATATATATATATATATATATATATATATATATATATATATATTTGTCTGTTAATGCTCTAGTGGTCACAATTTTTGTTTGATCGTTACCAAACTCGGAATTTAATCGTTTCATATAAAATGGAAGATTAAGTTCGTTAACGGCTGAAATCGGACCAGTGGGAGGGGGGTTTAGAGGGGAGGATTTTCGAAAATTCGAAATATCTCCGTTATTATACGTTGGACCGAAAAATTGTACAGAATCAATCTTATTGCAAATTAAATTTACTATAAATATTGTTCTATACATTTATTCTGTATCTTGAATATTAACCGAGATATTTGCATTTGAATTCTGCGTGTGGTCACCAGTAGGCTATGTTCTGACTTTCCGCCGAGAGCTCTGGCGGGCGTTTCCTTAACTATTCGTCCCTCGTGAATAGGTTTAGAGGTTAGGTTAACTGTTTTTTGGGGCTAGAAACTACTGGGTTATTACGCCCTAAATAATGTTTTAGGTTTAGAGGTTTCTTACTACTACAGTTGTTATTAGGCAGATTTCTCTATTGTAAAACTTCACGTGGGAAATCTACTTAGTTTACGCATCCCCTGCGTGACGGACTTTTTTTATATATCATGGAAAATATTCCTTAAATATCTGAGTGTTTCATCATATCCCTGATTTGTCTAAATGAATATAATAAAAGTTATCCCTTTTAAATCTTTTTAAGTATACTGTAGACCTATTGTATTGTATACTATGTATTAGTAAATGTTTATATGGTTTAGATATGTTAGTAGTTGTTGAATATATTGATTGATTGACCCTTTAGGGAAATCAGCTTTGACCCTTTAGGGAAATCAGCTATTGAGATCGTACTCATGACGCGATTTTCGAAATTTGTCTTCAAATGTCCATCAATCCTACCTAGGAGATGACGAAAATGAGGTCCGTTCAAAACTACATATATCCATATATTTGTCTGCTACCGCTCTAGCAGTCGCAATTATTGTTTAATTGTTACCAAACTCTGTATTTAGGCGTTTTATGTAAAAAGAAAGATCCAGTTCGTTAATAACTGGGGGGGGGGTTAAAGGGGGGAATTTCGAATGTTCGAAATATCTCTGTTATTATATGTCGCATCGAAAAATTGTATAGAAACAACCTTATTGCTAATTAAATTTACTAAAAATATTGTTCTATACTTATTTTCCCTATAATGAGTATTAACCGAGATATTTGGATTTTATGGTTTTCCGTCTTCAGTAAACCCTCAATCCTACTTGTGTCATATTAATAATAAGCTGATATATCATGAGCCACTTCATTACAAGCTCATTACAGGACAACAAAGCTTTATTTTACAGGATACAAACAAATACGTTCTGTTGATATATATATATATATATATATATATATATATATATATATATATATATATATGAAGTCTATATGTTGATGGGGCCAGATTGCATCGGAAATGCACTTGTGCTAAGGAACTAAAAACTAATCTATTCAAAGCAATAGAAATTATACAGACTGTAGAAGTAAATTTAGAAGATTTTTCTCTCATACCACAAAATATAAGTTCAGCTGAGACATTTAAGTTCATGTGTCTCATTGGTTTTTGCTCTTTTATGAGATCTCCATAACCCATAGCCATAAAACAGGAAATATTAATAAAAAATAAAAATATTAACGCAACAGCTGATGAAACTGGGAAGGAATTAAAAAAAAAAAACTTGTCAACTCTCAAGAACTTGAAATAAGTACTTCGATGATAAAATCGACAAAATATGGCTTGTTAATAGTAGAGATAGAAAATAAGGAAGATGCTAGCTAAGAAAAATATATATATATATATATATATATATATATATATATATATATATGATGTTGTTATTCTTTTTTGAGTTTTGGTCAATGTTGGTGAAAAATCTTAGTTTATGCTGATATATTTAGGGTTGCTATAACCCTAGTCCTAAGTGCAATAGCCATGTGTAATAGTTTTTAAGTATCTTTAGTCTTGCTCTGAAGAAGAGAAAATAAAGATTCTCGAAATATCGGCATAAACTAAGATTTTTCACCAACTTTGACCAAAACTCTAAAATGAATAACAACACCATATATAAATATAACCTGGTCAAAAACATCAACATATATATATATATATATATATATATATATATATATATATATATGTATATATATATATTATTTTAGGGGAAATCTGCTAAAATGTAAACAGTCCCAGGCCCAGTGTAAACAAATAAGCCGTAGAAGTAAATGTTACGTAGTTGCCTTACAAATAAAGGTCAGGGACGGGTGAAGGAAGGCGAAACTGTAAACCCCCAGCCTTGGGATCTCCATGGAAGGCACTCAACGAAACAAGCAACCTCTTTGGGCTGCTTCTAGTCCTTTCTCTCTCTAAGTGAAAAGTTTTAAACTCCACGTTAACTTGCTAATTGACGTCTTAACTTCCAATAAGAGTTGATTTTAAGTGGATTTGAAAGAAATTTCAACTTAAATTAAAAAGAGTTAATTTATTAAACTTTGAGGAGTTTTCTGACCATTAATTCGATAATTTTAACAATAATAGATTCATAGTTTTTTTACACATTCTAACATTGTTGAGTCAAATGGTTAGGTCTTGGAACAGTTTGATTTGAGAGGGAAGTCAGATTTTTTTGGGGGGAAAATGAGATCTTGAGGTTTTCTGATTGTTGGAAAATTTCTTCTAAAATCCAACTGATTGAAGTTTACGTTCGTTTAGTTTTAATGCATGATATTCACCTAGCTCGGGATTTACAAGTTTCATGTTAAACGAAGGATGAAGGTCGGTCATGCCCATAATTGAGAGAAGCTTGGACGTTTGAGAAAAGATATAAGTTAAAATTGTCAATATGTTGACTATGAGTGTATTTTTATTTTGGTCAAATTGAATAATCTTATGGAAGTAATCTATTTCATAATGATGAATGAAGAAGACCAATGTTCTGTGCTGTGAAATGTAATAAACTTTGAGGAGTTAACTTGCCACTAATGATTTTAACAATAAAGGTCCGCCACGTAGAGGCTGCGTAAACTAAGCAGAATTCCCCTCATCCCCTCCCAAAATCCCGCCTCATATTTGTTGGATTCCAGGTATTAAAGGAAATGATCGTTAGATTTACATAAAACGTTTAAATATTGTGTTTCATAACGATAAAACAAAAAATTGCGACCACTAGAGCGTTAACACACACACACACACACACACACACACACACACACACACACAGATATACATGTTTTAAGGATCTCATTCTACAGTGTAGGATCAATGTACAATTAAGGAAATTTTTCGAAAATGACGTCATGAGTACAACGTTAATAGCTGATTTCACTCAAGGATGATCTGCTAAAATGATATACGTCTCTCGTTCTGATACAAGACCCTGCTTGACGGAATTTTAGCAGGGTTCTCTTAAGGGAATGCAGCAGTTGAGGTTGTACTCATGACACGATTTTCGAAAAATATTCAAGTGTCCATCGATTCTACCTAGTAGATGACGAAAATGAGGTAAGTTCAAAATTATATATATATATATATATATATATATATATATATATATATATATATATATATATATATATTTGTCTGTTACTGCTCCAGCGGTCTTAATTTTTATGTTATAGTTTAAAAACTTGATATATAATCGTTTTGTGTAAATCAAAAGACCAGATTCGTTAACGGCTGAAATCGAACTAGGTGAGGAGGAGTTTAGAGAGGGAGAATTTTGAAAATTAGAAATATCTACGTTATTATGTGTCGGATCGAAAAATTACACATAACCAATCTTATTGCAAATGTAATGCTCAAGAAATATTGGTGTATACATTTATTCTCTAACTTCAATATTAGCTGAGATATTAACATTTTTTAGTTTTCTGCCTCCAGTAATCCCCCACTCCTACTAATGTCACATAAACAGTACTATGTTATATATTGAATCACTTAAGTGCCGAATATTGTTCTCATTGAACATTTAATTTTTAAGATAAATGCAAATACGTGGTGTACCTTTGAAATCTGCATAGTTAACGCAGCACCTGCGTGACGGACTTTCTAGCAGATTTCCCTTAAGGGAGGTCCTTTAGAGGGAATGTTTTTCGAAAATTCGAAATATCTCCGTTACTATATGTAGGATCGAAAAATTGTACAGAATCAGTCTTATTGCAAATTAAATTTACTATAAATAGTGTTATATATATTTATTCTCTATCTTGAATATTAACCGAGATATTTGCATTTTTATTAAATCTGGGCGACTAACGGACGGGTGATTTTCCCGCCAAAAGCTAGTTCGGCCGTTTCCTTAACTGCTCGTCTCTCGTGAAATTTCTCTATTGTATAACTTCTCGTGGGAAATCTGCTTAGTTTACGCAGCCCCTGCGTGACGGACTTTTTATTTGATATCGATATCTTCATAAGTTTGCAGACATTCCTAGATTACGATCAAGTGAGCCATTATTTTTCAGAGCTACGATTTCTGGAACAGCTGATTTTTGCCGCTAAGTGCTTATTAGACTTGCGAGAAATGGCTGATTGAGTAGAAGGATGAGCTAGGTAGTAGCAACAGTTCCTTGTTGCTCTATTAACCTTCCCAGCCTTGGCCAATTATCTACTTGACATTTAGGCCCCTCCCACCGATATTCTGACCAGGACAACAAGCTCCCCTACATCTTCTAGGGATTCTCATAATGTCTTCAACAGTTCACATTGAGTAGGCCTACTCAATGTGAACTGTATTGGTATCAATATTCCAACTCATATCTAATGTTTTTTTTTTTTAAATTCATTTTTTATTTTAGCAGATTTCTCTCGAAGCAAACCATCTTTTGACTTTGGACACATGCACGATATTTGGTACTTGGGAAAGCGAAATGGGACCTGTTCAAAATTAAATCTCTCTCTCTCTCTCTCTCTCTCTCTCTCTCTCTGTCTATATATATATATATATATATATATATATATATATATATATATATATATATATATTTTTTTTTTTTTTTTAAACTAAAAATCAACTTCGTAAATGGCCGAAATCGGACCTAGAGGAAGGATGGGAACTTAGAAGATTCAAAACATACCCATTATTATAAGTCGAATCAAAGAATTGTATATGACTAATCTTGTTGCAATTTTCATTTTCTATTCATATTGCGCAATGCACTTTTTAATTTTTAAGATCTCCTACCACGCAGCTTCTTATCCCAAACTTAACTAACAAACAGAGTTTTCAACGGACATTTATTATTTGAGATAAGTACGTTGTGTGACGACGTTATCATTTCAGATTTTACGTTCTTGACTAGAAAATGTTCATTTGATCTTAAATAAACTAAATATTTAACCTTTTCATTCAACACTGAAGATATAATTCGTTAATGGCTGAAATCGACCAGGAATAGGGGAGGTTTCGAAAATCCAAAATATTTAATAATATCATTAATGATATAGTTATAAATAATATAAATTTAATAATATATTTATATTGAATTAAATTGAAAAATGTTAGGGAAACTTTCTTGTTTAGCTATCGATGCTCTACAATTGTTGGTTTATTAATTTTTTCCTAACACAAAAATTAAACTAGTTATACGTAATTCTTGTTTTGAGCCTCCAGTAATCCCTCAGTTCTACTCATCGGTCTTTTATATAGAAATAGAGAATATATAACAAGATGAGATGAGATGTGTGCCATGGGAAATCTGCTTAATTTACGCAGCTCCTGCTTGACGGATTCACCACTCCATAGTGAGCCAATTTAATAATAAAATAATTTATTTTGCTGATGTCGCCAAGAATTAGAAAACTTAATTTAACTCTAATGTTGATTTAGCTTAAAAAATAAATAAGTTAAGTCGGTCCCCTTTGTTGTTTTGGGTGGATGCTAGAGGAATATCCAAAATAGAATTCTTAAAGAAAATAACATTATTTTTATTCCTCTTTTTCGAAGCGGTAGAAATATATTATGTAAGTTCAGACAGCTTAAATACAAACTCCGAAGGGGTTATTAACCTGTGACAGAGTCACTGCCGATATCTGTGAAGCTATGCTATGAGTATTTAATGCTTTGTATACGAAGAGGCCAATTGTTATGAAGCCTGGAGACATTATTATTGAACATATAAAGAAAAAAAAAGTTTATTTTTGGCCTTCGCATCAATATCTGATCACAGTCTAAGAGAACTGGTTTGTAATTCTTCCAATATTGGCATTGAATCCAGCAGCGATTTTATCAATTTGCTGCGTATAGAATCATTATATTAATCTTTTATTTTAATGAGAGTTTTTACTATTTGTAAGTGTAATAAATTATGACGTGAGTAAATATCTATTTCTCGGATTGTAAATTTGCATTTACCATATTTAGTTCTTTGCCATTTATGGCCATCGGTCTCAAGGAAAAATGTTGCTAACCTTTCGTATGATGCATGTGCTCATATTTGTTACAACGCTAGCACAAGGAAGACATTTAAATGTCACATTAATTAATCAGGAAGTATTAAGAACGCCCCGGTAATATTACTAAGCAATTTCATTACAACTTTCTTGTAGAGCATACAAAAATTCAATATTCTATAATTGTGATTCGTTATTTATTTATAAATATCAGTACATAATTATTTACTGACTCACCCCAACTATTTCACACCTGTTACTACCCGACTCGGCCTTCACGCTGCTCTTATTTTTTCAAGTCACGAATACTCAAGTCTTTGTTCGCCTTTAAAAGAATACTGGAGGCATAACCATTGTTTATAGTAAAAAAAAAAACTTCGAAGATATGGAAAAATTATCATTATATTATAAGAAGCGTTAGCTACGGAGTTGTGTCCGCATCTTAAAAATTTAAAAGTAAATCAAGAAGTAATACAGAGAAAAAACAATATGTTTCATATGTTAAGATAATCATTAATATAATTCATAATATAAAGCAAATAAACTAAAATAATTAAACTAATGAACTGATTGTGAATTATATTGAGGTATAATGTAATTGTATAAATATCTGATTAAATTTATTAGCATAGATAGATGTAAAGAAATTATAATAAATTTATTAAGGAAAAAAAAGATGGTGAGATTAAAAAAAATTAATAACTTAAAGCAAGAGAACAAGTCTGAATTTGTTAACATTATTTATACTCATTTTTAAAAATAAGTTTCCCCATTTTGTTTTTAATAATAAAAAAAAATTAGTTTCTTTGGTTAATTGAGTATTATGTAATTTATTATTTTATTTTTTTATTATTTATTTAGATTGTAGAAGTTAATTTATTTACACTGTCTGCCTCTCACTCGTCCTCTCATTTTTAAACGGTTTCCCAAATTTAGAGTAATGTCTTACAATGAAAAATTCATGATTATGAAATGTTCTGCCATTTATGACTTTCATTTATAGGTTCCTGTTATTAATTTTTTAATGCAATCCAAAACTGTGAAAACAACCATGTTCATCTAAACACAAGTATTTCATAAAGTTTTAGAATAATAATCTGTGAAAGGCGAGGGGATTAGAGACAGAACAGTAATGTACTAGCCGTGTTTGATTATACAATTCAAATTTATTTAGTGAATACTGCTTGTCAAAATGCAAATTTCTGAGAGTGCCTTATAGTAATTATTCAAGTATTTTATGTAATTAGAGAAGTGTGTTTCCACGTAGGCCGTATGTTTTAAAGTTATTATGTTGTTATTTCTAGAGAATTTTGGCATAGCATAAATCAGTACTACAATAAATTGACTAAAGAAAAAGAAGGATGTATTAAATCTTAATTTTTTCACAATATTAAAGATATCTTTAGGTCTTTAATAAGAAAGGGAAAAGAGACCAATAACTACAAGTATATCACTAGAGAACGGGTAAGAAGATAACTAACACAACCCTGTCAATCAACTCGATTTAGTAACCAAATAAGTTAATGCAGGAAGACTTCATCTTTCTTATCCTGAAGTACTGGATCTAGCAACAATGATTACTAAACATTATACTGTAAACTAACTGTTTCTACAATTAGTACTGAAGGTATGCATTAGCTTTTAAATTAGAGATGTCATTTGAGATTTGTTGTAACTGACTATATGGTTTAGAGAAAGATGATTTGTTTTTCCTGCCAGAATGAAACTCTATTGTTGGGCCCCATAATAGCAAAACCTCTGGAAGCTTTTTTTTTTCTCTTTACGATAATGAATTTTTTTGATAGAGTACATTATTAGAAAAAAAAGAATGAATGGGGGAGTTTTTTACTGAACCTTTAGGCGTGGCGTCCGCCCGGGCCATGTAGCTCGTAGCTTCTAACATGAATGGTAACTAAAGATTTTTCGATTCACCTGCACTAGTGGTGGGTATCCTTTAGTAAATAAAGTATTTAGGTCGGTCACATGACAAAATTATTCAAAAAGTACTACAAGTATGCCTGGATAGTATTAACTGAGTGCCACAAAACAAGTTTCCTTCAAAGTTAATCGTTAATGCCATTTAATATACATCTACTTCATAGATTGTATTGTTAATATCGAATATACATTTTATATTATTTTTGCGGTATAATTATAAATAACTATTTTCAAAAAACAGCCCCAATATTTTTAGATGGAAATCGGCTATTGAGGTACTCAGGATGCTCTATTGGCAGTAATTTTGGTTTAACCGATACCAAACGTTCTGTGAAAAACTAAAGATCAAGTTAGGTATGGTTGAATTCCAACGATGTGAAGGGAGTATTTACAGGGAAACTGAAAATTCTTAAAATCTCCGTTATTATGAGTCGGATTGAAAAATCGTTTTGAATACTTAATTGCCTATAAACGTTTTTGTTTACGTTTATTTCTCATAGTCGAATATTAAACTATACAATTGATTTTTTTTTTTTTTAATTTTAACACTTTAATAAATCCCCAACGTCACTTATCATCATATGTATAATAAGCTAATAAATCATGGAAAGTGTTATTTCGATTTTAAATACTGATGGTCATTTACTATTTGAGCTAAAGCAAAGTACGTAATATTTATCGTCATATTTTATGTTCCTGGGCACAAAAGATATAGTTAGAACAATAATAGATTTTTAACAGTTTCTCCAACACGCGTGCGCGCGCGCACACACACACATATATAACTTTTAGCTTATGCCCTCTTTATGAAACTACGGCTAAATAGAACGTGTTGGCTCTTAGTCCCTACCTTTTTCAGCCTTTGTGGAACTAGGGATTTTATTTAAGGAATTTACCACTGCATAATGTACCGTTGGCCAGGAAGGACTCAAACCACTCAACAATTAAATTAAGTAAATATTTTATGCTGGTTGTGAGGTCCAACAAATTTGTGGTCCCTCGCAATAATCATCATTTATACTTACTATTCTGTAATTCTTAGAGCTTAGAGGGATATTATTGGCCTCAAACCGAACTGACAGCAATTCAGGAGTTTTGACAAGGGAACAAAGCTATTGAAATCTGTTAAGCATTAATAGTCCTTTACGCAGGAGCTGAGTAAACTAAGCAGATTTCCCACTTGCTGGTATGACACACAAATAACTCCTTTAATATTCTAGTCACGAAAACATTTTATAGTGCAACAATTGTAGAACATCGTCAATTTAACAAGATTGGTTATATAAAAGTTTTCGATCAGACTCACGAAATAACTAGACTAATTAGATATTTTGAATTTTCGAATTCCCCTCTCCATTCCAAGTCCGATTTCGGTCATTAACGAATAATACGAAACGGTTAAATATCGGGTATGGTGTAGATCAAATAAACATTTTCGAGTCAAGAAATAAAATCTTAAGTTATGACGTTTTGCTTAAAGGAAATATGCTAAAACTTACTCTGATACACCAAAGAATTAGTTCTTAATCGCCTAAGTTAAGTCCCAACGCCAGATGGGTAACGTTAGTTCCTAGAGCCGTCAATATCCTTCTCAGAAGATTATTCGATTATCCTGCTGTTTTGCACCTAAACACGGGCTTTTATCATAAATTCAGAACAGAAATATGCACTTCTTTGAACATTTTCTAGCATGGGAGTGCTCAAGAGTGTATGCAGGAGCCCAACTAGATACCTAGGTGAGTTTTAATTTTAGCCCGGTAACAACATGTGTTCCCCAGGGGTACAAATGAGCCAGCTCCTTTTTCTGCTCGAAATAACTACTAACCAAGACGAAATAAAATATAATTAGTCGCCAGGAATAAAGCACTCAGGTAAACATTTTATTCCAAACTCGATTTATGTGAGGAAGTCTTGATAATACCGGATGCAAAACTAATGATAGTCTACAGAAATTGCAAGTTGAGATGAAGACTTATTATATGAAGGGAGCAATTTCGAGACTATAAATTAGCCTTACGAAGCCGAAAATTCATATTTAATATTTAGGTAAGTAAAGCATGCAGTTTTACATGCAACGGAAGGAACATTTTTCATACTGCTTTAAGGACATCAATTAAAAAAAAACTAAAAAAAAACTCATATATCTCTATTTCAATATGTTGGAAAAGCACACGTGAAAACTCGGTAACATTCATTTCTGTTTACATGGTCTCCTTACTTCGGTGGAAATACAGAATAGACGGTAAGATGTGATGACCAATGTATCATTCAAGCACGTTGAAAATCTGCTTATTTTACGTATTCCCTGCGTGATGGATTTGTTTTTATATATCGTTTATTTCGAAGAAGCCTTTTTAGTAATTAGTAATTATAGCATGACAGAATTGATCATAACACATTGATGTTACCATAGCTGTACCTTAAATATACTGACGAATTCCAATACTCAGTACCGCGATTTTTCCCACCATTGGTGATGCTCTATTTACGTTTCGCCCAGTCTTGACCCAAACTCTAATCTATTTCTGGCCGTAGCTTCTCCCACCCCACCTACCGTCGTTACCTAGCATTAATCACCCATATTCGTCAAAGTAATAATCATTTGCATATGCACGCACGCACTCACACACAAGGACACATAAATATCTAACAAAAATTATTGGAGATAGAGATGGTGAAAAAAATCTGGTTGATCCCGACGAATATGTGAAGGGCGGGTTATCTTGAGTGCTGGACTAAGGATTTTATTTAATGAGCTCGTCACTAGATAAATTCCTATAGACCAGGTGGGAATGGAACTCACCACTCTAGGTTTGCCCTGTGTGATTAAGCCCAATGCTGTTAATTTTCAAGTAAATTTTAAAAGCGGCTTTTGCCGAATAATTTCCATTCCTATTCTTCAAATCTGATGATATTTGACAGACAATAAAATAAAATAGTCTGTTATACAGGCGCCGCTATATAGCGGTTTTTCCGGAACTGCTTAAAAGTTTGGACGTACACCTCAGTTCCAAAGACAACTAGCAGACTGTTAAATAAAACCAGAGTAGTTGCTAGAAAAAAAATCTATTTAGTGCTTTTGAAAGAAAAATAACTCTAGCAACAATAAAACCATATAATAAGGCTAAAGTGGACGACAAAAAAATCACTTCAAAGCAAATGAAACTACTGCATGTATAATTACGTTTTTCAAATAAAATAAGAACCCAAAGTCCCATCATAGGGATTTTATTGATTCATCAGCATGTACAAAGTTATTTTGTCACGTGAGCTACCTCAGTAGCTCATTTTTCTAAATGAGCTATAATTGGATTAAAGAAAATTATTAATGTTCAATTTCTTTTGGGGATTTAGGCTAACACCCACATTGTTGAAATTCATCCACATAAACACTCGTATTACCAAGGTCAACATGTTTCACACCTGTAAAATCAGCACTAAAATCTGCTCTAAATAATCGGTTCTAAAAATTGTTGACCTCAATCTTCCCGGAAATCGATTTGAAACATGTGACAAAAATCAGCTGATTTGCACAAATCAGTTGTCTTAATTATTGTCAGCCTCAGAGTGAACGACCTTGCAGATGGTAGTCTGGGCGATATAAAAAACAACTGTTCTGTTTTTAGCAGATTTCCCTTAATGAAAATCTGACGTGATTTTTGAAACATTTCCTCAAATCTCCATCAATCCTACACAGGAGTTGACGAAAATGATCCATTCAAAATTATATATATATATATATATATATATATATATATATATATATATATAAATATATAAATTTGTCTATTATAGTTCTAGCGGTCGCAATTTTTGTTTGATCGTTAGCAAACTCCATATTTAATCGTTTTATGCAAAAAGGAAGATCAAGATCGTTAATGGCTGAAATGGATCAATGGGAGGGGGGGGGGGTTTAGAGGGGGGATTTTGAAAACTCGAAATATCTCCGTTACTATAAGTCGGATCGAAAACTTGTATAAACCCGATCTTATTGTAAATTAAATGTACTATAAATATTGACTTATACATATTTTCTGTATCATGAATATTAACCGAGATATTTGGATTTTATAGTTTTCAGTGTTAAGCAAACTCCCACTTCTACTCATGTTAAACTAACAATACTCGGTTATGTAATAAACCACATTCTTCGAACCTTAAATACTGAATATTGTTTTCAAAAGACCTTTATTAAAAGACATATATGCAAATATGTTGTGGTGACTCCCCTCCCCCCCCCCCCCGTCTTAAGTTTTTGGACTACTTAAATTTGATTGATTGAGATAAAAATTATTCTGATTCATTATAAATTACAGTAATAGGTATAGTAAGTAGTTTTCAATCGAATTAATATGTTATATTCTGATATATTTCAGTAATGGTTTTTCTTTTTGGTGAGAGTCGGGTTGGCAGACATTGTTTACATTTCAGACTCTTTCCGCCAGGAGGGGAAAGATTTCTTATTACCGTTTTTATTTATTCACTTAATATTCAAGGTGGTGTTGTGTTACCTGTATGTAGATATATATATTATTTAACTTCACGAGCGAAAACTGCGAGACGGACTTTTACTTATAAACTCCTGAAGAGACACCGTTTGACGTGTGAAAGATGTTTTAAAATAAACGATTCGCTAATACGAGTGCCTTCTAGTGTAATCTGACCTTTTATCGAAGCATATAAATTAGTTTGGACCACACTGGAATCGGCTCTATGAATATAGTTTCACCCTGAGGCCAAGACCTTAACGTGCATTGGCTAGTCAGATTATCCAATTCGATTTCATGTCAATTACTACATGGTTCCCTTACGGTGGAGCATCACGGGAGTTGAGCTGCTCCCATAATGGATTCTGCCTTTGTGCCTAATGGACTCAGCTGATTGAATGAAACCCCCGACTATCGGGTTGGAAGTTGAATGGGCACCGAGGCTGGGTGTGGTTTGCATGTCTGGTAGGTACTATGGAAAGCAGCATCGATCTCTTCTTCCAGGCTACGCCGGATTAATCTGGAGTCAATGACCTGCTCGACGAGAAAAATCCTTGGAAGGGGGCGGGGGCCTTCGTACTGATAACTCATCAGCGGTGTTTGCCTCTTAATGTGTTTTTAATGGATTTGGCCAAGATAAAGGAAAACAACAACAAAAAATTGAAAGAAAAAAAGTAATTCACAATGATTCCGTTTAAAATGCATTGCATTTTTTGTATTAGAAGATTTCCTATAAGGGAAATCAGCTATAGAAGTTGCACACATTACGCGAGTTCCGAAAAATATCTCCATTATTAATGAATGAAGAAAAATTTTAAATAATAAGTCTTGTTGGAAATTTAATTTTCTACAAATTACGTTCAGAACATTTTTTTCTGTATGTCGTATATTAAGCGAAATGTTTGCATTTTTTTTTTTTTTTTTTTAATTTTCCACCTTCAATAAACCCCAACTTATAGCCACTCGCACTTAACAATTAGCATATATTTCATGAAAAGTCTTTTTCCAAGCTTAAATTACAAATTTGTTTTATAAGGACCTTTATTAAGCTGGATACATGCAAACACGTTGTGTTACGACGTCGTCAAACAAGAATTTACGTTCTTGGTTTGAACCTTTTTTTTTTTTTACCAATACCATACATCTTATTTACCAGCTTTATTAAACACTTCGTTAACTGCCACTAAGAACATATTCGTTAATGCCTAAATCAAACCCAAAAAGTTTTTTTTGGGGGGAAAATTTGAAATTATCCGTTTATATGAGTCTGATCAAAAATTGTTATAGATACAATCTTGTAAAACTATTTATGCACTATTATTCTTGTTCTATACATTCTTCGTAACTCGAATATAAAGCGAGGAATATGTACTTGTTTTTGTGTTCAGCCATTTGTTAACTGTGATTCTGCTCATTGAGTTTTTACTTAGACGTTCAGTGTATATTGTGAGATGACATCAGTAGTGAGTTACCATATATAAGCACTTGGAAAATGTTCTGACTTTACACAGTCCCTGAGTGATGGACGTTTTCATTTGTGAGAATTTGCCAAGAGCCAGAACATTAAATTTAATCGTTTTTATTCTGCATTGCCTCCAACAAGGTACTTTATACCATCGCCATTGTGTTCGGCTCTAAGCCACAGCTTTATATCTTCACAACGACCAGACGTAAATTCATGAGACTTGCCACGCATTTGTACCATTTAATAGTCGATTTGCTCATCGTATCTTCTGAGATATTGTTGTCATCTTCAATTTACCTGCAACATTTTTGTTCGATTGCTCTCAAACTTAAATGTAGTTGTGAAGCATTTGCTGGCATCGCTAATATTCAACACGTCTAGAATTAGAATATTCTAATTACAAAACAGTGGATAATTGGAACGTTACGAGTTGGCACTAAAGCATCAATTCAATATAATTTTTTTATACCCCCTCCCCACACACACACTCACAAAGATATACTATAATAATAGTAAATTTACACAGTTTATTATTGAGAGTTCGCGAAAAAAATAAAAGGGTTTTGGTAGTGAATTGCACCTTTTTGGCACGTATAAATTTTCTTCTTAGCTGACATGGTAGTGTACCTAATATTGATGGAACTTATCATCAATTTTACCAAAGTGAATAATTTTAAAAGAGCCAACTTATTCTCTCTCTCTCTCTCTCTGTCTCTCTCTCTCTCTCTCTCTCTTCTCTCTCTCTCTCTCTCTCTCTCTCTCTCTCTCTAAAAAGAATATGATAATAATTATATTATGACAGAGATCATATTCGTAAACATTCCTGATTTTGTCTAATAAGTCCTGATAATAAAACTAGCTACTTCAAAAAATTGTTAAAAATGTTGATACCTTTTGGAACACTAGCAGTCGTTTTGGCTCGTTTCTAAATATGATACTTAAAAGTTTCATGTACCACTAAAACACTAAAAGGCTTTGAGTTTTCAAAGTCAACTAAAATTTGAAATCATAGATCTCTCCGTAATGCTTCCGTCGGATTCAGGAACATTAAATAGTCATAGCGTTGTTGATGTAATATCCTACAATTGTCGTTGTTTATATGTTATTGTTATTTATTATTCTGT
Organism: Riptortus pedestris; assembly: GCA_019009955.1. Taxonomy (NCBI): domain Eukaryota; kingdom Metazoa; phylum Arthropoda; class Insecta; order Hemiptera; family Alydidae; genus Riptortus; species Riptortus pedestris. The sequence goes on along the minus strand of CM032231.1, from coordinate 82,680,059 downwards.
CTACTGCCAACCCCCACTTCTACTCCAGCGATTTTAACTTCATGCTATTATGTATCAATAATTATAAAATGTTTAGCTCAAGTGCATAGTTCTGTTTCACGTGAGGTCCTTATTAATGTACGAATAGAGAATAGTATTTGCCGCCATTCCCCATAAAAAAATCTGTTTATTTTTAGCTTTTCCGGCACCATATTGGAGCTGCCCCCATGGAAATGAGTGCACTACTAATCCTAAAGGAACGTGCTCCTTATCACTCGGAATGAGCCCCGTCAAATTGATGTCATTAATCTCAGAGGAAGAGGAAACATTTTTTCTTCGCTAATAGTCCACCCTTTTGTTTTCAGCTGGGGACCCATGTGTACATAGGCCTAGTCAAGATCATATTTCACGATTACATTAGAGAGATAAAGTTTTAAACAAAAAAACGACCCTCAATGATAACCCTAGATTGAGCGTTATCATCTCTATAACGATAATTTATTTTGTTTCTTTCATGTCCTTCGTCATGCGACCGAGTTTATTTTTTTTAAACGCAATATCAATTAAATCCATATGACATTATGTTGATATTAATACTGAAACCAGTAATTGAAGCTGACATGAGTATCGACTTACAGCCGATCTTCCATTTGAATAGTGAGCAATTCAGCAGCTAATGAATGAAGAAGTACCCATTTTGTCCACAACACAATGAGGTCGGGAGTGCTCGATATGAATACTTGATATTCTCTCAAACCAGTTGGATCCCCAGCTGGGCAATAGGAATTTATTTTGTGACAAACTCATTAATTAAAATCATTAGTATCCCAGAAGATGGTAGTAACCTGTAGACATTCCACCCCAAGTAGCTATAGCAGCACAAAGTGAACTTTGAAAACTCTTATTTTATCCAAATCTACGAGGCTTGGAAGGCCTTGGAAATTCATGGAATGTCGTGCCCGTGTGTATTATTTTATTTTCACGTCTGAGTCCTGTTTTTAAAATTTTAATTTCAAGTACTCCATATTCCAGTCTTGGGGGTACGTCTGGAAGTTCATTGAAGCTGGCTGCTTACACATCTGGCTAATTTTTATCAATCTATTGATAACCATTCTTGTTCCCAGTTTTGTACAATCTTGTTTTTGTAGTAATATAGTGTGTCAGTTAGTGTTATTTGAAAATAAATAAATAAATAATTTTCATCGCCCTACTTTTCTTTGATGACTTTGTCCTTGGGTAGCCTCATGCAGAAACCTCTACGTGTCCTCGTGAGCTCCCCCAATATCACTTAGTTAATGTGGATTTCTGGATGCAGGGGAAAACGACGTACCACGTGGAGCTTCTAGATAACATAAATTATTTATTAACGTCCACTTTTTGCAACTAAGGCTAATTGGGACGAGTTATCTACAGGTTACCACCCTTTTCAAGCCAGGGTGCGACTAAGGGTTTTATTTAATGAATTCCATCACTAAATAAATTCCTATTACCTAGGCAGGAATTGAACTCGCCACTCTAGGTGTACCATGTGAGATTAAGGCCAACGCTTTAACTCACATGGCTAACCTAAGCCCCTTTCAATCATTATAATTTTAACATATGATTCTTAGCTTTGATAATTAAAAAATGTCTATGGAGGTCAGACATATATATTCAGAGGGGCGTTTAATTTAAAATACACTCGGCTCTAGCCACTGGAAAAGGCAGGCATTCATATGTTAAAAACCATTTGTGTGCTATTTACTCGCACTAGATCAACTCATTTGCATACATCAAATATATTCATAGTTTACGCAACTTTATTCATCCCACAAAGTGTCGCGGGTGCGCCCGCTCACACAACCCACGTATGTTTTTAATTTTTGATGATATCATTATTTCGCCACAACAACTCAACAAACAAGAAATTTCCATATGTCCATGCTCTGGTATCCAACTGAAGACAACCACCATTTATTGTATTAAAAAAAACAAGATCGTTCGTTAATATATCCCTCAAAAGTTTGAATAAAAATTCCTTTGTATTCAACCCTCCCTTATATCTTGCCCAGTCCAGTAAACAGCCCAAGGGTCTCATGTTTCTTGCTACTCGAATCAAGCATTAAGTGTTTACTGTTAGCTTAAGATTGCAGAGTAACAGACTCCTGGCAGGTATCCGACCATAGTCATTTATGAATTCCTTCCTAAGCTTGTGACTGTTTATGCTCGTCAAATTCTAGTTAAGATCTTCGGAAATAGGGATTGTCCAAAATCACTTAACTGCTATAAACAGTGCACAACCTGTTGACAATTTAACAAGAAAATAGTACAAAGATACAAGCACTGATTAGAATACATGTACTCCCGAAATAAGAATAAAACGGTACAGGAAATAGGGGTCGTTTATCCAAATTCCATTGAAATTTATCCCCATTTTCCGCCTTCCAATTTCTTCTTACCCCTTGGGCAATCCCTCCTTTATCCTCGGTACGAAACCCAATCCCTGGCTTATCTCAGGATTTGCGTAGGAAGGCCTCCCACTCTCTTGAAGTTCTTTCTCTATTATACAGAGAGTTTTTCCTTTCATGTGTATATTTCAGGAATGAGACTACTCATGTCATTCATAAAGGACTTGTTCAAATTAAATAATTCCTTATCACTTTCTATTTAAAGTAGCTAATTTGGAGAATGTAAATGTTAAAAGAAGAACGTTAAAATGCTATTGCATGGTGCTGTGAGACTGTTGCACGCTTGGCCGATCAAAATCAAGGCCGATGTGATGATCTTAGGAGGCTGTTATCTTCAGTAATGCCTGTCGAGCAGATTCAGTGTAAACGAAGCAGATTTCCCACGTGCGCTATCTGTCCTCTATTTCTACCGATGTATGAAGGCAGGAATTAATATCCCTGGAGAACTCAAAGTGAAGATTGTATGAGTAGTAGTGGGGGGTTTATAAAATGCTGAAACCAAAGAAAACGGAAATAACTCGATTAATATTCAAGGTGAAGGAAACATTTATAGAACAATAGTTGTAGAAAATTAATATTTCTGCAACATTGTTTCTATAAAATATTTGATCATGCTCATAGGAACCGAGATACATAGAATTTTCAACAAATCCTTCTTCTAAACCCCCCACTCCGCCCTTTCAACCATTACCTAATGTAATGTTTAGTTTTCCATGAAACTGTTAAGTGTCGAGTGTTGTGTTGATTGAATAAAAACAATGCAGTAAAGAAAATAAAATCGTTATTGATGAAGTCCCACAGAAAATAATTGCATATGTCTCACACAATACAAGTTCAATGAAAACGATATTTGCAATTTAACTTTGAATAAAGTTATCTCATGATACTACTTCTTGTCTAATATGACTGAAAACTGAATAATGCAAATATCTTGGTTAATATTCAAGATGTTTATAACAATATCCCCTTTAAACCCCAATCTCCTCCCACTGGTCCGATTTCGGTCGTTAACCAACTTGATCTTTAGTTTTACCTACGATTATATATTAAGTTTGGTAACGTTCAAACAAAAATTGCGACCACCTGCAAGGCAGACTGCGGTGGTTAGAGCATGTTGAGAGGATGGAACACGGCAGGGTTCCCAAGATATTCACTGCTACACACCGTGAGAGGGAGAAGGAGCAGGCCCGGGCAGCATTACCCGAAAAAGCACTAGAGGAGTCTATGATACTTTAGAATTACCTACCTTGCAGAAGGATCTTTTGCCCTTTCCTATTGTTTCAAAATTGTGACAACGGGCATGGTGTTGTAAGAGCTGTAGCTCCGAGTAGTTTAAATTCCAAAAGCCAATATGACGTAAATACTGGCTGAGATGTTAAACTATTGATTACGAGTAGCCAAATATCATATCTAACAAAATATACCGGTAAAACATCCTCAATCATATACGTCTGTCCCCAAAGTGCATCATTCTGAAACCAGCCATTGATGAGATCTTCTAAAATATACTCCTTGTTTTTCCTTTAGTAAGAATGCTATAAAATTAGAAACGAAAGTTTAAGTGCTAAATAAGTTAATGTAAAAATCGGATAGGAGTAACATTAATAGAATATCCCATCGAAGTGGGAGTTCAAGGAAGGGTAATAACCAAAAACAAAATATAATTAACTCCGAGATTGTCGAGATAATTAAATGCTTAAACAAAAATAATTTAATAAATGCCTTGAGCAACGAGGTTGACATATTCAGAGTTTATACATAAACTAGACAATAAATTACCAGAATTCAGACACACCCAAAACGACTATTCTAAAACAATAAATATTCGAAATAATTGTATGTATGCAATATATTTTCTGTATTTCTTTCTTGAACTAGATTTTCACCATATACCTTAATGAAGAGTCAGCTTTAAATATATCCTTATTTTGTAAAATATAATGAATAAAAGGAACTTTATTAAGCTGAAACGTATGCATAAAGAACATGACGTATACCAAATTTCAATAACTGGTTTTCCTGTTAATTTAAAAAAATGTATGTATTCGACAATTAAGAAATAATACCAGAAAATAAAATTTGGGTGTATGAATTTTAAAAATTGTTAAAAGGAACGAGGAATGCCGGTTTATCAAATGGCAATTTTTTCCCCGCGACGAGGGTTTGAAAATCGTTGTGTTATATAAAAGTGTAATGCAATATTTGCTGCTAGTTTTGTCTGAGAATTTAAAAAAAAATCAGATTCGCATCTAATTAATGCAAATTCATGGTTGCATCATTATGTTTATGTTTTAACTTGTTATAAACAGAAATTCAAGTTTCGAAGTAAAAACGTATTTTTGCATTCATTTGCATATTACAGATAACAGCTGAATAAAATATCCCTGATTAAAGCTATAATATATTTAAAATAAATGTCGTGTATTAAAGAAATTAAAGTAGCATGCAAATCATAATTAAATAATTCCTATGTATAAATGGGCAGTAATTTTTGTATTAAAGTAACTTATTATTATTTTTTTTTTTCAATAAATGACTCAATCATCGTCTTGAGTAACAAACATCAGTTTAAAACTAGTAGATTATATGTTAAGTACAAAACAATTTTTTTAAACTTCATGCTAAGTGGCTAATGCTAAGAGGTTAAGTGTAGGTTATCACTGATTTCTTGCTAGGCTATGCTAATGGTTTATTTACTTTTAATTTTTTTAATGAGCTCGTTACTAATTATATTCCCATTGCCCAAGGGAACTCTAGGTTTACCAAGCGAGATTAAGGCCATCTCCTTAACTCAGATGCCTAACCTGTGTGTATAAATACAAACTTTGGTTCAGTTTTCATACCTTACTTATACTTAAATTCAGTTATTCATGCGTTTATTTTATCTAAGGAGGTAAAGTTTTAAATATTGATAATATTTATTAATGTTATGATTTGCAATGAAGTAATTTTAGAATTTAGGCTGGATGGAAAAGTTCAATCATCTTTTGATGTAGGGCAATCCTAAAATAAACTGCAAACAGAGAAGTTTGAGGCATTGTACAATCTGCTTTAATATAATTGGAATTCTTTAAGCTTGGAGCATTCTTTTATTAGTGTATCAAACAATGGATCATAGATACATTTTAACTTTATGGAAAACTTGTATGGGTGTAGTGCTTTGCATAAGTTTTTGTTCAGAAGTATTATGCACAAATCGTAATAACATTTTATGTAGGCCATTGTGACACAACAATTTGGGCCTATTGCGATTGAGAGTTTGCCATCATGGTTTGCAAATAGTCCAGCCCGGGAGGATGAGTCAATAGAGTTGTGTCATTCATTCATACAGCCATCCGGAAATAACTGTCTGCTAGAGCAATTACATAGCTAGTGGGGCGCTGACCTCGATAGGACCTCAGGGCTGGGGCAATTTCAGCGTGGTTGCAGAGTATTTTCAGGGTATAACATCCCTCCAGAGAGCATCAGTGGTGTGGCTTGTCTATGCAATATTGCTATAAGGCCCGTATACAAAAAATTAAATGTATTTAACTACAATTGTAGATCCGGCTTACAATAACGGGCTTAATTCGATTTTTTTATTGCATTCCTCCTATAAACTCCTGCTCTCCTTCGCTCGGTTTAATTATTAGCAAGAGCTACCTTTGTGTTTTCATGAAATGGTTAAATATGGAGTATGGAATCGGTTAAAAAAAATAAGACCTCTAAATAATATACATTGATGAATTTGCCTGGACAACTTAACCACGAAATAAGACGCTCCGTGATATATTGGCTTATTAGTAAAGTAAGACGATTAGGAGTGTTAGTTTGCTAAAGGCTAACTAAGAAATTCAAAATTTTACAACTATTAGACTTGAGAATAAAAACTGTATAAGACACCAAACATAGATCATTTCTAATAAGATTGGTTATGTTACTGATTCGACTTAAAATAACGAAGATAGTTATATTTTCCCTTCTTTAACCCCTTCCTCTTCTCCTTCCAGGACCGATTTAATTCATTAACAAACATAATCGTTAGCTATACCATACGCTCAAATATCGAGTTCGGCAATGTTTAAACAAAACGGTCATTAGAGCATAAACAGATTATGTACATATGCATACATACGTGCATCCATTTGAATGGAACTGATTTTCGCCATGGATGATCATTAGAATATATTTTTCAATCACGTCGTGAGTAAAACTTTAATAGCTTTGTACCTCTAAAGGAAATCTGCTAAAATAAATATTGATTGGTGATTATTCTGGCTACTATAGAAAGTATAAAAGGATGTTTGTAAGATACAACGTAGCAAGTACTAATATGGTAATCCAACGAAATAATTTTGGCATCTAGAGCAATTTAACCCAAATACAGTTTTATAAATCTTTCATTGTTTTTTATTATATTATATTTTTTCTTTACATCAATATTGACATAGATCAAATTTTTGCAGACACGGTTTCAGTAAATACCCAGTTCTTAAATTAAGTCGTGTTTATATAGTGTTATGAAGGTCGAAATAGGAAATAAAACCGTACAAGTTAATTCATGTGGTATTATCAGTGTGAAATCATTTTCAGAGGAGGGAAATATTTTTTAATTACTCAGCTTCTGCTTGACAGAATATTTTTTCATCCATTTTTGGAGTTACTCATCCCTTTTCGGTAAAATGCATTTGGAGATGCATGGAAAGCTCTCAGTATTATCGAGGTTCGTCTGGAGTAATCCGAATCTTAATACCACAAAGGGAGAGAGATAAAGCACCACCGACGTAGGTGTTGGGTAACCCGAACCTTCCCGGAAATAACAAGACAGACCTACAAACAACAACGATTGGAACCTTGGGTGCAGCTGTTTGAAAATTCCAGAGAGACTGCTTTACAAGTTCGACGTGGGTTCAATGCCTCCAACTACAAACTAAACTGTACATGTTTGTCGGAAAAAAAATACAAAGACGCTTGTTTGGAATCCAAAGGGAGGATAAACAAAGACTCATTGAGAAGGAGATAAAAAGAACCATCAATGACTCCGTTCGGACAAAAATATAACTTTAAACGTTAAAATAACAACTCATTGCCTAACTATTTACTAAGTTAATAATGGATTTTTAACTCATGGAAATGAGTTGAATGTGCAATTTGAATAGCCAAGTTTTATCCTTGCCAGTAACGGCCCCAAACCGTTGCGTTACCATCTATTCTCTAATCCAGTTAGGAGGCCACTGTTAAATGAAAACAGAAATAGAAATATATATGAATTTCTATATGTAACAATAGCTCTATTTTTAATAATGTAAATTATAATCTATGAGTTATAGACTACGATAATAATGTTTTGACTGTTAGGATATTTCTTGTTATTTTTCTATGTAAACATGTAGTAGTAATTGTGCTAACACTTTTAAATTATTTGTTTCACTACTTGGCCGTAAACATGTTCCTTTTTAATATGTTATTCATAGTTTAATGGGCCTAGAATCAGAAGAATGCTCCTTTTTTATTTGTACCTGATGATAGTACATTAGTTCCGAAAGATATTGTGCAAGAATCAACTTGGTGGGAAGACTTACAAATTCTAAGACCTGTTGATTATGGATTGTTTTAATATTTTGTCAATTACGGTTTTGCAGGAAAAGTGCTTTATTGATAGACTATACCAATATTATAATAACGAATGCCTTTTGCTTTTCTTAAATTTCAGATTATTTTAGTCTTGAAAGTTTCGATAAATACTTCATTTATTTTTTTGGCTTTGATGTCACAGAACAATTTCATCAGTATATAACTGAAATCAAGCAAGACACAAAATACAAACTTTAATCTTCATAAAGCTTTTCCGGACTAATTTTCATCATACTTGACACTTTTATGGCAAGGACATTGCACCTGAGAAGGTGTTATTCAGACCAAGAAACAAGTAGCTAATCACCTAATAAAATCTACGAAAAAAAAAAGTGACCCTCACCATAAAATTCTGAATCTGAATACAAATATTACATAATAAGATGGAAAAGAGATGGACGCCTATCTTTCTGAGCAACATGGATGGATTTTCCTTGATAATTGTCCATATGATACAAGATCTGCTCATCTTAGTAATTAAATTCTTCGATTTCTAATTTACTTGGTTTCCATTCTGGCTAAAAGATAGAAATTAATATATTTTTTGTAAAGTTTATAACATCTTGGCATTGGCAAAGAACAATTCAGTACGTAATTGGGTATGAAATGTGAATATTTAGGCCCCTGAAGAGATTGGGCACAAAACAAATAGGGAGAAAGTTAATAAAGGAATTTAAAAATGAAAAAAAGTTTTTTTTTCTTTGCTTTTTGTTCAAAATAACTGGCAGAGCATTAGTATTACCGATAACAAACTATTTTATAAAAATAGAAGTATGGTAATGTCAGACAATGGGCAGCACAACAATCTTGGGAATACTTACCACCCTATTAATAAAAAGAAAAATACTTAGTAAAAAGAATAACGAAAACTCACTTATTTATAGTTCACTTAAAAATTGAAATCCAACGTACAAAATGCTTTCAGCACATATTCGAAAAGCATCTATCTAAGACCTTGAAAACAATTTTTTTTTACATTAGACAGTTCCCTTTTTTAACCAGGATTGGAGATTTCTTGGAAGTCAAGGTGTCAACTCGTTAATATTTCAGTTTAATGAGTTTTATAGAAAAGGAATTTGGCTTACAATTTTTAAATATCAAATAGTTTTTTTAAAGTATTTTAGACATCCTACATCTGGTCAACGCCTCATCCCAAACCAGTTAATGCTTTTCTTGGTAACATAATTAAAACATTCAATCTTACATTTATTTATTAAAATACAATTTATACATTGAATATGTTGAAATGATGTGGCATAGTAACAGTAAATTGAAATTCGCTGTTATCCTTCTTTAACATTATTCATTCATTATTTAATACATGTAGCATGAAAGCATGTCAGTAATATAATAATAGAATGATACAAACGCAACAAAGTCTCTGGGAATCCCACTTTTGTAATTATGACATAATGATATATGAATACATTCTTGATGCAAAATTATGTGGCTTCAGGCTTACATTTACATATGTATTGTTTGCTACCTCCATTTTCACAGATAGCAAAGTTTTGAACTTTAGGCGTCTTCCCTCTTATGGCAGCACCATTTCCACCTACATGAGAAAACTCCATCATGTAAGGGCGTCGTAAACTAAACAGACATCCCACGTGTTGGTATGTTACACTACTGATCTTTTTTAACCACGCAATTTCTATTTCTAAGTGAAATTCTGATGAATAGGAGTTTGGGTTTACTGAATGCTGAAAACGAGAAGTCAAATATCTCTCGTAATATTTAAACTACATAAAATGTATATAACAATAAATGTAGAGTATTAATAGTTCAAAAAAGTGTTTCTATAAAAGTTTTCTATACTACTCATAATAACAGAGGTATTTTGAATTTTGGAATTCTCATCCTCTAATCCCCCCACCTCCTAATTCTTGGTCCGATATCAGCCATTGAAGACAATGATCTTTAGAGTTAAATAGCACGGTTAAATATCAGGCATCGATAAATCAAATAAAAATTGTCACGACAACAAAATATTCGAAGTTTCAAACGAACTGAGTGGTTCATGATAGAACAGCTTATTAGTAATATGCCATAGTGCGGGCTTACTGAATGATGAAAACTAAAAGATGCAAATACTTTGGTTAATAATCAAGATTTTTAAAAAATGCATATAACAACATTCATTTTAAGTTACATATGGAATAAGATGAGTTTTATACAATTTATCGACCAGACGTGTTGTACCAGAGGTATTTTAATTTTCGAAATTCTCCCTGCTAAACCCCTCATTCCACTGGTGCGATTTGAGCCATTAAGTAATTTTATCTTTATTTTTACATAAAACGTTTAAATGTCGAGTTTCGTAACGATCAAATAAAAATTGCGACGTCTAGGAAGTTAAAAGACAAATATATCTATACCTATATTCATATGTGTATATAAGATTTTGAACAAACCTCATTTTCGTCATCTTTTGGGTAGGGTGGATGGATATTTGAAGAATTAGTTTGAAAATTGCGCCACGGGTACTACCTCAATTGCTGATTTGCCTTAAAATCTGCTAAAAAAGGATTCCATCAGATATACATAGATCGGCTGCTTCTATTGGTCAATTTATTCATGAGCAGTGCCAGACATCTGTGATCGAAAACTATATAGTAGCACTAAAAAAGAAACGTAGTTCTCGAATTCCAGAAAAACGCTGGGGAAGATTAAGTCCAAGGGCATCAACTTGAGTTTGACGGTATCATAGCAACTATCTGCTATGTTCTACTTCCGAACGCCAATAGATAAACCTCGTTCATTCCAATGGATTATAGGATGCCATACTTATAAGGAATAAAGGTCCTAAAACTCACATTTACTCTCTATCATATTTAATCTCGGTTTTACTTATGATGTCTACAATTTATTACCATTGACCGTTAGATAGCCAATGAGAGTTTAGCTATTAAATATAAATAGGGAGTATTTAAATAGCCTCTTCAAGAATAACATTGAATTCAACTTTCTAAGACGACATGACAATTTTAGTATTTATCCCTATTTGGTGCGTTTTATCCTATCTATTTATGTATTCCTTTCTAAGGGTCGCTACAGGGCATATATTTCTAATCAGTGTCTTCTCTGAGGTAATAATTTATAACTGTCTGCCACGTAGGATCTGCACATGACGACGCCATTTCATCTCCAAAAGCTGAAGATTAGATTTTTAGTGATCAAAGTGGACAAACCATAACTATATGTAGGAGATTACTGAATGTTGACTTCTTTCTTTTTCGGTTGGCATTATAGGTTTTAACATCCTTAGTGAAATTCGAGGGATTCTTGATCTGAGTGTTTACGTATTTACTTAGTCAATTCGACGGTCTACTACCGTTATCCAAGGAGGACCTGGAATGAGTTGTTTCCAGTAGACTGAAGGGTCCCATTTTACCGGGAGAGACTGTGGAGAGGTTCAAGCTATCAGCCTGCCTGTGGACACGATCTAAGACAGTCATAATCCTTAATTCATCTGGAAGGTCTGTCAGACGTATATACTCTCTAGACTGCCGCTGATCCTTAAGCACTACGACACTAGCGCACTTTGTTAGCGAACTTGTGAACTAATGTTGGCCCTGGTATGTCCCCTTGGCAGGGATCGAATCTTAGTTGTAGATGTACCCACACCTTAACCCGCATCATCACCAGTGTCCTCCTCCCGATTCTGAATATTCACATATATAAATTACTCCACCGAATGTTGAATTTAAAAACATATAAAGAGCAATGATTGAAAGAAACTGTTTTAATAACATTTTTTTTATAACGCATATTTACAAATTCGGGTTGCTTCCATTTCTGTTGGTCCAATTTTACCATTTAGTGAACTTACTCTTTATTTATACATGAAACTTTTATCACGAGTACCAAGACCCTTTGAGGTAAATCTGCTAAAAGAACCGAAGTGCCAGCCGAAGTTCAGGTCTGTCTGCTGGGTATGCCTTTTTAAAGGAAATAAGCTATTAGGATTACTCATAACACGCTTTTTGAAAAATGTTAGATTTTTATTTTTTCGCAATAATGGAAAATAATGAAGCCTAATTATTTATAACAGTTATTAACTGTGTAACTTGCTGTTTTGACCTTAGGCTGTCTATAAGCCTTAAATATTAATAAGAAATATTAATATTCACTGCAAATAGTTTTAGTGATTGTTATTAGTAGAGCTATTGCGTTTGGTCAAATTAAAAAATTACGCAACACATTCCTTTAAATGTTCGCGAATCATGGCAATTTGCTCTATGTAAGCAGATATTGAAATATTGGAACCAAACTTTATATTTAGGCTTTTAACCAGAATAGAAAGATCAAGTTTGTGAACAATGGCCACAATGGGAAGGGATTATAGAAAGAAGTTATTAATAATTTATTCGTTTCAAATCAAATATAATTAAATAAGTATGGTTTTATTTAACTTTGCGCGAGTTATCTTTATACGGACATGTGTTATTTTCACCTAGTGTTGGATCAAAGACGGAAAACTAACTCTATGATTTGAAACTAATATATATTCTCTAAATTGTAGGCATCTAAGAAACAAAATTAATTACATAACGATATTAATGTATTTTTAATAAGGTTCTATGATTTCTTTTATATTTCACGGATTACTTACAACAACTTTTGCTACCTACTTTTGCTTCCCCCTTCCTTTTCAGGAATTCAAATTACAGAACAGTATAGAGGGATCTGAAATTTATTGATTCACGAATATGAGTATTAAGAGATTATTACGAGGTACTATTCCAAGCAGGAATTTAAGCGAGAAATCCGTTTTTAATGAAGTCGTTGGAACCTATTCACACCTAAGTGTACAGAACTGATTACAGTGAAATTAATATTCACTAGAATATTGATTTTGTTCCTTCTATACTTCTGTTCACATTTTCCCATTAATTTGGCATAAGGGAGGGGGCTCACGTTATCCATGTCATTTAAGGGGTTGGTCTTAATCTCTCATGGTAAACCTAGAAAAGTGTGTTCGATTCCCACTCTGGCAATAGAAATTTATTTTGTGTAGATGGCATTAAATAAAATCCTTAATCGCACCCAGGCTAGAAAATAGTGGTTCCATAAATAATCCACCCCAAAGTGTACATAAATAAATAACATAACAATTCGGGAGTCAAACAAAGTATCATTGAAAATCTGGATTATGGATCTCACAAAAACCATCTTATAGTTTTACCCGATAATTTTAAAGCAACACATCCATAAGAGCAAACCTTCGTACTCAGCGACATTGCCATTTAGTTTTATCAGTGAAAAGTGGATTCTATTGCAACATTGCTAAACCGACAAATTTGTATTGGCGTGAAACGCCACTTAGAGAGTTTTATAATGTGTGGAGAAAGAATATGAACTTTATTCTCCATCACCAATGCATTGGGGTAGCTAAAAAATCGCATTTTAATATTTAAATTGCAGAAGAGGCCAAGGTTAAGCAAGGAGGAATTAAGGTTTATATTCAACAGAAAGTCGAGAAACTCCTGTCGGCCACTCTTGAAGGATTCATAAATAATGACTTTTCCTTCAATATATACATACCAAACAATAGTGTTTGTGAAACAAAAAATGAACTTGTTTTACAGAAATAATACAGAACATAACCATGAAACACACAGCAAACTACAAAAATTTCGAGAAAAGCGTATGATTTTCAAGAGTAAAACTCATTAGCTCACTGACTGAATTCATTGAATATATTAACAATTTTCAAAGGATATTTTTATACTCAAGATTCACTATAAGGGTCCAATTATTAAAAAAAAAACGACGAAATATTTATCCAAAAAATGAATATTCTGGTGCAAGTGTCTCATAATTTATAAAGCATGTTATCTTTTAATGAGTCTCACACTAATAAGAAAGCATGTCAATAAATTTAAAAAAATGCTTGTTATATATTTAGAGAGGTATTTATTATAATTTATTGTATATAATTTTTAAATTGATAGATTTTATAAAATGTATTCATGGAATTTGAGCTACTTTCCTATAAATGTATATTGCTAATGTATTATATAAGTATAAAGACATTAATTCACAAGTATTTGACGTATCCTAATTTTTTCGTGAACATTTAATGGAAATAAATACCTTTCATTTAAACGTTACACATTTGCTCGCCTTTAGCCAACTTTGCCAAAATTTGAACGTGGTTAAGGAATACCTACATCAGCATGTAGGGAATTTTTTGCGGTTTGAACTTCGGTAGTACTGGTATGGTAAGGAGTTGGTCACTTTTGAAAAAAATTAATTTTTTCCTTTTCTTAGCGAGATAACACAAGTAAAGCCCTGGTGGTTTGTCTTTCGTGATCTGGAGGTTATTTCTCTTTAATAAGAAGAATGCAGACCCCTGTATCCATTATAGTCTGTTTTTCGTAGCTTACAGTTGGACTGGAATGATTAAGAATTAGGCAATTGTAATGATCCAGCTAATATTTACTCACGTTTTAGTCAGTCCTGTAGACAATTTTTCGCGGTTCGTAAGAAGAAACTGTCCCGACTCAGACATGGGTCACGTTCATCATTGAACTTAATTGGTCATCTTATTGACAAAAGGGACAAAATAAATATTTCTGTCACCATTCTAGCCCATTTCCCATGATTTTTACTTTGCCTGTAAGGATAGTTCATTGTAAAGACGATGGTCATTGAAACTATACCAATTATAATTCAGACTTCTGTCACCGTTGAGCAGAGTTTTGTGATAAGGAACTTTCGCCTACTCCATCAATAGTTAGGTTTACTGAGTTTTTCCTTTTCATCAAGGACCTTAGTCTATGACACTGCTGTTCAATTCTTGTTGTTTTGCTGAACTTTCAAAATTCCAAACTGAAATTTGGAACCCAGATCTCACTTTGTACTCCAGATCATACGGCTCAGATGATACTGAGATAGCTACAAACATTTATTTGTCAGAATAGAGTGAACAAACGCTGCAGAGTGAAGATTTCTGTTTACCGCAAGAACATAAAATGTTGTTTAGCATTACTCATTGAAATATTAAATGTTTACTATATGAGATAGTTATGTAATGCAATTTAATCATTTGAAAATCAGTAATCGGGGGAACAAGCCATGATTGAAGTAGTGAGTATTCATGGAGTTGGACACTGACGTCTGTCCATTATCTTCTCTTGTCATGGAAGATATATTATGTATATCATCATTAATCATAGTTGCATTGATGCTAAATGTTTCCTTGGATTATAAGTTTTTTAACGCGATAAAAGATTAGTGAGTGAGTCATTAAAAAGTATCTGAGAAGGGAAAGGATAAAATTTGGATAACTGAGGATTATCCCGTCTGGTTTTTGATATACGGTTATGTAGGAGCCACGAGCTGGACATTGTGATAACAAAATATGACACAATGATGTTATAGACACTTAGTATTTCCGGTCTCAAGATAAATGATGCTATTATTTCTCACACAAATGGGTCAATGGAAATGTGTTACCAAATGAGAGAAAAGCAAAAAGGAAAGTCATTTAGGTTCGTATACAAAAGTCTGTCACTCAGTGTAAACAAAGCATATTTCCAAATTGCTGATATGGCAGATTAGTCATCTCTCCATATATTCAGTATTTCTAAGTCAAAATTCGATGATTGAGGCGGTTTACTAAGGACTGAAACAAGAATGTACGAATAATTCGCATGATATAAGATTTATGAAAAACATGTCTATCACCATTGTAGAACATCCTTAGTTTAACAAGATTGGTATAATAACGTTTATCGATCCGACTCATAATAACGGAGATATTTTAAATTTCAAATTCCCACCCTTTTAACCAAACCTTTCTTCGTCCGAGTTAAGAAATATAATATTAAGTGATTATCGAGCATAGTATAAATCAAATAGGCATTTTCGAGTCACGATAGGAAAATCATAATTCAAGTTCTCATCACACCAAGTGTTTGCATTTAACTCATAATATATAAAAGTTCAGTGAAGACGATATTTGGTATTTAACATACGAAAAAAAAAGTGAGTCACATACGTGAAATACATACATAATTTTAAAAAAACCCAGAAATGAGTATTTAATCAATTAACAAAAATGAGTCTTTAATTCCTTCAAAAAATAATTTTCCGAAACCATCCACAGAATTCTTATTAGTTCTAAGAGAGTCGCTAAAAAATAGGCATGAAGTCTCTAAAAAATACCAGAACACTGTACTGCATAAGGATATATCTTCTATTCTTTAAATTCCTTCACCAACGTCTTTGTATTACAAGACTACAAAATTTGTAAAACTCTATTTTTTGCAGATTCTGCGTTAACGACTTTTTCCCAATAGAAATTTGCTATTTTATGTCAGGTAACACAAGTCGATAGACCAAATTGAAGGAAATATACTGTGTGCATTATTTGTAAAACCGGATATAGAGCGGATAACACTTTATTTATGCGTTAATAATATTTTGAGAAGTGAACAATTTGTGTAACTAGTTGCAGTATCACATATACATGGCATTCATGGGAGTGTCATCTCCATCCAATAAATTTTCATCAATACCAGCTGTTTATAATTGAGACTGGGAATTGTCTCCGGTCTTTTCTAATTGGCTCATTCCCTTTCTCCAGAACAAAAAAAAACAGAAAATAACGATTATCATTGAGGATCAGCACCCATTTTAGCCAAGTGGTGCATTGAAAAGTGTAAAACACTAAATTCATCAGTGGAATATGCCAAGCTCAGAATTTTTGTTTAAAGACTACGTTGATGACATATTAGCTTAATATTTATATTTCATGAATCGGAGTGGGATTATATCGGATAATATTGAAGATGGAGAAAAAAATGCAAAGAATAATATTTATTACAAATGGAATTTGCTACACGAGTATACAGTTTTACAATCCGACTCAAAATATTTCGATTCAACCATTAAAGAACTTCTTTAGTTTTACATGAAATTTTAGATAACGATTTTGATAACTGCCAAACAAAAACTGCGACCGCTAGGGTGATAACAGATAAATGTATTTATATGTAAATATATATATGGTGTTATTCTTTTTGGAGTTCTGGTCAATGTTGGTGAAAAAATCTTAGTTTATGCCTATATTTCGAGAATCTTTATTTTCTCTTCTTCAGGGCTGTAAAATTAAAGGTACTACTTTATAATATTGCACATTGTTATTAAACTAGAGTGTAAAAGGGGGTGCTTTTTCTATTATTACTTACCAAGACTAAAGATACTTAAAAACTATTACACATAACTATTGCACTTAGGACTAGGGTTATAGTAACCTCCCTTGTTTTGTTTACAATATATATATTTAAATGTTATTCATCATGTCCAGGCTAGGATTGATGGAGAGTTTAAAGAAATGTTTCGAACATTGTGTTATGAGTACAACCAAAAAATATAGCATCCACGGTTTATAAGAATAAAGTGTTCTCCAAAACGGTTATTCTTGTTTTTTTATCACTTATGGGTCGTTCAGAGTCTAGTGATATTGTATGGGCAGGTTTTAAGACAAATTTTGCATATGTCTGTCTGTGAAAATAAATCAAATTTAATTTGTGTCGTGTTGTTGAATAATTGCATGATGCCTCATAGCATTTTTAAATTTCGTAGGGTACTTTTTATTATGACAAATTGCTATCCCAGGGTGTTTGTACTTTGAGGATAGTTGCAATAAATTATATTTCCCTGCAAATGAGCACATTTTATGGCTCCTAATATGTTTTATATTCTTTTTAATTGAACTTCTACCCAGACGTTTTGCTAGTCCGAAACAATATGTTTAATTTTTTGTTTAATACAATAGAATGAGTCTTTCGAGCATTTTATTAATTAAAAAAAAATGAAACAAAACTTAACGTATTTGCCGAAGTTCGTGTTGATGCATGTTCCAAACAGGTTAGTCACGCTGCAGCTGGAATGCTAAGGAAGGTCTAGACTGGAGGATTTATGGCATAAACACATAACTCCAAATTTATGACTGCTCTATATATGTCCTTAATAGGTTCTACTCGTGTTTTGTCAGGACAAAGCAGTGGATACCTACTTGACAACTGTACAAATTAAACTACGAAAATTCATTAACCAATTTAAGTTGTTCAGTGATAAGAGTATTGTGATATTAAAAATAAATCAGGAAGAATGAGCCATTTTAACAAAAATGACCTCAACTATTTCATCAAAATATAGGTTATCTAGGTATATTACTAAATAGCATAATATGTCTTCC
The DNA here is from genome assembly GCA_019009955.1 of Riptortus pedestris. Taxonomy (NCBI): domain Eukaryota; kingdom Metazoa; phylum Arthropoda; class Insecta; order Hemiptera; family Alydidae; genus Riptortus; species Riptortus pedestris. Next base: position 82,661,807 of record CM032231.1, on the reverse strand, counting down.
GTAATCTTCAAAATCAATACGTATGGTACTTTCAGGATCCATTTAAGTAATTTTATTTGAAATATTTCTTTTAAATTATTTATGAGGCATTACAAAAGTACGCATATTGAATTTCACTCCTTAAAGCCCTATACTTGACGCCAGTAGCCATTCTGACTTCATTTGATTTTAAAGTGTCCGAATGTCTTCACTATTAATAGAACTTAGGAGTTGGTTTTGCCATTTTTTCAAGCTTGGCAGTTTTGGGCTATCTCAAGAATAGCGGATCGGATTGGATACTTTAATTTATTAGGTTGCCGAATTCAGAATGTTTAATTCTCTCCGGAAGGGAATGTCTACTTCGATGTCTGGTTTCTCTCTTGGAAAAAATATGATTTCATATTGGAGTTATGAAGGATTAAATTGAGCAACATTCTCGTAGTTACTGGGATTATATAGTTGTGTCATTTAATTTATTAATTTATGGTCCTAGAGGTGTTGGGTCAAGTAGCTCTCTAATTTTTTACTTTATTGTACAAAGAAAAAGAATTATTGTAATTGCAGTCACAATTTTGGTTTTCAGACATTAACGGATTTATCCTAAACATAATTTGAGGTCCATGTTTGCTATCTGTAAGTATATAACTCGACTAAAAAATGACTCGAGTCAAAAATGGCTAGTCGTCGATTGTAGAAATTTCATATTGTGTTGATGTAAAATTCAATTGTGCCCCTCCCCTTTTGATTGAAATTGACTAAGTGTGAAGGAAAGGGAGTGGAGGGAGGTTAAAGGAGGGTTAAAATATCTAAATGCAATTTCTCCTTGCTTCTTTGTGATATAGAAGATTTGAATAAGAAATGTTTGGTTTATATTAAAGTGTTCTGTACATTATGTTCTATGATATTTTTCGATGAGATGCATTGGAACGCTGATATTGGATTACATCCAAATTAAATCATTTTAAATGAAGTACTGGCAACAATTTGGTTTATTTATTCTATGTTGGTATTCTGGCAGGTGGAAGCAAATTCAATTTCAGGCATAGGCAAAATGGCCACACTTCGACAGTAACAATTTATTAAAGCTACAGCACTGTCGAGACTCTCTGAGACGAGTCTGGTCCTAAGGGCCATCAGGTCAACATCCAGGACGTTCGGGCACGGATGATGATGATGATGCACAGAATCGAAATAATCGCTTTAATAAATTGTTACTGTGAAACTATGACTATTTTTCTTCTTGTTGTTTATTTAGTTTAATTGGTTTTGAGGCTACGACCTCGTCACATTTTTATTACTGATCTCAGACTACACAATTATTAGAAATCTTGCATGACTATGGATATAATTATATTCTGACGAAGCTTATTTTATGGCATAATAACAAGCTCAGTCGTTTATGAGTGAGATTTCAGGTAGATCATTTAGAGGAGATTTAGTAAATAAACTAGCTAAGTAAAATGACTTCATCAGAGAAAATGAATAAACAACTAAAGCACAGATCAGATTAATCTATTCCCATGAAGGGGGTAATGAGATGGTGGAACATTAAACGCCAAGGCAACTTCAATTTTTTTTTTAACCCTCCATCAATGGCTGCGACTAATTATGCAGTTAGAGAGAGTATTTATGCTATAATTCGAATTTAATGGGCCTTTTTATTGTTTAGTGCGTTATTTCCTAGTTCTGAAAGATAGAACCTTATTTAGAAACAATTATTTTTTAAAGACTAAAAACCTTAATGTAGATCATGTCTATGATTTTTCATGCCTTTAAAACATACTCAATCTATTTGTGGCTGACGGAGAACCGATTTATCCACAATATATTTCAGTCGATGATTTTAAATGCTAATGAATTATTTTCATAATTTTTAATTCAGTAATATAGAATAGAAACATATTTTCAAAAAAACAAATTATATAGAAAGATAAGATGTATGTTTCCAAATTATATAAATAATAGAATAAGAAATTACGTATATATATATATATATATATATATATATATATATATATATATATATATATATAATTGTGTTGATGTTTTCGACCAGGTTATATTTATATATGGTGTTGTTATTCTTTTTGTAATTAACACAAACACTATCTGTTACACTCTAATAACAATGTGCTATATATATATATATATATATATATATATATATATATATATATATATATATTCACTGTCCAGTGATTTTACCTGCAGAAATCAATAGCTATGACTACATGTTGGTATTTTATTTTGCCAAATTTATTTGTCTATGTATGCATATTGTTAAAAAAAGTGTTATTTTTGTTGTATTTACTTTGTTTTCTCATGAATTACCAATGTTTTGGAACGTTTATCTGTTCATTAAGACATATTTATTGTCATCTACTTTATGCCGTTACTTTTGATTTGGACGGGTCATTAACCGCCTGCCACACGATATTCTATACAAAGACCATTGAAAATGAGGAAGAGTTTCCAAAGCTGCCTCTAAAAGAATAAAGGGTAATTTAATCTGAGGTGACCTACTTTTTCAAACACACTGAGGTCACTGACTATTGTATTACAGGCCACGGGGGAACCTGCTTTTTTTTACGCATCACTTGCGTGCCGGAGTCTTTAAAATATCCAATATTATTCACGCTTCGAATAACATTCTCCATCATGGCCTCAAGAGGACCTTAGGACCAATTGAAACCAGGTCTCCATCTCTCTAAGCCCTTGTTTCAACCAAATCCTCTCTAATCCTTGTCAGGGGTTCAACGCCGTCTATTCAATTCAACTCGGACTATTCTCCAACATAGCTCCCTCCAAATCCATGTTGTAGATCGGCTTTGCCTCCCTGATTAGCACATTTAACATACATATTTTTAAACATTTCAATTTTTACAGTATACACCATCTTGGTAATGGAATAAATGATGCCCTTATGGGCATTATCGATGCTTAAAAGGAATAGCATGTTAAAATCTAATAAAAAATAGATTTTATAACTCTTAACCTATACATCAGTTTGTTTGCCAATATATTATGATTTATCCAAAACTCCTTGACACGACGTTTGGATAAGTCCAAAACGTAACTATGCACCGAAAGCTGCAGGTTACCTTAAAACCCAACGTTCCAACGCTTCTTTGCTTTGCTGATAATTCACTGAATGATAAAAACGATCAACACCAAAGTCCCTTACAACTGAAACATTCAACACCTGATTTCAAGTTATAGTCATTTATGACTATTATGAAATTTGTTAAAAGATGCACTTTCAGGGCATTGTTACGTATTTGGACGACTTCGTTTCTTTCTATCGGATCTCTTCAGCAAGGCATGTGCTACACACGAACTTTCGCTCCAAATTTGAGATGAAAGGTTGTTTCTCAAAAGTTCGTATGACAAAGGAATAAAATCCAAATGTCCTGTAATATGAAAATTTGTTTGTATCATTTCCTATCTTCCATACAGGTACGAATTAACGAAAAAAGCCTATGCCTTCATAGATATTTATTCTAGGCTATAGAGCGTTTTCATGTCACTCCCGCCATCATCAGTGCCCTGCTGCAAGCAGGTTAAGCAGATTTTCCAGGTGCTGGTATGAAAAATTGGTAATCTCATCTCACGAAACATTTTCTATTTTTAATTAAAAATCCAATGAGGCAAAATGGAGGCCTGTTGAACGAAGGCTACGAACAAGAAAATACGAACAACTCTCTTAGTATTTGATTACGAAAATATGTATAGAGCAACTATATAATAATTTTAACAAGATTGGTCCTAATAACATTTTCCATTGGGCTCATAAAAATGGAAGTACTTTGAATTTTCGAATCCCTCTACCCTTAACCTCCGTTATTGCTGTTCCGATTTCAGCCATTACCAAACCTGAACAACAGAGTTGAACGAAACTGTTGAATATTCTATATTGCACAGATCAAAAAAACATTTTCAAGTAAAACCCCGAAAATATTATAATATCATACAACGTATTTCCAAGTAATTCACATAGTCACAGATTAGTGAAGAGAATATTTGCGGGAACAGACATATATATATATATAATATTTTAATAATAAAATTAATCAAGGAGAATTGTGTTTCTATAAATTCTGACCTTGTGCCTACCAGTGGTATTAGATTTTTCAAAATTGCGTGTGTAACCGAAAACTAAAGTAGTCCTTCTTGCCATTGAACGATCACTTTCTGCCAATAGAGCTGGTTTCTAAAGTTATCCCTGTACCATCCAGAAATCCTGGCATTCCTGGATTTCCGATTAATCGATCGTTTAATATAGACAGGCAGTTGGGTATTGATGATCATAACAGCATTTGGTTTTCAACTAAACAAACACAGAACCCGGCACCTGTTGCCCCAGAAATGTACCGGTTAGATCATTATCTTGATGCTCAATCCCTTCTCCGAAGAAAGGTGTACTTGGCTAGTCTTATTAAGAAACAGCCAAGCAAGCTAATGTGCGAGCTAAATGCAGGTGACTACTCGCTGTGGATCATACCTGATTATGTCATGTCCAAAACGGAGAAAATCATTCTCATCTCTACACACCCTGATTTTGTAATGTGTGGCACTGTGGTGATTTCACAGTAACCAAACTGTTGATTAACCATTGGTCTCAGACGTTACAAATAAGTAAAAGTTCGTGTGATTTTGATTAATAAATTGGCATAGGTTTATTTCCTACGGAAGTGCCATTTTTCGTTCTTTAATTTAGTTTGCATTTACTCCATGTTTGTGGCTAATTTTTTTTCTTATTTGAAGAAAATGGTTCTTCATTATTCCTAAGGAATTAGCATTCAAGTAGAGAAAATATACACAATTCGATAGTTTAATTTTAATTAACCAGTCCCAAAATAAGGAATAGGTTTCAAATAGGAATACATTTTTTAAGAGACTCTTACAGTCATAATATGCTCACAAGAGGGTTGTAACTTCGAAGTCAAAGTATGGAAGACAACAGAAGAGTTAATATCTAATTACTGTTGTACAGTATGTGACCACACACATGTGCCAAAATGACGAGAACGGTTGACTGTAAGGAATAACTGGAAAACCCATTGTTTGAATTGATACCAAAATATCACAAAAGCTGTAAAGCCAACAGGAATAAATAGTCAAGATTAAAGACAGATTTAAGAGAACATGGTGCATGCGTTTTATTTGAAATTATCCTTTCTCAGTTAGTACGGAGAATTTGTTCTATAGATATATGGTTTTGTATTTATTTAGGGTCATAGGTTAGTAGGCGTTGGTCTTAATCTCACATAGCAATCTAAGAGTGGAGAGTTCGATTCCCGCCTGGGCAATATGACTTTATTTAGAGACGAACTCATTAAATAAAATACTTAGTCACACCCTTCCTAGAAAAGGGTGGTAACCTGTAGATAACCCGTCCCAATTAGCCTTAGTTTCAAAAGGTGGACGCACATAGATAATTTAATTTAATATTTACTTAATAATAACTTATAATCATTTCTTATAATTCAGTATACAACGATAAAATATAATTTTTCTACAAAAATAAAGAAACATATCACTGAAGGATTGGTGTTAAAAGTTCTAAGTTTTAAAAAGTCCCTCTCTTTATTCCTATTTAATTTCTAATTTATATACTTAGTCTGGGAAATTGGAACATTAACGTTTAAACCTTTAAATATAAAATGGCATCATATTTTTCTAATGGATTTGGAAGACAAAAAATTAATTTCTACAAAAACTCATTCGAGAAATTTCTCACCGTGTTTTACTTCCTTAGCTATTAAACAACATTCGAAGCGAATTATAATAAGCTTTCTAAAAATCATATTTTTATAGAAAGTATAGCTTGCAAAATTCCAGAAAAAAAGTCTGATGATTCCAATGTCAACTGGCAGAATGCCACCAAAGTTGAAAGTTTAAAGCAAAACCGACATATGTTTATAAACTGCATTCATTAACAATGCTAAGTATATTCGGAGCCCCAAAAATGGATCTGACAATTGTTTTTGTATTATATTTGTAGAACAATTGTATAAGAGGTTTAAATATAATTTTGAGAGAGGGATCGTTTGAAGGGAAGTGGAAATATAGGTAAGGCAGTCTGCCAATTCTGCTGTGGAGCAGCAAATGGGTTTCCCAGTGCTACTATCGGCTGGTTCTAGTTGCCCGCATCTGATTCTGTCTGCCTGCCAAGGTCTTTTACTAGGCAAGCTAAAGCTGAACCCTATGACCCTTGGGGTAAAAGTCCATAAAAATGATCCTTTTTAATTAATAGTGCCATTGGAGATATTCCTAAAAGCCCGAGTTCCCTCTTGCTGGTATGACACCCAGCTGAACTCACCATGCGATCTCTATTTCTAAAGATAACATAGATTTTAGCAGATTCCCCTTAAGGGAAATCAGCTATTGAGGTCGTACTCATGACGCGATTTTAGAAAAAAAATTTCAAATGTCCATCGATCCTACTAAGGAGATGACAAAAATGAGGTCCGTTCAAAATTATATATATATATATATATATATATATATATATATATATATATATATATATATATATATATATGTCGCAACTTTTGTTTTATCCTAACCAAACTCGATATTTAAACGTTTTATGTAAAAAGACAGATCAGTGTTTAGAGGGGGGGGATTTCCGAAAATTCGAAATATCTATGTTACTATACGTCGGATCGAAAATTCGTATAGAATCAATGTTATTGCAAATTAAATATAAATATTGTTATATACATTTATTATCTATCTTGAGTATTAACCGAGGTAACGGACGGGAGTGAGTTTCCTGCCAAAAGCTATTTCGGGCGTTTCCGTAACTCTTCGGCACTCGTATGGAGATTTCCCTATTGTATAACTTTACGTTGGAAATCTGCGTAGTTTATGTAGCCCCTGCGTGACAGACTTTTTTGAATTCCGAACACCTCCCCTAAACCCTCCCTCCCCCCCCCCTCCCTGGTACGATATCAGATAGTAATGAAAATGGCCTTAAGAGTTGAATAAAATTGTTAAATCTGGAGTAAGGTATAAATAAAATTTACATGTTCAAGACAAGAGAGGAAAATCATAATTGACGATGTCATAGTGCTACGTATTTTCAAGTATCTCACACATTAAAAGTTCAATGGATACAATATTTAATAAAATAAAAAACGAATAACGCGGTTCATGATAAAACAGCTTACTGTTAATATACACGAGTAGGAGGGGGGGATTTGGAAATTCCCTCGCTCTAAACCCCCCCCCCCACACACACTCTACCACTGGTCCGATTTCAGCCACTAACGATCTTGATCCTTGTTTGTATAATACCATATTCAGTAACGATCATACAAAAATTGCGGCCGCTAGGGCGTTAACAGAAAACAAACACAGATATATACACAAAGCTGATTTCCCTTAGGGCTAGAAATCGGCAGGCCCCACCCCGATTAACCGTTGTAGTTTCACGAGTATGATATTAAACAAAGAAACCTTTGTATTTAACCATTATAATTTCAAATTACGACAAATGTTTATTTTTATTATATATATCCCTACCTTGGAGCTCTTGAATCTCCATTTACAAGATTGAAACTGGTATTAAAATTTAATGTGTACAACACAATTAAAAATTATTGTATTTGAAATAAATAAATATATGCTGACTTAAAAAAATTGAAAATAATACCTGATTAACACGTAGGTACATTGTGAGTTATTTATAACTTTTTTATTTTTTATATCTTCTTTGGAGCTTATGTTAGCGAAATGCGTTAAGGCGTTGATGTTAATGACTTGGTACACTGTTTTGCAATAGGACCGTGGGCAATAGGAATTTATTTAGCGACAATCTATTTAGTCCCACTCCTCCCTGCATGGTGAACATTTGTTACTAGTGATTTAGTTGCAAAGTCTACAGAATTCCTTTTATATAAGCGGCTTTTAAAAATATAGTCATCATTAATAACTGGCGACGGAGTGACTTTCACTATCTCCATAACTATTCGAGGAGAGCGATTAACTCACCTTCAGCTGGGAACGAGTTGTTGCTGAGAGAGTTCCTTTTCTGTCAGTCAGTCAGTGGGACAAGGTCCTGGGTTTCCCACATCCCGGGACGATCCCTGTGGGAGATTCGTAGGAACCGCCTGTGGAAGGGCTTGGAGAGGATTAGCCGCTGGTTCGTGGAAGGCATATGATGGGATTATCTGGGACCTGGTGTACACCGTCAGCATCTGGGTCATGGGCCTACTCCCCTTTCACAACTCTTTTCATTGCGTTAATTACTTTAACGTAAATGTTTACGAAACGCCTGGTGACGGGCGTGTTCTCACTAATTCATTAGCCGATGATGAGTTTCACAACTGGATAATAATAACCTTTTTAGCAGATTTCCCTTAAGGGAAATCAACTATTGAGGTTGCACTCATGACGTGATTTTCAAAAATTCCCCTAATTGTCCATCGATCCTAACCAGGAGATGACGAAAATGAGATCCGTTGAAAAATTATATATGTCAGTAAACTCTCTAGTGGTCGAAATGTTTGTTTGAACATTACCAATTCGATATTTAAACGTTTTATGTAAAACTAGAAAGCAAGTTCGTTAATGGCTGAAGTCCGACCAATAGGAGGGGGTTTAGAGGGGGAATTTCGAAGCTTCTTAATATCTCCGTTATCATACGTCAGATCGAAAAATGGTATAGAATCAATCTTATTGCAAGAATAATGTTCAATAAATGTCGTTATGTACAATTTTTCACTCTCTTGATTATTTACAGAGATATTTTCTTTTTTTTAGTTTTCGGCCCTCAGTAAACCCCTACTCCTACTCATGTCATATTAACAATAATCTGTTATATTATGAAGCACTTTAATTTAAGTCTAAATATCAAATCTTGTTTTAATTGAGCTTCTACGTCTTGAGATAAATGCAAATATCTGACGCACATGGGAAATCTGCTTAGTTTATGCGTGACTAACTTTATTTCTTATAGCAGTAGTAAAATAAAGTTAACGTCTAATATTGTTTATAGATATTTAATTTGGACTAATAAGAAAATCAATTGTGGAAATATATCAAGGCGTTGGCACCAAAAACATAGTTTAATAATACTCTACTTCTATTGCGTATGAATAAAATAACCTGAAACATTTTATCTTGGTCCTTGGAATAAACATGGATTATTCAGCTGAGAGTCGCACAAGCTATCCTTAAGCTACGTCCATTTGACACCTATATGTGCATAAAGAATGCAGAGGCTGCGTAAATTAAGCAGATTCTCACGTACTGGATATGCTAACTAAATTGGCTCTATAAAACTCTTTTGATCCGACTGATAACAACGGAGATATTTTAAATTTTCGGATTCTCCTAAACTCCTCTCGTATACCTTCTCCGATTTCAGGCTATTACGAATATGATCTTTAGTGGTAACTGAAACGGTTAAATATCAGATCAAATTATCATTTTCAAGATTACGAATTAAAATCTTAATTGATGATGTCAGCACACAAAATATTTGAAAGTATCTCATAGAGTAAGGATCAGTTGAAAACAATATTTGGTATTTAAGCTAGGAATAAGACTTTTCATAATATATTCGATTAATGTTGATTTGCGATGACTAATAGTGGGGATTTACTGAAGGCTGATGTTTAAAAAATGGAATCAAACAAATGGACAAAACGTATATATTAACAAAATTTATAGGACATTACATTTGCGATTAGATTGGATATATACAATTTTTAGATCCGACTTACAATAGCGGAGATATATTGAATTTTCAAAATTCTCCTCCCTAAACTCTCCACCTCCTAGTACAATTTTAGAATTTAACGAACTTGATCTTCAGACTTGCATGAAACGTTTAGATGTCGAGCTTGATAACAATATATCAATCGAGCCAGTCACGTACGGGCTGCGTATACTCAGCAGATTTCCCAAGTGTTGGATCACTTCTTCACTCACAAGTGTTTGATCACGTCTTACCACATTTTTATGTGAAAAACCACTGAGTAGAAGTATTAAAGGCTGAAAACAATAATGTTCAAAAACTCGCGTATTACTTGAGTAATGGAAAATTGCAAAGAACAATAATTTTGGAAAGAACAATAGTTTTGGTTCTCTAACATTTTACGATCGGATTCATCATAACGGAGATATTTGGAATTTTCGAATTCTCCACCCCGCTCTAAACCCCCACTATTCCATTTCAAATTTCAGCCAAGAACAAAAATGATCTTTAGTGTTGAAAAAACGGCGAAAAATATCGAGTATGGTATAGATTAAATAAACATTTACAAGGCAAGAACGTAAAAGCACAATCAATGGCGTTATCACACAACAAATTTTCATGTACCTCAAACATGAAAATTCTCTTGAAAACGATATTTAATGTTTAATCTTAAAAATTATTTGTTTCACAGTATAACAGCTTAATGTTAAAATGATATGAGTAGGAGTTGGGGAATACTGTTAAGTAAATATGTTAATAGATTCCAGATGTCAAAACATATAGCATACAGTGTTCACGTGTTAAATGAGGTTATATTTTACTTATAACATATGTGAATCCGTGTAAATGTTAAAGAAATAAAACCTGTCACTAATAAAAACATCTCGGTTAATATTCTTATTAGCGAAAATCTTTCGAATTCATCGAAAATCGCGTTATGAGTACAACTCAAATGATGATTTCCTTTATGGGAGTTCTATTAAAATTTATACCGCAATATTTATAGATAATGCCGTTTCCAACAAACTTAACTAAACACACAAAATAATACTAACGTCATATTAAACATACATATGTATGTATATTCCGTATGAATAAGCAAATTTTATAGAATTATAAATAATGACTAAACTACAGTATATATTAGCGCGTGTGTATATATTTGAACGGGTCTCATTTTAGCAGCTTTTTTGTTATTCCGGAAGACATGGTCATTAACGATTTTTTTTTTCGATAGTCGCCAGTTTTGCTAAAATTCAAACACACCATTTGGCCTACGTTTCGGTCAAATTTATACGTTTAGGAAAAATAAAAACAAATTCATTACGAAGTAAATGATTTCATTCGGAAAATGATCAAATGCCGTGACTTAAAATGCGCTAACTGTGAGATCTTTGCAGAGACTTACTGCTGACTATTCAGGGAACGGGGGGCATTTCCCTGAAAGCTTTTAGCCCAAAGCATATTTCATCCGGCAATCCGTTTTTCTGCTTCAATAGGAAGAAAAATTGTCTTTCAAGCTTGTTTTTGGAAAACATCCCTTGTCAATAGAAAACAAATTAACATTAAAAAAATTATTTACTTATTCATAACCATAAATCTATCACATTTGTATAAAATAGAATCGTTATTTCACATTAAAGATGTGGGAAGGATTCCATATAAAACCATTATGGTTTAATATAGGAACTGGTCCAATTTTGCTTTACTTGTTTTTCAAGTCCTTTTAGTAAGGACTAAAAATAATTTGATAATTCTTTCTTACATATCTATTAATGACATTAAACATTATAACTAATTTAATTATTATACTGGAACAATTAAATATTTCTCGTTTTCAACGCTTTTGGCAGACTCTTAAGAGAACTAAGCCCCGGAGATACTAATTAAGTTTTAACAATTTTTGTCCAAAGCCTAGACAATAAGCCTGACACGCATTTCCTACGTAAATTAAAAAGATTTCGCATAAGTTGGAATGACACTGATGATGCACTCTGATAATCTATTCGCTATTTATGGTACAGTTTCTTTAAATGAAAATAAAATGTTTAAATAAAGAGTAAAAGTCCTTCACGCAGGGCTGCGTAAACTAAGCAGATTTCCCACTTGCTGGAATGACACACTTAAAACCTCATCTATGTTTCTGGTAATAACAAGCATACGAAAACGTAAACAGAAATCGAAATATATGCCTAAAATAAGAATTTTAGTGACTTTCATAAGAAAGTATAAATCAAATGATTATGAAGTGGGAGTTAAACGAAGTTTTAAAATTAAATATATCGTTTAGTAATAAATATAGACAAAAAGGTGTGTAAAATATTAATCATAGAAAACTGAACTTTAACAAGATTGGTTCTATAACAGTTTTTGATTCGATATATAATAACGTAGATTTTTAGATTTCCACTACACTAAACTCCCCTATTTCTTGGCCGATTTCGTCCAATAACTGATGAGATATTTATTTTTGAAACGGCAAACCACTGAGTATTGGTCCAAAAATCATTCCCGAGTCAAGAATTTAAATTCTAAGTTGCTGAAGTCATCACACAACCTATTTGCGTGTATCTCACATTACAAAAGTGTGTTTAAAAAAAAAATATTTGGTATTTAAGTTGGGAATAAGACGTTTCAATGAATATTAGCATTTTGCTAACGTGTAGAACTTAAAATCTTAAGTGATGAAATCATATTGAACATAATTGAAGATATTTCAAATAGTTAAATTTTAATGAAAACAATATTTTGCATCTCAGCTTTGAATGAAATGTATATATCAGTTGAATGTTAATATGAAATGAATGTAAGTTGGGGTTTACTAAAGACTGAAAACTAAAAAAAAAAATTAAAAGTATCTCGGTTAATATTCAAGATAGAGAAAAATGCATGGAATAAAATCAGTAGAAAGTAAATTTGCAAAAAGTTTGGTTATGTACAATGTTCCACGATTCCAGCCATTATATATCTTTATATATATCATATTATTTATTAAAAACCACGTATAATCTCGCGAGCTAAAAATAAACTTTAATTTAAGCTGCATACATATGAAATATCAACCAAAACAAAATAAAATTGAGTGTTTTGTATAAAATATCTCATGAAATTAATATACCCATTTGAATAGGCCGATAAGGGGCTGTCCTGATATGGGGCAGCTGATTTTATTTGTTTGCGTTCGGCTTCACTTAATTTATTTAATAGTGCAACACAACATTGGCGATCAACCCTTTCACAGATCAGCTTTGTCAGCTGTTATAAACAGAATTACATTAAAAGAATAAGAATAAATGAATACAAAAAAAAAGTATAAATAAAATAGGGGGGGGGACCTTAATAAAAACAAATTTGGAAATAAAAAGAAAACTAACAGAAAAAACAAAGTGTTAGAACATAAAAAAGGGCTACAAATTAAGATTAACCCAGAATTAAGATTAAACCCAGAACAATAAACTAAAAACTATTAGAACCACCATCCGTCCATGGGAATATTCGACAAGAGACAACAGAAGAGATGAAGTTCTATTAGGAAGACTCCGAATTGGGCACACACGACTTACGGATGGTTATCTTATGACAAAAGATCAACCCCCGATTTGTGAGAAATGTAACACAGAACTGACTATATATCACATATTAATGGAATGCCATAAGTATACACATATTAGAAACAAATACAATATCTCCAATAGTACGGGGTGTACAGAAAGTTCTAAGCCTGGTGTACTTATGATACCTCAGCTGTCAAGGTTGTTTTGGAAGGTTTTGACAACAATTTTTTTTTTGACCGGGTTACAGATGTTGGAAAAAGCGGTGGAATAAGTGCGTTGCTGTTGAGGGGGACTATATTGAAAAATAAAAATATGTAAGCTGAAATCAGGCTTAGAACTTCCTGTACACCCGGTATAGAAGTGGCCCTTGGAGATGACCCGAAAGAACTCCATAAATTGATTAATTTTGTAAAAAACACGAGTTTATACAAAGAAATTTAAAGTGCAATGGTTTGTATCCTCGTTTATATTGTTTAAATGGCGATATGGATGAGGATACCAAAATGTGAATTATAAATATTTCAGGGCGATGATAACCTGATAGTTTTTCGCCCTTAAACCCTATACAACAACAACAACAAATTAAGATTAGGTAAATATAAATATTATTCAGACTTTTAGCAGACTTCCCTATCTCCCCTATTGGGGTTGTACTCATCACGAGGTTTTAGAAAAAATCTTTTAATCACTGCCAACCGTGACCGGGGAATAGGTGGAATTTTGTAATTGGCAGTATCTCCTGTATTGTACGTCGGATATAGAAGTGATCATATTGCAAATGTAATTGCCTACCAATGTTGTTATGTACTAATTTTCTCTATCATGAATATTAACCGAGATAGTTGCGTACTTTTTTAGTTCCCAGCCATTAGTAAACCCCCACTCCTGCTTATATTAAAAATAAGCTGTTATGTCATGAACAATTTTATTCTTGGCTTAAATTACAAATATTGTTTTCATTGAACTTTTTTCATGAAAATCTTATTGTGGTGAGGTCTTGAATTAACATTTTACTTTCGTGTGTCGAAACTGTATTTTGATCTATACCATACTCGATATTAAACCTTTTCAGACAACACTAAGGAACATATTTGTTATTGTCTGAAGTTGGACAAGGTATAGAGGGGTGGGATGACGAAAATTTATATAACTTCGTTCTTATGAGTCGGATCGTAAAAAGGTTATAGAAACTATCTTGTTCAACTATTAATGGTATCCAAATTTTGTTTTATGTATTTTATCGTAATCGAAGTATTAATACTTCATTGTCAGCATTGAGTGACTCCTCCTTCCCTCCACCCCTTCTACTCATCGTTTTTTTTAAGTAGAAGTAGAGAATATGAGGTGAGATCAGATCACCAGTGTGTCATACCAATACGTGGGAAATCTGCTATGTTTACGCAGCCCCTGCGTGGCGGAAATTTTAGGCTTCACTTAAACTGTGTTAGCCCATTGTGTTGCTGATTTGAGCTTAGATTCATCAAGGAGCTCTACCGCCATTCCCATATGGAATGCAGGTAACGGTCAGTGTTGCCGACCTAACACTATTGATATTCGAGAGGTGGGCAACCTGTCTGCCGGAAACACGCCCTCATACATCTCAAGAAGAAACTATTAACGTCAACACTGATTCAACCCTTACTACCAAGAGAACTCTCTATACTCTCTCTTCATCATATCAGAAGGAATGAGTGCGGTTATATCAAACCTATGTACTTCAGTTTTATCAGATTTCCCTTAAGGGTAAATAAGCTATTGAAGTCATACTCATGTCCCGATTTTCGAAATTTTTCTTCAAACGTCCATCGATCCTACCTAGTATATGACGAAAATGAAGTCCGTTCAAAATTGTATATATATATATATATATATATATATATATATTTGTCTGTACCGCTCTAGCGGTCGCAATTATTGTTTAATCGTTACCAAACTCGATATTTAGTCGTTTTATGTAAAAATAAAGATCAAGTTCGTTAACGGCTGATATGGGGAGGATTTTCGAAAATTTGAAATGTCTCTGTTACTATACGTCGGATGGAAAAATTGTATAGAAACAGTATTATTGCAAATTTAATTTACTATAAATATTAATCTACACATATTTCCCGTATGAGTATTAATTGAGATATTTGGATATTATAGTTTTACCTCCAGTAAACCCCCACTCCTGCTAGTGTCTTATTAATAATAAGCTGATATATCATGAACCACTTTATTAAAAGGTGAAATATGGAATATTGCTTTCATTGAACTTTTACTTTTTGAGATATACGCAAATACGTACTGTTGACCCCCCCCCCTTCTTTTGTTCTTGGATTACTAAAATTTAAGTAATTGAGATTAAAATTATTCTGATTCATTAAAATATACAGCATTAGCTTTAGTAAATAGTTTTCAGTAAATTGAATGTATTATATTCAGATATATTTCGTTAACGGTTTTTTCCGGTCTAGAATTCAGGTTGGCAGGCCTGTTTGTTTACAAATCAGACGCTTTCCGTTCTAGAGTTATTAACTTGTAACTGAAAGATTTCTCATTACCGTTTGTATTTATTCACTTAATATTTGCGGTGGTGTTACCAGTATGTACGTTTTTTCACTTCTTGATTATTAGCATTCTTTAATTTCTTTAGATTTCTTTAATTTTCGGCCTTTAGTAACCCCCCTCCCCCTCCTACTCATGTCATATTAACAATAAGCTGTTTTGTCATGAAGCACTTTTGTTGAAGCCTAAATACCAAATATAGTTCTCATTGAACTTTTACGTTTTCAGATATATGCAAATACTCGATACACGTGGAAAATCTGTTTAGTTAACTCAACCCCTTCGTGACGGACTTAACTCTTTAACCTACCCTTATTATTAATTTGTTAAAAACCTTTTAATTTAATCCAAGAAAATTTTATAATTAGGATTAATATTTCTCCATCTAAATATGATGGACGTTAACGGACATACCACCCACCACTATAAAGACCATCTTCCTTCTGTAACGGCTTATTAGCATCAATTGGTTTAATCTTTTAATCATCTAGAACAATGTTTCTTTTGCTTCTCACTATTTAGAAGGATTATGAAATCGTTACCAGTGATTCCTTATTAACTATACTTAGATATCTCATATCAACTGAAATTTTAGCATAGTAATTTAGCATAGTTTTAGCAGATTTCCCACAAGGGAAATGAGCTATTCATAACGGAAAACATTTTGAAATGAATCGTTGATCCAACCTAGATGATGAAAATGAAGTCCGTTCAAAATTATATACATGTATTTGTCTGGCAACGCTCTAGCGTTCGCAATTTTTGTTTGATCCTTACCAAACTCTATATATATAATCGTACAAAACAAGGATAAAGTTCATAAACGGTCGAAATGAGATAGGGGATCGGGGATTTAGAGTGAGGATTGAAAGTGGCTCCATTATTACATGTCGAATTAAAAAATAGGAAGTACTAATCTTGTTGTAAATTTGATGTTATATAAATATTGTTATATGACCATTTTCTTCCGAGATATTTTTCAATTTTCAGCCTGAGTAATTCATCTCATATGTACAATAAACTGAGATATTATGAATAATCTTATTTCTAGCTTAAATGCCAAACATGGTATCCGACAATCCTTTACTTTGAGAGTTGTAGTATTTACAGGCTACACCTGGTAATTGATCTCTTGAATAGACAAACCTGATTTTCACAGGACCATAAAAGTGGATAAGAGGGTTGTAAGGACATTCAGTGGTTTCCTATTGCCTTCTGCATCAGACCATCCAGCAATAAAGGCATTATGAGAAAAAGTCCATTCACTCCAATAAGAAATGAGTGGAGAAAATTCTATTCTTGGCCAGAGTTGTCGGATAGCCATCCCTCGGTTGCCTGTAGCCTGCATAAGCTGACTAATGATAGGGATTAGGCCGTTTGAGTTTGTAGACTACAATGTCAATCTACCATACTACTGACTTGTTGTAAGCGGGAATTTAGTCAAGGAGGGGAACTACGAGAGATATATGACAAATATGTTGTGTGTGCTGTCATGAATCAATGAAAGGCAATAAAAAAGAGAGAGAGATTTGCAGGCCTCTCAAACACTTTTTATTGTTTTAAAGCAACAATTATCGATGAAGATTATATATTTTTGAGCGCGCTTGAAATGAGGGGGGTCATACCTGTCCTATCATTCCTGCAAGGGGAAATCTTCTTAGTTTACGCAAAACCTGGGTGACGGACTTTCTTTCCATTAACAATTGTATTTTTGGGTACATATAACATGATTATTTTTCTTGAGAAATTACCCTGTATGTTTAGCATTGCAATACCCAGGAGGGACGAACCGTTTGCAATAAAATAATAAAGAGGTTTTGGTGAGACCCGAAAATCATTTTTATTGCCTGGAACAAAATTTCCACATTTATCTCCTGCCTTAAGTTAACTTGTTTGTTTAGGTATTTATATTTTGGGACAATTCATTCAATTAAGCAAGTACCATGACCTTTTATAATTTGATCTCTAATTCTATATGAACGAGTCCATTATCCTTCGCTATATCCTCGGTGCTGTGCACACGCAAAACTCCCGGTTGGCGAATGGTATTTGCGTGCTCACAAAGATAACTTCTAATTCCATTTAGGCTATCTACACCCGCACTTGCAGTTGGTTTTCCAGCTAATTCTGAATAATTATTTAATTTGTTTAATACGCTACGAAAATGGAGGTATGACAAGGATAATTGTTTTTTTTTTTAAAGGAATTAATTTTGCAAGAGTAGGGGAAAATATACACGTACTTACGTGCATTACTGTCCTCAGAGGACATGGGCCACTGTGTTCAGTACTGCCCACCCATCTTCGTGGTTCCCAGCCTGACTTATCTAATAACTAATCCCAAATTTGCAATAACTTCGTTATTCTGAGGTGGATTAAAAACTTGAATAAAACCGATCTTGTTGATATCCTATTAATAACATTTCTTTTTTTTTCTCTATCTTAAATATTAAACTACATATTTACTCAGACATTGGGTGACGAAGTTTTTATTAGCAGATTTCTCTTAAGGGAAATCAGCTATTGAGGTTGTACTCATGACGGAATTTTCGAAATTTTTCTTCAAATGTCCATCGATCCTACCAAGTAGATGACGAAAATGAGGTCCGTTCAAAACTGTATATATGAGTATATATCTATCTATCTATATATTTGTCTGTTACCGCTCTAGCGTTCGCAATTTTTGTTTAATCGTTACCAAACCCGATATTTAGTCGTTTTTTGTAAAAAGAAAGATCAAGTTCGTTAACGGCTGAAATCGGACCAGTGGGAGTGGGTGGTTTAGAGGGGAAATTCTAAATATCTTCGTTATTATGAGTCTGGTCGAAAAATTGTAAAGAACTAATCATATTGCAAATTAAATTTACTATAAATATTGTCATATACATTTTTTCTCTATCTTGAATATCAACCGAGATATTTGCATTTTTATTAAATCCTAACGGACGAGTTACTTTCCCGCCAAAAGCTAGTTCGGCCGTGTCTTTCACTGGCTCGGCTCTCGTGAAATTTTTCTATTGTAAAACTTCACGTGGGAAATCTACTTAGTTTACGCAGCCTCTGCATGACGGACTTTTAAGTTAGTACCTGTTTGGAACACTTAATCATTAAATAGTCTGTAGACTCAGAATGTGCGCCACCTGAATTAATTTCCCTAAAGGGGTATATATATATATATGTCCTTTCTAACTCTCTATAGGTCGTAATTTATCGTAATTACAGGGGGGCTAGAATACTCCAAATATCTCCGTCTTTATACGCCGGGTCGAAAAATTGTATGGAATCAATCTTATTAAACATTCTATTGCCAATAAAAGCTGTTATGCCTATTAACTGAAATATTTGTATTGTTTAGCTTTCAGTAAACCGCCGCTAGTATTCATGTCATATTATCAATAAGCATTTATATCACTCTATTCGAAAGCTTAAATATCAAATTTTGTTTTCAACTGAGCTCTACTAAAGGAGACTCATGAAAATAATTTTTGTTAAAATCAGTTCGTATTTTACGATCTCAACTGGAAAATGTATATTTGATCTATGCCATACTCACATAAGCGTTTCACACAAAACTTAAGATTATATTTGTTAGTTCCTGAATCGGTCCTGGAATTGGGGGGTGGGTAAAATTTCAAAATAGAAAATATATGTTGACATGAGATAAGTAGTTTGTCGTACCAATAAGTGGGAACCCCTGCATACGGGCATCTATATGCTTCATATTTCTGGTTACACCTGATTTTTTAATGTTACGCCATATATCAGAATTTCACTTGGCGAGTTACGAAACACGCAAATCAGATGGCACTGGGTCGTCCAAAAAAAGGATAGCAATATGCTAATGGGCACAGGAGAGGAGTGAGTATGTAGATCGGACAAGGTCAATCACACCCACATGTGTTCCTCACTGACGGCTTATAGTAAACATTACTGTTTCCCCTTGCTTGTTCCTGCTCATTCACAAGTAAGCAATCCATTGAGTTGTCCTCTCTCCGTTACTTCTAAAAATAAGACTTGGATACAATAGCACAACGGCAAGTGATAAAGGGATCCGTTAATCGCGTTATCATTCAAGTCAATATTTATCAGTGTTTAATTGGTGATAATATATGTAAACAAGTTTGATGCATCCCCCACAACTCATGCACCTACATTGTACGTTTGGTAAGTGGTAATTTAACTATAGTAGAAATTACTCATTTTCTTCCTCAATACAACTATAAAGTTG
This sequence comes from Riptortus pedestris, assembly GCA_019009955.1. Classification (NCBI taxonomy): domain Eukaryota; kingdom Metazoa; phylum Arthropoda; class Insecta; order Hemiptera; family Alydidae; genus Riptortus; species Riptortus pedestris. The sequence continues at coordinate 82,641,791 of CM032231.1, read as the reverse complement.
ACAGAAGAAAAAATATAAATGTATCTATTTATTTTTCTCGTGACGTTGTAAACCTTAGATTTATTTAGCCGTTCCCGAGAGGGACTCGAGCGATTCGCGTTTCAGAGTTTTATGCAGTCAGTGATCAACTCGACGTACAACACTCGTTAACCAAAGAGGACTTGAAATGAGTTGGCTGAAGTCAACGGGATCTAGGAGAGTGATCTCCATACTAATGGACTATCAGATTGATTGGCTCACTCGACTCCCGCTAATCCACAGCCGCCGCGTCTCTAGCGCTCTTTAGTACAGAACCGGTGAACTAATTCCACGGTAACCCATTCAAGTATGCTACATGCTACTTGACTAAAGTGATTTCTCTGGAATATGCTGGATGGTAGAGAAACCAATTGATAAAGATCAATAAGAAGGTCAAGTCCTCTACTGTTTTTTAATATTATGCAGAGTGCACTTTCGGAGTCAACGCTCCATCCTCAGTGCCTGCTGACAAACACAAACCATGAGTTAATTTAACATTCACAGCATGGCCAAAGGCAAAATAAACAACAGTCATAAAAACAAACACAATTAATTAATTCTTAAAACTAGTCAACTAATAAAAATGTAAAATCTAATCACTAGTAAAAATTAAAGCCAAAACAATAAAAAACCTAATAACAAGTCAAATAATAAAAGCAAACAACGATAAGCATATGTCAAAAATTATAAATAAAATTAAAAACTAAAAAAACTACCTAAATTTCAGTTCTAGTGATTAGATTTTATATTTTTATTAGTTGACTAGTTTTAAGAATTAACATTGTTTTTACTATTTATATTGTGTTTGTTTTTATGACTGTTGTTTATTTTGCCTTTGGCCATGCTGTGAATGTTAAATTAACTCGAGGTTTGTGTTTGTCAGCTGGCACTGAGGATTGAGCGTTGACTCCGAAAGTGCACTCTGCATAATATTAAAAAACAGTAGAGGACTTGGCCTTCTTATTGATCCTCATCAAAGTGATTTCTAGTCGGACTCTACCACTGACTATGTCCCTATTTCTCATAGGTAGGAAGTATTTACACATTTCGAAAATCGCGTCACGAGTACACCGGAATGTCTTATTTCTGTCAAGGAAAACACATTCATTAGATGGACTACACGGCAGTTTGAAATTTCCACATATTTTTTGAACAAACTAATATAATATACGTATAAAGTTTGTACACAGTGAGATCAAGGATTTCGCAAATAAATAACAAGTCCTAAGATATTTTTGTACAACATCGCCTTACCTTAAGAAATCTCAGGAATGCGTTAAAATCTCCCAAAAGTTATAGAAAAATTATATTTATGTCAATTATGGTCTAATTTTCCTTAAGAAAAATCATCTATTGAATTTGTCTTCAAGACACGGTTTTTGAACGAGATCCTAGATAGAAGATGGTGGAAGTGAGGTTCATGCAAAATTATTAAGGCTCAAGTGGTGCCATTTTTTATTGGGTCATTTCCAAACTCTTTACTTTAATACAATATTACATGTGAAATTGTGGATCAAGTTCTTTAATACCTAAAATCGGATCAAAGAAATAATAATCACCAATCATATCAATAAAAACATCTTAAAATTATTGCTGTATTTGTTTTCTGTAATTTAAATATTATATTTGTTATTTGTAAGTTTCCGGTCTCGGCCATGAGAAATTCCACATTACTACTGATCCAATTTCCCATTTCTCCGCTTCAGGTTTCAAGTGCTAATTATTTTGAGGTGCTCATTGATAGGGAACGAAAATAGAACAGGGGGCTCGGGTTGGCTTAGAGTGGTGGGTTCGAATCCCCCTCTGGGCAGTGGAAATTTATTCAATGACGGCCTCATTAAATAAACTCCTTAGGCCCACCCTGGCTATAAAAGGATGGTAACCTGTAGATAACCCGTCCTGATTAGCCTAGTTGCATAAAGTGGACGTAAAATGAAAAAAAAGAGAATAGAACATAAAGATCACGTCATCGAGGGCCATGTGACAAACTGTAATATCGTCCGCATTTCATTCCTGTCCGTGAGAAATCTGTATCGGCTACATCGATGCCCCTTCGTGACGGAGCTGAGGATCTTAAGCGAATAGTTCCATAGTTGGTAGAAACAGTCTTGAGAGTCTTTGCCAATCGATAATACTCCAATTTAGGGTTGCCTCCCCCTTAACGAGTACACCCCTAACATGTCTATTTATTTCCCTCGTCCTCTCCTGTCTCCACTTCCCTTAACAGCCGAATCTTGTACTGCGCCAAGAACTTCCACTGCGGACTACTGCCTGCTCCAACTTGGATGGAAAGAAGAAATACTCTTCAGTAGAATGACATTTGGAAACCTTAAGGGAAATCTCCTATTGACACTTTTAAATTCCTTAAAGTGATCTTCAGTGATGCGTGAAAAGAATAAATACCGAGTATTAAACACATACATCACGAATCTACTTGCTAAACCTGTATTGGCAACTTTTATGCACTTTTACCACCAACATTTAAAACCATGTTTCTAAATTTCATTAAAATACATCTACATTGGTCGCATATCAACAGGTCAATGATTAAGAAGCTTTAAAAAGCCAATGTTAATAATCTTTATTCTGATAATGTTATTAACTAGCCTATTGCAATTAATTGGGGATGTATCACAGATACTTATTCAAGTGTGCATATATATATATATATATATATATATATATATATATATATATATATATATATATAATTCTACTGTACGTGTGTATGTCACTGAACTCCTCCCAAAACGGCTGGACCGATTTGAATGAATTTTTTTGTACGCGTTTGTGTGACGCCCTGGACGGTTTAGATGCACAAATAACCCAAAAGATGGAGCAGGAGTGGGGGTCGTAAGGGAGGCCTACAATTGAAAATAGCGACATGTCGTTTCCTTGTGGGTTTTCGACAAATATGCAGAGTATAAAAGTTGTTTATTTTGTTATTTTCGAGTCTTTTGTTATATTCACTTTTGTCGCATAAGAAAGTATAAACGAGATATATAAAGTAGCGTTTGTTTTAAACATAATATCCTAATCGCTTGAAATTTCATGCAGGACAACGTCCGCCTGGTCCGTTGGTATATATATATATATATATATATATATATATATATATATATATTTATATATATATATATATATATATAACTTAATAATATTTAAAATCTCCTGTCACGATGTTTGTCCCGCGATGGACTCCTAAACTACTTAACCGATTTTAAATTAAATTGGCACACCGTGAGCAGTCTGGTCCAACTTGAGAGATAGGCTATATTAATTTTCTCTGAGACGAACAGGAGTGGGGGTTATAAGGGAGGCCTGAAATTAAAAGTCGCGATATTTCGTTTTCTATTGGTTTTTTCGCAAATATGCACATAACAAAAGTTGTTTATTTTGTTATTTAGAGTAACTTTTGTCATAAACACTTTCATCGTATTCCGAAGTTTAAATGAGTTATACGCTTATGACTATAGCGGGAGTCAACAATATTATTTGGGACAAAAGACCCAACCGAAATAAATAAAACTCCGTATGTGTATTGGCACTAACGCTTTCATTATAAGAAACCATACCAACATTTCTAGGGACGGGCAGGAGTGGAGGTTTTAGGGGAAGCCAGAAATTAAAAATAGCGATATTTCGTTTCCTATTGGTTTATCGGCAAATATGAACATATCAAAAGTTGTTTATTTTGCTATTTCGAGTAACTTTTGTTATATACACTTTTTTCGTATACCGAATTATAAACGAGATATACGCTAAAAATTATAGCGGAAGTGAACAATTTTATTTGGCACAAAAGACTCAACCGAACTAAATAAAACACTCAGTATGTGTATTAGCACTAACGCCTTCCTTATAAAAAGCCATACTATTTCTAGGGACAGGCAGGAGTGGGGGTTATAAGGGAGACCTGAAATTAAAAATATTGATATTTCGTTTCCTATTGTAGTTTCGGCAAATATGCACATAACAAAAGTTGTTTATTTTGTTATTTAGAGTAACTTATGTGTGCATTCACTTTTGTCGTAAAATGAAGTAAACACGGGATATACGCTAAAGTCAAGAATTCATTTCAATATGAACTACCAGGTACCTCACCTGGAAAAATTAATTCAAATGTATGTTAATATTTAGTCCTTAATATTCAAATCTATGCATAATGCACAGGAAGCGGGAAATATGACAATACGGAGGACAGTGAAGTCTTACATAAAAAATTAATTTTATTATTAACAAATCCACAGAAACGACGGGTATTAACCCTAAACACTGGGAACGGGTAAATATCAAAATATTGTGCAAAATAAAGCCTTGCCAAAAAAATACCATCAACATTCAGCCTCAAATGAATTCCCGAGCGAAGCCGGGTATCTGAGCTAGTATATATATATATATATACCTAAAATATATTAATAAGTTATTATATTAAAGGCGTATCAAAAAATATATATTAAAATTAAAGCTGTTTTCAAGTAAAATTTAAAAAAATACATTTCTATAAATTATACTGTAATTTAGATAAATAAATAACTTTTTATTGAATAACTGTACACAAACTCTCTCTCTACAAGAATATCTCACAGCATTCATTCCTTAAAAATGTACCCACCTATGTCAGATTTTTGATTGAAAATTCTGTATATTATTTATATAATCTGTGAAAGACTTTATTTAGATTGTTCTTGTCTTTTTTCATGTTAATAATGTTTCCATCTCCTATTATATATACTTTGTTTCTTTATCTATTCAGTAGTGGTAACAAACTTCCTTAAAGTTCAATGATACTTGAAATTCATGATTGTATCATTGCTATAAAGTTCCATTAGTCAATTTAATAGAACGACAACAGTAACTCCTCAACAAGTGTATAACAGTAGTAAGATTACAAGAACACTCTGAGATGTTATTGATCACCCTGAATAACATGAAAATTTCATCAGGCTACGGAGAGTTGTGCTCTAACTTTGGACTCAACTAATTAGCCCTAAAATATTTAGTAGCTCTCGCCAAACTGTTCCACACCAGCACATGCTAGTGTTACATGGCATTGTAACATTCTCAACTTGTAACAAGATTACCCCCTTGATATATGTGCGTGTACTATTTAATAATCATCTTTTTTTTTAATGTAGGTATATAAATAAATATATATCACACACGTTCGAATCATTAACAAATATGACCTTTAGTGTTTGAAAAGAACAGTTAAATATCGAGTATGGTATTCACTAAACAAACAGTTTCTAATTAGGAACATAAAAAAGCTCTACGGTAGACGCGTAGTCAACATTATTACATGTAACTTACATAATAAAAGTTTTCTGAAAGTCAAAGCTCATATTTAAGTTTGGAGTAAGACGTTTTATGACTTTTCAGCTTATTGTTAGTGCTAGCTGAATAGCTGTGGAGGTATTAAAAAGTATATTATAATTTAGATAATTATATTTTACTGGTTTAATTGTGTGTGCATCGTTTCTCTTTCTAAATTAAAACTGAAATCTCAGAAGGAATGCCTCTGTAATCAACTAGGTTCAATTAGAATGTGACAGTTGTAAAATTAAAAGCAATAAATAATAGATATGTCACCAATAGATCGTAGTCAAAGGTTATCAGTTGAAACATTCTAATGTTGCAACTGTAAATATTATTTTATTTTAAACGTAATAATTTCCACTGCCCTATAAGAGAATATATATATATATATATATATATATATATATATATATATATATAAATTAGCAAATTGTCATTGTGTTTCGTATCAATATAATTCAAATATCAATAACAAAATTAAATGCTCCGAGCCAATTACCAACCAACACTAAAAAATATAATTAATTTAGACCAGCCAAAACGCAAAAGGTAAAACCTTTTTTTTTTGCTCTATTAAAAATTCATTGCGTGTTTATACATTCATAAGAGTGGTTGATTTGATCAAAAGGAAGCATATTGGTGTTTGTGACTTTCAAAAGACTTCATTAATTAAAAGTTTTAGACGTTTTAATAGTATGATGTAATTGATACTTCTGAATTTAAATTATAAATTTAAACAGATATTAAGTCAGGTGCATGAATTTTAGTTTTCTGTTGTTTTTTATTTACATATCTCGTGTTGTGAGACTCTCAATTCTTAGACTTGCGACTTTTATAAATACAGGATTTGCCTAAATACCAGGGTAATAGAAAATTAGTTCCGTTGAAAATTGAAATAAATCAAGCAAACTTTGATAATTGGTTTTGTACTATACAAGATTCCCTTACTTGCCTAATTTTCTTTTTCCCGATGACTGAAGTTGACTCCACTCACCTCCTTTTCAGCAGTTTTCCCATTTGCTCGGTTAAAAAAGAAAACCAATTATAACTGTCATTTTCTGATACAGAGAGGTGCGACCTTGAGAGTATCACAAGTAAACTAATAAAGTGGACCTACATACACTCGCAAATTAGAGAAGAGCAGGACTGCATCACCTTTGAGTTTAATCTTATTATAATAAATGTTATTTATAAACACACTTCACTTAAAGGAAATTAGCTAACCATGATTGTTGTATTCATGATGCGATTTTTGAAACATGTTTTAAAATGTCCATGGAGTTTAACCGTGAGGTGACGATAATGTCTTCCGTTCAAAACTATATACATTTTATTCTGCTATCGCTCTAGCGGTAGTAGTTTTAATTTGACTGATACTAAATTCGACATTTAAACTTTTGTAAAACGGGAGGGGAAGTTTAAAGGGGTAGAAATTTCGAAAATTCAATGTTATTATCTCTCTTATTATAGGTCGGATCGAAAAACTGTATAGAACCATTCTGGGTACAAATGTAATGGCTTATAAAAGTCATTACGTATATTTGACCACCATACTGAATATTGACCGATATATTTGCATTTCAGTAGATTTCTCTTCAGGAAAATAAACTATTGAAGTAGTACTCACTCATGACGTGATTTTCAAAAATCTTCCGGAAATGCCCATTGATCCTACTCAGGAGATGAAGAAAATGAGGTCCGTTCAAATCTATATATATTCTTTTAATGGTCGAACGCTCGCAATCTTTGTTTGATCGTTACCAAACTAGATACTCGTATTTAGTCGTTTTATGTAAAAAGAAAAACTAAGTTCGTCAATGGCAATACTCACACCTGTGGGAATTTCGGAAATATGAAATATCTCCGTTATTATTGGTCGGATCAAAACATTGTATGTGACAAATCTTGTGTGAATGACCAATCTTATTGACCCCCCCCCCTCCCCTTAACCTGTAAATATTAACGTATACATATTTTCTTTATCATGGATATTAACCGATATATTTGGGTATTTTAGTTTTCAGCCTTCAGTAACCATCCACTCCTACTCAAATAAGCAAATATAACAATAAGCTGTTATATATAGAAACACTTTATATCATACCAAATATTGTTTTCATTGGTAAGATAATGTATGAGATTTATGTAAATAAGTTGTTTGATGACTCATGCATGAAAACTTTACGTTCTTTTCTCGAACACGTGTAATTCATCTATAACATAATCGATATTTAACGGTTTCATTGAACACTGGCGTTCGTAGTCGTTTAATGGTCGTAATCGGACCTGGAATTGTTGCCTTTTAAGCCAATGACCTCTTAGAAAATGACTCTTAAATGATTTTATTACCATTTCCTATTCCATTCATGAGAGAACGAGCATGCGCCATCTGCTTAGACCGAAAAAATGGGTTATTCTTAATGGTTTCGCCCACTCCAAGTTCACGCACGAGATGAACATTTGTTGCGCATGGGAAACGATCGTAAATGCCGGTTATAAATACGCGCTGACTTAAATACCACAAAAAAGAAAATGGTCACAATTCGTTTCTGCTCATTTCTAATTCGATGGTTGAGAATATACAGATATTCCATGCCAAACCGTTATTTAGTGATATAAAATTTAACGACCACTGACTCAGTCAGATGAGTTAGAAAATTCCACCACATGGAGGCTGCGTAAACTAAGCAGATTTCCCATATGCTGGCACTACACACTAGTCATCTCATCTCATCATATATTTTCTATTTCTAATCAAAAATCGATGAATAGAATTAGTGTTGAATGATATACTGTCGAATATGGGTATACACGAAATAAACAAACATTTTCGAGTTAAGAACATAAAATCTGAATTGATGATGTCATCACAGAACTTATTTGCATGTATCTTCCATAGTAATGGTCCATTGGGAACTATATTTGGTATATAAGCTTGGAATAAGATGTATATGTTAGTTAGATACATATACTTAAATAGAAGCAGAAACAGATAGAGACAGGTGTGGCAATAGCTCCAATAGAGAAGTGGGCCATGCGGTAAGATAAATAAATGCTTTGAAGACCCTTTATGTGAAGATGTTCATATAGTCCATCTGACACGAACCGGCTGGCACGATGATGAGACTTCACGAACTAATTCGCTGAAGCTAATTACTCATGGTCATAGTATAGACAGCTGTTACAGCTCTTCTATTGACAGATGGTAGAATTTTTTCATATTAAAATGGATATCCTGGCTGTAATCTATCTCCGAACATCCTACTCGTCAGAAGCTTTTTTTTGCGAGCTTTACCATCATTGGTTAAGTTTCATATTTGGATAGAGAACGAAAAAAAAATCTTAATGATTAATTCATTAATGAAATGAATAAAATGAATACATTTTTTATTTCCAATAGTAAATAAAAGTCTAATTCTAATTACTAAGAAACTGACAAGCATGCATTTACATCATCTTGATACATATATCACTTTACACGCTACTTAAATAGCTTAAAGTGGTGCAATGCAAAACCCAATTAAAATATAAAGTACTGAAGTAATAACATTTCGAAATTTAATAAACTAAAACTTAAAAATTAATTATTCAATTAGCCTACGTTATGACAGAAATATACTTTTGTCTATAACATTTTGAAACCTAATAATGGGAAGAATCATAAATGTGGGGTCGTTCTATGTAATATTCCATTAATCACTTGGATTCGAGCAAAACCCTTTAAGAACAAGGATATCTGCTATTGAGTTTGTACTTATGAACGAGTATTTTATATTTTTATTATTAGTTTGTTGATTAGTCTGTAACAATATATTTACGATGTTGGATAAAAATGAGATAGACCAATATTTTACACTTTTTCTAAGCCTTCACTCCTTCCAATCGTGCCTGATATTTAGTTATTCAATAAACATTAATATTGAGTTTTGTACCGAAAAAAACCCAGACATTTTGGCTGCTAGAGACAAAAATATTTAAGCAAATTTGATGATATACATCCAAATATTTAAACAAATTGGGTCTGATCGATGGGCTTTTGAAGACATTTTTTGGAAATCACTTCTTGAACGGGCACTCAAATTGGACAAACTCTCTAGAGGAAAATCTGCTGAATGGTTAAGCACGTAATGCTCTATCTCAAATTGTTTTACTTTCAGTATTGGGTACGATCCCCAGTAGAGAACGGAATCTTATTTGGCAAACGAACCCACGATTAGCTCCTTGACCTCATTAGGTTTCTTAATGTTTTATGTTATAGACAATATGGTACATTTGCTTCATAAATTCAGCTTTGGCAAGTTTTAATAAGAGCTTGTTAAAATACTTAATGACCAAAGGATTAATGAAATGTAGAATAACAATTCGCATAATATCTATATTTTATATTTGACTTGGACTTGAATTATAATACAATACGCTTTCTAGATGGTATGTAAAACAACTCATGCTAAATGATGATTTGGATGAGTTGTATATATTCTTGTTAATCAAAAAATTAATATTTAGATATTAGTATCCGAGATCTATGAGTTTTTTTTTTGTATTCTTCATAAAGGCAATGAATTTGTTTTATAAAATAGACATATTTGTTAAATTGAGTAAGATCCTTAGAATGAGGTATGTAATGGTGAATTACATATATGAATAGTGCTGCATTTCTTTACAAATCTTTCATATGAAAATTACTTTTTCTGGTTAAACGAGCACTGAAATTCCATGAATAATAAGTACTTCTGTGAAGGTCTAGTACTAACATTATGCCCAATATACTAATTTTCAATAAAATGAACATTTGTTAAGATATATTCATTAAATATATATTTTTTTATGTTTCAGGTGAGTTTATTTTGCGTTGAAGAAGCATTTCTAATAATGGAATCAAAAACCTGTTGCTTGTAAGTGAGAAAGTTTGTCTTATTCAAGTTATAGTTAAAATAACAATTAATGTAGTGTATCTAGTATAGTTTCGTTATCGTTTGCCTGAACAGAAACTCCTGAATTTTTATCATATCGAAGAAAGCAGGTCACAACACTATTAGTATTAAACCATCAGGTGGAGTTGAGAAAATTTTACACAAGAACTTTTGGAGAACCAAGCTCACTGAATATTACATATCGAGCCTGAATCAATCTAACGTCAGTGGGAATTTAAACTGCGAGGAAATTACTATAATTTCGAGGAGTACTGAAGAACCAAAATGAATTAATTCAGTTTTCTTTAACGTAGTTAGGTTACGTTCACCATGAGACAAAACGTCCGTCACGCTGGGGCTGCGTAAACTAAGCAGATTTCCCAAGTGGTGGTATAACACACTTGTCATCTCATCTCACCAAGTATTCTCTATTTATATGTAAAAACCCGATGAGTTGTGTAGGGGTGGGTGTGATACTGAAGACAGAAAACAAGAAGTACGAATAACTGGCTTAATACTACAATAGATTTGCCAAAATATACATATAACAAGAATTGCAGAAAATCAAAAGTTTAACAATATTGGACCAATAACATTTTATGATCCCACTAATAATAACGGAGATATTATGGGTTCTTTAATTCACCCTTCTCTAAACAATCACTATTCCACGTCCGATTTTAGCCCAATAACAAATAGGATCTTTAGTGTTGACTGAAACGGCTAAATATAGAATAAGGTATAGACCAAATAAACACTTTTGAGCATCACATGACGTACTTGCATGTGTCTCACAGTGTAATATTTCAATGAAAAACATTTTGGTATTTATCTTAGGAATGAAGCGGCTCATGATATTACAGCTTATTGTTAATATGACATGAGTAGGAGTGAGGGCTTACTGATGGCTAAAAACGAAATATGGAAATATTTTGGTTAATATTCAACAAGGAGAAAACACATAGAACATTACATTTGCAATAAGATTGATACAATACAATTTTTCGATCCGACGCATAACAACGGAGATGTTTCGAATTTTCAAAATTCCCCTCCTCTAGAGCCCCGCTCTCACTCTTTCGATTTTGCCCGTTAACGAACTTAATCTTTATATTTACTTAATACGTTGAAATATCGAGTTTGGTAACGCTCAAACAAAAACTACGACCATTATATATATATATATATATATATATATATATATATATACTATATAATTTTGAATGGATCTTATTTTCGTTATCTCCTGGGTTGGATTGGTGGACATTTGAAGGGATTTTATGAAACAACCTTAAAGACCTTTTACGACCTTAATAGCTGATTTCTCCTAACGGAAATCTGCTAAAATACAGAAATGGAGGTGATATTTCATCACCTCTTCAGAAAAAAAATCATGTGAAATTGAAATTCTGCTTACTGCATGCTTAAAGTAGCATCCATTTTTTTTCCGATTGGTTTCGGTGGTAAATATGTTTCATATGGTGTATTAAATAACGGGTCTGTAGTATATAAGATACTGTTGTCATACCTGTCGATGTGACGTAAGCAAACTGGCAATGGTTACATCGTAAATAACTACTATCTCACGGGTAACTACCTACCTAACTACAACTTTTGACGGGCTTAAAGTTGTCTCTATCACAACGATGGCCCTTGCCAGCTGTACTCAACCATCAGCCAGTGACGACTTTCTCCACAGACAGGTATGACAACAATATTCTCTTTGGGCTGAATTCTACTTTATATTTAGTTAATATTTAATTAAATTATTCTGGATACGCGTATAATAAGAAAGGCGAAAAATTGTTAGTGTCTCTTTTAATGAACCTAATTAAAGTTTAAGTATCATATTTCAATTATTTCATTTTTAACTTAATCAGAATTATTTGTAAATATGATAGAATTTAACACTATAGATATTTATAAAATACCCTAATGTAAGAAACGCAAAAAAAATGTGCAGTGATTTACTGAAAACGTAACACGAAAAAACATTGCTCAGCTAGTATTCCGGATGCACAGACAAAAAAGTACTCAACCCACACTGTAGAATGCAACGCAATTAAAAAGATTGCTAATACCAAATCCCCAACGAATCTAACAAAAATGGCGATATTTTCGTTTTGTCATTTAATCTAACCTCACTCCTCTTAACTCATTTATGTCCGTTCGTGAACTTGAAGTTTAATTTAAAATGAAGCAGCTAAATATTCAATATGGAGACGATAAAATAAAAATTATGGCTGCCAAAGCATTCTAAAATTTGAGTGTTCGTTATCTATGAGGCATTATCGATGAACATTTGTTGTTCTGACACAGCGCATCAGGGTTACCACCTCTTGAACGAGGTATTCCATAAGGTACTCAGCTAAAGCCTACTTCCATAGCCGATTGTGCATTGTGAGCGCTATATCATCTGAACCCTCGCCCCAGCCACTTGTCCCCGACGGGAGATATTACTCGAGTGATTGATTCCCAAGGCACTTGAAACCCTAGCAGCCTATTGAAACCAGGACCTACCCCACTTCCGCTTTTCATTACGTTACTATCAACTCTTAGACTGTCATCTCCTCCGCATGGCCGATTGTGTATCCATTCGTAAGTTAGGTTTCTCTTGGACTAGTTTCTCCTCCGAGTTGCTGTTATGCACCTATCCACACGTTAGGTATCTAGCATCTCCCCCACATAGCTGTTCGTGGTGTATGCATATATAAGTTCGATGGTATTTTTCGGACTGACAAGTCCTTCACAAGTCTGGTCTATCTGTAAGTCTAATAGTGACTTCTTTCCGAAATGTACATTTGTCGGCTATTGTTTAAAAAACCAACCTTACCAATTCGATGGCGATGAAAGAACTAAGGTAAGAATAAGAAAAAAATAAACTATAATATCGTGACATAAATAAGGAAAAAGCCCTTCCACCAAATACAATGAAACGCTGATATCATACTCTGTGGTTATTGATGAGGTGCCTTGATTCGTTAGGCCCTGTAGTAGAATCATAGTTTAATACATGCACTCAGCACTTTGGGGGGGGGGGTGGCTTTGGACCAGGCTCCATCTACCTAAATCGTCAAAATGAAAGTAAAAATAGGTGCAGGTTCCACTAGGCCAAGGGAGAACATTAGTTCACGAGTTCGCTATCAGAGCGCGCTAGTGTAGCTGTGCTTATTTATCAGCGGGAATCTAATGAGTATATACTTCTGACAGCCTCTTTGGTTTACTAATGATTCAACAGGCACGCTGACAGCGTAAACTGGCCACAAGCCATCCGGATATATTGAGGTCCACCAGCCTACTGGACACAGCTCATTCCAGGTCCTCCTTGGTTAAACAGGGTTGTACGTCTAGTTGATCACTAACTTCGTAACAACTCTGATCACGAATCCCTCGAGTCTAATGGCTAAAGGATTCTTGAGAGGAATCGGTTACTGAGTTGCGTTGATGTAATATATATAAAATACTCAGTCATTTTAGGAATCTCATTTCCTATATCTTCTTGATAGCACCAGCGGGCACTCAAAGAATATTTTAAAAATTCCTAAAGAGAAATTAACGAAATGCTTTTAAAATTTAAATATAGAAATATTGACTTTACAAGTTCTGCAAAATGCTACAAGACGTTGAGAAAATTCCTGGATGGCAGTAAGATTAAGCTTTTTACGAGTTTGATACTTTTCCTGAAAATGGACTTATCTGTAAATAATAATAACAATATTGGGGTAAACGAACACTGGAGCTTCAATGTTTCGCTATGGAAGCCTAAACAATATCAAAGTTTGGTCAATTGATGAGATATACCCACTACACATACATATACAAAAACATTAAAATTAGTGAACCCTTGTCTCAGTGACGTATCGTCAATGCATGAGGTATGACGAGGAAACGACTGATGCTTTATAAACCCTATATAACCTTCTCCACCCCTATCCATCAGTTTCCATCTATCTCGGACTCCCATCTCGGGGATGAATAGATCCGGGCTGATTGTTGACCCGGGAGCATTCAGATTCTCCGGACCACCTGGAAAGCCTCCCATTGTTTCCATCAGCTGGTCATTCACTCCCATCCTCTTCTATTTTTAAATCGCCCTCCATTCCTTTTGTCACATAACTCTTCTTCTGCATATATCTTCCGTGTGTACAACGGAAGTCCATTTTTTTTTAAATCGTGTCCCACGGGTTCCTGTCTCTTCGTTTATTTTCTAAAGTGGATATATTTAGTTGTTTTATCAAACTATCGGTGGAGTCGGTTGGAATGTAATTGAGGAATAAACACATTGCTGCACGACTTCGGTGCACTTAAAATATTTGAAGTAATTTATTGCGCCAACTTCTTTCAGATACTCGTGTCCTTTTTCTTGCACAGGCGCTTAATCACTTGGCATCTGAGTAATATCAACTTACGAACTATTCCTGCATTTTACGAGCGTATCTGTTATGTTAGCGAAATAACATTGTCAGTCTATTTCATATAAGTTAGATAATATAAGCATTTCCTAGGTCTTAAAACTTAAAATCTCTTAATTGATTACGTACAATATTTCGTATTTAAGCTTGGACTAAAACGTACCATGATCAGCTTATAGGTGTGGGGGGTTTACTGAAGGCTTGAAATGCAGATAACTCGGTTAACATACAAGATAAAGAAAAAACCTATTAAACAGCACTAATTGAATTTGCAATAAGATTTGCTAAGTACAATGTTAAATACAACTCATAATAACGGAGATATTTTTCATTTTCATTTTTGTTCCCCACTGCTTCCCCAGTCCAATTTCAACTGTAATTGAACATGGTTAGTATTATATTATTATAGTAGCGAGTTTGGTAACGATCAAATAACAATTGCTACCACTATATATATATATATATATATATATATATGTATCAACGTATATATAATTTTTGTTCACTGCAAACCTCTATTTCTGCTGGTGGTAGTAATCAAGAAAATATTCTTCTGAATTTACATAAAACTGATATAAATTATACTTTGAAATGAAGTATGGTTCGTTAGCCGAGCGACATTGTCTTGAGCCATAACGACTACATTCCCATGAATAAATACAATTAATTTTCTAAGATTTTTCACTAGAAAAATTGGAATTTATTAATTTATTAAAGACACAGAAAACTTTTAATAACAAATTTGCTTTTTTTTTTTATTATTGTACAATTCATATATAGTACAAGTGTAATTGTACAATATATGCTCATATATATATATATATATATATATATATATGTATATATTATTTTTTTACTCTCTCTCCCTCACACACACACACACACACACACACACACACACACACACACACACACACACACACACACTCATACATATAATGGCAAAGTTAAAGGTTTTTAATTCTTAATCGGAGGGGGAAGATGGATTAAAGGAAGTCAAAATAAAAAAAAATCTAAAGGGCTCTCTTTATTTTGAGTTGCATATAAAAATATTTAACAATCAATCTCGTAATTGTTGTTTTGTTTTTTTACATTCTTCTCAAATTTTAGTTTTAATCGAGTGAGTGCTTTTGTATATGAGAATGATCCATATGGCCTGAGAATAAAAAAAAAAGAACGGAGCACATAAAATAAACGGGGGAATATATATCTATATATATATATATATATATATATATATATATATATATATATATAGAGAGAGAGAGAGAGAGAGAGAGAGAGAGAGAGCCAACCAGACAGACAGGCAAACAGGCAGACAGGAACAGTGACATCTGAAACCCAATAAATATAGTGTACAATGTATACTTAGAATGTATACTATTTCACACACATTATCAAAGTTTAAAGGTATCCCTAACGAATCAGTGCCCCACACTTTTAATTATGAACTAAGTTACTAATGGGCCTGGGTTGGCCGTTGGTATTAAATACTTCGTAATCCGAGAGTTCAAGTCACGCGTGGGAAATACGGAATTTATTTTCTGAGGAACTCAGTAAATCTTCAGTTCTACAATTGTTAGAAAAAGGTGGTGACCTGTAAATAATCTGTCTCATTTATCTACTGTAGCATAAAGTGGACATTGTTTTTTAATGTTTACTTTGTGTGTGCCTAAGGTGTGTACACTGAAGGAGTTAAATTGAGTAGATTCAACTCCGTAATTATTAAAATTTAGGACGTTGACTTATTTTATAATATGCCTTTCGTCTCTTTCATTAATTCCAAATAATATGTCCCAATATTTCATCTCGGAAAAAAAATGTAAGAAGCCCTCGAAATGGCGAAAACTGCGTTGTGTTAAAGTGGCACGCAAATAGGATCAGTTACATAACAGAAAAAGATAATGCAATACTCTTAAACCTTTCTTCTCACTTACTTATACGGCTTCAAGCCAACGTTCTGTTAGAAATAACACATTTCAGGAAAAAGAAACTTGAATAGATAATTCATTTCTTTTCTTTTAAAGCTAACTCTCCTTGCGTTATTTGAAGTTGTTGATAAACTGATATGTAACGTTCTTCGAATTCAGTGATAGCTGTGTTTCAGTTGTGAAGAGTGATATTTCAGCTAAGACGTAACGAATTCGTCGATGAATGACTTATTGGCCTTAAACCAATTTTGTCTAAGAGTCGTTGACTTATTTTGAAATGAAGCTTTTTGTTTCTAAATGAATTTAGTAACACTCAGAAATTATGAAAACTTCTGCCACGCAGAGGCTGCGTAAACTAAGTAGATTTCCCACTAGCTGATAATAATCTGAACTCAACATCTATTCCCTAGATCTGGTTGCTATATTTAGTGACTCAGTTACTCAAATGTAGTATGAATAGGAGGGGGTTTACTGAAACTTCTACTGAAGCATGCAAATATCACGGCTATTTTTTCAGGTAGAGAAATAATGTGTAGAACAACAAGTATACGAAAGAAACTTTGCCATGAGATTTCTCATATATGTCTTTGATCCGATTCATAGTTACTGAGATATTATTAATTTTCGGTAATCTCTTTTTTTTTCTTTTCTTGATTGGATGGAGATCCAACAGACACATTTTTATTGTAATTAAACTTTTTTATGAAATGTGTCAGCAACATTAATAACAAAAAAAGCATTTTATTTTTTTTTTTAAATCCATTACCTTATTTCAATTTTAGTTATTAGTTTTTGAAATATAGTTTTCACTTCAGAAATTCAAGTATTTAGTATATAAAGTATTTTTTTTCAATACGGAGTTTATTAATTAACCACTGAGGTATTTAATGACACAAAATCTCTTAAAACCTCAATGTATAACCTAGTTGCCTAGTTGTTTTTCTTCGTGGAATGATAGTTCAAGAGGTGATAACATCCAATATTGGTGAAAATTCTTTAGCTTTGTTTACTTGTTGTCTCCAGTGAACGAGGTTTTAATTTTGCAATAATCTATGAATTTAGTGGCATAGAAAATGTATGGAAAATATTCTGGTTGAAGATTTTTTGTTAACTACAATATGGAATGAGCCAATTTGAATAACCGTCATTTTCTAATATCTGTTGTTCCAGTACACACAAAAAATGCTAGACAGAAGAGGAAGGGAATATAAAAAAAGAAAAAAAGATATAGACCAAGTAAGAGTTGATGAACGTGAAATGTCATCAATTCAAGTCAAGGAGTTAAAGGTTGCACCAGATGAAGGGGAAAGCCTTATTGATTATTGAGGAAAGAATTAGATGGAAAAATTCAAATCTTTTCATCTATCAAAAATATTTAACAAGAAGAGCAAGAAGACGGCGAATTCGAAAGTCTGGTTAGTGGTGCAATGCTTGCTGCATCAACTGCACAAACCTGTTGTGAGAGCACATGAAAAGAAACGCTTAGTTTTTTATAACAAATAGATTTAAACCTGGTCTACAAATGTCCATCGACCCTATCAACTAGATAACACAAATATTCAAGATTAAGAAAAAGTGTACAGAAGAACATTTATAGAAACTTGAATTTCTGACGAACGTGACCATTAGTTTTATATGCAAGGCGTGAGTTTGGTAACGATCAAATACATATTGCGACGGCTTCATATTCAATTACTTTCGGTTTGACTTCATCGCTTAAGAGTTTACGTCTGCACTGTTTACACAGCCTCTAAGTGATGGACATTTTTTGAGTATTGGGGAACCCGTTCTGGGAGGATACTTTCTTGAGTTTAAAGCACGATTTCTGAAATATTCAAATTGACATATGGATGAAGATAGAATTGAATCCATCTGACAATAGCTCAAGAAAGTCAATGGCTTCCCTTTTCAATGAACTAATCAATGTCGACTCACCATTTATTTCTATTGAACCAATCATGTCGCCCCATGATTGCTTTCTCGGAATGAATACGGGCCAATTTCAATTGACTTCTTTTTTTCAAATTGAATTTCAATTTCTTTGTTTAAATAGAACGTCTTATAAGTAGTATATTATTTTAAGAAAGGGCCAGTATCAAAGAACAATTTCTAGCCCACAAACAAATTGTATTTAATTAATAAATGAAATTGAATGTCCGTCAATAATGGGCTACGTAATCTAAGCAGATTTCTCACTTGTGGGTATGACAGTACTTATTGCACCACAAATTATATATTTCTAAGTGAAAACAATCCTTTGAAAAGTGGCAGTTTTCTGAACGCTTATAACACTTGGTTGATATGTGAGCAACGAAAAAGCTTACAGAACAACCATTGTAGAGCATCAATAGTTAATTTGTTCTCTATAATTTTTCGACACGACCCATAATAACGGAGATATTACGAATGTTCGAATTCCCCCTTTTAACCTCCTCCCATTCCACGTCCAGTTTCATCATTAATTAATATAATCTTCAGTGTGGTTAAATATCAAGTATGGTATATATCAAATATATATTTTCGCATTACAAACGTAAAATCTTAAACGATGGCATTATCACACAACCTATTTGCTTGTACCTCACACAGTAAACGCCTATTTGACAGAAAAGAATATTTGCTATTTAAGCTTCCAATAAAGTGCTTCATCATATAAAAGCTTAATGTTAATATGACATAAATAGGAGTGGGAATTTACTGAAGGAAATTTCCTTTCATGAAAATCTGCTATGATATATATGTATATTACCTAAGGTACCCGGCTTCGCTCGGGAAGTCATTAGAGGCTGAATATTGAGGGTATTTTTATAACAAGGCTTCTGTACAATTGTACGACCCATCTGGGCGTAATATTTTTACATAAGGGCCAGGTAAATGTAGAGGACTTGTAGAATAGAAATTTTAGTTTAAAAGTGTTAATGAAAACGAGTTCCCAATCAATCCCTCTCAACTGTTTGACCCACCGTAAATAATTCAAATCATTATCATTGACAGCATTTATTATAATTAAATAGCACCTGTCAAACCCACCCCGAGCACACATAGTTTAGAAATAGTTGGTTGTAATTAAAAAGAAATTCCAATAGTGCTAATATTTAACTGGAAATAAGTTAACACAATTAAGTGTGTTAGCCTCCGTGTAACTTCCCCTTCCGCTTTAGGGTTATCATCATTGCTTTACTTAAATTAATTATTCAAAAAATTAAACAATTGGAATTTTCTAATAATTAATTTGCCCAGTGGAAATAAATAAGAGTGGTAACCTAAAAATAATTGAATTTATTTTCAAAATGTGAGGTGAGGAGGAAGGATCGTAGCCCTAGATGCAACCTAAATAATAATTTAAACAATCAAATCGAGTTTAAACGCATATTGTCTTTTGTCATAACGACATTATCAAGTAACGTTTAATAGTTATATATAGTACATAGTTGGTTCATTAACGTCAACATATCGAAGAAAATAAGCTACTATATACCAAAATTAAAGATTTTGATTCCCCACAACTTCCTATATCACTCCTTGTGTTAATTCAGCGTGACTTTGTTTAAAAATGACGTAATAGAAATTGAATAATAAAAATGCTCTTATGGTTTACATAAATAACGTTATATTCTAGTGAAAATAAATATTAAAGGAAGTGTGGGGGAGGGGTGCTGATATTTATAACTTCAGTAGTCCGAATTATACACAGAACTACCCTATAAGTCTAAAAACATAACATTATTACGTCTATATCAAATAAACATTAAATTGTACTAATACAATCGGTTACTCCCGCTATAGCTTTAGCGTATATCTCGTTCATACTTTGTTAAAAGACAGAAGTGTGTATAACAAAAGTTATTCTAAATAAAAAACTAAAAACATTCTATTATGCGCATGAGATAATTGGCTTCCCTGATAACCCCTTCCCATTTTTCGCCCTAGAAATGTTAATACAGCTAGTTTTAATGGAGGAGTGGATGCTCATTCACATACCGAGTTTTGTTTAATACGGTTGCCTTTTTCGCCCAATAAAATTGTTGACTTCCGCTATAGGTTTTAGCGTATATCTCGTTTATACTTAAACGACTCACTCGTTATAACTTACTTACTCGGTATACGAAAAAATGTATAAACAAAAGTTACTCTAGATAACAACTATTGTTAAGTAAAATTTAGCCGAAAAAAACATATAGAAAATGAAATATTGCTAATTTTTATTTCTGGCCCCCTTGCAACCCCCCCCCCTCCACCGTTCGAACAAAAATGAAGGCGTTAGTGCTAATTCACCTACCGAGTTTTGTTTAGTTCGGTTTAGTCGTTTGAGCCAAATTAAATTGTGGACTCCTGATATAATTTTTTGCGTATAACTCATTTACACTACAGTACACGACGAAAGTGCAGATAACAAAAGTTAATCTTATTAGCAAAAAGAACCACTTTTTTATGTAAATATTTGCCGAAAAAACAACACGTAAGGAAGTATCGCTATTTATAATTTCTGGCCTACCTTATAACCTCCACTCCTGTTCGTTTCAGGGAATGTTAATATAGCCTAAAGTCTAAGTTGGGTTAGTAGTAATATTCATGCCAATTTTCATAAAATTTGGTTAAGCCATTTATGCGTAAAAGGTAACAAACAAACAGACACCAAAAAAACAAATTGTGTCTATGAGATGTGAAATGAAAAAGTATCGTGAAATTTTGAGGAAAAAATCAATTTACCGACAGAGGTTGCAATTTTATATGCTCACACTCACACTCACACACACATGTGTGTGTGTGCGTGTGTGTGTACTCGTAAAAAACACCAAAAATTGCAATTTTGAAATGTTGATCTGTTTATATCAGTTTAACATTAAGTAAAATTAACCTATATCAGCACATTCTCTTCATAAGAGGAGATTGAAAAAAAAATAAAAAAAATACCCCACTATTAAATAATTCAGGTGTCGTTTTAATGAGTTATTTAAGTCCAATAAAAAAAATACGTTTTATTATTTTTTCCAAGGAATATATATATAGTTATTGACTTTTAAAAAGAACATGTCAGGCAAGTTACACAATTGCGAGAAGAAATGTTCAACTTTATTAATTTCCAATAAATGTTGAGTATTTGCGACGTTCTGTTTTCGCTGAGTTAATTAATCTTTATCCAGTCTTACTTTACTCCCCTTATTAGCGGATCCCCTTGAAATTATTATAAATTATTTGTGGCGAAAGTTTCATTTAAATTTTATTTGGTAGCTGCCTTATATTTGAGGGTTGATAAACATTGCTGAAAATATGAAATAATATTCATGTCTCTTAAGATAAAGGAGTACCATATTTTCCGCTGACTGTATACTCATGAATTACAGGAGCAGGGCTAGTGAGCCGTTATTTCGATTAGACATTACAGGCCGAGATATAAATGAATGAGATATTTGGATGTGAATCAGATAATACAAAATATCTGATAGAGATACAAGCACGCCTATTTGCTCACTAATGGCTGCTTCCAGGAGATACATATCTCTTCCAAGAGTTCTAACTACATCCTTACAACATGAGTACTAGAATAACACCCTCCCACGATATATCTTATTATAGGCTTTTAATGATACAAGAAATTGTATATGATATTATATGTAGTCATATTATTCTTTATCCAGTCATGATATTCTCAGGAAATCGGTTTTTAAAGACCTCAAAATATATTTATTATATCGTATGGTATTCCATTTAGATATTATATTTTTACATAATTCATTGAGGAGAGTCTAAATTGCATTCAAAATCTTTTAAAATAACATTGGATCAAATTAAATTAAAAATTTATAATTGGAATTTCACTTACTTAAAACTATCATTAAAATTTATTTTATAACTCTTTGCCTGTCTAATACTGGTGTTTCTCTGTGGTTTGTCCTTTAGTTACAATAATCAAATTGTATATTACATGGAATTTAATTATTTGTTGTCAATTTGCAACAAGATTGTTTACGTACAATATTTTGATCAGTCCAATGATAAATGAGATATTTTCTATTTCTACTTCTCATGGCACGATTTTAGTCATTGATCTTTAGTTTTGCAAAAGTTTAAACAAATTGTTAACGTTCGAAATAAAATATATTTTTCACTGTTTAATTAATTATATATATATACATATATATATATATATATATTATATATATATATATATATATATATATATATATATATATATATATATATACTTTTGAAAATACCTCATTTTCGTCCCGCCCAGGGCAATAGGAATTCATTTAGTGACCGAATTCACTAAATAAAATCCTTAGTCCCACCCCAGCCTAGAAAAGTGTGGTAACCTGTAGATAATCCGTCCCAATTAGCCTTAGCTGCAAAAAGTAGTTATTAAATAAATAATTTAATTCATTTTCGACATCTCCTGGGCAAGATCAAACTGCATTAGAAGACATTATTCGAAAATGCCATCAAGGGTACAATTTCAATTACTTATTTCCCTTAAAGGAAAATATATGATACTAAATTCATGGCAGAAATATTGGTTTGCCACAACTGAAAACAAACTTCAAGAACTGAAGCATATACTTCTTGAATGGCATTCCTCAAAAAAGGCTATTTAGGAGAGAAGAAGCAATAGACCTACGATACACATTGACTGAATTTCTACATGACCGCAGCGAGTATATTGACCCCGTATTAACTACTTGAAAACTACCAACATTACCAATAAATTATAATGTAAGACAATACTGAAAGTATTTGCAGAAGTGAGCATACTTACTAAACTGATAATTTTTTTTTTTTAAACTCATGCGTCTCCTAATCGCGCTAGCCGCTAAATGCGATTTCTGTAAGAATAATAATTATTTTACTTAATATGGTAAAACTGCAATGGAAACTCCGAAAAGTTTTTAGAGTTAGAAGATAACACCTTATTAAATATGAGAATGTGCGTTAATTTATATCTGCGTAAAACCCTTTAAGATTAAAGTTACAACTAGATAAAGAAGGCACAATTAATAAAATATAAAGTGTAACTAATTTAATCTATGGGAATACAAAAACAAAAAAAGAAAATGAAGAAGTTTAATGTGCGTTCACTCCAATTTGACAAATTTTCTGTGTTGTTGACGGATAATAAATTTTTAGGTAGCAATAGGTTGTTGAAAAGACCATTTAGAATGTTATATGTTCGTCGAACTTTTCCGAACATGATTCAATAAGCAATATAAATGCAATTTTGAGTTTATTGACATTTATAATTGAAAAGTATTAATGAAAATTCCTGAGCGAAAGAAATTCTTCCAGTGGAGGGGGTGAGGGAGAAAACATAGGGGCTCCCCTAGTGGGAAGGGGGAACTATGAGGCTGTGTTTTTTATGAGGCTCCGGACAGATGCCTGCAAAATTCATCTGAGGGCAAAAACACCGACAGGGAGTAACGTCCTGACCCACGTCCTAGATCCCAGCATCCGTACCTGCCTGATCCGGGGGTGAGGTGTACTCAGCTGCCATCTGCCAACTACACCTGCTGGTGTCTATCTCTTGCCGATAATGTCAATGAATATATGTTAGCCTCAAGGGAAATCAGCTATTGAAGTTGTACTATGCGATTTTCGAAAAAAAATGTCCATCGATCCAACGTAGGAGATAACGTATATATATATGCATATAACGATAACGATACTTAGAGATAATATATAAGTCTGATAACGATAAGACAAAAATTGCGACTTCTAGAGCAGTAACAGATAACGAATATATATATATATATATATATATATATATATATATATATATATATACATATATTCGTTATCTGTTACTGCTCTAGAAGTCGCAATTTTCGTCTTATCGTTATCAGACTGGATATATAATGGTTTTATGTAAATCAAAATCGAGTGCGTTATTAGCTGTATTGGGATCAGTGGGGGGGGGGGTTAGAAGTGAATAATTTTGAAAATTCGAAATATCTTCGTTACTATGAGTCGGATTGAACCATTGTATAGTACTAGTCTTATTGCAATGTAATTTTCTATAAATGTTGTTATGTATGTTCTTTTCAATATCTTAATTATTATCCAAGATATTTGCATTTTTTTGTTTTCGGCCATCAGTAAACCCCCACTCGACGAACTTGATCTTTAGATTTGCGTGAATCGCTTATATATAGAGTGTTGTAACGTTGAAAATATAATTGTTACAGCTCTAGCGACATTATATGTATAAATATATATATATATTTATATATTTATATATTAAAACCCCGAAGTATGGTAAATGTCAGGATTTACCAAGAGCACTGGTTAAAGTCCGAAATCTAGATGAAATTCGAGCTGTTACCGCATGGCAGTTGGTCAAACCCTTGATTTACCAACTAACTCGGTAAATGCCCGAAAAACATTAAATAAATGTGAGATTTCATACTTTTACCAATGCAGTTTGGTAAATGTGCGGATTTCCCATGCTCATTGGTAAATGTCCAGTGTAGAGGAGCGGAGACAGGGATTACCCCCCCCCCCTACCTCATTTTCATGTCTCCTGATAAAGTGCCCGATGAAGAGATAAGCCTTCGCACCGCAGTTCGTCAACAGTCATTGGTTGATGGCTAGGGTTTCAAAAAATGCAACTGCTTAAAAAATTGCTCAAATAAGAAATGTTTGTGCAAGTTAGCTAATATGAAGTGCAATTCAAAGTGCCACAATGCTCTCCCATGCTATAACAAATAATAATAAAACTTATTCTAAAATTTTCATTTCAAATAACCTTTATTCCAACTTTTACCAACAGACGCGAAAATGAGAAATGTTAGGATTTACCAAAATCTGTTGGTAAAAGTCCTAAAGACGCATCCTGATTGGGATAATTTTAGCTTTTACCGAGCCTCTTGGGAAATCCTAAGATTTTCTGGCTAAAGTCTGATTTGAAAGACAAAATCGGACATTTACCAACGCTTCTGGTAAATCCTAAGATTTACCACACTCCGGGGTTTTACAGTAACATAATTTTAATATAGCTTATAACTATGTAAGAATTAATGCTAATTTATATATTCCAAGTTTTGTTGGAATCGGTTCTACCGTTGGTATCGAATAAAATAGTTGACTCCTGCTTTAGCTTTTAGTGTATATCTCGTTTACAATTTGTTATACAACAAAAGTGAATATAACAAAAGTTACTTTAAATAACAAACTAAACAACTTTTGTCATGTGCATATTTGCAGAAAAACCAATAGAAAACGAAATACCGCTATTTTTAATTTCAGGCCTCCCATATAACCCCCACTCCTGCCCGTCCCTAGAAATGTTAGTATGGCTTATTATAAGGAAATCGTTAGTATTAATTCACATAGCGAGTTTGGTTTAGTTCGGTTGAGTCTCTTGTGTGCCAAATAAAATTGTTGACTTCCGCTATAGGTTTTAGTCTATATCTCGTTTATAATTCGGTATACGAAAAAAGTGTATCGAACAAAAGTTACTCTAAATAACAAAATAAACAACATTTGTTGTGTGCATATTTCCCTAAAAACCAATAGGAAACGGAATATCACCATTTTTAATTTCAGGCCTCCCTTACAACCCCCACTCCTGCCCGTCCCTAGAAATGTTGGTATGGCTTATTATAATGAAGGCGTTAGTGCTAATACACATACCGAGTTTTATTTAGTTCGGTTGAGTCTATTGTGCCAAATAAAATTGTTCACTTCCGCTATAGGTTATAGTCTATATCTCGTTTATAATTCGGTATACGAAAAAAGTGTATATAACAAAAGTTACTCTAAATAACAAAATAAACAACATTTGTTATGTGCATATTAGCCGAAAAACCAATAGGAAACGAAATATCGCTATTTTTTATTTCAGGCTTCCCTTATAACCCCCACTCCTGTTCGTCTCAGAGAAAATTAATATAGCCTAAAGTCTAAGTTGGGTTAGTAGTAATATACATACCAAGTTTCATAAAATTCGGTTCAGCCGTTTATGCGTGAAAAGGTAACAAACAAACAAACAAACAAATAAACAAACAAACAAACAAACAGACACGAAAGAAACAAAATGCAGTTTTGGTGTCTATGACATGTGAAACGAAAAGTTATCGTGAAATTTCGCGAAAAAAATCAATGTACAGACAGAGGTTACAATTTTATATATATACACTTTTGAACGCACCTCATTTTCGTTATCTCCTGGGTAGGATCGATGGACATATGAAGACATGTTTCGAAAATCGCGTCATGAGTAGGACCTCAATAGTTGATTTGCCTTAAGGGAAATCTGCTAAAATTAGGAACGGACCTCATTTTCATCATCTGCTCGGTAGGTTCGATGGACATTTGAGCTAATTTATAGAAAATCGCGTGATGAGTCTATAGTAGATATCCCTTAAGGTAAATCCACTAGAATACGAACAGACAATACCGACCTCTCCCCTGCTCCCATCCCTGTACCTGCCTGCAACTTATCTGAGTGTCGGTGTGCTAAGCTGCCGTCTGCCGTCACTGATAGCAGCTCTACCTGCTCCTCTCTATCTTTCGTCAGAAGAGCATTTGCTGATAATGCCCGTTTGTTGTCTGCTTAGAAGTGCTGCCTTGAAATACTCTTAAAGTATTGGCACAATACCAGTGTTATCTTAGTGAAACTGTTTAAACAGATGTCTCAGCATCCCGCCGAACCGATTGGTGTCATTAGTATGTACGTTTTTAGCAGATTTCCCTGGAGGGAAATCAGCTATTGAGGTTGTACTCATGAAGGAATTTTCGACATTTTTCTTCAAATGTCCATCGATCCTACCTAGTAGATGACGAAAATGAGGTACGTTCAAAACTGTATATATATATATATTTGCCTGTTACCGCTCTAGCGGTCGCAATTTTTGTTTGATCAGTACCAAACTCGATATTTAGTCGTTTTATACAGCAAAACAGGCTTGAACTGTAGAGTGTAAGATTCCGCTTTACAGTTGCGTTACACTGAACAAAATGATTAGCGCCCATCAATATATTCACCTATAATTTATAAATAAAAGAAGGAGTTTTAGGAATACTATTACCAACTTACAGATCTCTTTAGATTAGCCATTTCATAAAGTTTTATGCAATAAGTTGGAAAATATGATGAGGTTAAAACTATACTGTTAACCTATTAAAAGTCCGTCACGCAGGGGTTGCGTAAACTAAGCAGATTTCCCATGTGAAGTTTTACAATAGAGAAATCTGCATACTGGTAACACAACACCACCGTGATTAAATAAAAATGGTAATGAGAAATCTTTCAGTTAATTAAAATAATTTCCCAACTGAAACGGCTTCAGAATTGTAAGAATAATTTATATTTTAATAACTCAAATTTTAGTAGTCCAAGAACTTAAGAAGGGGGGGGGGGGACTTATGAACAGAAAGTATTTGCATAAACCTCACAAAGTAACGAAGGTAAGGTAAGATTAGAAACGACAGGTAAGGTTAGAAGAAGCTTCCACTTGAGCCGAGAAGCTACGGAAACGGCCGACCTAATCCGAACTATACCCGACCACAGACTTCATAAAAATGCAAATATCTCGGTCATGTATATTATACATACGTTTATCATGCGTAAAGAGGGGATCAATATAAAAGGTAAATAATTATCTGAAAACTTGACTTTTTTTTTAAATGTGTACGCCTAAAGTTAGTAAGAATAGACGCCTGTTAAAATATTTCTTATTTATTTCATTCGTTACTATATCAAGGAATGGTTTAAAATTTCCTTGAGTCGTCCAATATATGTGTATTTAAAGCTGCAAGTGTTTGCAGTCAGAGAAATAAAACAGCTTTAATCGAGTACAATCAAACCTACAAATAACAAAATGTAATAGAAGCTGTTATATATCCCCTAGGGGTGAGGGACATTTTGTTGCTGATATGTAGGGCAGAATTACCTGTCCCAGTGTCCCAACAGAAAGGGCATGGGAGATCATAAAATTGATAGTGAAGGGGATGAAGAGAGAGAGAGGGTGATAGGGTGGGAGGAGGGTAGGTGCAATGCAGGTCTGCATCTAGTGAATAATGCAGCAATCGGTGCATCTACATGAACCAACCCCCTCTGTGCACTACCTCAGCCATTTTTACTTGACATTACACTATCTTCCCCAGGTAATTTTATAAAACTCCGTCGAAAATGGCACGTTAAGTTGCAATTTTAATACTTCATTTTTATAGATTTCCCTTAAGGGAAATAAGCTATTAAGGTTTAACTCATATACGCGGTTTTTGAAAAATTTTCTCTAATATCCATCAACCCTACCAAGTAGATGACAAAAATGCGGCCCATTCAAAATTACATATATATATATATATATATATATATATATATATATATATATATATATATATATATATATATATATATATAGAGAGAGAGAGAGAGAGAGAGAGAGAGAGAGAGAGCTTTGCATGAAACTGTTGCATATCGCGTTAGGTAAAGATTTCGCAAATTTGTTTAATTTGTATCAAACTCAATATGTAAGCGTTTCAAGCAAAACTAAAGATCAAGTTCGTTAAAGGATATAATTGGACCAGCGGGGGGAGGGGATTCAGAGGGGGAGAATGCGAAAATTCAGAATATCTCCGTTATTATACTTCGAATCGGAAAATCGAATCTATGAATCTATGAATCTTGTGTATATTATTTTTCTTAAATATTTACCGAGATAATTGCATTTTTCATCAGCCTTCAGTAAACTCCTCTTCTTTTTCATTAGACGTTAAAAATAAACCAATATATCATGAACCATCTTATTTCAAAACGAAATACCTCATATTGTGTTCAACAAATCTTTTCTAAATGAGGTGTACTCAAATGTGTTCTAACCTGCTTCTCCCCGTCCTTTGTTTTTGGATTATTAAAATTAGAGTGATTTAGATAAACATTATTCTGATTCATTGTAAATTACAGTACTAGATAAAATAAATAGTTTTCAATACAATTAATAAATTATATTCAGATATATTTCAGTAATAGTTTTTCTTTCTGGTCAAGAAAATGTCTATCTATCTATGCAGCTTTGAGAGGTTGGCTGACCTATTTGTTTACAATTCAGACACTTCCTGGTGTGGAGGTAATTAAAATGTAAAATGACTGAAATATTTCTCATCATCATTTGTATTTATTCACTTAATACTCAAGGGTGGTGTTAAGTGTTGCCAGTATGTAGATTTACCTATCATGTTGGAAATCTACATAGTGTACGCAGCCCCGGCGTGACGGAATTTTTCAATATTTCTTTTCTGTGCTGCTCACCTAGAACTCATTGTTTCAACGTTTGAAGGTGAAGAAACTCATTTTCCAAATTTCGAGTGGCTTAAATATGTCCCTTCTAAATAATTTTAATCTAATACGGAAACCACTAGCATTTTTGGTATATTTATTCATATTAGAGAAAAAATATTTACATTTTCAAAGATTTTCATTATTATTGACAGACAGTTGTAAAACCATTAGTGTGGTATACATTTATAATGTCCAGTTAACATTTATTCAACTATAATGTAAACCTTTGGTTCAGAGTTTGACAAGAATGTTTATATCATCTATCTAATAATCACACCGTGAGTTATGAACGAGAATCTTCATCCAATCATGTGGTATACAATGTAAACAGAGAAACAGATGGTGTCCATGAAGTCTTTTATTTTCTACTGACCTTAGGGCATCGATAAAGAAACCTTCTTTTTCTGTCTCGAGTCCCGTCTACAACATATGCCTGTGCTACCTTGCTAGGTGTGGGCAGAAGGGACTTCCCTGAAAAATAATATTTTCTTTAAAACTTCCCTTCTTAGCGTTCTCACTTTTGTCTTATTTTGACTTTCAATTGGTTAAATACTTGCAATGACTATACTTCATTATTTAAGGGTTTGTATGGGATTTATAAATGGTTTATAAAATACTTGCAAGGAAAATCAGATATTGATGTTGTACTTATGAACCGATATTCGAAATATTTCATGAATACCTAGTAGTAGTAGATCACGAAAATGAGGCCCAGTTAAAATATATATATATATATATATATATATATATATATATATATATATATATATATATATATATATATCTGTGTGTGTGTGTTACCGCTCTATTGGTCGCAATCTTTGTTTTATCGTTACCAAACTCGATATAAAAGCGTCTCATGAAAAACTATAGATCAAGTTCGTTCATGGCTGAAATCCAAGCGGTGAGAGTGAGGGGTTTAGGTTTAGAGGGAGGTAATTTTGAAAATTTGAAACTTGGTCAGTTATTATAAATCTTATCGAAAACCTTTATAGGACCGATTATATTGTGAATTTAATTATATATACCGGTTATTATATACATATTTTCTCTAACTTTAGTATTACCCGAGAAATTTGGATATTTTAGTTTTCAGTCTTCAATAAACCCCCACTCCTATTCATGTCATATTAACAATATGCTGTAGCGCCAAGAGCTACTTTATTCTAAGCTTAAATACGAAATCATTGAACTTTTATGGTGTGAGATGGTGTCATCATTTAA
Source organism: Riptortus pedestris (assembly GCA_019009955.1). Classification (NCBI taxonomy): domain Eukaryota; kingdom Metazoa; phylum Arthropoda; class Insecta; order Hemiptera; family Alydidae; genus Riptortus; species Riptortus pedestris. The sequence continues at coordinate 82,610,695 of CM032231.1, read as the reverse complement.
GATTTTATCTGTCATATTAAGTTAAGGTTGAAACGGGACGAGGACCAGGGGGAGGTTGAGGAGGAATTCTAAAATTCATTATATTTCCGTTATTATGAGTCAGGTCGAAAAATATTATATGACCAATGTTGTTAAAGTATTGATGCTTTACAATTGTTGTTCTATAGATTTTCCTCAACTCAAATATTAAGCGAGTTTTCGTACTTTCTTGTTTACAGCCTTCAGTAAACTCTCACTTCTATTCGTCTAATTTTGAGAATGTGATGAGTAGTCAGTCAATCCAGCAGGTGGAAAATCTGTATAATTTATGCAGCTCCTACTAGGATTTTTTTTTAACCTTAAGACAGTCTTGTGGATATCTGCTGCTGCACTTTTTGACTACGATGAGTATATAATAAATAAATAAAAACAATATAATAGAGTATTTATGCGTATGGTTGATAGGTCAGTGAAGTGTAACTGTTTCTATCCATCAAATTGCCATGATTCCGATATCTTATTAATCACTGATTTTTTAGTTCAAACGAGAATAGTATAAAATAAAGTGATATGTGATAAAAAAAAGGTTAGCCCTTAAAATGATACCCAAGAAAAAATAAAATTGCGCCAAATAGGTTAGTGAGTTCGGATTCAGACTTCAAACTTGCTATAATGTTCTCATTTCTTCTGCTGGGCATTTCATTTAATTTTGACCCCTTAGCACCATATGGAAACCAAAATTTAAATTATTTATTAACGGGTTATCTACAGGTTACCACCCTTTTCTAGCCAGGGTAGGACTAAGGATTTTTTATATGGAAACAAAACTTTAATCGGAATCTCGGCATGAGACAAATAACATAGTTGTACGTAAAAATCGTATGATTAGTTCTGGAGGATAACTGAAGGTTGAAAATACCGAAATACATGTTATATACTCTTTTATTTCTTCAGAGGTAGCGGCGTTCACCATTTCTTTTGCAATTCAATTAGCAAGATGTAAATTTTGGTATATACAATAATAATAGTGATTGGAAAATTTCCATTGTTCTTGAAATTTTAAACACACACACACATTGTTATATATATATATATGGCAACATTAAGTGTAGCAACGTTAAATATATTCATTACATGAGTGGGTGCCCGCAGTTAGTTCATCCTTTCACTACCAGAGCGCGCTGGTGTCACGGCGGTAGTGAAATAGCGGGAGCCTAGTGAGTAAATCTGTTTTACAGCCGCCCAGTATGACGAAGGACACTGAGCCTCCTAGATCCAGTCTTTCTCGAACTGACCGGCCTTTGATGATATAACCACCGCCGCCAATTCGGATTTAACGAGGCCCTTCAGTCTCCAGGATACAACTCGTTGTTTCATGCCCTCCTTGGTTAATAGGTAATATGCGGCTTTTAAAGGTCCATAATGCTACAAAAAAAAATATATGCCCAGGGCATTAAATTGAAAGTAATATTTTAAAAACTATTTGTAATGTATAATTTCATACATTATCTCATTATTTAAAATCAATTTCCTACAAGAAATGTGATGCTACTGTAAAAATTAATAAATAGTATATACTTACATAATTTGTTTTTAGTTATAACAATCAGCTGTTTAATGTTATTTCTTAGAATTGAAATGACTCAGAATTTGGCATTATTAATGATGCTATTTACAAAAATATCTAAACATGACGACATAAGGTTGTGGTCAGGGCCAACCGTCAGACATCTTGACGTCTTAATTGATTAATGATTTATGGGCGATTTCTTTTTCTTTTTAAAATAGGAATTTTTATAAATCTTGCCAACTAAATATTATGTTATAAGCCCATATTATAATTTGGATAGAATATTCAAACATTTTTAGCTAGAAATACTCAATGTGAAAAAGAATGAAATAAAACGTATTTATTTCCATTAAATGTTAACAAAACAACAGGTTACCCAAATATTTTGGCTTTCCATAACAAATTTACAAATAAGTCAATTGATTCCTTTACATACTATTAAAAATCATCTATTCTTATATAATAAATTCTTTATAAAAGCTTCAAATAAAGAGGTTCACGATTTAACAGCTTATTGTCAATAAGACACGAGGAGGAAAGGATGATAACTGAAAACTAAAAAAACCAAATATCTTGGTTAATATTCACTTAGGAGAGAGAACATTTCTATATAATGAAATCTATGAGAAATTCAATTTGCAATAAGATTGGTTCTAAACAATTTATATTTATTCGATCAGGCGTATAATAACCGAGATATTTTGATTTTTTTAAATTCCCCCTCTATGGAGAGGGGTTCTCCCCCGTTCAATGTTAGCCGTTGACGAACTTGATATTTTATTTTACATAAAACGCTTATATATGAAGTTTGGTAACGATAAATCACATACTACGACCGCTAGAGTGGTAACAGAAATATATATACATATATAATAATGTTTTGAACTCACTTTCGCCATGTCCTACGTAGAACATAAACATTTGAGTAAGTTTTTCAAAAATTGCGTCATGAGTACAGCACAATAGGTGATTTCCCTTAAAGAGAATCTGCTAAAAACCGTGTCCTATAAAGATAATATTGTGTAGTTCAATAATTTTTTGTTATTGAGGTCATTGTGTCTGTTATTGGTGTATGCAGTTTGACAAACTGGCAAACATATTACTGATTAATAGCTCAATCACTGTCAGACCAATCAGTTCCAGTCGTGGCTTGCCAATCAATTTCCGAAGCCCATCAGGCTAATATGAGGCGGGAGTAATCTCTCAGTTTCAGTATTAGCTTCAATCTATTTGCAGTAAGAGAGGTGCATATGTCGGTTCAAATCTTAACATTGTTGCGCCTAGTAATCCACTCTACAGCCAGGGTTTCGAAATTTTCAATAGATCAAAAAGAGTTAATTTTCAATTCCAAACAATTTTCTTCTTAAGGACGTCATAAAAAAATGATTTCGCACTCATAACATTGTTGGAAAGATAAAACTAAATTGTATTCATAAAAAAGGGGTTTCATTTTCAGCCTTTGGCCGTAAAATTCCCTACTGTATTGGAATAAAATATAAAAACCTAATGTGTGCCTAAGAAAAAAGAAAACGATTTTTCAAGATCAAGTTCATATTAAATACATAGTAAGAATGAAATCTTCAAACATTATAACTTGATTTTTTACTTCCTATAAATAAAACATAAATGAACACTAATAACTGAGAAATAATACATTTATATTAAAGTTTCTTCTTGGTTTTTCAATTGAACGTAAGATTAAATATCGGTTTCATAGCAAAGATGCTAATTTTACCGATAAAAACTAATATGCCCATATTGGCTTTGTCGCATAATATGAGGCCTTCCTATCCGCAATATTAAGTCTACATATTGGCTCCAATAAATAACCGATGTATAAAATGTTAAAAATTATCGGGGTATCCTGAAGTTTGTTTCACGTGAGAATATGCATAATATATTAAATGTGTAATATTTTAGATACTAATAAATAATATTCCTGACTTTAATATCGTAATAATTTTTAATTTAGACAAAAACTTGGCTTTTTATTCTTCACTTTTTAGCACGATAAATATTTATCAGAACTGCAAAATTTCAGAAATTGTAACAAATAAACGAAAGGATTGGTTCCTTGATGAACATCTTACACAATTTTGTATTCTATTATTTGCAACCAGAGTCGGAGATTTACGTAAATAATTAGCCGAAATATCTTTGTCTCTAAAATTAAAAAAGAATATTCTATGTTAAGAATGTATTTCTCGACAAGACAAGAAGTTTGAAAAATGTTTTCTGCCACGTTTAATCGCGAATTGTTGGTTCACTAGTAATTCTGAAGAGAAACGGAGCACATGCTCCTTAATAATATTCCGTTCAGTTCTGCGTAAATTTGTACTCGGGAGTTTTGGTAAATTGTCTCAGCCTAGCAGACGGCAAAATTGAGGTATATATATTCATACGCTTTTATTCAATTCTGCTAAACTCCATGTTTAGAAATCGAAAATAGCACCATAATGGGGTAATGGAGGAGGGAAATCCTTTCCTATTCATATTTTTAGATATAGATATAGATATTTACTTTTCTATTCATTTGATCCAAAAAAAAAAAAAAAAAATGAATAAAACAAAATTTCTTTTTAATTTCTTGTTAATCATAATAAGACATATAACTGCCTTTTGTAAATCGAATAGCGACAGGAAAAAGTGAAATTTTACATTACCGATTACAATGGTTTACGTACCTTTAAAATGCAAAAATGCGTTTAATTCAGAGATGGAAAATACATTTGATTAAAAATTATAACCAGCTCCAAGAGCCATCAGGTCAACGTCCAAGACCTTCGGGCACTGACGATTATGCACAGCATCGAAAGCGCTCTGCCGTTTGAATAAATTGTTATAATGGAAGCGTAGCCAATTATTTCATCATACCTACAAAATAAAATTTGTTTGTCTCGGTAGTGCTCCGTGACCTTCAACAAGGGCGTAATTTAAATATAAAACTCTTTTTAAAATATTATTTATTTACTACTCTTATGATTACTTTGTAGTCACTGCAAAACATATATGTTCATACTTAAATAGACTACACGACAAATTTAAACAATTGACTATTCGCCTCTCTTGCAAATCCTAACCTAAATATATTTTTAAAATTATATAATAATTTGTAATGGGAATATCATGTGTATAAAACAATACTGAGAAAGTGGAGATATGCTACAAATACTCAGAAAAAAAATTCCATGCGGAGTTGAATAAATAAAGGCTTTCATTCACCGCATTATATGAGAGTTATATCACTCTACATAATCCCGAAACCGCAGAAGAAAATTGTTCTATGTATTACAGAACAGTGGATTATGAAATGATCCCAATACTCGTACACTTCGTGCAGCGTTCTCAATTTTTAATTGATCGTTACCAAACTCGGCATTTAAACGTTTTATGTAAAACTGAAGATCGTTTCGAGGATTTATAATGTCAAAATTTCGGAATCAGATCGAAAAAATGTATCAACCAACCTTGGTGCATTTTAATTTTCTATAAATGTTGCATTTTTTGCCTTCGGTAAACACCTCGGTTTTAGTATTCGTAGATTAACTATAATCGAACATATGAAATGTCTTTTTCTAAGATTTAATACCATATATTGTTTCCAACGGACCTTTACAATGAGAGATTCAGACAAATACGCGTGTGCGTTGACATCAATTCGGATTTTATGTTCCTGATTGTTCCACACACGATACTGTTCATTTGGGACTAGCAAACCCCAGTACTCCCCTACTCATCGTATTTTTACTAAGATATAAAAAATAATTTTCAAAATGCCATTACTAGCGTGTAAAACCAACACGTGAAAAATCTGTTTAAGCAGCCCCTACTTTTTAGGCATTTATTTATTTTTTATAAAGGCTGCAGGACGGTTTTTTTCCGTTACTTATTTTATTGTACTAGGTCACAGTTAGGATCCGGTCCTATATGTGTTTGGCACACATAGGCCAGCCCCCCCCCCCCAGTCGAGGTAAGCTCTATAATTTTGACCCGTGAGAGTGCAATCCCAAAGTGTGTAGGAAGTCCAAAATCGAATGCCTCTTTTTATGTTTATTAAGGAAGATATACATATTTATACTTGTTCAAAGCAGTATACGTAGGTATGTATTGTAATAAATAATCGCAAATACAATTTTTTTTATAGGATTGATGGACATTTGAAGAGATTTTTCGAAATTCGCGTAGCCGATAGCTTAAGGAAAATCTGCTAAAACTATACAATAGTATTGGAGTGTTTCTAGCAAAGGGTTAAGAACTCGTTAGTGAGGATGTGAGGACTGGGCTTCTGCTAGACACATGTTTATAAATTGCCATGTGTTTCTTATTTCGCAGATAGCCATCGGATAATAGGCTTGTTTTCCTAAACCAGCTACCGAACCTCTATAAAACACATGTTAAATCCTTTTAGGCCTAGCTCAGTAGGTTCTTTGCAAAGATTCCTCTCACCTGATCGTTTGAGTTGTCAAATAAGGATCTAATAGAACATAATTAGTATAGAACTAAAAACTATTCCTCATGAAAATCATTCAAACTATAATTTAAGATCAGGTGGGATATGGTTTTTGTTAAAAAAGTTTGAAATTCAAGTTTCTTGAAAGATGTATGCACTTATGATATGAATAATTTCAGTAATAAATATTTGGTTCATGAAATGTATAAGATGAATAAATAACATATTTCGCTTTTGTTCATTCATTTTTTCTTCCAGTAAAGTGCAATGCGGTTAAAATCAGAAGCAAGAGTATTACATTTATTACTGCTGAAACTGAACTAACTTATTTCACTTTTTAACAGTCTTCAAGTAGTGAACCAATCACTCTGCAAGTCTGAGGATGACATGGTTCTACTGATAGCCCGGCTATTCAAAGAAGTAGACGATTTGGAACCTCTAACGTACTTAAGTATCATATTTTTAATTGCTATTTCATACAATCATCCATTTTTAACATCCTACTCCCATGGAATGAAAGATCTCTACACCTTCCATCCTCTATGTCAAACTTTCGGCACTTGAATCATGTGAGCAGCCTTCAAAATCAAACTTTTCAACTTAAGACTTTCTGCCGTCAACGTCAAATATTACTTTCAATCCTTAAAATAACTAAGCAATCCATGAAAAAAAAAGTTTACTTGGAGCCTTCAACAACGCCAGCCATAACTTTCAACCCTTAAGGAACTAAGTGGCTCCTAAAATCAAGCTTCACACGGAGCCTATGCAGCATATTTAATCTTCTGCTGTCAACGTCCAATTTTATTTTCAACCCTTAAAAGAACTAATCAATCCATGATACAAACTTTACTTGGAGCCTTTGACTAACAACGTCTGACTATACTTGCAACCCTTAAGGAACTAAGCAGGCCATAAAATCAAATATTACATGGAGTCCCTGAAAGATTTTACACAAAACCCATGAAGGACCTTAATATCTCCTATCTTCAACATCAACGTTTACAAACAGACTTCATAGACAGAACATGAACACCTATGTTGAACATGGTAAAACTCAGCTTTATGTATAGAATAATAAAACTCCTTTCTTCCGGGGTATTTAATATGAAATGATTTCAGTAAGGCTTAAAATTTCCCAATGTTTCAGCTATTATAGCTTTAATGTCCACTTTGGTGATATTAAATCGCGTATTTATCTCTTTCAAATAAATAAGTAGTATATACATGAACAGAACGAATTTTCGCCATCTCTTAGGTTGGTTCGGCAGACGTATGAATACAATTTTTGAATCGCGTCATATGTAGAACCTCGATTGCCGATTTCCCAACAGAGAAATCTGCTGAAAAAAAATATACTGAGTAATGAATGGGCCCATATTGAGAATATACTCGTATTTACTAAAACCTTGATATATCCGCAGAAACGATTTTAAAATACAAAGGTTAGCAGTTAACTAGATGCATTATCTCGTAAATCTAAGCATTAACTCCTGGTAGAAGCATTTAAGGGATTGTAAAAGCCTGTAATTTGGCGGGCATATTTCACGGCTTGTAGAAACCTTATAGGCGGACCGATGAAAAGACTCGAAGCCCAGCTGGGCCCCGACGGCGCATCTACATAATGACGGTCCTCCAGACGGAGTAACTCCAGAGGATTAGCTTACTGGAAACAGCTGTTCCCATTACCCGCCATATTAACACAGCCTGGAAGGCAGACTACCTTACCGGACGATATTTATTGTACAGCATCTCCTGAAATATTGCTACTTCCTTGGAAGAACACAGTGTCCCTTATTCCCGATTTGGAACTTTATGATAATGCACCTATGAGTTAGCACAACCAAGGCTATACGTCATCTCTGAGTTAAATTACTATGTCCTGGGAAAACTACAGTGTATCGAACATTAAGAAATTTATTAAGGACATTATTTTATCCTATGCTCTGTAATGTTCTTCATGAGAAACAAGTTTCGGGCATACAAACTTCTAAATCTTTTTAATATAAACAAAACCCTTACACTCTATTCATTTTCAACGACGGATCTAAGACAGAATATGGGACAGGCTTAGCCGCCACTATCAAGAACTAAACTTACAAGGCTAGACTACATGCCGAATCAAGTATTTATAGTGGAGATCTTCAGACAATATTATATTAACACTTTCAAAATTAGAAAATTGATCTCACCAAGCAATTTAATGCACAGATTCTTCATGTTATTTACTTTTCTTGGAAACATCTAGTCCTATCACCCATTAATTACAAAAATACTCGTACTAATACAAGCACTAAACACTTGCAGTTTTAAACTGTTGTGGTTATCTAGACACAAGGACATTACACAAATGACTGATATTGACCATCATGCAAAATTAGCAAACTAAAATGACTACTACTGACATAATTATGCTAACACCAGCAGACCTCAACGACATAGTATAAAGAATAAAACCCAATGTCTGACAAGAACACTGGTTACGCACTGACAACAAAATATAAGAAATAGAAGACAATGTTACAGGATGGTCAAAGAGACAATAGGTATATTCAAGAAGTTCCAAGTTGTCCTCACAAGACTACGTATTGGACATACATAAATGACACAGTATTACATAATGAACAAAAAAGATAATCCTACTTGTACTCATTGCAATACTGGACTACCTATAAAACACCTACTAACTGAATGCAGATTAAGAACTTTCTTAAAAATTCCACATGACTTGAACGACCTAATGACTGAGGGTAGCCCACATATTGCCACTGTTCTGACCTATTTAAAAACGATAGGGCAGTATGAGAATATTTAATTACATATTTTAAAAATGTTAGGGTGCATTTTCTACGTGACGTCTTTAAAAGTATATGATATATGCCTGTTTTTATGAATAGTTATTGTTCCTAAATTACTAATTTTCTTTAAATTTATTTATGTGCCACCCTTATATTTGTATATAAACAATGGCTTGTCAACTCTTCTTAATAATGAACCTGTTGTAATACAACCAATATTGATCTAAGTTTAGTGGAATATAACGTTTTTTAGACATGATAATGTTTTAGAAAAACAAAATTTGACAATGCTGTCAAAGCATATAAATATCCATCCTAAACATGAGAGAAAAAAAAGCCTTAATAAGGAGCTGCAATGGTCGAAATACGTAGAGGGGGAATAAATGTGGTGTGGTTAAAAAAAAAAAAAGGTTTTGGTTTTTGACCCAAAATGGCAACACATTCAAACTATGTGTGTGTTTGTGTGTACGGATATAGCTGTAGTAATGATTTTTTCTGTAATCGTAGAATAATGGTAACATTACTAAACTGAAATGAGTGAAGAAAGTGAAACATTTTGCAATAGAGTAAAGAAAGTGAATTGCCTTCTTAATTAGTAATAAGTATAAATTAAAAAATAATTTGAAGTTGGAAATTAAATGCTTTTAAATGTTTCTTAACATTGTAAGAATTTATTTTAACAAAATAAATTGAAATGTGAATGAATTATTGGTGGAAATAATCAATATATTTTAAAATTTAAATATAATAATAATTACCTTCCTTGTTTATAACCTGCACTTGTTTATAACTGCACTACTTCACAATCATCACTAGTTGTTACAACTATGCTAGGTTATAACTATGCTTATAACCTTTCACAACCATGCTTATAACCTACCAACAACATACCATAATCTTCACAACATCCTAATTATGTTCATATTCTGGTTAGATCTGATCATGTATTACACGATTACAGAAAAAATTTAATATTACACTCGTGACGAAAGTAGAATTTACAACTCTCGTGAAATTACCACACTCGCTTCGCTCCTGTGGGTAAACGTTTCACTCGAGTTGTAAAATGATCTACTTTCGTCACTTGTATAATAAATAACTATTTTATCCCTACAAAGTTGATTTTTATGCGTATTTTTAATTTTCTTCTCTTACTAAACCGTCCCTCCAACTCATCTAATATAACAATATGCTAATAAACCATAAAACGCCGTAATCCTGGCTTAATTGTCAAATATGGTTTTTAATGTATGTATTGTGAGATATGTCCGATTTAAAATAAGAATTATATTTTCCAGATAGATAATATTTACTTAATATTCACTTGACCGTTACCACATTCAATATTTAAATGGTTCATATAAAGTTAAAGACATATCAGTAACGGTAGTATTTGGAGAAGGGTGAAGGTGGGTCTAGAAGGGGTTAAAGTAAACATATTAAAATGTATCAGTTATTTATATAGTCCATTCGGTTAACCATTTAAGGTTGTACAATTGTTTTTTAATAAAATGTACTTCTAATATGAATATTAAGTGTTATTTGCATTTTTTTTTTCAGTTTTCAGCACTTAGTTTATCTTAACTTCTTCTCTTGGGATGCTGGCTTTTAGGTAATTTTATCACTAACCATCTGATCTCCAACAAATTTTAAGAGGTGATAACGTAGGCATAACCACTTGGTGGTTAGTGGAGGGTTCGATTCCTTTCAGTGCAATAGCAATTTAATTAGTGACGAGCTCATTAAATAAAATTCTCAATCCCACTCTTGTGCTAACCTGTGAGAAATACGATCCAATTAGCCATAGTAGGGACAAAATGGACGTTAATAAATAACATTAACTTAAAACTGTAGCTACCTTTACACCTATTGAAATAAGGTTATGCTAATTAAAATATATGCTCTGTTCGCTAATTCTTTTGATTAAGCAAAATAAAATTACTTACTAACATTAGCTGCCAAAATATACCGTGAAAATTAGCTGCATGACATATTACACAGGTTGGAATGACTTATAGCATGGCTTGTAGGATCTACTCGTCCTAACATAATGGCCAACTCTGAATACATCATCAATTCCAAATCCTTTGTTGTGGTGGCTTGCTTTTGTTTCTATTCAACTCCTCAAATGAGGAGCTATTGAATGGGATAGGAAAACAGCTGTTAGTCCAAACAGGCTTATTGGAATCACAGCTGTTCAATGAGTGGATATTAAATGTCAAAAACCGGAAGGATTTAAAGAACTTCCATTACGCAGGGGCTGCGTAAACTAATCAGATTTCTCACGTTAAGTTTTACAATAGAGAAATCTACATACTGGTAACACTTAACACCACCATGAATTCAAATGAATAAACAAACGGTAATGAGAAATCTTTCAAAACGTTGGAATAACCTCCCAACGGAAACATGTGAATTGTAAACAAACAGGTCAGCCAACCTCTGAGAACAGAACAGATAGAAATATTCTTCACCGGGAAAAAAAAACAATTACTGAAATATATCTGAAAATAACTTATTAGTTTTATAGAAAACTATTTACTATGTCTAGTGCAGTAATTTGTGGTGTATCAGAATAATTTTTATCTCAACCACTCAAAGTCTAGTAATCCAGGAACTTAAGACGGGTGGAGGGGGATCAACATAGCATATTTAAGTATCTCGTATAATAATGATTTCATGAAAACAATATTTAGTAGTTAAGACTAGAATAAATAAGTTCCAGTTATAACAGCTTATTGTTAATATGACGAGTAGGAGTGGGGGTTTGCTGAAGGCTGAAAACTGAAAAATGGAAGTATCTCGGTTAATAAAGGACGAATAGTAACGGAAATATTACGAAATTTCAAAAATCCTCCTCTAAGCCACTCCCCACTCCAACTAGTCTGATTTCAGCCATTGACGAACTCGATCTTTATTATGACATAAAACATTTAAACATCGTGTTTCGTAACTATCAAACAAAAATTGCGACCGCTAAAGCGTTAACAGACAAGAATATATATACATCATTGTGAACCGACCTCAATTTGCGTCATCTCCTGGGTGGGATTGTTGGACATTTGCAGAAATGTTTCGACCTCAATAGCAGATTTCCCTTAGGGAAAAACTGCTGAAAAAGGGGTAACGTCGATTAAGAACTGTTCTGTCAGGGAATGGTAGGTACTTAGTTTCCTGTATGCATTAATACTTGAAGTACATGGCATCCACGGCAATAGCCGCCAAATAGATAGGACTTGTAGGGGGAAACATGAGTGCGAAAAAATTAAATGCAGTTACTAGATTTAGTATAAATATTGCGTATTTGGAAATGTTTAATTAATTCTAGGCTCTCAGATGGTCTCTAAGATGACCCGGGATGCCAACTTATTGTGGATAATGAATAGCTGATATACGGGGCATTTTAAATCATCCAGCCAGCTTTGCCTAGAGGCAATAGCATTCTGACAGATTTATAGCTATTATCATGGTGGAAATTGAATGCCATTATCTTATTTTCATTGTAAAACTATTACTACTAAACTAGTGTTACCGTTACAAAAACGGTAAAACGCCTAATTCCTGTATTCAAGTCTAATTTATGTTACTTTATTAGATTCAACTTTTGAGGTCGTACTCATGACCCGGTTTTCAAGAAATATCCTCAAATGTCCATCGATCCTAATTAGTAGGCAATTTTCGTTTATCGTTATCCAAATAGATACATAAGGGTTCCACGTAAAACTGAAGACCGAGTTCATTAACGGCTGAAATTTGAATATGAGGAGGAGGGGAGGGGTGTAGAGCAGAGATTCTAAAATTGAAAAAGTCTCCTCTAGTATAAATTGGATCTAAAAATTGTGTATACTCTTGTAAATTTAATTTTCAATAAATCTTGTAATATACAATTTACATATACCAAGTCACTTTTAATAGCTGCGACTACAAGGAGTCATCTAGTTGATAAATTACGTCTAAATGAGCATCTACCTCCCGGAATTTTTTCTCTTGTGAAGGTCTTTTAGTAAAAGCATAATCAAAATAGCGTTCAATTAATTACCCGAGGTTTAAATTACAGTATCGGAAAATTTGTAGACTGATAAATACAATTTAGAAATTCCAATATGACCTTACTTTCTGCCTTTTATTTTATCATTAATCCTTGTAAACCATATTCACAAGAATGCTAAACAATAATGGGCTAAGTTATTCTTTCGTTGTTGCTTCCTCGTACTTTTATTATATATTTATGGAGCTGTAGTCATTCTTTCCAATAAATAAATTAAAACGTCATTCATGAAACTAAAACTAAAAATTTAAATGTATTGGAAATCCTAGAGTCATAGGTTTGGTTCCAACGCAATTGGAATTTATTCAGTGACAAACTCACTGCGGAAAAAAAGATTCCACATCATATTCAAACAAACAATACGCTGAGGCAATGCAATAACAAAACAAAATCAAACGAAATTTCCTAAAAATTGATTTACAGTTTTCCCCCACTCCTTCCTACTCATATTAACAGTAAGCTGTTATATAACGAACCACTTTATTTTACGTCTTAACCCGAAAATTATAATTTGATCGATACCATACTCCGTATTTTACTGTCATATTCTCACACTCATGATTCTATTAGTTAATAACCGAAACCGGACAAGTAATAGAGGGGGGGTGGGTGAATTCTAAAATTAGAAAATGTCTCCATTATTATGAGTCGTATCGAAAAATGTTATTAAATTATTTATTAATGTCCATTTTTTGCAAATAAGGCTAATTGGGCCGGGTTATCTACAGGTTACCACTCTTTTCTAGCCAGGGTGGGACCAAGGATATTATTTAATGAATTTTGTCCCTAAAATGTTATAAAACTATTCGATAAATGAAAAATGTTATAAAACTATTCTAATTAAAATATTAAGGCTCTGCAATTGTTGTTCTATAAATATTTTCGTTGCTCAAATATTACGAGAGTTATCCGTACTTTCCTGTTCTAGGCTTTCACGTAGTTGGTAATGTAAAATATATGATAATATGAGATCTCTAGTGTGTCATTCAGGCAGTTGGGGACTTTACTTAGCTTACACAGCTCCTCCGTGTCGGACTTAATTTTGAAATTGTAAGTCTTAAGTTTGAAATTAGCCTACTATCTGCTCCAGCTGTCCTTTTGTTCGTATATCCTTGTTTCAATCTTCATCATTGAAATAGGTAATTTCTAGAACAAGTTACATCCAAGTGTGTTTTACATCCGAGCATCATTTTCGCCTGATTGAACATTGTGGTAGTGAACGTTTCAGTTCCTCTATCCTTGTATCCATTTCCTATAAAATCCTGAATAGAATAAATTCAATTGTAAGTATATAATATCACTCACAGGAAAAAGGAGTGATTTCCTTGACTCTTTGCGCAAGTTGATTTCCTTGCAAGGAGCGAAATAGGAAATATTGAGAATGGAGATACGGCTAAGGAAACTCAAGACGCCTTTGACCTCTTCCATTCTTGGAGTTGCTCCTTTGGACTGAAAATGGTAACAATGGATTGAACTAACTTAATTATAACATAGAACTTCTTTGGAATTTAGGTCAATGATTGTTCTCAATAGATTTCTTGGTCGAGTCATATACGGACAGCCCTGAGAGAATAAGGTTAAGGAGGAATACTTATAGAATACAAAAGGCTAGGATTAATGAGAATTACTTAAGTATAAAAAAAAAAAAACAAGTCCGTCACGCAGTGGCTGTGGATTGCAGGTAGCCTTCCAACGCGATGGAATGAAGCACACATGCGATCGCACAATTTTCGTATTTTTCCATTTTAACACGACATACTTACTATATCAGCTGGGAATGAGATGTTTAGTGGTAAAATAACGAAAATTGAACATCGCATGAGAAGGATTGGAGGCCTACCTCAGGACTTTAGGGGTAGAACATTGAAAACGCAAACAACTGTCAACGGGCCGCCGGTGAAGGGGGGGGGGTAGGGGAGGAAATCGAAAATTCATAATATTACCGTTGACTCGGATCGAAAAATGCTATAGATCCAATCTTATGGAACTATTCATGCTTTAAATGATGTTATCATTAACGTTTTAACGTAACTAATACATTAAGCGAGTTATTCGTATTTTCTTGCTTTCAGCTTTCAGTAAATCCCTATTTTCTACTCATGTGATGTTTGCTTAGAAATTGAGAATATATGGTGAGATAAGATCTCTGTGGGACATATAAGCACTTGGGAATTCTGCTTAATTTACTCAGCCCCTGTGTGACGTACTTTAATTTATATTGACATTCCGCCATATTATCTGCGAAGTGATTTAAGATTGTAATTTTTTTTTTCTGTTTAGTAATCTCTGACATACGAAGTTCCATATATTGGTCCTTGAGTATTTCTAGACCACAAGAAAAAATGTTCACAAATGAATCGCAATTAATATTTTTTTTCTTTTTCTTTATTCATCAGCTGACAGAATTAAATGATTTTTTTTTTCTGGATAGTCAATCAGACTATATTTGTTTTTAGCAAATAGTCAGCTCTAAACGGTCATAGACTCTATCTGACTAAAACGGATTTAGGAAGATCATCAAAAACAATTATTTTCCAATTTAATAACAGACCCCAGACCAATATGGTTGATTGGATTATGAAGGGAGCTTGTAAGCGGATAGAGGGTCAGAATTTAAATTAAGGGTTTAGGGCGGGAGGGTGATGAGGGGGAATTTATTGACTTCTACTCGTTAGAAAACAGAGTATTCAGGAGGGGGATTAGTTTTTTTTACTCCCATTGAACCTAAGTCAAAGACCACCACTGAAGTATTAATTAAGTAATTAATTTTTACTTTATCTTTTCCAGTAAAGCATGGAATTAATGGGGATTATCTGTTTGCGTTGAATAATGAATGGAAAAGACCAAGAAGTGTCTTGGTGTGTAGACTGATGGTCAAAGAGGGGGGATGAAGGGGGATTCATGTTTTTTAGTTGTAGCACAT
This sequence comes from Riptortus pedestris, assembly GCA_019009955.1. Classification (NCBI taxonomy): domain Eukaryota; kingdom Metazoa; phylum Arthropoda; class Insecta; order Hemiptera; family Alydidae; genus Riptortus; species Riptortus pedestris. The sequence goes on along the minus strand of CM032231.1, from coordinate 82,594,930 downwards.
ATATCAATAAAAGGTGTGGGGTCAATAATCTGGGATTAAAAGCAGAATGGTCGCAGGGACCAGGTGAATCTATGTTCTGCAAAACGTTCTTAGCTTTGATGTTTTCCATAACCTAGTAGCCCTAGATTATAGTAGTTCACTCGGGATTTGGGCTGGCTGGTGGAGGTCCATCATCAAAGGAAAGATAAAAAGGTCAAAACACCTCAACTCTTAATGCTTCATTTATTAAAAGCAGAGTACTTTCGGGGCGAACCGCCCCATCTTCAGTGCTCTAGAGCTGGTTCCTATTGAGCCGACATCTCCGGTGTCTCGCCAGTATAGTAATTGAAAAGAGCAGCTTCTGATAGAACACAGTGGTTAAAACTACAAGGCGTAACATACATATACATATATTGCTGGAATTTCATAAACAGTAACTGCTTTATCATATCTGTGGTTTAATTTTCTCATTGGACAGCAGTCAACGTCTACTTGAAAGTATTTTTTGAAACCCTGGGTGGATAGATTTATTCTACAAAAAGACCATATAAAGAAATATCACAGAATACGTATTTCTGGATCAATCGTTAGCAAATTCCCTACGTACCCCATTTTATCGGAATGTAACGATCATCTTGAGGGGTCAAAATGAATTACAACGAACTAGTAGTTGATCATATGTTTTCCTTGTGCTGCATAAGATTCGGCTCAAGTGCTGGTAACAGCTGTTTAAACCAAGGGGAGAGCCGGAGGGCTTCTGTGGAACCTAAAAGGCTTCATACACAGCAATTAACATCTTATTACAGCTGGCATCATTCAGAACAGATTTCATGCCTAGTTTTATGCCTTTCAAGCGTTGAAGATATCGAATAAATTTAGTGCAGTGAAACATATTTAAAGGATTTGGAGATAATGCTTCTACGCTCCGAATATAGAATTCCTTCATCACTGCCTAAGCTCATAATTAAAGTTTTATAATCACTGGTCCCCTCAAACTTATTTAACATTATAATTTGGAAAAAATGCCCAGTATAGGGCAGCCTTCTTCGCAAAGCGACGTAAAAAGAAGGAATGGCCATTCGAAATATGTAATAAATTCTTTTATATATTTCTTATATCAATAGAAGGAGCTCAGGTTAGCCATGTGAGTTAAAGCGTTGACCTTAATTTCACATGGTAAACCTAGAATGTCGAGTTTGATTCTCGCCTAGGGAAGGGAAATTATTTAGTGACGAAATTCATTAAATAACATCCTAAGTCCCACCCTATCTAGAAAAGGGTGGTAACCTGTAGATAGCCTGTCCCATTTAGCATGAGTTGCAAAAAGTGGACGTTTATAATTAATAATAATAATAATATCAATAGAAAAATGGTGGGGTATAACTTTCATTTTCAATAATTACCATTGCTAGTAGCCTGCATAAGCTGACTAATGATTGTCATTAGCCAGAATGACTATGTAGACTACAACTTTAATCTACCTTCCAGTATTGCCCTCCTGATGTATTGTCGGTGAGAATTTAGAGTTGAAGGTGGAGTGATATATATGAAGTTTAAATAATGAAGAATGTTACAAAATGCTCTTAGTTTAGGGAGCCATTTCTTCACCGACATATTGTGAATAATTGACGAGCCTGTGGCTTGCAGAACTCCATGACTTCAAGTCCGAGGAAGACTTCCAAGCCCACCAGATCGATTTTAAGTTTGAAGAGAGCTGTGTCAAGTTAAAATCGATATGGGCGCCGGGGAGTTAAGTGCTATCGAGTTGCTAGTGTAGCCCACACAGTGGTCTTGCATTCATTACGTCGGCAGATCTCTCCGCCTCTCTGCACTCGGAATTATTTATAGCTTCGACATAAATTTAATACATATTACATAACACACATACACTCACACACGTCTTATCAGGTCGCCCACTCCTATCACGTTCCGTCTCATCGCTTGCTGAACGGAATACATTTGGAATGATTAGACTAGTTAAGTGTATTGATGAAAGCCACTGTCTATAGAATTTCTTGGCAATTTAAATAGCGGTATGTTACTACACATGAGTATTTTTATTGGGGCTTTAAATGATTCTATCAAGAGAGATCAAGTTCTGACTTAATAGAAAAAGTCCATCCTACCCAATAGATGAAATGTAAGTGTAGTTTCGGTCGAACCAGGCGAAGTGGGGTTTCAGAAGAGGTATTACATTTTTGTTCTATTCCATTTTCTTGAACCTAAATAAAAGTATTTCGAAGTGGTGTTATTAGTGAGCAAAATGATTAAGCTTACAAAATAGATTTCAACCTAAAGCGAAAATATTCACAACAAAAGGTGAAAATACTCTAGAACATAACAACAGGTGTGCAGTCTAAATCTACCAGATGATAAACAACATACAGTCTGGAAACCAAGCTGCGATAATTACCGTCCTTGAAATAAAGAGACGGTACAACACACTATCCTTCGTACGTCTAAACCATGTATACACACGGATAAACCTTCAACTACTTATAGTATATAACAAATGGTATTTGAACAACTGGAGGAACGCCGAGAGGGAAGTAGAACTATCTGTCACTGAACTGTCTGTTCAAGTGATTTATCTACATTGAACGTTTGAGTTCCGAAACGGGAAAATGTTTACATCAAAAGGAAACATTACCTTGGATCCAAATATAGCTATACATTAGCAGTGTCATAAGCAGATGGACCAAAGACTCCTTGTCTAACTTGGGATTACCAGGATAATCCTGGTTAGCATATCTAAACAGATGTATACAACATTATAATTCCTTTTTTTCCACAGTTCCTACTCAGGTGATGACGAAAAAAACATTCGTTGAAAGCTATATACCTATATTTGTCTGTTAACCCTCTAGCGTTTGGAATTTTTGATTGATCGTCACTCAGTAAGTATTGTTTGACTTCAATCGAATTCGATATTTGATGGTTTTTCTATAAAACTAAAGATCAAGCTCGTTAAAGACTAAAACTGAACCAGGAGAAAGGGGGATCGGAAATTCAAAAACAAAAATATTAACAGACTTATTCGTATTTTTTTGGTTTCACCAACAGCGCCTCTTCTGTACGTCCAATTTTCATTTTAAGCTCTTCAGTTATTATTTATCTTGTGTATTGCTTGCTTCTAGCAGATTTATATTAATGGAAATGAGCTTTCCAGACAGATCTCGTTTTGCGATTTTTGAAAAAAAGTCTGCAAATATCCAATGGTCCTACCTAGCAACATGATCAAAACGACATATATATTTGTCTCTTATTAGGGTACCGACAACAAAAAATTGTATGAACTAATCGTGTAGAGAGAAATATGGATTAAACGGGAAGATTAAGATCATTAGGGTGTCATATTCCAGCACGTAGGAATTCAGCTCCGGAGTGACGTCTTTCAATCTCTGAAGGTGACAGCAAGGAATTTCGGAAAAGCTTAGCAAATTAGACCACATTCAAAGGATATGGAGTAATTGCTTCAACACACCTGATATAGAAATTCTTCATCACTTCCTATAAAGTTTTATAACCACTCATCATTTGTAAATCATTCAACAATATCAGTATTAACTACTAAAGGGCAAACTTTGGGTACAAAAAAAGAAAGTCCGTCACGCAGGGGCTGCGTAAACTAAGCAGATTTCCCACGTGAAGATTTACAATAGAGAAATCTGCATACTGCTAACACTTAACATACCCGTGATTAAATACAAACGGTAATGAGAAATCTTTCAGTTAAGTTTAATAATCTCCCAACGGAAACGGCTTCTGATTTGTAAACAAATAGGTCTGCCAGCCACTCAGAGCTATACAGATAGATGGACATATTCTTCACCAGAAAGAAAAACAATTACTGATATATATCTGAATTTATAATGAACCAGAATAATTTATATTTTAATAACTCTAATTTTAGTAGCCCTAGAACTAAAGAAAGGGGGGGGATGAAAGAACATATTAGCATATATCTCACAAAGTAAAAGCTTAAACGACAAGAACGGTTAGAAGAAGTTCACACGAGAGCCGAACAGTTACGGAAACGGTCGAACTAATCCGGAAACTTACAATACCCGATCTGTTCTCGTCCGTTATCCACACATTCAATAAAAATGCAAATATCTCGATTAATTTTCAAGATAGAAAATAAATCTATATAGTTATATTTATAGAAAATTTAATTTGCGATAAGATTGGTTCTATATATTTATACGATCCGACATGTAGTAATGAAGATATGTCGAATTTTCTAAAATCCTCCCCATTAACGAACTTGACCTTTCTTATTACATAAAAGGATATTTCATGAAATTTCTTTTAGACGCTTTAACAACAAAATTTGTTTCCACAGATCTTTACTAGATGAAATAAATTGAAATACCTTGTATGATGACGTCGTCAATCAAGATTTCAGGTTTTTGTATAGAAAAGTTACATTTTATGTATAAAATATTCGGTATTTAACCATTTCATTGAACACAAAAGACCACATATAAGAGAAGGGCATTCGAAAATTCAAAATATCTCTGTTATTACGTATTCGACCAAAAATGTTATAGAACCAATTTTGTTATACTAATGATGCTCTTCTATTATTGTATTGTTTGTTGTTTTTTGTTGGCCTTCCCGCTATAGACTAGTAATATTGTTCTATATATTATCTCGTAACAGAAATATTAAGCGCGCTATTTCTACTTTCTTGTTTTCTGCCTTCAGTAAACCATCACTTATTCTTATCGGATTCTTACTTAGAAGTAAAGAAAGGTCAGCTGGTAAGACGAGGTCCTATGGTCAACAGTGTGCCATTGAGCGCGGGGAGAATCTGCTTAGTTTACGCAGCCCCTGCGTGATGGACTTCTCTGGTTCTACTCAAGGGCGGGTCCACCAAAGTTACATAGCATATTACGAAGATAAGCTTACGAAGTTTTATCTTTTCGTTTGGTTTTAAATGTTCTGAACGCCACAATTGTTACTGTTTAACAGCTGAATTTTTATCACTAGTGCGAAAGGTCAAGCTCATTAAAGGATGAAATTCAATCTGGAAGAGAGGGAGGATTTATAAAAAGTATTGTTCACATCCTTCCTATAAAATGTAAATATGATAAACTTTTTTATAACTAAAAATTTAACTTTATAAAAATAAATGATATCTATTTAAATTCAATTTATGAGACTACCGCAAATCTGGAAGGGTTGTTTACATATTACCATCCTTTTCTGGCCAAGGTGGGACTAAGGATTTTATTTAATGTGTTCGTTGCTAAATAAATTTCTTTTGCCTAGGTGGCAATATATATATTTAATTTTTAACGGACCTCATTTTCGTCATCTCCTGGGTAGGATCGATTTGCGTCAAGAGTACGTCCTCAATAGCTGATTTCCCCTAAGGGAAATCTGTTAAAAAGATAAAACATAGAAAATATATTTATACATAGAAAATATAAAATAAATTTTAATATAAATTTATTATATTAATAGAGTTATGAAGCTTAGCTTTCCTTTTTAAACGAAATGTTATAATTACTCTCAGCTTGAGTCACCATTCTTTACACTGAGGCAAACATTCCTTAAAGCTACTTCACATTTTTACCTTGACCTTTTTCAGTTGGATTGGACTGAAAGTTCGAATTCTTCAGTTGCCTCAGGAATGAAGATTTAATGGAATTTCTACCAGGTCAACGGGATGAAACATTTCCACGAATGTAGAAAAGAAAAATTGCGGGTTTCTTATTGTCATCATATATCAAATACAATACATTTCAACTATTATTGCTTAAGTATATTTCTATAAAATTAAAGGGGGCTCAGGTTAGCCATATGAGTTAAAGCATCGGTCTTCTTAGAATCGTATGTTTGTTTTCCACCTGGGCAAAAGAAATTTATTTAGCAAGGAACTCATTAAATAAAATCCTTAGTCCCACCCTGGCCAGAAAAGGGTGGTAACATGTAAACAACCCTTCCAAATTTGCGGTAGTCTCATAAACTGAATTTAAATAGATATCATTTATTTTTAAAAAGTTAAATTTCCTTTTTTTCTTAAAATCCCTTCATTTCAACATTATTTTATTATTATATATATATATATAAATATAGGTATATATATTTGTTTGTTAACGCTTTTATGTAAAAAGAAAAATGAAGTTCGTTAATGGCTGATATCGGACCAGTGGGAGGTGGGGTTTAGAGGGGGGATTAAACTCAAAATATCTCCGTTATTATGCGTCGGATCGAAGAATTGTATAAAATCAATCTTATTGGACATTAAATTTACTATAAATAATGTTCTATACATTTATTCTCTATCTTGAATATTAGCCGAGATATTTGCAATTGTATTCTGTGTGTGGTCGGCAAAAGTCGGGTATATTTGGGACTTTCCGCCGAAAGCTAGTTCGGCCTTTCCGTAACTGTTCGTCCCTCGTGAATTGGTTTAGAGACTCGTTACTACTACTGTTATTATTAGGCAGATTTCTCTATTGTAAAACTTCACGTGGGAAATCTGCTTAGTTTACGCAGCCCCTACGTGACGGACTTTATATAAAATGAAACTTTTCTAGCCAAAAACCTAAAATCTTGATTGACGACGTCATCACACAAAGTATTTCAATTTATCTCATCTAGTAAAGATCTGTGGAAACAAATATTTGTTGTTAATGCATCTAAAAGAAATTTCATGAAATATCCTCTTATTGTTAAATTTCAATTAGTAAAAGTGGGGGTTAAAATCTCGGTTATATTTAAGATAGTGAAAAATTTTATCGATCAATATTTATACATATAAAATAAAATTTTCTGATCAATTATATACGATTGTTCTATACGACTCGTAGTAAATGAGATATTTAACGAACCACATTTTCGTCATCTGCTACTTAGAATCGGTGTGCATATGATGAAATTTTTCAAAAATCGCGTCATGATTAGAACCTCAATAGCTGATATCCCTTAAGGGAAATGCTCTGATAATAGTAATGTACCAGGTGATAAGAATTGAAGCAGCTGGATGTGTAATGGCTAAAGTGGTGATGCTTATGTAAGTTTCGTGGCTACCTTTCGATCGATATTGTGAGTCAGAGGGTAAGCGGAGCATTAAATCACATTTCACGCTGACAGATGAGCACTGATGCGTAATTCAAGATTTCTCATTTTTTTAAGTGTGTTTTCTTTGCATGAGCTTAAAAAATAAAACAAACAATAATAATACATAGTAATATAAGTAAAGCTTGTCTTGTCCATTTAATATAATGCAATTAGCTCAGTGGGGAAAAATGTAAACATTGACATTTTACAATACACGTCCATCAAACCTATTAAACAAATCAGTTAACAGCTAAAAAAGCTTCTTTATTTCTGATTCATAATACTTTACAAAAAAATCGATTTAAAAAATACAAGGTTTACAGAATCTTATATTGAGAGGAACGTTTTAAAAATGAGTATAAATACATTTCAGTTGTAACGTAAATATGTAATAAAATTCAATACGGACAAATTTAACAAAATAATATTAGTCAAATGAAACAAATAATTAACTTACAACAATTCTCTGTAATTTAATTAATTAACGAATTTGATAAATTAAAGATACGTATCATATTGTAGTTTATGCTAACAAGTTATTTATAAATATTGTTGTAAATGTATCCAAAAGTAGTAAATGTTCCAGTACTGAAATGCAGATCGAATAGTACATCTAATGCTACAGTTATTTAAATTGTTAATTGTAGACAATTTTTGCAAATTAATTATTTTTTATTTCCCTAATATATTTTTGTTAAGGTTGAGAGTTTCGTATTAAATTATTTACATTAATATGAAATGTATTTATAATTAATTTATAACACGTTCCTCTAAATGTTTAGTTAAATTCAATTGAAAGGACCAAATTCACTTCTATCTTTTACTTACTTGAAATGCTCGCTGTCGAAAATTATGCTGGAAGAAAAAAGTCCGTCACGCAGGGGCTGCGTAAACTAAGCAGATTTCCCACGTGAAATTATACAATAGAGAAATCTCCATAAGATAGCCGAACAGTTACGGCAAAGGGCCGAACTAGCTTTTGGCGGGAAATTCAAAAATCCGTTATCGGCACAAATTTAATAAAAATGCAAATATCTCGGTTAATATTCAAGATAGGGAATAAATGTATATAACAATATTTATAGTAAATTTAATGTGCAATAAGATTGATACTGGGCAATATTTTGATCCGACGTACAGTAACGGAGATATTTCAAATTTTCGAAAATCCTTCCTTCTAAACCCCCCCCCCCCTCCCACTGGTCCGATTTCAGCCGTTAACGAACTTGATCTTTCTTTTTACATAAAGCGACTAAATATCGAGTTTGTAGGATCGATGGACATTTGAAGAAAAATTTCGAAAATTCCGTCATGAGTACAACCTCAATAGCTGATTTCCCTTAAGGGAAATCTGCTAAAAGCTAATTTTTTTTTCTGAGGTCTGAATACCTGATTTGTCTTTATACATAAATAAGTACGTTTCATTTGTATTGAAGGAAATCGGCTATTCAGATTTGACTCATGACACGATTTTCGAAAATAGTTTTTAAATGTTCTTTGATCCTACTCCGGAGGTGACGAAACTACCATTTTTGTGTTTGGTCGCTGCCGATTTCCATATAAAAACTTTTTGTGTTTTAACTGAAGATCAAGTTCGTCATCGGCTGATATCGGACCAGTTGGAGGCCCCCTACTGCCCCCACCCCCTAAAACCACCGTTTTTGTAAATGTAGCGATTGTTGAGCTATGATGCAAAGATGATAAGGAAGTATCCACCTGGTAATCCTGGTTACTCTTGTGGACATATTATAGCGAACATATGCAAGGGCGGTACATCTTTGTAGTATTTACAGGAGGTCATGGCGCACTTCATCCGGAAGTCATTTCGAGGAGGAAGTCCAACTATCTAATACTCGGCTATCTATTATAGTGATTTATCTTTTTGCCGACACTTGCCTACTGAAGGGGAAGCATTTCCAGACAGTTTCTCTCAATGCTATCAATGTCGCTTTTATAAGATTTCCCCCATGATCTAACAACCTACTTGGCGCCACCTGTCATCTTAGATGTCAGTACCTTGCCATTCTCTGAGGTCAATTCAATAAATAGGATCTTCCAAACCTCATACACTGTGACCTCATGCTCTGAGAATGCACCTTTGTCACCTCTACAAATAAACTCGAGTCATATACATAAAAGTGCATTCTTCAGATAAATTTATTAGTTTGGCGTTGCGTTGTTCTTCCAATTTCATTGCTTTGAATGAGATCTTCTTCCGGGCTTTTTTTAGTCGGCTCTTATGTTAGCAGGTTTCCCTTGAGGGATATCAGGAATTCAGGTTGTATTCATGACGCAATTTTCGAAGAATTTCTTCAAATCGATCCTACCCATGAGTGGGGATATCTCCTTCATCCTGCGTCAGATCGAAACATTGTATAGAATCAATTTTACTGCGAATGTTTCGTTCTATTCATTCTTTTTCTATTTTGGTTAATAATAGAGTAATTAAGAGAGATAAATATTGTGCACTAATTTTCAATCTCGAATACTAACCGAGATATTTGAATTTATTAAATTTTGACTCTTCATTAAACCCTTGCCAATAAGTAATGAAAATTCTTATTCAAAGCCTAAATAATAAATATTGTTTTCAACGGGTCTGTATTATATGAGATACATGTAAACACGTTTTGTGTTGATGCCATCAAATTAAGATTTTTAGGTCCTTGTCTGGAAAATGTTAATTCGATCTAAACCATACTCGATATTAAACCGTTGAATTTAACACTAAAGATCATATTCGTTAATGCCTTAAATCGGTTCTGAATAGGACGGGTTTAGGATGGAGTGGGGGATTCTAAAATTCAAAACTACTCCGTGATCAAAAATGTTTTAGAACCAATCTTCTTGAACTATTGATGCTCTACAATTGTTGTTCCATACTTTTTTTCGTAACTCAAATATTAAACGAGTTATTCGTACTTTCATGTTCTCAGCGTTCATTAAGCCACAACTTCTACTCATCTAATTTTTACTTGTAAATAGATAATGGTGAGTTCAGATAAGTTGTATGTCAACCTGCTCGTGGGATATTTCGTCAGTTTACGCAGCCCCTGCAAAACGGTCTTTTTCAAATATATAATTAATTGAATATTTCTGTGTTACTTAAACACATTTTGCCGGCTGATTTAACGAGACACAGTATATTTAGACCAATTGCATCTAGAGACAGAAGCGAGGGTACTCCAACCCCGGGCATAATGCCGGCGAACAGGGTTGATGAAGGGGACAAAGGCAGACAAAGAGCAACCTAGTTAAGTCTGTTAACTCGGTCAGGTCATCAAAAGCATATGGCTATATTTACTCTCCATAGCCACTAATATGGGGGACTCACGATCCGTTTATGGCTTTTAATTGAGAACACAGGGCTCCGAAATGACTTTTTAATGAGCAGTCTAGCAAGTTGTAACTGTGTTATTCTATCCTTGATAAAGGCATATTTTATGGCTTTAAGAGTAGCATGATGGTACTACTAAAATATTTATTTATTTACAGTGTTCATTCATCAAGTGAAGTTATGAATACCGTAGTATTAGTGTGCTAAAACGACACAATCTAGGTAGTGACGGTAGTACGTTGGGACAGTTTTATAATTAATTCTAATTAGCCAGCAGTAAGCTGTAATAAAAAATGCATAAACAAGCAGATTTTCCATTTGCTGGAATGGCTCTGTAGTAACGGCACCATATATTTTCTATATCTAAGTCAAAAGTCGATGAGTAGAAGTGGGAGGATATTCAAGGCTGAAAACAAGAAAGTACAAATAACTGGCTTGATGGCCGATTTACGATAACACGAACAATGATTCTATATCATTAATATTTTAACGATATTGGTTCTATAACATTTTTTGATCCTAGTCATATTAACGGAGATATTTTGTAATTTCGGTTACGAAATTAACCATTACGCTTATTCTCAGCCATTAGGTTGTATGAAACGATTAAGAATTATTTTCGGAACATTTTCGAGTAATAAAGCATAATATGGTAAAAATTTTATTTATTTTTAAATTTAAATTTAAATTATATATTGACGTCCACTTTTTGAAACTATGGCTAATTGGGACGGGCTATCTACAGGTTACCACCCTTTTCTAGGCAGGATCGCACTGAGGATTTTTGAAGAATTCTGTCACTAAATAAATTCCTATTGCCCAGGCGGAATATTATTTATTTTAATCAATTGCAAAAACAATGGATTTTGTTTCTGTCTTTCGCCTCTCTCTCTCATGGCTTTTCTGCTCATGTTTTCCCTGCTAAAACTCCAAATTCCACTCAGACTTTTATAAACAACAGTGGAGTATAAAGGAAAATAAACGTACTAGCCATTAGGAAGCATTTAATGAAAGACAAAAAAGGCAGGGGAATCAATCAACTAAGTGGTTGCCGATTCATTCTATCAAATGAAAGAGACTGACTCTGAAGATGATGATTGCTGGAGGGAAATGAGGTCTCGGCTTTTGGAATGACTAGCCTAAAAGCTGAGGAAGCTCTTTCTTAATTTAGTGCCTTTGAAGTCTGTAGGACGATGGAGACACTGACTACTTCTTCACAAGCCCCACTCCTGAATGGAGACATTCAACGTGGTTTTTTTCCAAATGAGTGTACTTTGAAGTCGGCATTATGAAGCTTCACGAAGAATGAATCTCTTACAGCTCTCGTTGAAATGGAAGCCAGATGAAGAATAAGTTCCAATCAACTTAAGCTGAAGGAGAATAATATATTATTCAATTATTTTCAATCTCTGTTAATTTGTTGATATGAAGAATATGCGCTAGTATTGACAGGCACTTTAGGCTAAAGGGGAACAATAATATATCATCCAAGTATTGGAAATCTGGGTAATTTTACTGATATATTCAGACATAAGCAAAAGAGCAGAGACGCATAAGAATGTATGTAACAATTATAATTATGTGATATTAATTAATCGTCAGCCTTTGTTCCATTGTAGATATATCAAATTATCTGCTGACCTAATTGCTAACAATAATATAATATAGTATTGATTTATTCAATATGACTTCCTTTTATATTAAGACATAAGCTAATGATTTAGATACACATTAGACAGTAGACAAGCTATTATAATTATATGATATTCATTTATCATCAGCCTTTGTTCTCTTGTATATGAAATTATCAACTAAAGAACAAAGACTCAACAGACTAAAGGCTAGAAATAATATATTTTATTCAATTATTTTCTTTCTCTGTTAACTAGCTGATATATATATATATATATATATAATTTATTAATTACGTCCCGTACATCGTTTTGTACATAAATGTGTTTGTCATTAACAACCATTTTCTTTTTAATATAAACTCAAAATACAATGTACAGAAATTATTTACTTTAGTCCGTTGATAGTCTACAGTCATCGAACAAGATGTTTGTAAGTCTGTTCCGTAGTAAAGTCGCAGCAACAATTTGGTTGATCTGTGAGGCCAACACGATTAAAGTGAAGAGTAGATTGGTGCGTGTCGTGTTAATAATCGTGTCAATTAATAGTGTGCTGATTTTATTTATTGTCCTAAATACTGTTTAATGTTTGGAATAAATAATTTTAAGTGTTGTACTTTCGTAGTCATATACCATTTCTGATGCCATTTATTAATTGTGACTGTTAGTAATTTTTTTTTTTTTTAAGTTTGAAGAGATTTTGCTATTTTTTTTAGCTTTCTGAAATTGCGGTAACTATTTAAGCTAATTTTTTATGATAAAGGAGTGAGATCGTTTCCCAAAATTTCAGAATGCCTTTTGATCCAGCAAAAGTGTACGTTCTCAGTTTTGAGTTCAAATACAAGTCGTCGTTTTTGAAGCAGTTTCATAAAATCAGTAGAGGATTAGAAGTTAAAATTATCAATTCACAGTTCATTGAACTGTGTACAACAAACGTTTTAATGTATCCTCCAGGCCCCTTCCAAGTTACTGGCCCCAATATAATCATGAGTAGCTAATTTGAAATATAACTAATTAAGATGGCATTTAATAAAAAAATAGAGTGCTTAAAATATATAATAATTAATTACTAATATATATAATATGAATAATTATTTTTAAAGGTTAGGTTAATAACCTAGAGAGGTGTTTAAATTTGGAACGATTTGTGACGATCAAATTTCATTCTCCTCGAATCTAATCCCTAGTTAGCCGACATCAAAAGGAAGGTCTCCTTTCATGTGAAATGAGTAATCATGATTAATGATTTTTTTTTTGTAGGAGCCCTTCGAAAGCTTTTGTTTCTCTTGTGATTGTTTTAGTAGGAGAGAGAGAGGGAGATAGCCTGATAAGGCCAGTAATTGATAACAGCTGTGAGCCGATATAATGTTTAGAAAAAGACTAAGGAGCCAAGAGCCATTCCATAAATACCCCTAAACTAGATAAATAATCAGGCTGGTAGGGTCTACAGCCCTGGAGAAATGTGGGCACATTCCAGGCCTACCAACACCCAATCTATCTTCTCCAGATAAACCATTTGGCGATGGAATAGCAGTTACATATCAAATGGCTGAATTTACGAATCACATTTGAACTGACTGAAATGGTTTCGGTAAAAATGAGCAGTTATTAGTTACTTTTATTAGGCTCATTGTAGTTTATTCAACATCCCCCCTGTACAGTTTTTCTGATCATCAAGGTAGAATACACAATGGTTGCGAAATTGGAAAATAAGTTTTGTCGCTGTCTCGTAGGCAGGAGCCGTTCTGGTATTTTCCATGAGGTGCAAGATAAGAAAGCCCTCATTTTCATTCATAATATATATTATTCAAAATTTGAATATATTATTGAAAAAATACTAAAATATACAATACATAAATATTTGGACTTCAATCTAGGCCAAACTTGTTACAGAATCATACTTGGAAAAACCAATGATTTTAGACACTTGATAGTCTTAATTAACACGATCAGCATATTCATCAGTTCCGGAAATATTTATTACCATATTTATCAGCTATTGACGTAGTAATCATGGTGCGAATTTTTAAAAACAACTTCAAATATCCATCGATCCTACCCAAGAAATGATAAAAATGAGGCTAGTGACTTAAAATGTATATATATATATATATATATATATATATCAAAATTCACCGGAAAATTTTGACTTTGTTCATTATTCATACAAAACTAGATATTTAAATGCTAGTAAAACGGTTGGAATTTTAATTTATCACGACTATTGTTTTATACATGTTTTCTGTGTTTCGAATATTAACGGATATGTTGTCCCTTTGTAAACTCTGACACCTTCTCCTCCGATTTTTATTTCAAATATCTCGAGTCCATTAAAAGTTTTAATTCCCATTTACATAGGTTTCTGGCTGGAGAAGCAGAGTAGGCTGGAGTGAGTATGAGCTCATCGACGTATCATATTCCAACTTGTGGGAAATCTGCTTAGTTTACGCAGCTCCTATACTGTTTAAAGCCAGTTGAAAATGTAGATGTCACTGAGCCAGCTCACAAATATTCCATACAAAATGATATGTTGTTTTACGACGTACTTCAAGTAGACAATGCAATTATCGTCCCAGACGTGACAAAGTGGGAAGGTGACGTATGAAAGACAAATGTAAACTACTGATTGTATGTAAATGAACAAGGAATTTTCTATTGAGTTTCTTCAAAATTAAATTATTTATTTAAAAAGTTGTATTGTTTTAAAGGGTTATTTGATATTTAGGTTTTACTCTAGACGCGATTTCAGAAAAACGTTTTCAAATGACCATCGAACCTACTCCAGAGATAACGAAAATGAGGAAAATATATAAATGTGTGTGTGAGTGTGTACGTATATTTGTTTCAGCGTTACCAAACTCAATACTTACACGTTAAATGTAAAACTAAAGGTCAAATTCGTTAATGGACTTCTTATAAATGTTGTATTTTTATTTTTTTCTCTATTTTGAATATTAACAGAGATCTTTTAATAGTTTTAGTTTATAGCTCCTTTTCAGTATACCACCCTACTTGTCTAGCTTCAATAAGCAGGTATATTAAGAACCACTATATCACAGTGTATGATTTAATGACAAATATTGTTTTTATTGAACTTGAGTCGTATGTAAAAATTATATATAACTAATATTATTGAAATTTTAATTTTCTAAAATTATTGTTTTATACATGGTCTTTCATGAATATTTCCTGAGTTAATTTTTTTTTGTTTTAGCATATTGTAAACCGCCACATTTGCTCAACAGATTTTCAATTTTAATATATCTTACATTAAGCATCTCATGTCCACCTAACTTTTTAATTCGTTTACATAGGCCTCTTACTACGGAAGAAATAGAGTATACATGTTGAGACGAAATGTCCAGCCTTTCATATTCCAGCTCGGGAGGTATTTGTGTAGTTTGCTTTACGGACATTCTAATGTCTTGTACCTGTTTTGTGGCAAAAAAAGAGGTAGTTTCATCACCCATATGCAAGAAAATTCATTACAAATATTTTTTTTATGTCTGAATTTTAAATGTTTAATGACTTCCTGAAAATTAAAAAAAATGGAGCAGACCTTTAAATTTATTTTTTGGTAAGAATTTTGAAGTTTGGCGTATCGAACCAAGTTGTAGAGTTGACAAATTACTACTTCTCTTGAAGAGATTGTAGCCCATTGTTCTTGGTGTTTGGCGGTAGATTCCAAAGCCCATACATAAAGCAATCCTGCCGTGTTGGGGGGAGGGGGTCAGACTTGGAGGGTTCCCTTGGCGCCAGCCTGTTTACTGGAGGGGCGGCCAACCCCCTAGCTACTGAATTTCTTTTTCTTTGGAGTCTCGGAAATTTTATGAGGGTGCTAAATTCGCAATTTATTATTATTTTTTTTAACATATTCGACTGGGCTTGTCTAAGAGGTATAATCATCACTCGATGATGCTGAGTCAAATAACGTGAAACTCAAAATCGGAGAACATTCAAGAAAAATACAAATTTCCTAAGAATAAGGATGCAAAAAAAGTTTCACCCTAAATAAGATTTACTAAACTTACTTTGTGTTGTGTGAGTTAAAGCGTTAGACATAATCTCACTTGGCAAACTCTACTTTAACATCTTTACCGAGCGAATATGCACCACATAAGGTTTCTAAAATTATAAATTTCCACATTGCCCGAAAATTGAGTAAGGACCCTCCAAATTTAGGCATTAGGACTAAGATTATGCATGATGATTTGGGGAATAGGAGATGCCTGATATTGCTGTGTACTTATTGATATTCTGATCAATATGGTTAAACGTCTAACATGCTTGTAGATGGCTCAATTAACTCCTTCCTGTAATCTGCTACAACAGTGTGTATTACATAGTCTGTAATAATTACATTACAACAATTATTATTATGCATTCTATATATATGTGTGTGTGTGTACGGTGTTCTCAATAACTGTGTAGAACTTAAGAAAAAATAAAAAGACTTTATTGATTAACGAACCATTCTGTTATCATATTTCTCTTGAATAAACTTAGCCATTCGAGTGTTACGCATGACCAAATTTTCCAATACTTGTTTGAAATGAGGGCTGACTGTAGAATGAAAACAAAAAAGTAGGAACAACACCCTTAATATTAGAGTAGCAAAAACAAATGTACAGCACAATAATTGTAAATCACGAATATGATAACGTAGATATATTGAATTTTAGAATGCATCTCCCCCCCCCCAATTCCACGTCCAAATATCGAGCATGGAATAGATTAAATAAACATTTTCGACTCAAGTTAGCATGATCTTAAATAACAATTGATGATTAAAACTAACAAATGCAAGTATTTTTATTAAATTACATTCGTAAACAGATTTAATATACAAAATATTTCGATCCGACGATTTCAACCATTAACTATCAAAGCCATTTTATCAATAATATTTTAACGAGCACAAATGATAAAATGATTAAGTTTTTTGAAAGTACACCTTATTAAATCTGTTCAATTTTAACTGAAGAATTCGTGACTGAATATTAAGTCATTTAAATGCAAAAGAAATCTGGATACCGATATTGTAATAGATTTATTTTGTGCCTTCAAGGTATTCTCTTCACGTTCTGATGGATTCCGTTCTTTCACTTTTTCCGATGTGCTGAAGTAACAACTGAGAAAAAGTGTTAACAAAGAGACAATGAACGTTGATTCTTCGTCTCAGTTTACCTCCCGTTTTACGTGGCAATTGAATTTGTTTGTTAATTAGGTGTATGACTTTGTTAAATGGTCAAATATTGGAAAGTATATATCAAACTAAGTGATTCATATATACAATCTTAAGTTTTAACCATGAGAAAAATTAATATATTTTTAACTGTTGATTATAGATGACTTTTTTGCGTCGTCTTATAAATCTCACATATTCTCGGAGTAATTGTGACTAATTTTAAATTTATTAGCTGATTTTCTATATAGGAAAGTACCCACTGACTTTGAATGCCTGGCGGAAATATTTGAAAAATTTATTCATGTCCGTCTATCTTATTTAGGGAATGAAGAAAATGAAGTCCGTACAAATGTACATATATATATATATATATATATATATATATATATATATATATATATATATATATATACTAGCAGACCCGGCCACGCGTTGCTGTGGCTAAAGTTATTGTTATATTACATTGTAGTATACAATTTAAGAGAAACGGTAGGGGAACATCAGTCACGGGATCCACCATGCTTTTTACATAGATGGTATTTGTAAAAAAATATGGTGACCTCCTTGACAGATTTTCTACGACTACAACCCTTTAGTACAATGAAATTATTTACGAACCAAGACGGAAATGTTGAAGTTGGTACACAAATTCAAGGGATTAGGATTTGAAGGGGAAGGACGTTGAACACGATTGATTAAAATTTTCTTACAGTTTATATTAAGCAGAAATCAATACAAAAGAATTAATTTTTAAATTTATTATTTCCATTTAATTTTGTAACGAATGAGCATATTACAAAGTTGTTAGTGAATAACATATGACATTTAAACTTATGAATGAGGTAGGTAAGGCAGATAGTCTTAAATCTTTAACAGTAATATTTATTAATTTAAATTATAAATACTTTCAATTTCAATTTAATTTAGCACTTTTGGTATCGACTTGTTCTGGCAACTGATGAGCTCTTTCAACACGTTTGCGTCGTGCCTCTCTGGTGTTTGCGTTGTTGAGGTTAGATTTTTTCGGTGGCATTTGACTGAAAATATTAATTTAATCGTTTAAAAATATATTAATTAATTATTATAATTATGTGATAATACTTACATGTATATATTTTATAATCATAGAATTTTGAACAATGAAGCACAAATAAGTAAAAAGCAGGAATAATTTCACTGTATTATCGTCACTATAATTTGAATTTGATTTACACTTCGGTCTAAGTAACACGTGGTTGGCTATGCTAACACCAAAAATTAAAAAAGTAGAAATAATTGAATTTCACGGTATTTCGTTTACTACAAAAAAATTTAATTTATACTTTAGCCTCAATAACACGTGGTAATCATACTATTGAATTGTAGCTTATATAACACGTTTGTCGGTTTACCATAGCAGTGCCATCTATTGATTACTTACTCAATCCAGTCGAAAAGTATCGACATCTGTTAGAATCTTTTGGAGTTAACAGATAATTGTGACTGTCAATTAATTATAGACAAATAATTTGCAATAAAATAAAATTGCGACTATAATTAAAGATCTAAGCTATCCTATCTCTCAAGTTGGACCAGACTGCTCACGGTGTGCCAATTTAATTTAAAATCGGTTAAGTAGTTTAGGAGTCCATCGCGGACAAACATCGTGACAGGAGATTTATATATATTAAGATATATATATTTGTATATTTGTCTGTAAACTGCTGTAGGGCCCAAACATTTTATTTATTTTTTCTATTAAACTCAATATTTAACCGTTTACTTCAAGTTATAAAATGATGGTTCAAAGAAAGAAGAAGTTGAACATGAACACGCTTACAGAGTGACTAAGGCGACATTAACGATTCCTTACAGAAAAATACCTAAATCTAAGATTAAAAGCACACCAGACTAGTGACATTTAAACCATAGAATGACATATGGACTAACACAAATAAAGGTAGATATTTATACAAATTTTTAATTAATATTGAACAAATAAAAATATTAAAAGTAATTAATGATAGAATAACTCACTCAAGTTGGGCATGGACCGGGTAGAAGTTATTTACATAGGTTTATTGAAAACACCCAGCGCTTATGCAACAGACAAACAGAACATCATACAACCATTTTATATTTGGCTGTAAATTATTCGAAAGACCTGACAAAAACTAATGAAAATAATAATGCTTAGTGGATATAATAGGGGCATTACAAAGTACGATCTGGTTTTCGCTTTGTCTAATGATTTTATGCCAATTTTGTCCTCAGGTTATCCACGTGAGTTAAAGCGTTGGCCTTAATCTCAATTGGTAAACATAGAGCAGCGAGTTAGATTCCCGCATGAGCAATAGGAATTTATTTAGTAACTCATTAAATAAAATCCTTAGTCCCACCCTTGCTTTAAAAGGGTGGTAACCTGAAGATAACCCGTCCCAGTCAGCCATAGTAGCAAAACGTGGAATTTAATAAATATTAATAATAATTTATGTCAATTGTAGGTGATATAAATTACAAAATATTATGAGTGTAAATTATGTAAACAAAAGACAAGTATCTTAATTACTATACATTACCTGATGAAAACATCAAGTATACAAACTATATTTTCAGTTCTTTTAATCATTTAATTTGTTTTATTTCTTTGTTTTTTTTTTCTCTCATTTTTACAATTATTTTATTTATTGTTTGTTAAACGAATCATATATTTACCTCATGGCACTTGTGTATAAAACAAAAAAAATACTTTTGTGTTTAATGCTGCAAGTTTTTGTAAATAATTCACTAAACTGTATGTAGTATCAATAAATGAAAGAGTTATATAAATGTACTCACTCATTTCAGAAATACTAAACTGTGTGGGAAAAACAGCATGGAACCGAAATTTCCCAAATACATCTTTATTATTTCTCGTATATTGTATATGCCATATTTTCCAAATCCAGCGCTGGCCTAGATTTGGTGTATCTTGGCTGTGAGCGAGGGTTTGGTTGAGTATATAAAGCAGGAGGGAGGGAAGGCTGGCTGCTGGTATTTTGGGGATGATAACAGAGTAGGTGTTATCAGCTGCTATCGGTGACGTAGCCTGTCGGATACTATGTCATGCCTCTGAATGGATCCCCTCTCTCGCCTCTCGGCTTTTTGTATGGCCAACCCATCACCAATCAGGGCTTATTCTCCATCTACCAGTCGGCTCGCAAGCATTTAAACACGCAGATGACACTTTGGAATACCCTTTGATTAACAACAGCAGTCAGTACAAATCATGGAGTATAGTGCGAACCTTTGCATCAAGTAATCAATTTGATTGAACCTCAAGTTGAGCAAGCATGCCACGTCAAATTAATAAACTCCATTGAGAGAACCATTGTTCTGGCAAGAAAATCATTATTATTTTGAATCAACCTCCCATTCTATACGATAATTATTGTCCATAAGGGAATCAAATCCATGACATGAAAATTGCCAGGAACAGCACAGAGTAATAGGCTTGGTGGGGTCTTTGCCATTCGTGGAATGGTTCAAGAAACGACTAACTAACTTGCGAACTGAAATGAATAAAGCAATAACTGATCATAAAGACCTATTAAAACACAGGGGAACATAAAATGGGAAGTAGAATGGCTTCAGAATAACCACTGAACTACTTGCAATAGAAGAGGCTATTCGTGAACGGCCGGAATACTAGAAGAGCAGAAGCAGTTCTTGCTCGTTTGAGACATGACCATTCATGAATAACACAAGAAAACCTCATCACCACCATTATGTACACTGTGTAGTACACAACTACCAAAAACATACTTACATACTGCTGACTAATTACTGACAAGATCTCACATACTGTTCATTGAGAGCTGCTAGACGAAAACAGCCCATAGATTCACACAATAATGAATCATCTACAAGAGACATATTGTCATTAAAATTTAACAGCAAAGGCGAAAAATATTTTAAAAAACACTGGCTACTACTACTATTCCTCTGGAGGAAGCGTAACTCTGTTTTTATTTTTACTATAACTGTAGATATTTTACAATAAGGTGGCTGTATCAACTATTTCATTTTTTATAATGACTAGGAAAAGTGGGAATACCTATAATTGCGACACACCAAAATAAAATAATAAATATTAGTTGTTAGATAATAGAATGATAGGCGCTGAAAAATGTTTTCTTATTTCTTTGGGAGAAACAGAAATTATGGTCACCCGGCAACCGTGGTGCAACCTATTGATCTCTAAAGCTCTTTGCAGGCACTGAGGATGGAGGTGATGCTCTGAAAGTGCACTTTGTCCCAATAAACTGGTAACACAACACCACCGTGAATATTAAGTGAATAAAACAAACGGTTATAAGAAATTTCGAAAATCGCGTCACGAGTACCACCTCAATAGCTGACTTCCCTCAAGAGGAATCTGCTAAAAGAAGGACGTCTTCGCATCATAATAAGCCTATAATAGCGGAAATAATGTGAGGAGTTTGATTATAGTAATGACATAATTGACTAAAGTAGTATCTTCAAATCGTTGCCTTACTCAGTTCATGAAGGTCTGCAAGTGGCTTGCATGGAAGTGGTGCGAATGTTCATAACAGGGTTGCGTGTGAACTAGAATATCTAAGCAAATATTTGGCAATGTTCGACCAAACGCACTTCACTCAACAGGGGCATAATAAGAAAATGAGGAAACTATGTTTTATGTGATCAAAAGGACAAATTACCTTCAGTTAAATGCTAAAAATCGGTTAACTAAAGCCACGTTGCAGGAAAATGTATAAAAGATGTTAGGAAGCCATTGATAGATGTCACTTTGTGAAAAAGTCCTGTTTTTTTTTTTGTTTTTTTTTTTGTTTTTTTTTGGGAGATAAAATGATATATGAATTTCTAAAGAAATATTTTTTATAATATCCAAACTTAAATCATCAAGAATAATTAAAATGATCTAAATTTGGTGTTCTGATAATCGTAATAACGAACTGACGAATGGTGAATAGAGTTTCATTGTGTGAGAGACTAACATTTCCCGATAGAATAATTGGTTTATTTAGTAGAATCCATGATGAGAACATATTTTGATGCTTACATTGATAACATAATATTCTCTTGAGGAAAGTAAATATATTTATTATCGTCGTCCATGTGATGGGAGTTAGACACGAAATAAATTTCTGTTGCGAACATGGGAATCGAACCCACAACTACAGGCTTACAAAGAGCATTAGGTAACATACGCCCACATAACAGTAGTTAGTATGTATATTCGAGCCAAGATTCAAAGGAAAAACATTTAGTCTGTGTACTTTCGAACTTCCGTTGGTTTAACCTATTGCTCTACTGGCTTTGATGAGGTGTGAAAATAGAAAAGGCATTTAATAACAGGATGCCCTTTAATGACTATACGAGTAGGCATTAAATGAAATTCAACTGCTTCCAAATCGTAAAGTGCATCATTTCCATTGCCTCGAAGATTCCTTTTGAGGGTAACATCGAATAACGAATGCCCTACCTCATAACCTCCTGCTGAGCCTTTTATTATCGTTTTAGGCAATCACCTTTTCAGCTTTAAATCACTCCGCGAAGCATTCTTTTGAGGCTGTGTGGTCCAGTAGCCTGGACATTTTTATCGTTAACTCCATTCTTTCGTTTTGTGTCAACAAATCATTCTGATGGTAATTTTTGGAAAGTGAGCATTAGCTGTAGTAAAAGTTTATTGGACACAGGACTTCCATTCAGATATTATTATACAGCTGTCAGATATCGTTTCAACAATAGACCTCTATGGAGAGGATTTCGACATTTACGGCCAATAAACCAATTCCTCCGGCAGTTTTTCAAAAGTTAATGCCTATTCAGATGTGAGTGGTCTTGGCCGACCACAAAACAGTAAGGTCTCGGTTTCCCAAGAAAATAATATTTTTGACTTCCAAACCATAATTTAGTGGTAGAATAACAAATGCAAACACAAACAAAAGAAAAAAAAAACGAAACTTAATTTTAACACTAAATTAGGTTAGAGCACCCATGAGTGGAACAATTAACCAACCACCTTCTCCTTGACTTCAGGACTTATTACTCTGGTAAAATCCACCTTATAATTGTTCTGACATTCTTGGCATCATTAACGGAGCTTGAGTCGAATGTGAACTTGATGGTTCAAAGGAATGTACAATCTTTATTCAATCGAAATAAAATCAGGTTATTTAAAATATAAAATAGTTCGAAAAAGGACAAATGGATGGAAAGTGTAGATTACCAACTTCAATTGTTGTGTCCCAGAGCTGATAAAGATCAGCAAATATATTTTACTCTTTGCGTTTCTCGTGGTGGATGCGTAATATTCTACAAACTTCATCCTACCATTCTTTAGCCTTAACATATATCTGCCAAGAGTCCTAAAGAAGTAGAGGTTCTCTAAGAAGGCAGTCTTAGATTTCGTTATATCTACAGGTTAAGCTCGATAAACGTTTCCGCGAACAGACAATCCTGATTACTATGTGAACGAACAAGGAAATGAAATATTTTCTCACTGTCATCTCCAGGGACACAAAAAAAATAAGCAGGAAAAGTGAAGAGTTGTTAGAGAGCCATCCCTACGTAAATCGTAACGTCCATAAGCTGTCTAATGATAGATATTTGCTAATATGAGCACAGAGGTTCAATATATCTTCCAGTAAAACATAGCTTGATCTTATTTTAGTGTTTGTCGTCTTTTGACAACTCCAAATTTAATCAAATCGGTAACAATTCCATATGCAATAAAACCTGTTAAATCCAGATTTTCAGTATTAAGAACTTTTATCAAACACCTATACGTGTGAATGCTCATAATCTAGAAACAAATAAAGAAAAACTGAATAGTTTAATTATGAACAAAGGGAGAATAAAGTAATGTTCCAGGCAATTCATCAGGCGTTAATAGATTTAGAAAATGAGTTTTATGAATGAGGTGCTTTTTCTGAATGGATGAGTAACCTTCCAGTAAATGCAGAGCTACCACTCGAGCTAAACAGCCATTTGGTCAATGTCAGTAGGTACTTGAAGCTTATTTTAGTTAAGAGTGATAGATATGATTTAGCTCCAAGGAGGTTATTAATAAAACATGTGATCATGGTGACAGTTTCGAAGGCCGAAATAGTTTTAACCTCTTAGGATGAAAAGTTAGTCACTTGTAGGGGGCAGGATGGATTTCATCAATGCTTATTCAGGTTGATTCATTATTTTTTGGTAGAAATCGTATTTACCAAAGTTTAAGCACTTGCGAAATCATTTTATTCTTTCCTCTTCTTCACTTTTGTGTATAAACGAAATAAGAAAAGTGCTAGATATAATCGAAATAAAATCAGGTTATTTAAAATATAAAATAGTTCTCATAAGGTCAAATGGATGGAAACTGCGCCAATGAAATGTTGAGAATTATCAACTTCAATTGTCTTGTCTAAGAGCTGATAAAGATCAGCAAATATATTTTATTCTTTGTGTTTTCTCCAAGACTGGTCTGAAGTAAATGTTGGTATGCACGAGGGCCACTGTGTAGTCATTAAAATGGTAAGACGTAATTGAAGTATGTAAATCTGTGTCATTTGAATGTTCCTCTCAAGACAAACAAGAACACATTAAATAAGAGAAAGCGCGCATAACTAAACTAACTTAAGCAATAATTGAAATCGCTTATGGTATTCAATTAAGCAACTGTGCATTTGAAAATAATGCACCCTAATTTAAACTTGTGTAAATTGAGCCCTTATTATACTAAGTTTATTCAAGATTTTATAGAGATTAAAGTTATTTCATTTAATATAATGTTTGTTTAAAATATATAGCATTACTAATGTGGCAGTGAAGAAATGTCAAGTCGGACTTTCTTAGACATTTATGTTTCACATATACATTTACAAAATACATACAAAATTTATCTGTACCATTATCATGAATTTGGATTTTATTCAAAAAATTGTTTTAATTATTGATGTGTAAAAGAGTAATATTGTAAAATAAAATAATATTGGACTGTCGTCTTATTGCATGGTTTATTTTCGTTAACTGATTACATATAATTAAAAACTGCCATAGCTGTTCTCACACACACACACACACACACACACACACACACACACACACAAGCGCGCGCACACACACATACACACACACTATATATATATATATATATATATATATATATATTCACGTATATATACACATATGTACGAATAAAATGTTATTTATCAACGTCAACATTGTGGTACTAAAGCTAATTAGGATTTTTAGGTTACCAGTCTTTTCAGCCAGGGTGAGACTATGGATTTTAGGCCGAGGAGAATCAAACACCCGACCCTAGGTTTACTAAGCGAGCTTAAGACCAACGCCTTAATTCATATGCCTAATCACACCCTACCAAATTCGTTTCTAGGTATTAAAACTAATTTCAAGTTGAAAAGAAATAAATTATATCAAACTTTAATAGAATTATCCCCTGAAAGCCATGTGAGTTAAGGCGTTGGTAATAATTTCACCCGGTAAATCTGGAGTGCTGGGTTCGATTCCAGACTTTGTAAAAGGAATTTATTCAGTGACATACTTATTAAATACTACCCCTAGTCCCACCTTGGCTAGAAAAGGGTGGTAACCTATAGAAAATCCTTTATTGATCTGCTGGATGGTGAAGGAATTATTATCTCAGGTTAGAAAATACAGGCCTTATTCCTTCACAATAGTTTAATCTGTGCGACAGAGCGCTTTCAGAGCATACGCTCCATCATCATTCACCGAAGTCACAGGAAATCCTTGGTTCCAGTAACGTCACTGTGAAAAGGCCGCTTATGATGGAACGTATGCTCTGAAAGCGCTCTCTCGCACAGATTAAACTATTGTGAAGGAATGAGGCGTACTATTGTGAAGGAATGTATCTTACCTGATACAGAAAATCCGTTCTAATTAGTCGTAATAGCACAATGTGAACGTCAAGGAATAACTACATAATTATCATAAGTTGTCATATTAGAATGTTCCTTTGAGTGCAAAGTGTGAGTAAAGAAAACAATGATTTAACAGACCCAACATAAGGAAAATACGAATCATTAATAAATGTTTTAGAAATTGGTAAGATTTTAAGGAGCATGGTTTCGAATGAAAACGCTCACCTCATCGGCTATTTATGATCATAACTCCACCAAAAACTGAAATCCGTAAATAAATAGTGACTTAGTACTTATGAAACTAAGCGGTCTTCCCTCAATAAACTCTTATTTATTACTATACTAACTTTTTATTAATTTCACTAACTATAGTTCTTTTGAATAGTTGGTAATTGAAACAACATGAAATGAAACAATTTCCAATTTCTGTCCCCAAAAAAATAAATAATGATTTAGTAGAATAATCAAATGAAAAACAAAAATACTTGAGGAAGGAAATCAGTTTCCGACTGATGTTTGCTATATAGTTGGTAGAGTCCAATTGGAACTTGAATGAGCGTTTCCAATTGTGTTTTGCCTTTAGCCAGGCAAAAACAGTTCTTTATTTTCTCTGTGCCCGCCCCGAGGGGTGTAGAACTTTGAAAACAGGTTGATGACGGTTGTTTTGATACTTTATTCGCCGATAGGCGGCGCCACTTAATTGAATTACTTTTGTTCTTTCTCTTTCCCAGACGCTCAAATATTTATATATTTGTAATTAACGATGTTCCTCTGGGTAAAATAAATGACTGCATCGTATGCACTTGTAAGCCAATAGATTGATGATCCGGAACGTCGTATATAAAAAAAAAAGAAGAATGATGAGAGATTTTGAGGTTAAGCGGGATCTGTTTGACAAAAACTAGGCCCTCAAGGAAAAGACAGAATATGTTATCCATTAATTAATGCAAACGTCACGATTAAATTATAGTTATTTTAATTCCACCAACTATAGCTAGGAAAACAAATGTTGCTGTATATGCAGTATATGGCACAAGAAACACATTACACAGGTCAATTTCATAAGGAATATGGTAATGAGAGTGCATTTTTAGAACTGTTTTAAGGTCGCTGGATCATAACCAGTATATGCGTTTTAGGATTGGGATGTATCAATAGTGTATGTAATTGGTATATTTTGTCTTCGGGTTTATCTATTGAAATTTTGTCTACTACAACTTCTTGAGCTACTCTAAAATGCAAGGACTCGATAGGATTTGCGGAAATAACCGGTTACTTTTCCTTACCCTGGAGAAAAATTCAGGTGATTGGATTATTTACTGGTAATGTATAACCCAGAATGACAGGTGTTTCTAACGGATAGTGTGAAATCTTGAAGAAAAAGAGAGTTTCATCTACATGCAAAATAAGATTATATCCCTCTAGCTAATGTACCCGTTGTTGATTAAACAATGATGGTATTTGAATAGCAAGGCATCAATATGTACAGTTATGCTTCCCGTCTGGGCATATTGTTTTTCCTTAAGGGCCAGATAACTGTAGTGGACTTATAGAATTTTAGTTTTGAAGAATAAACGAAATTGAGTTTCAAATCAATCCCTCCCTCACTGTTTGAGACACCACGAATAATTCAAATCATATTCATTGATACCATTTATTATAATTAAACACCAGATTTCCAGTAAGCAATGGCAAACAAATGGTGACATGAGCTGAATGGTATTGCATTCCAAAACTTGGGAAATCGCTTAGCTTCCAAAACCTTTGGCGTAACAGACTTTAAAATTAAGCGCATCAAAACATTTAATTTAAAAAGAAAATGAGAGCCCATATCAGATTTTCCGTAATCATCTTCACACATTTCAGTATTTAATTAAAGTTAAGGTTTTATTTTTTACTGAGTATAGTATTATAACATTTTGTGAAATCTTACATTTTACGCTAAGCCTTCACTCAAATATAATTGCATATACCCAGACTCATATATACTGGCGGCGCTTGGGTTATAGACCCTCCTTCTGGCCATGGTCCAAACTGTCAGACCAACGGGCCGAGACAGTCAGCTGAGCTAAGGTTCTCAGCAATTCTTATATTAGCCCCTCGGAACAGATGGCGATTCGTCATTCCAGTCATAACACTAGTAGTACTAGAACCACGTGTGTCTCCAGCTGTCAAACCGAAGTTTTTTATTTATTTTTATGTTGCTCATGATTAAACAGGACTATTTATTGTTGTTGTGGCCTACAAAAATTTTACTTCCTTGTGCGAAATAAATGAAGTGTTATCGCGAAAAATTTAGGTTTTCCTATTTCATCCATTTTTATCAGGTTCAGACCTAAGAGTTCGTTTAAAAACGACTATTGAAATTCCGCATCTATCCCTGATGTAACATTTAATTGGGCACCTCTGCACAAGAACAGAGACAAACTCCACCGCAGAAATATAAATAATTTTAAATAAAGGACACAAACATGTATATATATATATTCGGTATATATACAAACTTGACTCCAGGCGAGTTTTACGTTATTACAGTTATACGGAGTAAGTGGTCACCTCGACGTACAACTCCTTTTAACCACCAAGGTCCAGGAAGACCACTCTCCAAAAAACTAACCTGCCCCAATAAATCTAGGAGGCGGGCGGTGGTTACCAACGACCTGTTAGCTAGTCGACGAGATATAGAAAAGTCAATGTTCTCCGTCATACCGACAGGCTGGCAACGTATTAACTCCGCGGTCACCCATTCAAGTACTTACCGTGCTGGACTTGACTTAGATGGCGTCAAGTCGGACGGTCTACAACTGATTTATGGGCGCCCCCTCATATATACACACACATATTTACAAAATATGTGCTCATCAAAATCTTCTTTACTAATGATTTTTTAAAATTGTATTATAAATACCTAGAGCCCATGACTAGTAAAACTTTTTATTTTGATAGTTCTAAATATAAAAAAAGTTCGTCACGCAGGGGCTGCGTAAACTAAGCAGATTTCCCCTGTAAAGTTATACAATAGATAAATCTCCATACGAGTGCTTATGAGTTACGGAAACGGCCGAACTAGCTTTTGGCGGGAATCATAGCTCGTCCGTTAACTTAATAAAAATGCAAATATCTCGGTTAATGTTCAAGATGAGAATAAATGTATATACTAATATTTATAGTAAATTTAATTTGCAATATGATTGGGTCTATACAATTTTTTGATCCGACGTATAGTAACGGAGATATTTCTAATTTGGGGGTGACAGAGAGACAGAGATTTTTTACCTGCTTATGTATATATGGGTCTGAAACTTTTAAATGGAATTCATCAAATTTTATATTTGTTATTTAAACATTTTTTGGGGAATTTTTATATCTGAGATAGTTTACCAGCTTTTGAGAGAGAGAGGGATTTTGAAGGTGAGAAAAAAAATTGCGAATTCTCTGCCCCTATAAATGTTTTTATTAGTCAAAACTCAACAATTTTGTTCTTTTGATCAGATTCATAAAATTGAAAATAAATATTTTTTTTTTCTTTGAACTCTCCTATAATATCAACTTAGTACTGCATAAAGGTTTAGCAGAGCTGATGTTCAGCAAAAAAGGCTTTAATTTGTTCTCTTAAAGGTCCTGAGGTCTTCTTCTCTGGTAGTTTGCTATTTATCTACACATTAAATTGTTGATTGTTGTTCACAGCATCTACAACAAAAAATATCATATATTATAATGAGATTAACAATAGTGAATTAGATACTAAGTATTCGAGTTACACGCTCCAAAGCATGAGGGAATGTTGGCGTATTTTAATTTATGTATCCGGCCTTCATCATAGATTGAGTGGCATCATTTGTTATTTTAATTTGAATAACCCACGTTTGATTTTCAACTATGTCGTTAGCATTGAACAATGCTACCGGTTTTTACCGTTAATTGGAATGTTATTTTACTGTGAAAATAGTGTTCATTAGCTTACAATAAAAAAATAAAAGTCCGTCACGCAGGGGCTGCGTAAACTATGCAGATTTCCCATGTGAAGTTTTACAATAGAGAAATCTGCATACTGGTAACACAACATCACCGTGACTAAATAGAAATGGTAATGAGAAATCTTTCAGTTAATTAAAATAAATTCCCAACTGAAACGGCTTCTGAATTGTAAGAATAATTTATATTTTAATAACTCAAGAACTAAAGAGGGGAGGGGGTGGATGAACAGAACGTATATGCATAAATCTCAGAAATTAACGAAGGTAAGGTAAGGTTAGAAAAGACAGGTAAGGTTAGAAGGAGCTTCCACCTGAGCCGAGAAGTTACGAAAACGGCCGACCTAATCCGAACTATACCCGATCATGCCCCTTCCTCCAGCGATGTGTGATGTAGGAGTAGTATAATATTTTATACATCTTTAAAGATGTTGACTCCAATAAAGCTCAGTGGCCTCTCATCGATTTAGTTCTTTTTTTGTACCATTAATGAAATAATTAAGTTAATTTAATTTAAAATATATTTTAATGTAAGGATTGTTTGGACGTTTTTAGTTCATAATTTTTATTAATTTTTGTTTCTTTTTAAAGATTTTTTATTTCAAATGTATGTTTTTTTTTTGTTTGTTTAGTAATTATACTGTAGTAGCGTGGTCCATTTCCTTCTTTATTTCTGACAAAATAATTATAAAGAAACCGTTTTTTTAATAACATTTAGCTCTCGTCTTTACAGACACCACAATCTCAAGACAGTCGTGTTTTATTTCGACATGGTGTCTCATTATAGACAGACTTGAAACTGTAATATATTCCCTAAATTCTGGCCTATTAGAAAAGTTACCCTAATTGCATAGCTCTTTGGTGGCGGCCTTTTTTGTTTATATACCTTTCTCAACGCAAGCAGTAGTTCTTTTGCAACATTTCCCTTTCTTAAGATGTTTATAGAATACAGCATAATTGGCGTAGCCTTGGTCTTTTTTTCTTAAACGAACAATATATTAACTAAACCCTAGCCATTAATTATTTTGCTGTTTGACTATGTTGAAGAGAATCGCCACAATAGTAAAACCTCAATACTAAATTCCTTTGTTGTAAATCACCTAATAAATCGCATTATCTTGTAGATATTCAAATTCTGAAGACACCATTTTAAGAACTCGACAAAAAACAGCTTTGAGCTTACAACCATCTTTATGAGTGTCTTGTCTTCGCCCACATTGTTCATGACTGCTTCGTGATTTGAACCCTCGCATCCTGGTAATACTATAGCCTACAATGAGCTGTATGCATAACAAATTCAATTACCATCAAGAGAGGATGTGTGAGCTAGGGTGGTCTTGACATGGCCACCAGGGGCCGGGCATGTCGCACGCTCCCCATTAGGGCTGGAATAAAAATTGTAGTTGTATAGGTTAATTAAGCCCTTGTTAATTACCAACCAGAAATAAAAAAAAAATTGATGAAATCTCTTTTTAGGATCCGTTGTACTTAGCA
This sequence comes from Riptortus pedestris, assembly GCA_019009955.1. NCBI lineage: Eukaryota > Metazoa > Arthropoda > Insecta > Hemiptera > Alydidae > Riptortus > Riptortus pedestris. Next base: position 82,563,362 of record CM032231.1, on the reverse strand, counting down.
AAGATTCGTATCATCTATCAATTGTAACCGTCCATGAGTCCGTCATATTTCAGTCCCCATCCCAGAGAAGGAATTATTAAGCTATTCAAACAATCTATTTCTTTTTTACATTTGTAAATATCAAATACACATTGTTCACAAATAACAGGGTCTGTGCAAACTAATACACCAGGGGCTGGTATGATACATTACTGACCTCATTCGCTATTTCTAAAATTCGATGACTTGAAGTGGTTTATTGAAGTCTGCAAACAAGAAAGTAGGAATGAATGTATAGAAAAACAATTGTAGAACATTAATAGTTTTTTAGAAGAATGGTTCTATAACATTATTCGATACGATTCACTAGAACGAAAATATTATGAATTTTCGAAAACCCCATTGTCTAACTCCTCCTGTTCCTTGTTCGGATTCAGAAATTAACTAATATGATCTAAGGTGTAGAATAAAATAGTTAAATATTGAGTATGGTATAGATCAAAAAGCATTTTATGGTTATGAACATAAAATCTTAAATGATGACATCACACTATGTATTTGAATGTAACTCACATAGTAAAAACTCAATAGAAGCTATACATGTTATTTAATCTTCCAATAAAGTCCTTTATGATGTAACAGCTCATTTTAGCCGTTAATGAACTTGATCTTTAGTTTAACACGAAACATCTATTTATATCAAGTTTGGTAACTATAAAGCAAAAATTGTAACCAGTAGAGGGGTAACCGACAAATATATGTTTATGTTGTAAATGTTTATATATTTACAATTTTCAACGGACCTCACTTTCACTCCTAGGTAAGAACGATGGATATTTGAGAAAATATTTCGAAAATCGCCCCACGAGTACAACCTAGATAACTGATTTCTTTTTTAGGGAAATATGGTGAAATATTTAGACAGATGTCATGCCAATTTGGGATACATAAATATTACTAACTCATTTGTTTTGTTAGCCGATTTCTTAACAATTAAGTTTTTCCAAGCAATGTAAATTATATTCCATCGGGAAGTTATTAAAATGGTTCGGTAGATAATAGCAATTTATTTTTATACCGCTGTATTTTTATTATAATTTTAATGGAGATAAATATCACGGGTCACTAATGATCTCTGGAAATGAAATGAACATCATCGTGATCCTGGGAAGGAGAATAAATTCCGCCATCAAAATAAATGAGAAAAACGATTCCTGGCCATTAGACGCAGACTCAGAAATTACTTATACTATCAAAATAATAACAATTACTGTGAAAATAAGAAATATTTAATGGTAAAAATGTCAGGCAAAATGAACATTAAGTCTGCATGAATGTTTTCTTTTTTCAATATTTTTTTTAGGGATAAATTTGCATCAAAATAAGATTTGGTAACTAAAGTAATTTCAGATTTCTATTTACAATTTTTAAATTATTTTCGATTAATATTATTAATATCCCCTAATTATGAGAGGAGTTGTTTAACCTCTGTCATTAAAAAAAAGGTTGTACTTTATACTGCCTGCCTCTTACAAAGTTAAAAAAGTATAGTAATTTCATATTTTTTCAAATTTTTGATTGATTTTTGTAAGAATGTACGAAAAAAAACTTGCATACCTCAAAAACGGCTAGCAATAGAATGTTCAAATCTCATATTTGGATTGCGATAACATCTAGTTGTTTACCTCATCTTTCGACCCAAATAGATTAAGAGAAATAGGGCGAGGGGTTAGAGAAGAAGAAAAAAAAAATTTCTCTGTATGTTTTAGAGAGGCAAAGAATTGTTCATAGGCTTTTTTTGTTTGCTATGAAAAGATCTATAATATAAATTATGTTCTATGAAAGTTTTCGATCCCATGAATTAGAACTGAGATATTGAACAAGCTGCAGCAGCATAAGATCCCTTTTTCAAGGAAAAAGAAGTGTATGCCACACCCTCTATAACACTTTCAAATGAAATCATTCTAAATGAAGTGCAACGATACATTTTGTTTATTTAATTTAAAAGGAGTACAAGAAAGTTTGTATAGTGCCTAGGTTGGGTTGTTTTTTGAAAAATTCCACGTCATTGAAAAAGTTGACTGGTTATATCTTCTCTACCAACTTCTTACACTTCTCCTACGAACTCACAAATAATCAATTTCAGAAGGAATTAACAGCATCAGTGACAATCAAGTCTCCAAGCAAATTGTCACTCTATTATTCTTGCTAAAAACGAATTAATATAAAAGAATGAGAAGTATAATCTAATCATAGAGATGTTTAGAGGATACAAAATGTTATGAAAACAATTGTCCTTTCGATCTTGTAAATCTTTTTAAATCGTCATTTGTGTTAGTGATAGTAGTGTGGAATCACATAATGACTTATATGAAATCTGAATTTGTTGAATTTTCCTAAAATGTAGAAACCAGAGAAATATCTCTTTGGGGCTACCCATGGATCATTATAATCGATATATAATCCGTTCGGTTGGAACGAATAGTTTGTGCTCGAGTTTCTGGGGGACCATTAACTGCCATACTCGAGTATCGGTTTGATCAGCTGTATAAACCTACTTTGCCCACCTCGACCCCCCCCCCCTCTCCCATCCGGTTACTCTTCCAACTTTATCCAATTTCAGTGTTTTCAATAGAATTTCCAATAGATTCTGGGTTTCCTTCCACTTTCTCAAGTAGTCTAATCGCTTCGAATAAAAGCACTTTGTTATTACGATAAAGAAAATCCAGGATAGTTATCTTCGAAATTCTAGAACTCAAAATTCAAAGGGGATGTATATAGTAATTATTGGAATTCTTACGAAATTTACTAAGTATAATGTTCTAATGAAGTCCACTGCATTAGGTATAATACAAACCATTTATGAAATAAATTTATTATCAATTTGAAAACTTTGGTCAATATGTATTCATTATCTGTTTTTTATGTTCCAGGTGAGTTTATTTTACATTGAAGAAGTATTTCAAAGAGTGCAACAAATTTGCAAGTAAGTGAGAATATATTATGTATTTTCCAATTATTGCTGAAATAAAAATTAACTATATGCGTTATGAATTGTTTTTCTTGTTTTTGTTTGCGCGTTGTAAATATTCTAGGGGTTGTAAGTTGTTCCAGAGAAGAATGCTATGATTTTCGCTCACATGAAGACGGGAAGGAAAAGGTCGTTACAATTACATGCAGGAGTTTCTCTATTCTCTCTCAAACAATAATGGCCTTTGGTTTGGAGTGGAAATCATTAAACTTGAATGAACATTGAATTGTCAAAAAGAAATTTCAGCTTGGATTCGAACCACTGAGAAAGAGGTCATGTATCAACGCATGGTAACACGCTGGGTAGAGATTTTCTGTGCTATTAAAAGTCTTAACTATAATTCCCGGCCCAAGATATTTTTAACCTTCCAGTAATCGTTTATTCCAGCTCGACATGGCTGATCGTGACTACGTGCCACTCACACATCATAGATTTGAAGTATTTCACTACGGAAACCCCATGGGAACGAGTGAAGGATTTTTATAGATCATGATGAAGTCAACACCTAACGTTTATTATAAAATAATAACTTTTAAACATTTCCAAACGCAACAATGTCTACTATGACTGGCAATAAACTTTCATTGAAACAAATATGATTCTGTGCCCATAAGTCTTCAGTCGAAATCGCCCATTTTCCATAACTCATCGAGGTACATCCGATTCCCTCTGTAAACGCCATCGAGATACAGAAGACCCATCAATCCCTTCTTCTCACTCTCATTGAAGAGTTTTGAGTCTCTGAGACGAGTGAAATCATCTTTAACTGTGTCAATATAAGCTTTGGTTTAGTCGACAATTTTCTGAATCGTAGAAAGGCTAATAAAACAGTGGAAATTTTGAATAAAGTTATTCAGCAATTTCGAAGACTGAGACTTTATTTATATACATAATAATTTTATTAAAAAGTCCTTCACGCAGAGGCTGCGTAAACTGAGCAGAGTGAAGTTTTACAATAGAGAAATTTCACGAGAGCCAAACAGTTAAGGAAACGGCCGACCTTGCATATGGCGGGAAACTCACTCTCATCCGTTATTCGCCCCGATTTAATAAAAATGCAAATATCTGGGTTAATATTCAAGATAGAGAATAAATGGATATAACAATATTTATAGTAAATTTAATTTGCATTAAGATTGATTCTATACAATTTTTCAATCCGACGTATAGTAACGGGAATATTTTGAATATTCAAAAATCCTTCACTATAACCCCCCCCCCCTCCACTGGTCCAACTTCAGCCGTTAACGAACTTGATCTTTCTTTTTACATAAAACGACTAAATATTGAGTTTAGCAACGATCAAACAAAAATTGCGACCACGAGAGTGGTAACAGACATATATATATATATATATATATATATATATATATATATATATATATATATATATATACAGTTTTGAACGGACCTCATTTTCGTCATCTACTAGGTAGGATCGATGGACATTTGAAGAAACATTTCGAAATTCCGTCATGAGTAATCAGCTATTGAGGCTGATTTCCCTTGAGGGAAATCTGCTAACACCGGGGGGGGGGGGTTATGTTAAATAAGATTTTCACTGAGAAGAGATATGGAGACTCAAAGCTACTAAAAACATCTTGCTGACGACCTAGGCCTACAGATATTTCATCCCAGATATTTTCCAAATATTACTAATTAATTCAAAGTTTTGTTTACTAATTAAAACAATTTTAGTAAAGACGACCGGTATTTTTTTTTTGGCTAGCATTGGATAAACTAGTAATAGTTATTAAGAACTGTATTCATTAACCTTATATTATAAATAGGGAGTGATTTTTCTACCAATTTAGAAAAATCACTCAAGATAAATTCCAGCTTGTTTACAAAACTGATGTTACAATTTATCAATCATAATTAGTGAGTGTTCTAAAACAACAAATCTCTGTGTGTCAATTAGTAGCGATATTGACCAGAAGAGTTTTTCAATCAAAGACTTGATGGAAAACATGCAGTAACTATTGTGCAACATGGCATACGTCTCAACTATTTTTAAGCAAACTCAGTCAGAGATCATTCAAACGTTCTGTAGTTATATTTTTATCAGCCTAAAAATGATTATTTTTTTATATTCTTCCTTCTTTCTGAGATATAAAAATGCTAAATTTTTTTCGATGGCAAATAATAATACTCCTTGGTAACTGGCATAAGATAGTTAATAAACATTAATTAAGACCTAAAGTTCATTTTAAATTTTCTTAAACGTAGTATACGACCATACATACCATGATACAGGTTCTGAATTTATGCACGTTTCCAGGATGTAATTTAAGTATTGGGGGGGGGGGGGTCAGATTTCCCACATTATGGAATGACACACTATTGATCTCATCTCACCATATTTTCTCTTAATCTATGAATGGTAAACCTACAAACAAAAAGTCCGTCACGCAGGAGCTGCGTAACTAAGCAGATTTCCCATGTGAAGTTTTACAATAGAGATATCTGCATACTGGTAACACAACACCACCATGATTAAATACAAACGGTAATGAGAAATCTTTCAGTTAATTAAAATAAATGCCCAACTGAAACGGCTTCTGAATTGTAAGAATAATTTATATTTTAATAACTCAAATTTTAGTAGTCCAAGAACTAAAGAAGTGGGGGGGGGTGGATGAACAGAGCGTATTTACATAAATCTCACAAAGTAACGAAGGTAAGGTAAGGTTAGAAACGAAAGGCAAGTTTAGAAGCCTCCCACCTGAGCCGAGGAATGACGGATAAGGCCGAACTAATTCGAACTGTACCCGACCACATGCCTCACAGACTTCATAAAAATGCAAATATCTCGGTTAATATTCATGATAGGGAATAAATGTATATAACAATATTTATAATAAATTTAATTTACAATAAGATTGGTTCTATACAATTCTTCCATCCAATGCATAATAACGGAGATATTTTGAATTTACGAACATCCCCCCTTTAAACCCCCCCTCCCACTGGTCCGATTTCAGCCATTAACGAACTTGATCTTCCTTTTTACATCAAACGATTAAATACCGAGTATGGTGACGATTAATCAAAAATTGCGACCGCTATAGTGTTAACAGACATATATATATATATATATTTCCCTTAAGGGAAATTACCAGATTAACACTAATTATTTGAGGTACGAAAAAATATATATTGAGCAACAATTGTTTGACAAGGTGATATATCATTTTTCAATACGACTCATTATAACAGAAATAATATGAATTTTCGTATCCCGCCTCCATTCCTCGTATATAATTTTGAACGGATATCATTTTTGCCATCTACTAGGTTGGATCGATGGATATTTGAAGACATCTTTTTTTAAAATCGCGTAAATCGCAAGTACAACCTCAATGGGTGATTTCCCTTACAGGAAATCTGACTGATAAAAGGCCAGATGGAGATGGCAGCCAGTAACGACGGTTCAGAGAGAAATAGAGTTTCTGAGAGAGGCAGCGATTCATCTGCTGAGGCACTACTGGTATATACGAGTATATATATATATATATATATATATATATATATATATACCCATATCTTAAGGGAAATCAGCTAAAAAAGCTTTACCAGAGTATATCATGTAGAAGTATTTCGAGAGTTTTATAATTTTAGGGCTAAAACTCTCTATTAGCACATGCTGTATATAGAGCGGGAGAGCGGCCTCTGTGAGTCAGCGTGGTAATTATTGGAGAATTAGCAGTGCGGCACTTGCTCATTGCCTCTGATGTCTCTGACAGCCATTAATACCGACACCACTCCTCATGTTCTTTTTCCTTTTAACTCTTCTCCATAAATGTCACTCGGTCTGGCCAACTCTAGTTGGAAAAGAATTAAAAGGTTTTACTAAATAATTACTCACGTCATTCGTTTATCCGGCAGAGAAACATTTGTTGCCGATAAATGATTGACATTTGAAATTGTAAAGCTAAAGGAAAAAGTCCGTCATGCAGGAGCTGCGTTAACTCAACAGATTACCCACGGGCGCTAAGTATTTTTAATTATCTCAAAACATAAAAGTTCAATGAGAACAATATTTGGTAGGGTTGAGTAGGGTAAAAGCGGGTAGTCGGGAGCAAAGCGAGTACCTCCTCTTAGCTGTTGTGTGTATTGCAGTCGGGCTGATAACGGAGGAACTAAAATCCACCTTTGAAGAAGAAGCAGTGGCCATTACGCCAAATCGTTGGTCGTGCTTGATTTGTGTCAGTGACAAAAATTCAGTTTTCGTGGAACCTGCTTATGATTTTGGTGCAAAAGGTTTTTGATTGTACTGCGCTCCTATTCCAATTAGAATACAGGCATGTAGTTCTCTTAGTACAAACTTAATTACCTTTATTTTAGCACTAAGTAATTGTCTTTAGCGTTTGGTATGCCCAAATGACGCAATGTTTTATTTAAACTTTACGCGCGGAGTAAAACCGGGTAGCAGCAATGCCACGTTTCTCGAAACATGAAATGTATAATTTTACCTAATTGTGTTTAATTATTTCACTGTAAAAGCATGTATAATGACAGACAATATGATAAATCTTGCAACTATGAATTTACTTTTTGAAATATATAATTGCTTTGAAATAGCTAAAAAGATTATTATTGTTATTTGTTTATATTTTTTCTTTTTTTTGTGTGTTGTTCCTAAAACGGGGGCTTGTTTTAATGCATCAAACAACATTTTTTATTAACAAAAAAACATTAATTTTATTAAAAATCTTTACATTTTTATTTTCCCATAATTAAAACATATGTACCCGGTTTTACCCTACTAGTGGGGTAAAACCGGCCAAATGGCTGAACGAATTTCATACTATAGTAAATCAAAATAGATGGCTAGAAATACTGTTTTTTAAGTCGATGTCTACAATGATGAACGAGTGATGTGTTCCGACTAGTCCCATTCTGTTTTTTGTACTGTTTTTTCCCCCCTTTTCTGATGAACGTCACAAGAAATTTTTTTTGCTATGGCTTGGGGCGACAGTTCCAAAAGGAGGAGGCGAGACAGCCCTCAGACTCCGGGGTAGACAATTTGTCCCTTTCTCTAGGAATTAGAGAGCCCCTTCCTCTATTTATAGAAATCCTTTCAATGTGGACTTGTCTTTTTTCGTTCCCCCTCTTCGTCTGTTGAGATTACGGGGGCGGTCGAAGGGGCAAACAGAGCATGGACTAGAGATATAGCCTGAACTTCTTACTTTCACGATAAATTACTAGTAATCACTTTTAGCAGATTTCCTTTAAGTGAAATCAGCTATTGAGGTTGTACTTATGACGCTACTTTCGAAACATTTCTTCAAATGTCCACCGTTCCTACCCAGGAGGAAAAAAAATGAGACGTGTTCAATATATATATATATATATATATATATACATTTTTATATTTGTATTTGCCATTTAACGCTCTAGCGGTCGGAATTAGGGTTTGATAATTAACCAAATGGGTATTTAAACGTTATATGAAAAACTAAATATCAACTTCCTTAACGGCTAAAATCAGAAAAATACAGCGTGAGAGTGGTCTCTTTCAAAGATTCAGCAGACCTTGGTGCTCTTTCTGACAGTCATGGAGACTGAACCATTCATTTTCCGCTATCTCCCTTACAGGACATAGCCTTTTAGCAGATTTCCCATAAGGGATATCAGCTATTGAGGTTGTACTCATGATAAGAATTTCCTTCTACCAAAGACCTGATGGAAATGAAGCCCGTTTAGCAAGCATACATATATATATATATATATTGTGAGGGTTTCGGCAATCTGCTCCAGCGGTTGGAATATTTGTTCTGCAAATTTTCGATGGAAATGCGTCCATCTTCGTCAGGCATAAATTTGATTTGAATGGCTATTTCAATTATCATATGTTTTGGAGTTTTATTTTATTTTAGTAGGGCTTTCCACGTTTCTGAAAGTGTGACACTGTCCACGCCGTTTATAGTATTTGTCCTCTTATTTATTTCTAGGGCTTCCAGGACTAATCTTTTACCGAGGTGGTCTTCTCTGTGTAAAACCTTTTTCTCTGTGTGAAACCCTCACAATGACGATACTTCCCAGCGACGCAGCCTCAATAAAAGAATATATATATATATATATATATATACGAGGGTTCGAATATATCTGGCCTAATAATGAAAATACGAAAAATTTATCAACGAATCAATGGTTTTATTGTTTTTCAAAATATTCTCCATCAAGATTTATACACTTTTGCATGCGCTCAAACCAATTTTCGAAGCACTTTTTCCACTCCGATTGAGACACCTCCAAAACATGGTTTTTGAATGCTTCAACAGCATCTTCTGGCGACGAAAATCGTTGACCACGCATTTTTTTCTTGATGTGTGGGAATAAAAAGAAGTCATTGGGTGCCAAGTCAGGGCTGTAAGGCGGATTACCCATCACTTCGAAGTTGTGGCCGGTACAAAAATTTGTATTGAAGACGATGTGTGAGAGCTCGCATTGTCATGGTGCACAATGATTCGTCTTCTCTTGTTCATTTTTCGAATTTCTCCGAAGACTTCAGGCAAACAAATGGTGGTGTACCACTCAGAATTGACCGTCCTACGTTGCTCAAGCGGAACAGTCGCCACATGACCAGTTTTGCCGAAGAAACAGGCGACCATTTGCTTCGAAGTGCTTCTTCCACGAACAACTTTCGTTGGATTTGGCTCGTCTTGGAAGACCCACACGGTCGATTGCTGTTTTGTTTCGGCTCATACGCATAGATCCATGATTCGTCACCTGTGACGATCTTATAAACGTCTTTTGAAGGCGGGCAGACCCGTATTTTTTCAGCATTTCTTTACACCAATCCACACGAGCTTTCTTTTGAGCGATTGTCAAATTGTGCGGGATCCAACGAGAACAAACTTTTTTTACGACCAGGTGTTCATGCAATATCGAATGTATGCTGGTGGGAGAAATGCCTAGGCATGCCTCTATCTCACGGTATGTCACATGACGGTCTTATTATCTATTCACTACGGCATCGATGTTTTCTGGCACAAACGGCTGTTTTTGGACGACCTTCACGGAATTCGTCTTTGAGCGAGCGTCGGCCACGATTGAATTCGTTGTACAGTTTTTCACAGTGCTATAGGATGGCTTCGTCGCCATACGTTTTAAAGTTCATCGATGCACTCTGTCGTGATAATCCACGTCGAAAGTTGTGAAAAATGATCGCACGAAAATGTTCACGAGTTAATTCCATTTTTTTGCCAAATTGATTTCTTCAAGTCCCTGTTAAAGAAAAAAAAATTGTCGTAAGTCAAAAAGTTCTGAGTACATTTATGCTAAAAAATGTCAAACTTTCCAATGGAAATGTCAGATTGCACCTGGCAACACTTAGTGTTGCCTAGGCCAGTTATATATATAGCAACCTACGTATATATATATATATATATATATACACACACACACACACACTCAAATTTGCATGTCTTTTAAAGTAACCCAAGGTATAAACTTTTGTTTGATTGTTTCATGAAAAACTAAAAGTCCGATAACGACTGAAATCGAACCGGCTGAGGTGGGGGGGGGGGGTTATAGATTTTACGATATTGACTACATGTTTTTTTGTTTTGTTTTCTAGCCTGTACCATTCGGAATTTAAGACGTTCATACGGTAAACCCTCCTCCTTTAGTAAGGCGATTTTCGCTCTGAGGAAGTTAGTCACTAAACCACTCATATTGAACTGGTATTTCGACTCCTGTTTACGCCAGCTTCTTCTAGAAGAAACAGGGAATAGATGGTCAGTTGAGATCATCAGCGCGTTATACACCGGCTCGTCAGAAATCTACTTAATTTACAAACTCCATTCATGACGGACATTCCCGAATCATTATTTATTGCATTAATTATCGAAATGATAAAAGTTTCTTTAAAACTATTAATATCTTCCTTATGGCTTTCCATGGCCCGAAAGCATTTTAAGATAAGGGCTCAGGTGAACCATGTGAGTTGGTCATAATCTTACGTGATAAACCTGTAGTTGTGAGTTGAATCTTACCTGGACAATAGGGATTTATTTGATGAAGAACTCATTAAAAAAAAAATACTTAGTCCAACGCTGGCTGGAAATACCCCGGCCTAAATAGCCTAAGTAGCAAAATGTGGAAGTTAATTTATAATATAACATCATTTTAAGTTATGCTATCATATAAGGTTTTAGCAGATTTCTCTTGAGGGAAATCAGCTATTGAGGTCGTACTCATGACGGGATTTTCGAAATTTTTCTTCAAATGTCCATCGATCCTACCTAGTAGATGACGAAAATGAGGTCCGTTCAAAATAGTATATATATATATATATATATATATATATATATATATATATATATATATATATATATATATATATTTGTCTGTTAACGCTCTAGTGGTCGCAATTTTTATTTGATCGTTACCAAACTCGATATTTAAACGTTTTATGCAAAAAGACAGATCAAGTTCGTTAATGGCTGAAATCGGACCAGTGGGAGGGGGGGTTTAGAGGGGAGAGATTTTCGAAAATTCGAAATATCTCCGTTACTATACGTCGGATCGAAACATTGTACAGAATCAATCTTATTGCAAATTAAATTTGCTATAAATATTGTTATATATATTTATTCTCAATCTTAAATATTAACCGAGTTATATGCATTTTTATTAAATCATGGCGGCTAACGGATGGGTGACTTTCCCGCCAAAAGCTAGTTCGGCCAATTCGGCTCTCGTATGGTGATTTCTCTATTGTATAACTTCACGTGGGAAGTCTGCTTAGTTTACGCAGCCCCTGCGTGACGGACTTTTTTAAAGTAGTGCAGAGTGGGGGGTTTCTGCATTCTATAATAAGCCCCCACTTTTAGTAATCCCACGTTAACCATAAGCCAATTTATTATGAAATGTCTTATTACTAGCTTAACTACTAATTGTTTTCTACGGACATCTACTATTTGAGATGCAAATGCGTTGGATGATGACGTCGTCAATTATTATTTTCCATTCTTGGCTTGTATTAATTCTGAAGGAACAACGTTCCTAAAGAACCACCTCAATAACCCTTAAGGGAAATCTGGTAATAAAAGAAAAAAAAATCAATATAAACGAAATATTAACATTTATAAGTGGTTCTTATAGCATTAGTCGATAAGAGTCCCTCGGAAATGGGTAGCGGGAACCACAGGAACGGTTGGAAATGTGATATAAAAAACGGAGCAAAAACACGAGAGAAGGGAGTTGGTCATGAACATCACGTTCCATAGAGATTACAATCTAGCAACCAGCCAGAGGATGTCGGCTCAGAATAAACACATCCTCTCCTTGACTAGCTCAACAATGAACTTCGTTTTAGATAAGAGAGATGCGTCTTTTTGCAATTAGTACGTACTTATTAGCAGATTTCCATTGAGGGAGAGGAGTCATTCAGGTTCTACTCATGACGCGATTTCCAAAACTTTCGTCCATCGTTGTTACTTGGCTAAAATGAAGTCCGTTCAAAATTATATGTGTGTGTGTGTGTACAATTCTACTGTAAGTGTGTATGTCACTGAACTCCTAAACGGCTGGACCGATTTGAATGAATTATTTTGTATGCATTTGGGTGATGCCCTGGATGGTTTCGATTCAGAAATCAGCCCGGCAGAAGGAGCAGGAGTGGGGGTTGTAAGGAAGGCCTAAAATTAAAAATAGCGATATTTAGTTTCCTATTAGTTTTTCGGCAAATGTGGACAGGATAAAAGTTGTTATTTAGAGTAACTTTTGTTATATTCACTTTTGTTGTATAACAAAGTATAAACGAGTTACACACTAAAAAATTAAAGTGGGAGCCAACTTTATTGGGCAATAACGATTGAACCGATCTTAACTAAACTCTATATGTAAGTTAGCCTTAATTATTCCATGATTATATGCTATATTAAATTTATTAGGTTCGAACGGGAGTGGGGATTATAAGAAAGGCCTGAATAAAAAATTCGCGATATTTCATTTTCTTTTTGTTTTTAGGCAAACGTGCTCATAACAAAAGTTGCTCATTGTGTTATTAAAACTAGCTTTTGTTTTAAACATAATCTTATTAAATTTAATATCCTAATCGCTTGAAATAGCATGCAGGACAACGTCTGTCCGGTTCGCTTATGTATATATATATATATATATATTCTAGCCCTTGTTTGATCGTCACCCAACTCAATATTTCTACGTATTATATAATATTAAAAAAAAAAAATAGAACATTCGGTAATAGTTGAAACTGGACAAGTAATGGTGGAGTTTCAGTGGTCGGATAATTTATAATTTCGAAATATCTCCGTTAGTATACGTCGGATCAAAAAATTGTATAAAAGCAACCTATTTGTAAATTAAATTTTCTACACATTTTGTTTTAGACATATTTTCGCTACCTTGAATATTAACTGAGATTTTTAGCACATTTTAGCAGATTTCCCTTAAGGGAAATCGGCTATTGAGGTCGCACTCATGACGCGATTTTCGAAAAATTTCTTCAAATGTACATCGATCCTACCCAGATGACGAAAATGAGGTCCGTTCAAAACCATATATATATATATATATATATATATATATATATATATATATATATATATATTTGTCTGTTAACACTCTAGCGGTCGAATTTTTTGTTTAATCGTCTCCAAACTCTGTATTTAATTGTTTTATGTAAAAAAACAGATCAAGTTCGTTAATGGCTGAAATCGGACTAGAGGGAGGGGGGTTTAGAGGGGGGATTTTCGAAAATTCAAAATATCTCCGTTATTATGCATCAGATCGAAAATTTGTATAGAATCAATCTTATTGCAAATTAAATTTATTATAAGTATTGTTATATACATTTATTCTCTATCGTGAATATTAACCGAGATATTTGCAGTTTTATGAAGGCTGTGGTCGGGTATTGTTCGAATTAGTTCGGCCGTTTTCGTAACTGATCGGCTCAGGTGGAAGCTTCTTCTAACCTTACCTGACGTTTCTAACCCTACCTTTACTTCGTTACTTTATGTGATTTATGCAAATACGGTCTGTTCATCCGCCCTTCTTTAGTTTTTGTACTAATAAAATTTGAGTTATTAAAATATAAATTATTTTTACAATTCAGATGCCTTTTCAGTTGGGAATTTATTAAAATTAACTGAAAGATTTCTTATTACCGTTTGCATTTACTCATGGTGGACTTGTATTACCAGTATGCAGATTTCTCTATTGTAAAACTTCACATTTTAGACTTTTTAATTATCAGCCTTTAGTAAACTCCAATCCTTAACCATCTCATATTAAGAATAAGGGAATATATCTTTGAACGTCTTATTTCTAGCCTAAATACTCAGTTTTCAAGGTGCATTTATTATAGAAGAAATATATAAACACATACTGTTTTCAAGAAATTTGCCTGTTAAGATAAGCGCAAATAAGTTACGCGTGACGACATTAATTTAGGTTATACGTTCTATACGCCAAAATGTTTGTTTGACGAATTTCATCCTCAATGTTTGACTGCTTCATGCAATTCTGCAGGTTAATGGCTGAAATTGGACAAGGGTGAGGGTGGAATTCGAAATTTCCAAATATCTCAGTTATTCGTTGTTTAAACACAACACTGCCACCGTTGGAGTAATACAATACTCGACAAACAAATAACAAATCTCAGTTATACAGCTCTACAGTTGATGTTTTGCAAATTTCTTTCTTTTCGAGTATTTTGCGAGTTATTCATATTTTCTTGAATTCAGCTCCAATAAAACTGCCTCTCCTACTCATCGAAATTTTACTTTTATTTTTACGAGTCACGTAGCCACTAAACATCTCATGTCCAGCTAACATTTTAATTCTTCCTTAAATAGGGTTTTTACTACGTGAGAAATAGAGAGTAAATATTGACGTGAGATCATCAGCGTGTCACATTCCAACAGGTTGGAAATTTGCTTAGTTTAAGGTAGCACCTGCTTGACGAAATTTGCTAACAACAGCTTGACCGAGTACCACATTAGAGATGAAATGAAGAAAATCCCGATGGAGCGGAGGACATTTCTTTAGAGGTTGATATATTTAAAAGGCCTTGACCCTGAGTTGAGTCGGTGCCCTGTCCTTCATCAGATATGAGATCCGTTGGGCAGGAAATACTCTGTCACATGGGATGCTGCAATCAAACAGACGGGCGGTGCACTCTCAATGCACCATGAAACCCAGGGGACACAGGATTGCAGTTAGTTGCATTTAATGCATTTCATTGCGTACAATGAAAATGGACTTTCTACAGTTTTACTCTGGCAAATTGCATGAGAGCTATCACGTAAAAGGTACAGCTGATTTTGGCAGTACTGCGCCTGCCTTCTTCATCGCTTTACCTATTTAACTTACAGACTGGCGATTATATAAGTCCGTAATGCAGGAGCTGCCTAATGTGTGAAGATATTTAGAATTCCGAAATCCCCATTTCCTAAACCCCCCTGGTTGGATTTCAGACATTAACGAACTTGATCTTTAGTTTTACTCAATTGCGTTAACTGATATATATATTCAGTAATTCAAAGTTATATTTATAGCTCAGTATGTAGTAGACTAATTGTGATTTCATGACACTGGGGCGCTCCGGACCTTCCCAAAATCTACACACTATAATCTACACTTTCTACAAACCACTCTTCACTTATTTCCTATATTAGCAGGGTGTACAAACTTTAATATTATTTATTTTCTATTTATTTATTGTGTTTTTTATTTTTTTTTATTATTTTTTTGGTTATCCCCTTTCCTTATTTTTTTTATTTATTTAATTTTTCTCCCCCCCCCCTTTTCTATAGTTACATTTTCATTTATATATAATGTTCATTACCATGTGTTTCCATATCGTACAATATCGTTTGCTTCATATCACCTTATATGCTTCAAACATCATTTGCCAAAGTTCACTCTTTTTTCGTTTGTTGTTGTTGTTGTTGTTTGTCTTTTTTTTTTTGCATTTCACTTTTTAATGACACTTTAATAATGAGTGAATCGCCTGCGTTGCTGAACTCATTTAAATTAAATAAATAAATAAAATGATATATATATATATATATATATATATATACATATATATATATATATATATATATATATATATATATGTATGTATGTATGTATGTATGTAAAGCAGCTTATTGCTAATACGCTATAGGGTACGAGTTTATTGAGATCTGGGAGCTAAAAATTGAACATATCTTGGTTAATATACCAGGTGAGAGAAAAACTGTATTTAATATAATAATATTATTCTGATAATATCTGGCGCATCATAACGGAAATATTTTAAATTTTCGAAATTACCTACTTTAACACCCTCCCTCCCTCTTGGTTAGATTTCAGTAATTAACGAACCTGATATTAAATTTTACAAAGAGAAGATTTTATACCGAGTTTGGTAACAATCAAACTATAATTGGGACAGCTAAAGTATATAAAATATATATATATAGTTTTAAAAGGACCTTATTTTCGTCATCTCATAGGTAAGACTAATGGATATTTGGAGATATTTTTCGAAAATCGCGTCATGTGTTAAGAACTAAACACACCAAGTGTGTTAAGATGTGGATTATTTTATATTCATAATGGGTATTATTATTATATTAGGCAGATTAGGATGCTGTCCTTGATGAGAACCATGCACAAGGAGGGAGGGCAGCTTGATTTATTATATATATATATATATATATATATATATATATATATATATATATATATGTATATATTATTAGAGATGAATGTAGACGACCTATGATGATCCATCTCCTGAAATATCCCAACCCGTTAAGACCTCCCTGGTTGAAATTCAGGACACTTGGAGAACAATAAAAGCTGTTATGACTACTGATATTCCACTGTATAAATATTAATGTAACATTTTACAGGAAGGATAGAACCTATTGATGTAGAATGACATCTATAGCAGTCATTTCAGCGAATTATTAGTGTCAATTCCGGTTGTACATTCTTCGAAACTGGCGTGTTCTTATAAGGTTATAGCTTGACACCTAGACTCACCTGTGAAGCATTTTGAAAATATCAGATTGATTCAAATCAAGACAATATAATGTTTATTGAGCCTGTTCAATAAGTTAGAAGATTGGTAATAAATATAAGCAGGGTTCCCTTCGGAGAAGTCGGCTTAATTTGTAATGAAAATGTGTGTGTGACTTTTCTAAAAATTATCATCGATTTTACCCTAGTGAAAACAAAAAATTTTTAAAACAGAAATGGCAATATCATTTTCTCTAACTCGAAAATTAATCGAGTTATTTGTATTTTCTTTCAGTTCCTAGTAAACCTCAACCCTTTTTTGTATAATGTGAAGGAAGTATTGTTATCTTGAAAAATCTCGGTTTTATTGTTCCCTTCCCTCAGAATCCATTTTGACTGGTTTTGAGCATGTTGTATGTATGCACGTTTATCGTAAAACTGATTAACAAATATTCTTAGAATGTTGAGACTTGACATTAATAACACAACTAACAAGTTGCGTACCGAGCGACAAAAATAATTGCGAATTTCACCATACCAAGTTGTTTACCTAAAAGTTGTTTAGACCCATTTTCAAATGTTGTTTATGTTACCTTTTAAAGGTCTACAAAGTACGTCCTATAGCCATTTAGTAGATTTCATTGAGGTAAATCAATTATCGACGTTATATTCATGCTGAATTTCTCAAAATATATCTTCAAATATTCATCAATCCTATAAAAGAGATGACGAAAATGTGGCCCGTTCAAAACTATATGTATTTTAAATAACTCCGTTATTATATGTTGTACCGAAACATTGTAGAGATTCAAAGACATTGCAAATTTAATTTTCATAAATACTGTACTTTGTTAATATAACTCAAATATTGACCAAGATATTCGTATTTTTTAATTTTCAGATTCCAGTACCTACCCACTTTCAGCCATCGTATTTTATCATATTATTCCTAGTTTAAATAGCATATATATTTTCAAATGCCCTTAATTTAATGTGATACATGTAAATAGGCTGTACGATGATGACATAATTAAAGATATAGCTGTCTTGACTCGATAGACTGTTTTAACTGTTTCATTCAAAAATAAAGATTATACTAGTTAATGTCTGAAATCGGTATAGGATTCAATTCAGTAAAATGTTACATGTATGTAAAATTCTGTTATTATGAGTCAGATTGAAAAATGTTATAGATCCCATCTTTTTAAATTATTGACCCACTGTGATCGTTGTTCTTTACATTTTATTGTAACTCAAATATAAAGCGCGTTATTCGTACTTTCTTGTTTTCAGCGATTTGTAAATACCCACTTATACTCATCGGATGTTTACTTAGAAATACAGGAATATATATAATATATATTTGTCTGTTACCGCTCTAGAGGTCACAATTTTGGTTTGATCGTTACCAAACTCGACATTTAGTCGTTTTATGTAAAAAGAAAGATCAAGTTCGTTAACGGCTGAAATCGGACCATTGGGAGGGGGGGTTTAGAGGGGAGGATTTTTGAAAATTCAAAATATCTCTATTAATCTGCGTCGGATCGAAAAATTGTATAGAATCAATCTTATTGCAAATTAAATTTACTATAAATATTGTTATATACATTTATTCTGTATCTTGAATATTAAGCGAGATATTTGAATTTGTATTGTGTGTGTGGTCGGCAGGAGTCGGCTATGTTCGGGACATTCCGCCGAGAGCTAGGGTGGCCGTTTTCGTCACTGATTGTCCCTCGTGAATAGGTTTAGAGATTCATTACTACTACTGTTGTTATTAAGCAGATTTCTCTATGTTAAAACTTCACGTGGGAAATCTGCTTAGTTTACGCAGCCCCTGCGTGACGGACTTTTTAAACTATTGACCCTCTATGAATGTTGTTCTTTACATTTTATTGTAACTCAAATAAAAAGCGCGTTATTCGTACATTCTTGTTTTCAGTGACTTGTAAATACCCACTTCTACTCATCAGATGTTTACTTAGAAATACTGGAATATATGTTAAGATGTTATAACTAGTGTGCCATACATCCAGTTGGAAAACATGCTTAATTTGTGGAGCCCCTGCGTGACCTTTTTGCATTGGGACGTAGATATCGCGTGTCACTATTAAATGAAATAGTTTTAAGTTTCTGCAGAACATTTTGTATATTTAATTCAATAGGAAAACAATAAGTCATGTAATGTCGCCATCTGTTTTTTTAAATTCGTTATTGTCGTATAATATCGGACGAGACAATTCGGGGAAGGGATATACCCCAAGGCTGACATAGAGCTAGAAAAGAATAAGAATGGTTCAATCCCCTGAGCCGGGAGCAATCCTCCAGCGAGGTATAAAATCTAACGGAGAGAGAGGTAAGATGGATCAATGTCAGTTCGAATAGGTATATTTGTCCCAAGTTCTCCAATCACTCCCTTGGGAAGCGCCCTCTCTCGCCCTATCAGCCTAATACAGGATAGGTAACATTTCAGGGCAGAGAATCCAACACAAGTCGAAGGACATCCTACAAACTCGAAGGGTGTTCAATGGCCTGTATAATCCTTTTTAACGTTATCTACTCATTATCATTGTCTATTTGAGATATAATTTTAGACAACCGTAACAAGTTGAAATACATTTGTTAAATGTAGCTATGCATGTCGTACTTCAGACGCATCTTCAGGGGTATTACCAGATCTCCCTTAAGGGAGGATTACTAAGGTTACTAATGACGCGATTTTCGAAGAAAAAAAAGTCAGTAGTGTTTCATGCCAGTATGATGGAAATCCGCTTAGTTCACGCATCCCCTATTCGATGGACTTTTTAAACTAAAACAATCTGATATGGGCATCACATGACTTCCTTTTATTCCTATTAAATTGAAAAAAACATAATGTTTTGCTGCTCTTCATTTAAAAATATTTCACTTGGCAGTGGCATACGGTATGACTCAATGAATCGGCTATTCAATACATATCACTATTGTGCTTTGACAATCCCAGCAAATGCTGATTGTATTCTTTTTTTTATTTAATTATTTATTTTTAAATTGTTTGCACATATTTATTGTAAAGAAGGGGCTCAGGTTAGCCATTTTTTTCTCATCATAATAACCCTATGAGGAGTTATTTAGTTGAATACATGTTCCATTGCCACATGGCATACGATTGTATTTAAATTCATTTTTGTTTTACAATATTCACACGTTATTATTTATTTATTAACGTCCACTTTTTTCAATTTAGGCTAATCGGGACGGGTTATCTACAGGTTACCACCCTTTTCTAGCCAGGGTGGGATTTTAGGACGTTATTTAATGAAGTTCGTCACTAAATAATTTCCTTTGCCCAGGCGAGAACCGAACTCGCCACTCTAGGTTTATACACACGTTAATTAACTATCTACTCAAATATAATATAAAAATAATAATAATAAAATAAAATATTAAAATAAGTAAGATTATTACAAATAAAATTAATAAATGAAATGAAAAAATAAATAAATAAAAAAAGAACAAAAAAAACAAATCAATTAAAGTTAAACTCAACTGATGTTTAATTTGCGAGTCTATGTGAGGTAAATATATTGAATTATAATTCCCATTCCTCACAACCAACTTTACATTCTAATGGTTTTTCGCTACATCCACATCTATACTTTTGATAAACTTTATAAGTTCTTCATTATATTTGTTAAATATAATATGAGGTGGTTCTGGCCAGTTTCCTCCATTTAAAATTATGATCATTAATGCATTTTGATCCTATTTTGATTATGTTGTTAACCATGTGAGTTAAAGCTTTAGTTTTAATCTCACATGGTAAACCAAGAGTGGCGAGTTCAATTCTCGCCTGAGCAAGTAGGAATTTATTTAGTGACAAACTCATTAAATAAAATACTAAGTCCCACTCTGGCTAGAAAAGGGAAGTAATCTGTAGAAAATCCATACCAATTAACTATAGTAGCAAAAAGTGGACGTTAATAAATAATAATATTAATATTGCAAAGATAGTTCATTTTTACCATACAAACAGCCTATCTGTATTTAAATTTCTAAAATTTAGTAAGTCGTAGTAGTATGTCGTCTAATTTGGATAAACGTTAATCAATGTTTCCACGAAACTTAAAAAAAAAATTAAAAAACTCGTACCACTACCAAAAGAAACAGCTACAGCTAAAAGAGAACAAAGAGGTAAGCAAATGCACTACAGTGTAACAAGTCCAGTGAGATATAAAGAGACAGCGAGGTAGAATAGATCAATGGCAGCTAGAATAGGTGCATAAGCACCCTCCCCCGACCACTTCCAATCAGACTAAAGGGATCAGCTATTCAAATTGGATAGGTTGCTTCGCATTACTCGGGCTTCCATCTACAAAGTATAGCGATACAAAAATCCTTCACGCTCGAAAGGCAAAAGCATTGTAGATTTCCTACGTGTTGGAATTACTTACTGATGCCGTGCTATCAGTTTATATCCCTTGTTTCTCCTTCAATTAGAACCATGTAGAAATAAAACTTGCAACATGCAATGGGACGTGACCGTTTTAATGATATAAATAGGTTATATTGAAAATCTCATGAGTAGGTTCTTGTTGTATCTACAGGCTACACCTGGTAATTCATCCCGTGAAAAAATAAACCTGATTTTCATGGGAACGAACAAGGGAATAAGAGCGTCAGAAGGACCTGGAATGGCTTCCCGTTGCCTTCTATATCTGATCCATCGAGCAGTAAAGCCAAGAAACTCGCATTCACACCATGATTGGAGAAAATTCCATTTGAGCCCTAAGTTGTTAGAGGGAAATCAAATTTCATCTAATCTTGTCTTTTTCTATCTAATATCAGATATACATGAGTATTAGGCTTTGAAACATGATCCTTAAACCACCTATCCTCAAAGTATATAAAAAATTTGTTATTATTATAAAATCAACGTTTATTTTCTAACTAAATTCAATTGAGGATGTTATATGTTAGTTCCAAGCTTTTCTAACCAAACCTATCTACTAATTAAAGTCCGTTAAGGTACTGCGAAAACAAAGGAGATTTCTCTCCAGTTAGAATGACACATAGAGGATCTCATCTCACAATTTATTCCCATGTGTTTTCATAGACTTCCTCGCTGAGCTGAATGATCTCAAAACCTGTCCAGCTGTCCTCTCGTCACGCTTTATTGTTCTAATTTTCCGCTGCTCTTTGGCTACCTTCTTCCGACTTAACATCTCCATAATTGTTGTTTCGGATGGGTTACAGTCTGGGGTCTACCCCAAGAGTAAATCCTTACTCTTAGACGTTTTTGAGGAGCGAACAAATAGCAAACTCAAGGAGTGTCTGATTTCAAGATCTAAAACGACTTATTTTCCTCGACAGGAGGGACAAAATATAAAACTGGAAACATTTCCGTTTGAGTTGGATGACAATTTTTGCTGAACTCGGTCTTGTTACAAATATAATTTTCTAAAACTTTTCTTTTACACTAAATCCAATAACAACCGAGATTTGGACACGTTTTTAGTTGTTTTAATTTCTCTAATCCCCCTCTTCTAAAGCGATTTTCATTCGGAGCTAATCAGGCAACTCACATCTTAAGTACATTCTGCACAGTTTTTTGATTAATGAAAATATTGCGAATAGACGATGTCAGATCAGTAGCGTGTTCAAAACAAGGGAAATTTGCTAAGATTACACAGCTCCTGAGCACTTTATTTCACTGAGAAACAATTGAGGGGCTTCATGAAAAGAAATGTATCTTATTTTTAAGGAATTCTGAAACGCCATATGGATGTATATAATGTTTCCACATCTCCTTATATTCGTAATGGGAGGTACTAGTTCTTTATAGCTGTTGACTACTTTTCATTTGGATTATTTGATTCAGCCTATTACCTAAGTAATATAATATGTTAAACGTGCTATTTAAAACCCCAAACAGGAAACTGTTAAATAAACCTAGAGATTATCCCTATAATAAGGTACTTCCTACAGGCTGTAAACATATTCAAATGAGTCAATTGTGTACTTTATAGCCTCGAAAGCTGGGAGGAAGGATGCAGCTTCCATGAATATTAAAACGGTAGCGTATCCGTTCTGACCGAACCCCGGATCCTGTATAGGCCCTCCCAGTTCGTGGCTAAATTTTAATTCCATTTTCTGAGAAAGCCAATGTCTTTTATTGTATCCCTTGGCTGCTATTGAAGTTGCAAGAACTACGTGCTCAAGTCAGAAATAAAAATCCATCACGTAGAAGCAGCGTAAACGAAGCAGATATGCCACCACTGGTTCTAATAATGTAATCTTATCGTATGTTCTTTATTTCTAAATTAAAATTGGATGAGCAGAAGTGATGGTTTACTGAAGACAAAAGCAAGAAATTATGAATTACTCGCTAAATATGAAAAAAAAATTATAGAACCCCATTTACAGATCATCAATAGTTTAACAAGAATGGTTCTGTAATATTTTTCAGCCAGACTCATAGTAATGGAGATATTTTGAATTTTGGAATTTCCCCTACCACTAAACCATCCCCGCAACTCATTCCTTGTTCAATTTCAGCCTTTAATAAAAATGTCCTTTATGGTTGAAACCGTTAAATATCGAGTAAGGTATAGATGTAATAAGCATTTTTGAGTCAACAAATAAAATGTTGGTGACGTCATTATATATCTTTTCTATTATTATTAATATTTATTAACATCCACTTTTTGCAACTCATGCTAATTGGGACGGGTTAGCTACAGGTTACCATCCTCTTCTAGCCAGGTTGGGATTCTGGATGTTATTTAATGAATTTCGTCACTAAATAATTTCCTTTGCCCAGGCAAGAATCGAACTCTCCACTCTAGGTTTATCATGTAAGATTAAGGTCAACGCTTTAACTCACATAGTATGTCTGCTCATTAATATAATTGATTTTCAAGCGTGAATTAAGACGTTTCACTATATGTTTTGCAATACTGTGCCTGATCGAAACGAGTTATACAAAGGTTACCAGTCTTTTTTAGACAGAGTTTGAGTCTTTCACCACATAAATTGTTGCAAAGCTCCAAATGTATGACTAAGAAATTTATTAAGATTAGCAACATATAGCCAAATTCAACAAACAAAAACTTAATTTATAATCTTAACTCAATAATTTTTTCTTCATAAATCCGTAGTTATGAAACCTACGTTCAATTTTATTTGGCTAATAATGTTAAATAATTTCTTTAACCGTCGGATGATCTTTACTAACGAAAGAAATATCCTTCTTGAGAAAGAGGCAAAAATGAAAAAATATCTGTAATGCACGAAGGCCTGGAAGAGGAAATGAACCAGACTGCCAATCGGAGATCCCAGCTAGCTGGTTGGCCGGTGGCCGAGAAAAGATAGAATTAGACGTAGGGTTTTCGGAAAACCCGAACTGACACATATAGAACTATAGTGCGAGCTAAATGTCAGGTGACAGCTGGGACGTGTTTATAGCTTTCCCTCCCCTATAATTCTCTCCATTGACGTCATATGGCGCTTTATAAGGCGGAAGTACCAGACTTGCCGTCATAAACCAACAGCATAGTAAATTAGGGTTCTCGTTATGCGTTTATAACTGTTGTACGATGAATATTGCACTGAATATGTCATATGACCCCTTGAACGTCTTTCACGCAGTGAATATTGTATTGAGCATTTTAGCAGATTTCCCTTAGGGTAAATCATCTATTGAGGTTTTACTCATGGCGCCATTTCAAAAATTTCCACGATGTCCATCGATCCTACCAAATAGATAGTGTAAATGAGCTCCGCTCAAAATACTATATACTTGTCTGCTACCTCTCTAGAGAATGCAATTTTTGTTAGATCGTAAACAAACTCGATATATAAGCGTCTCATGCAAAACAGAAGGTCAAGTTCGTTAATGGTTGAAATCGGACCAGTTGGAGAGTGGGGATTTCCGAAAGTTCGAAATATCTCTGCTACTATAAGTCGGATCGAAAAATTGTATAGGATCAATCTAATTAAATGTAGATAAATACAGTTTTATATATATAAAATTGTGTTTATGTTTTCGACCAGTTCTTATAGGTTTTATATATGGTCTCATTAATGGTTTTGGAGTTTTGGTCAATGTTGGTAAACGGTCAATGGTAGTCCTAAGTGCAACACATTATGTGCAGTAGTTTTTAAGAATCATTAGTATTGCCCTGAAGAAGAGAAAATGAATATTCTCGAAATATCGGTATAAACAAAGGTTTTTTTCACCAAAATTGACCAAAACTCCAAAAACAATAACAACACCATATATATATATATATATATATATATATATATATATATATATATATATATATTCTATCTTTAATATTAACGGAGATATTTTCATATTTTAGTTTAAGACTATCAATAAACCCCCACTTCTTCTCGTCATATTAAAAATAAGCTATCATATCATGAAGATCTTCAGCATTAAAAACAAAATATGGCTTTTACTTCGCAAGGTACATGCAACTACGTTCTGATGACATCATGAATTAAGATTTTCTAGTCTTTACTCCAAAATGTTTATTTGGTCTGTACTATACGCGATGGTTTAGCCGTATCAGTCAACACTAAATATTAAATCTGTTGCCATGGCTCTTTAATAAAATACCGAATATACTATGAAACATCTCATTCCTATATTAAATGCATAATGTTGTTTTTCATAGACGTGAAGTGATACATGAATACGTTGTGTGATGACGTATTCTTAACATTTTATTGACCACCTATTGCTACTCATTCGGATATAGAAAATATATCTATCTAGAGATGAGATGGGTAGTGTGCCACATCAGATCGTGGGAAATCCGCTTAGTTTACACTGTCCCTGTGTGACGGACTTTTAGCAGATTTCCCTTAAGTGAAATCAGCTATTGAGGTCGTACTCCTGACGCGATTTTTCAAAATTTCTTCAAATGTCCATCGATCCTACGCAGGAGATGACGAAAAAATATGAGGTCCGTTCAAAATTATATATATATATATATATATATATATATATATATATATATATATATATATATATATATATTGTAACGGTCGAGTCTGGGTTCTCCGCTGTCTCTATATCTATGAGATCCGAGTGACTAGTACTAGGCTATAAACGAGGTAGCAGCACCTGTCAAGGGAGGAGAGCGGACCGCTATAAGTCCAAAGGGCAATCTCGGAGGACAACAAGAAGGCAGTCGACTCTCAAGATGCAACAAGAGCGTAAGTGTTTCTTTAATTAGCTAGCCTAAATGTGCTTTCTCTCGGATTAAATAGTTCAATTAGCTATTATAGCTGAGATGGTGGAAACAAAAATGCTTGCCGTGCAATATAAGACCCTGAGAAGTAGCCGGTACAAAGTTGAATTTAAATATTAATAAAAATTTAATAAACCTTTCATTATAATATATATATATATATATAATAGCGGTCGCAATTTTTGTTTGATCGTTACGAAACTCGATATTTAACCGTTTTATGTAAAAAGAAAGATCATTAGTTCGTTAATAGTTCGGACCTCGAAAAATTGTATAGAACCAATCTTATTGCATATTAAAGTTACTATAAATATTGTTATACACATTTATTCTCTATCTTGAATATTAACCGAGATGTTTAAGTTTTTATTAAGTGTGTGGGACATGTCAACGGGTATTGTTTGGATTAGTTTGGCCGTTTCCGTAACTGTTCAGCTCTGGTGGAAGCTTCTTCTAACCTTTCTTGTCGTTTCAGCTTTTACATTGTGAGATTTATGCAAATACGTTCTGTTCATCCGCCCCCCCCCCCCAACCTTCTTTAGTTCTTGGACTACTAAAATTTGAGTTAATAAAATATAAATTATTCTGATTCATTATAAATTGCAGTACTAGATATAGTAAATAAATAAAGTTGTTTTATATTCAGATGTTTATCAGTAATTGTTTTTATTTCCGGTAAGAATCTGTTCAGCTCTGAGTGGTTGGCTGACCTATGTGTTTACAATTCAGAAGCCGTTTCCGTTGGGAGTTTATTAAAATTAACTGAAAGATTTATCATTACCGTTTGTATTTACTCACGGTGGTGTTGTGTTACCAGTATGCAGATTTCTCTATTGTAAAACTTCACTTGGGAAATCTGCTTAGTTTACGCAGCCCCTGACGGACTTCTTCAATATTTGAGTCGGATTAGTAATTAGGATTCCCAGCCGAATTCATCGAATTTAAGGCTTTCGTCATTGGGTTGCTTGGTGGGATGAGTCTATAATTTCAAATTTGATTTCTGGGAACGGAGAGCGACTGCGTGAGTGTTCCTAACGGAGCTAGGCGCCACTGCACATCTGCTGCAGTGAGTCAACGCCGGCTGATGGGTGTGTACTACTGCAGATAGTGCAATCAGATTACTCTCTATTAGCACTCCAGTTTATAAATTGAATAACTCACGAAGAGGCTCTTGAGAACTTCCGTTCTGTTTTTTTTTGAGACAGTCAGAGGCGCCAGCTGTAGAGTTATTTTATTTGGAGAATCGCAACTCTAATGATATCTTTGGAGCGGTTTGAATCATTTTAGAACAAGAATCTATGATCCAAGCCCTTTAGGTCTGCATTGGCAACAAATAGCTATGGTTAGGAATCAGATCAGATTGACTTACACCTGCTGTATTGTTGTGGAACAAAGGTTACAATTTCTTAATTCATAAAGCAACCTCATTCCTCCCTAATGCTGAGTGGGCAATGGGTGGAACTCATTGACGCCAAAATTCAAAGCTATGTGATCGCTTAGTTGAGTGATACGATGATGATCTCATCACATCACCGGTTCTCTATTTCTTCCGCATTAAAAAGCCTATGCGTGCAGGAATAAATAAAAGTCCGTCACGCAGTGGCTGCGTAAACTAAGCAGATTTCCCACGTAAAGTTTTACAATAGAGAAATCTCCATACGAGTGCTGAACAGTTCGGAAACGGTCGAACTAGCTTTCGGCGTGAACCATACCTCGTCCGTTACACTTAATAAAAATGCAAATATCTCGGTAAATATTCAAGATAGAGAATAAATGTATATAACAATATTTATAGTAAATGTAATTTGCAATAATATTGGTTCTATACAAGTTTTCGATCCGACGTATAGTAACGCAGATATTTCGATTTTTCGAAATTCCCTTCTCTAACCCCGCCCCCTCCCACTGGTCCGATTTCAACCGTAACGAACATGATCTTTCTTTTTACTTAAAACGATTAAATACCGAGTTTGGTGGCGATTAAACAAAAATTGCGACCGCCAGAGCCGTAACAGACAAATATATTTATAGTTTTGACCGGACCTCATTTTCGTCATCTCCTAGGCAGGGTCGATGGACATTTGAAGAAAAATTTCGAAAATCGCGTCATGAGTACGACCTCAATAGCTGATTTCCCTTAAGGGAAATCTGGTAAAATGTTAGATGTTAAGATGTTTAGTGACTAATATTGGATCAATAAAGGATACTTATAAAAGGACGAAACAGAAACAATACAAATAACACGAATAATATTCTAGTCAGAGAAAACTATTGAAATAAACTATTGTACAAAATAATAAGCCCAACAACTTCGAAGCATAGTTACCAAAATATATAGAATTTTCTACATTTCCCTCCGTGAAAATCCCCCCTCGATGTTTGCCATTTCTCAAAATAATTTTTCTTTCTCCATGCTACGGTTAAATCGAGTTTCTTTTTGAAAAATAAAAATCATCTAGTTTGTAACGTAAAATATTAAACGACCAGACACCAAATATATATATATATATATATAAAAGTTCAATGAAAACAATATACAGTTTTGGAATAACGGACCTCATGATATGTCAGTTTATTGTTAGGATGATGACATTATTTGGAGGAAACTATTAGAATTAAAAAATTCCGTCATGAGTACAACCTCAATAGCTGATTTCCCTCAAGGGAAATCTGCTAAAAATGCAAATATATATGTATATCAGTTAATGTTCAACATAGAGAATAAATGTATATAACAATGTTTATAGTAAATTTAATTTGCAATAAGATTGATTCTTTACAATATTGCGATCCGACGTATAGTAACGGAGATATTTCAAATTTTCGAAAATCCTCCCCTTTGAACCCCCCCCCCCCTCCCACTGGTCCGATTTCAGCCGAAGTTGATATTTCTTTTTACATAAAACGACTAAATATGAGGTAAAATAAGTGGCGAACTTCAAGAGTCATTTAATTTTTTGTTTGGTCGCCATTTATAGCGGAAAAAAATCAAAAGATGTGGGAAAAGTGAAAGCGTTCGTTTAATTAGAGATATAAATTAGTATAAAAAATGTAAATTAAATTAGTTTTAACTGTCTAAGTATAGAATGTGTATACGAGGGAGTCAGGATGCCACGCCCACTCAGATTTCAAAATTAAATCAGTTTATTTTTAGAGCCTATTAGTTCGACTAATGCCTTCCAAAGATTGCCTTGTTACAGTCCATTATCTTACGTCGTAAACATTCTGCGAGCTTTTATATATTTGTTCCTTTATTCTGCACGAAGTCCTAATAAATTATTTTTTTTTCAGACACTCCCTTTATTAAATGGGATATATTTCGTTTTTGTTCCACTGTCGTTGTAAAAAGGTTTCATCATTTAAAATATTTTGTAAAGATCATCAAGAACCCAAGCCGTCCTTTTTACTATCATTTCTTAATTACAACATATATGAATAATAAGTCCAAAAATAATTAAAAAATGTTTGATTCGCCTATGCATTTCTATCTAGTGGTCCACGAATTGGAGATTTCATTCATTCATAAAAAGTCCGTCAAGCAGGAGGTGTGCAATTAGCGGTTTTTCATGAATTCAGTAAATTTATTACGGATAAGAAATAATATTCTTCTTATTCTGGACCCAATATTATTTATATATTCTTAATTTTTTATGGCGAGGATCTCCAATAACAAAGGAGGGTTAAAGCAACGCGTAAAAAGTGTAGAAATAAAACTGCGTTTGACGGATCATGCTATATCCAGGGAACACACCTTCAATTTTGAAAAAGTTCAAATAATTGATAAAGAAAGAAATATTACTAAACGGAAAATAAAAGAGAACATTTACATAATAAAAAAATAGAAAAAGGGCAGTAGACAAAAAAAAAACAGAATTCAAATATCTCAATCATATTTCTATAACATTTTATCTTAAATTATGACTTGAAATAATCGAGTTCAAGACTGACTTGTAAATAATCGATTTTTAGTCAGCTGACTTAACCTACGTCAGGAACTTCTCAATATCGTATGCCGCAACGTAATGTAAACGGTAAACGAGCACTTCAGAAATGTAAGTAGCAATTTATAATTATATTTAATAAATATGTCATAGATACCACACAAACCTACCCACACAATATATAGCAAAAGACTTATTTATTAAGAAATCTTTCAGTCAATTTACATTTTAATAACCTCTACAACGGATACTATAATGTAATGAATGAAATGTCCAAAGGATGGAGTACACAAAATTTCAATAAATTCCCACGTTAGAGGGATATTCTGCTTAGAAAACAGGAACCTCTACAACAGCCAGTCAGCCAACATCTCAGAGCTGAATAGATAGACGGAAATACTCTAAGCTGAAAAAGTAAAACTTCAATGAAAACAATATTTGGTATTTAATATTGAAATGAAGTCGTTCATGATATAACAGCTTATGCCATGTGTAGGAGAAGGGGTTTACTGAAAGCCAAAAACCATAAAATCTAAATATCTTGGATAAAATTCATTTTACACTTTATATATATATATATATATATATATATATATATATATATATATATATAAATATAAAACTCTAGCGATATATCATTTCCTATTGGTTTTTCGACAAATAAGCACCGGTTAAAAGTTCTTTATTTTGTTACTTTGAGTAACTTTTGTTATATTCACTATTTTCGTATAACGACGAAGTATAAACGAGATATACACTAAAAAATTAAATTGGGAGCAAACAATTTTATACCGATTGAAATATCATGCAGGGCAATATCTTTCGGGCCCGCTAGTATATATATATATATATATATATATATATATATATATATATATTATATATATATATATATATATATATATATAAATATATATACATTTTCATCATCTCCTTGGTATGATCGATGGACATTTGAAGTAATGTTTCGAAAATAGCGTCATTAGTACAACCTCAATAGCTTATTTCCCTTAGGTATATACGAGGTAAGTAATTACCGGTATTTTTGTCCATTTAAACTACAATATAAATTTCAAGAGCTATAGTAGCTCTGTAAACTATATACACATATGTAGCTTACAGCTTTCTAGTAATAGACTCTATTCTTCGCTCATCGATAGGTCAATAGGTCGAACAACCAGCTATTAATAACACATCATAAGATAACTTCAATTAGTGACCCCATTTTCAGGTCGGAATATTTATACCTACTTTCTGGCTTTATGCCTCTCTTAAAAGACTGATTCCTGTTGGATTCTATTTCTCCCGCTTTCCATTCACTCCTGGTCAAGAGAGGGCTACAAAAATAGAGTCTGTTAATCAGGTGTTCTAGTCTAGCCGTGACTTCCTTCGAACAGCTGTTCCTCAGACACTCCGCCCGTAGTCAAACCGGAACAGGGATTTGGAAAGTCTGGCAGCTGAATGACGTTCCTACATTTACTAGGACGACGAGACACATTAACGTCTACATTTCTTTTCGGGTCATTAACTAAAATTTACACGTTCATTCATAATTTCATTTTACACCTCCATTCGTGTAAGTTTGTAATTAAAACTGAGACAGAGGCGTTTGCTCTTGAAAAAGATACCATGAAAAGCGAATATAATGCGAATATGTAATGTATTATTTAAATCAGCTGTTCGTGGCTGCCTATCAACTGATGTTTAGCACAACTTGTTCTTGTGTTCCACTGTGGTTAACCTGTCATGAAAATTGTCATATAAAATTTAAAAAATGGGTCTTGTTTTATTTCACCCCCTCTGATATAGTTAGTTATTAGACAATTTATATATAAAATCTGTATGATTTTTTTGGTTTATTTTTAGTACTTATTCCAATATAGATTTTAAGAATTCAAGAATAATTCGAAAAAAAAACAGGAATAATCTTACTAATAATAGTAATAAAAATAATCACGTCAATTGTGAGAAAAATGTATTAGTGCATGTTCAATGATCAGATGAGAGAACGCTCAGAAAATGAGGCAAAAATAGATAGCATCTTGTATGACTATTCATTTTAAAAATTAAAGTGATTTTTAAGCACTAATGTTGTTAAAATTAAACGTACCTAACAATACCATAATGTTAATTTACAGAATTACATGACCATAACTCATTATACTGAACTTACATGATCGCATAAATGAATAAATAGAAAATACATACAAAGACAAATCGTATTGACAAATGTAATAATAATTCCTAAAATGAAACGATGAACTAAAACTAAAAAAAAAATCAATTTCCCTCAGTTTTTATCCTTTTTTTTTTAATCGCAGTCAAGACAAACGAACACTTTGAATGTGTCAGCAATATAATTAAAGATTTCCAGGCAGTGACCAAAAATTTTGCTCACTCCCACAACACAACTAACTCAGACTATTTTCCATCAATTTTATATCAATAAGTACATAATTTTGAACAGAGCTCCGTTTCGTATCTCCTAGGCAAGATCGATGGTCATTTGAAGAAATGTTTCTAATAATCGAATCTTGAGTACAGCCTGGATAGCTGATATATATATATATATATATATATATATCTACATATATATTTCTACTGTACGTTTAGGCAAACGTGCACATAACAAAAGTTGCTTTTTTTTGTTATTAAAAGTAGCTATTGCTTTTAATATAATATTATTAAATTTAATAACCTACTTAATATCATGCAGGGCAACGTTTGTCGGGTCCGCTACTCTTTATATATACTTTATAATTCTACTGTACGTGCGTTTGTCACTGAACTGCTCCTAATCGGCTGGACGGATTTGAATGATTTCTTTTGTTTGCGTTTGGGTGACGCCCTGGATGGTTTAGATTCACAAATCAGCCCGGCAGATGAAGCAGGAGTGGGGGTTGTAAGGGAGGTTTAAAATTAAAAATAGTGATATTTCGTTTCCTATTGGGTTTTCGGAAAATATGCACAGGATAAAAGTTGTTTATTTTATTATTTAGAGTAATTTTTGCTATATTTACTTTTGTCGCATAACAAAGTATAAACGAGATATACACTAAGAAATTAAATTGGGAGCTAACAATTTTATTGGTTGGTGGTTACCAACGATCGGACCGAACTTCGCTTTAATTCTTCCATGAATATAAGCTATATTAAATTTTTTAGGTTCGAACGGGAGTGGAGGTTAAAAGGGAGGCCTGAATAAAAAATTCGCTATATTTCATTTTCTATTTGTTTTTAGGCAAACATGCACATAACAAAAGTTGTTTTTTTGTGTTATTAAAAGTAGCTCTTGTTTTGAACATAATATTATTAAATTTAATATCGTAATCGCTTGAAATATCATGCAGGACAACGTCTGTCGGGTCCGCTAGTATATATGTAGTAATAGTATATATATAGTAGAAAACCATTCCTTTTAACCTTGAAATTTAAACCTTCGGATAGGTTTCTCACTCTGATGACTATTAAGAACGTCTGGAGAGTTTTCCTGATAAGGCCCGCCGAAACGTTATCAACGTGTAGCCGCCAAATCATTATCAACGTGTGCCAGTGTGTGAGTGTGCGTATCCTCATGTTCGCGGAAGGGAGGATGCCCTGAAATCGTGCATTTCCTCTCTTATCACACATTAACACTCTCTTATCAGCCTCGGGGGCGGCTTCCTGCTCTCCAGGGTCATCGTCCTTTTCCTCGTGTTTAGGGTCAACTCGTGAGCCCCAGTGAGAATTTGTTTATATAACTCTAAAACAATAGAGCTTGCAGTTAATGGATTTTTTTTCCTTTTAAAAAAAATGGGAGAAAAAGAGAATATGTAATAACTAGAATATCTAATAACGTTGACAGGTTGAAATAGAAATGTTTTAACTTGTGAATTTAAAGATTGGATTAACCTTTGCAAGACATTTTCCCGCATATTCAATAAATGTTCAGTCAACCAATTATTATACCCATGACTTAAATTGTGGTGGTTAGACGAATTTATAATTAGAATTACTGCTATAATTAAATGAGTTTGCAATAATTTATCTATATAAATAAAACTTTAAGGTTCGTCTGATTTTATTTTTTGTTTTGGAGGGATGAGTTTTTTTCACGTTTCAGAACATTCTAAGAATAATGGCATATAAATTGGAAATCTTATCTGTCTGTCTGTCCGCACGTTTGTTACTCAATCTCTCAAAAACGGCTTGGAGGAATTTTATAAAATTTAATATTTGCAAGCCAAGTACCTCAAGATTCAACGTAGGCTATATGAGAATCCGATTTTTCAACTAGGAGAGAGGAGGGGTTCACTTAAACCTGAAAATTCTTATTCACCAATATCTTCGTTAATATTGGTTTTATAAAAAAAAAAAAAAAGTCAAGAACGAATTGTGTTTAGAATGCCGATATTTGTCCTAATGCGTTATTTACATTTATAAATTTTTACTCCCGCCTTCGGGGTGCCAAATACTTTATTTGTGTTTCATGAAAATGCCTGAATAGAATTTGGAAATGTTTTGTATATGATTAAAGAAATGAGTATTCTTAATATGGTCGTTTTGATATTTTATTTCTCATACTTTGTTACTATACGCCTATAACATTTTTCTATCGTTTTACAACAGCATGCCTGAACACACTTTTATCAAGAGTTTTCTCCGAGAGCCAAGAAAATACTAATTGTTTTATTTAAACAGGAAACTGCATTTACTCTCGTCCATATTCGTCAAAGAGGCATTACACCCTTCATGCTCAAAGCTATAAATATATCTAATTTGAAAGTAATAAATGGGTTATTAAGTTGTTCCGTTTTCAATATTTATATTTTGATGGGAAACCATTATTATGTCAATTAGTTTCCGGATAACAGCAATTCAAATCATAAACTTGTTAAATGCTTATATCTTGGGTATAAAAAATGAATGGCAGCACTTTTACTTTTCATGTTACAGGGCATTTGTGTTATTGGTGAATTTGATTTTTTGTATCCATTCCTTATTTTCCCGCGGGTAATCATTTCTAGTTTAACCCGTCAACGACAGATAACACGGTTAGTTTACCGATAATAGTGGTTTACCGTCCACATATATGTTTGGATTAATGCAAGCTCTAAATGATATCTTCATTGGCAACAAATTACAGTAGTATTATAATTTTAAGGATGATGCCTGGAAAGGCTACTAGTCGGATATTGAAGAATGAATAGCATTTCATGAAATCAAATAAATCTAATATCCTATCAAAATGCAAGTATTGAACCACCTTTACATACTAAGAAAAGATATGATAAAATGTTGATACTGTAAAACATATCACGTGCACGTGTGGGGTGGTCGATGTTCAAAGTAATTGGGTAACTGAGCCATCAGTCATTGAAATTTTAAAAAATGGCTTCACGCAGAAATATAATTCAGGTGATACTTCTGTCAATGATTGAAGAGTGGAAGCTGGAATATTACAGGACCCATCTTTTCAAACTTTAGAAGTTCTATATATTCTTTCCTAGTTATAATCATCGATTTTTACTTAATCGATATTGGAAGAAGAGATCCTTTGGGGGGGGGGGGGGGTTACGGAGCCCCTGCGTGACGGAGCATTTAGTAGTTTACACCGAACTTACGGTAATATTGGTTTTGCCAATGGAATACTTCCAAAAGAAGGCTGGGAGCAAGATATAAAAAGAAGCACAAGATCAGTATTCCATAGAGGTTGTTATTCAGAGAGGTAAGTGTATAATGAGTCATAGCTGTGTGTCCGGTAGGAAGCATGCCTAACCCTTCCGGCCTATAGGCCATTCACAAAGCAGGACGCTCAGATTAGTGTCTAGGCTTCATTCATATCGTCACGGACGGCCAGAGTAACAACTTCATTTGCGAGTCTGCAAATCGATATTATATTTTTGTGCCCGAAGAAAGTACACAGGTGAAATGAAAAAAAAAATAATGAAAAATTCATTTGTAGCAATTGTAAATAACTTTTTTTGTTAGTTCATACTAGTAAATATTGACTTAGGAAAGAAAGATGGAGAGAGAATAGAATGGCCCAGTAATTTTAGTTCATATTCACTCGAGGTGAACGGTCCTTCAACAAGTTCGTTACGTAGGCGCTGTGTAAACTAAGCAGATTTTCCACCTCCTGGTATGACACAGCACTAATCTAATGTCACCAAATATTCTCAATTTCTTAAACAAAGAATTAAATTCTGACGCCTAGGAGTCTACAGAAGACTGAAAACAAGAAAGTACGAATAACTCCCTAAATATTTGAGTTATTAACTAATATATAGAACATGAATTTTAGATCATCAGTAGTTTAATAAAATTGGCTCTATAGCATTTTTCGATCCCTCTCAAAACTGAGAAATTTTGAATCCTCTTTCCCTCTAACCCCTCCTCCCCTATTCCTTGTCTAATTTCAGCCATTACGGTAAAGATCAAATAAACGTTTAGGTCAAGAAAAAAAATCCTAATTGATGACGTCATGAGTCAACTAATCTGCATTTATCTCATCCAGTACACATCTGTTAAAAACAATATTTGGTATTCAAGCTTGGAATAAGATATTTCATGATATGTGATAAGTAAAAGTGGGAGTTACCGAAGGCTGAAAGTTTAAAACAAATTCAAAAATCTCCGTTAGTATTCAATATAGAGTAAAATGATTTAGGACCACAGGAAAGTAAATTTACAATATGATTTGTTCTAAACAATTTTTCGATCCAACGTTTATTAACGGAGGTATTTTGAATATTCGGAATTCCCACCAGTCCGATTTCAGCAGCTAATGTACCTGTTGATCTTTAGTTGACATAAAACGTTTAAATATCGAGTTTGGTAACGATCAAACGAAAATTGCGATGGATAAAGCACCCCCTTCTGCTCCTCACGGTCTTCAGACGTTAGCAAAAATAATCTTTATTGAACGGTTGAATTTCGAGAATGGTGGTGATAAAAAAATGTATGTTGTTAAAATGTAAAATATTAGTTGATAACGTAACACAATGCACATTTGAGTAAATTAAAAAACACAGCTATAGGCAGAATCAATACTCGGTTTCTTCTCTGTAGATCCTTCTTGAAATGTATGAATTGCTTCGTAAGCTGTTGGCTGCTAAAATCTTCACAAATATGGCTCTTCATGAATTCTTTATTCTCTTGTGAATAAAATAAGATCATAGAGGTTAAATAACTTGAAGGTAGAGACAGAAGCTTGATAAATATTTAAATAGGAGTTGTAGTGTTCCCATAGCTCTTCTATAAGGGCGGTATTGAATAATTTTGTGTCCCAATTCACCCGCTACCTGAATATTATTCTTCTATCGGAGCACCATCTTATTCCAATATTCATTCCCATACCCCATGAAAGGAAAATGCCCATAGCTCATACGAACCTTTTTCATATCGATACATCTTCTGGGTTAATCCACAATATTATGGTAAAGCTATGAATTATTTATGAGATTCAAAATCACTAATTTAAAATATGATAACTTCCTAGTAAATATTCTGTTGGAAACTGAACTACTACTGAACATTAGGAAAATGAATTCTTTAAGTAACAAATGGCCGCCAAAAAGAAAAATCCATCACGCAGGGACTACGTAAATTAAGCAGATTTCCCTCGTACTGATAAAAAATAATCAAATGAACTAGTCAAGAAATAAAATCTTAACACACCATACAATAGATAACAACAGATCTTTACTAGATAACATACAAGGAATTACTTTGTGTGATTAAGTCATCAATTAATATTTTATTTACCGCCCACTTCTACTCGTCGGATTTATATTTGGAAATATAGAATATATGGTGAGTAAGATCAGTAGTTATGCCTTGCACTTGGGAAATCGGCTCAGTTTATACAGCCCGTGCATCACGGAGATTAGTACGATATTTCCTTTTCTGCAATCCTGTAATGATGCATGTTATTCAATTTCTTACTGGAAATTTCTAAACACAAACACATACTTCGCATTTAAAACGTATTCTTACAATCCGTGTGCAATGGATTTCTAGAATTCAAGAGATTATACTCATTCCCAGTTGATTTCTGACCACAACGGACATTTGTGAAATTCCATTCATATAATGACAAACACTGTCGGCATCTCTATGGAGTAACTAATGACAACACTGATAGATAATAATCTTTCAGAGGAATGCGCCGCCCACGGTAGATTCCACGGGGTTTTCCACAAAATGTGCAGATAAACCCAGCATGTTTTCCAGAATACCTATCTCTGAGATCTTATCATTCCAGGAGCAAGTCTGGTGGAATATTACGGAAATGTTGACGTGATAAGAGAATTCGTAAACAATGGAATAGTTAATCAAGCACTACAAAATAAATTAATAGACCACAATGTCCGCCCAGTCCTTAACCTAATTGTAAAATTATAAAGATACAAAAAATAAGCCAAAGTTCACCCCACCCCCAACCACTCCCCCGTGAGAGTAACAAACGATAATATTGCAATGGGTCAGATGAGCCAAGATGATGTCATCTGCACATTATTTCTTCCTTTCTGGAAGTCTATATAAATAAACTTGCAAATTAAGACAGATATGAGATATAATATGATACAGTAGCTTATTCAAGAAATCACAACGGTTGGGATAGGAAGATGATGGAGCTATTGCTCTGAAAGCGCGAAATATATTGTCTGTGAAAGGAAGGCCACCTTTTGTGTTTCCTTCTTGATATCTACCTTCGACCGTCCATAACATCTCTTTGAGAAAAATGGCTTTGGAAATGCAATGCAGAGCGTCTGTTAGTACATATATATATATATATATATATATATATATATATATATATATATATATATATATATCACACATATCGGTGTGTTTTTCATTTAATGCTTTAATTGTTAGTCGATATTTAAATGTGACATTTAAATACAAAGATGAATGTACTAAGTATCGAATTATGGAACGTTTAAGTGGAGAGAATTATAAATGAATGAATTCCCTCATTTCAGGGATACTGAGGAAAAAATAAGTAAATAAAAGAAGGTGAAAGTTTTTAATGGTCAAAAATATTAATTTAATTATGTTATGTAATTATGGGCTTTAAAGGGAAGATAAAATGCAACGTTTTATAATATCTGATATTATTCGTCCTAATGAAAAATGTTATATACTAGTCTTGTTGTTCCATGTAAAGTCCTTCAATTGTAGCTCTATTCATTTTTCTCTGTGATTTTAACCGAGTTTTTGTAGTTTCGTGTTTTCTCCTTTCAGTAAAACCCCACTCTTACTAACTCTTTTATGCCCTTCTTTATACCCAAGACCCCGTTGCATTACAAATATTTTAGCAGATTTCTCTTAAGGGAAAATCAGCTATTGAGGCCGTACTCATTTCCGAAAAATTTCTTCAAATGTCCATCGATCCTACCAAGGAGATGACGAAAATGAGGTCCGTTCAAAATTTTATATATATATATATATATATATATATATATATATACATTTATATATTTATTTAGGGTAGTTGTCTGTTTACGCTTTAGCGGTCGCAATTTTTGTTTAATCGTTACGAAACTCGATATTTAACCGTTTTATGTAAAAAGACAGATGAAGTTCGTTAATGACTGAAATCGGACCAGAGAAAAGGGGGGATTTTCGAAAATTCGAAATATTCCGATATTATGCATCGGATAGAAAAATTGTATAGAATCAATCATATTTTAAATTAAATTTACTATAAATATTGTTATATACGTTTATTCTCTATCTTGAATATTAACCGAGATATTTGCATTTTTATGGTCTGGGAGACGTGGTCGGGTATCGTTCGGTTTAGTTCGGCCGTTTTCGTAACTGTTCGGCTCTGGTGGAAGCTTTTAACCTTACCTGTCGTTTCTAACCTTACCTTACTTTCGTTACTTTGTGAGATTTATGGAAATACGTTCTGTTCAACCGCCCCCCCCCCTCTTCTCTAGTTCTTGGACTAATAAAATTTGAGTTATTTAAATCTAAATTATTCTTACATTTCAGAAGCTGTTTCAGTTGAGAATTTATTGAAATTAACTGAAAGATTTCTCATTACCGTTTGTATTTACTAAAGGCGGTGTTGTGTTACCAGTATGCATATTTCTCTATTGCTAAACTTCACATGGGAAATCTGCTTAGTTTAATCAGCCCCTGCGTGATGGACTTTTTTACCAAGGGTTAATTGTGAAGAAGGAAATAGACAACAGAACGTGAAACCTCCCAGACTATGAGACACCTGCGTAGGTTCCGGACTTTTCTTTGAGGTTATTCCGTTGAAAAAGTCAGAAAGTTCGTTAATCACGAGGATGACGTGGTTCAAGATCCGCCAGCCCATCAAGAAGTATTCCCCTATTTCCTCTGACCCAGCTCCTGAGTCAGTGTTGTCCTAGAAAATTACTTGAGTGATTAAGGCCAACAACAAGAGCGCCACCTGTTGTTACAATCTCATCGTAACAAAGGCTATAAGGCAAGACCATTGTCCTCCCAGCTCAAAGGGAACTGTACAGGCACTATGGAAATCAAATTTCATTCCCTCACATATTTAAAAGGAAGTGGACATGACTCACTTGAACTAGCGAGGCAGAACAGTTTATGCAGAATGTTCTTAAAAGAAAAAATGTCTTTCTATGTTAATCAATCTTACATAGTAGAAGGAAAATGTTAAGAGAAAACAAGCACATAACAGAATAGTCATGTTACTGGTCTTTGACGGGTTGAAATAGATATGATTTCTGTGAAACTATATCAGATAAGCATAAATAAACTCCATTGGGTGACTAGAATTCGCATACTCAAAAATTTGAAATTTATAAATGTCAATATGGTAGAAAAAAGTATTCTTAAGGTAATTTGTTCTTCAAACTTAACGGATAAATCCAATATTAATGAAGACATTGGTGAATATGAGTTTTGATGACAAAGCAAACCCCCACTACTTGCTCGACGGCTGCAATCTGACCAGAAATGAAGGAAGAATTTGGAAGGGAATTGAATAATTTATAATATATCCGTTATTTTCAGTCGGTTCGAAAAATGTTATAGATCCAAACTTGTCAAACTGTTGATGTTCTACAATTGTTATTCGACAAAAATTTGTCTAGCTCAAATATTAAGCGGGTTATTCGAACTTTCTTGTTTTCAGGCTTAATAAACTCTTCTAAACATCGGATATTTTTACTTGGAATTGTGTGTTATGACCACATGTGGAAAATCTGCTTAGTTTACGCAGCACCAGTGTGACGGACTTTTATTATTATTATTTGGTTTTCTAACTCTCA
The DNA here is from genome assembly GCA_019009955.1 of Riptortus pedestris. NCBI lineage: Eukaryota > Metazoa > Arthropoda > Insecta > Hemiptera > Alydidae > Riptortus > Riptortus pedestris. The sequence continues at coordinate 82,521,913 of CM032231.1, read as the reverse complement.
GGTTTAGCTGGATTTAATTATATTGGGGGTGTTAAACAACCGCTATATGTATTTATTTTTTAATGGGATTTTAAAAATTTAAGGACAATTCTTGCAGTGTCTAACAAAATTGTTTTCAGTGACAATCTTATAAATTGATCAGGTAATGTGAGCTATTTTTTTGCCGTAAGCCGTTTTGCCGTCTTTGGAATTAAGCCATTTGTTGATATCACTACTGCAGTGACAGAAACAGAATCTACCTTGCAAAGGGCTTTTATTTCGATAGCCAAATCCTGGCACTGTTTCATTTTCTCGGTGTAACACTTACGGATATTCATCATTTTGGACAGCGATATCAATGATGTCGCTGATTTTTCCCCTTTCCAATGACAAGAATATCAGGCTAATTGTGATGGACAGTATGATCCGTCGTCATCGCTTCATCCCAATGCATTTCTACATCATCTTTTTCAAGCAACTTTTGAGGGATGTAACGATTATAAGGGACATCATTATCCAGTATGCCGAATTTTGTAACTATAGCAATATATCTCTGCAAATATTCTGTCCCTGACAATATTTCGCAACCTGCAGTAATATGCTGGAAGTATGTTTTAATGCACATTCTACACTTATCGGAGACACCATTGTCTCCATATACTCCATATTTAAACTAACAACTGAAACAAATTCAACTTCGTTAAGTTGAAAAATGTAGGTCAAGTTTCGACTAAGTGACCACCTGTTTATCAGTTGGAACTTTCCCCTGATGGTTCATGAGAATCAAGGGAATGATATGCTGAGTAATTCATAGATATGAGATATCACATCCGACGTACCCAGAATATGCAAGGCCCAGGTTTTGCGAATCAAAACAAAACAAATCATATCATTATGCGTCACATAGTGGTACTGTATATTAAATTAATTTATTATTTTCTTGGTGGTTATTATTTTGACTGCATGCCGTATGAATTTTCAGTGAATAAGGTTATTCTTGTTATTTTCCACATTTTTCTTGGAATTAGAAATCCATTTTATTTTTAAAAATAGCCTATCGTGGAGGACTAAGTAAACTAAGAAGATTTTTGACGTGGTGGCATGGCACACTACTGTTCACATCTCACCATACATTCTCAGTTTCTAAATAAAAATCCGAGGTGTAGAAGTGGGTGTTTACAGCAACAAAAAGGGCGACTAACTAGCTTATTATTCGAGTTTCGATAAAATGTGTGAGACAACAATTGTGGAGCCTCAATAGTTTAACATTGAGATTGGTTCTATAACATTTTTCGATCCGGCTTATAACAACAGAGATATTTTCTATCTAACCTAACCCACTTATTCCTGGTCTGATTCCAGCGATTAGCGAATATGATCTTTAGTGAGGAATGAAAAAAATAAATACTGAGTACGGTATAGATCAAATAAGCATTTCGAAATAAAATCTTGATTGATAACGTTATCGCACTACGTATTTTCATGTATCTCATCTAGTAAAGACCACATGAAAACCATATTTATGCTTCAAATAAGACTTTCATTATATATTTGCATATTGCTAAAATACGATCGTTAAACGTGGAAGTTTACTGAAGGGTGAAAATTAAATGATCTCGGGTAATATTCAAGTCTGAGAAAAGCGCAAAGCATTTGCACCAAGATTGGTTATACACAAATTTTTGATCTGACACTTAGTAACGGAGATAATTTTATTTTCCATCTTCTTCCCCTTTACATCCAGTCCGATTTCAGCCTTTAACACAAACGTGATCTTCAATTTTAAATGAAAAGCTTACATAGTAATGATCAAACAGAAAGTTTCACTGCTAGAGCGGTAACAGATGATTATATATATATATATATATATATATATATATATATATATGTGTGTGTGTGTGTGTGTGTGTGTGTGTGTGTGTGTGTGTTTGTGTATGTATGTATGTATATATACATAAATAATTTTTGAACGGACCTCATTTCCGTCATCTCCGGGGTAATATTGAACATTTGAAGAATATTTAGGAAATCCCATAGTGAGTTCGGCCTCAATAGCCGAGAATTCTATGATTAAAATAGTTACGAATGGAATAGAAGCAAAACGTAGTAAATATTGAACCAAAATTAAACCTACATATCTAATTATAACAATGGACGCCTTTAAGAAAAATGGCCCCCTAACTTTCGTAGTTATTGCAGAGCATACACGAGCTAGCAGGCCCCAGGCTATGCAAGAATGAAGTTGCTAAATGGTTTAATTAGCACGTATATGTCCGAAAGTCTTGGAGAGGAAATTACACATCAAACACCTACTTACTGATTACCCAAATAGTCTGTGAAAAATACCCATGAATTAACAGAAATTGACAGATGGCGATCAATATATATTAAAAATCTTCACAAATATGAATAGTATAAATATTATAGGGGAATTTATTATTATTATGTATTTGATTTAATTGTGTTTGAAAATTAATGGGATTAAACAATGTAAAGAAAGTTGAATTTAGTTATTAGAATCATTGTAACCTTTACACAAATAAACTATTCTATATTCGAATTTTCAAAAGTATCAGGTATTCCTATTATTCATCAGCACTAATTAAATTATAAATGGATGAAGTCGTAAAGGTGGTTGTAAAGATGTTGGCGAACTTTCGAATCTGATTAAACTGATTATTCTTGTTGAATTTTTTTTTTTTTTTTTTTTTTTGCATATATTAATATTATACTCACTGTTTTAGATGGAGTACCTTACGAAGTTTGGATATCTGCCAGAATCTGACAGAGAAACTGGAAATTTGAGGACAGACGACCAGCTGAAAGAAGCGATCCGAAAACTACAGGTAACTCATACAAAATAATAATTTCAGCTGCCTACAGTAACCGACTGAGGGAAGGGAAAGTTAGCCTCTCTCGCTTGCTTTAACCCCATGAGGGCTTATTGTAATCCCCTATTATATAATAGAAGCTCAATGATACTCATTGATGTAATGCACTACGAGCATGGGAATGAGAATGCACACTAGCCTGTAGAAGCCGTAGGTAAACAACATTACAATTTTAAGTGTAAAACTTTATGATATGGGGGTTTTTAATAGATTTCGCATAATGAAAATCAGGTATTGGTGTTGTACTCATGAAGCAATGTTCAATAAATTCTTCAAATGCCCATCGACCCAACCATGGCGATCAACCATTGAGATCATGAAAATAAGCTGTGTTCAAAGCTTTATAGACATTATCACAAAACCGAAATTCAAAATATGTCCCTTATTGCCGAGCAGCAATTAAAAGCCAGTGAGGCACGTAACGTCTTATTTTAAGCACACATGTGCCGTAAAGGTACCATTGAACTAGGTGGAGGAGGGGGGGGGGGTAAAATAAGGGATAAAATAAAAAAATAACACAAACACAATCTCTTTTAAACTTTTATCTTCAAATTAATATTTCATACGTTTTTCTCCGCCTTGAATATTAACCGAGATATTGGCAATTCAAAATTTTTCGTTTTCTGTAAACCACCACTCCCACTAATGCAATTTTTATTTCGAGCAACTTAGCCTCTAAACATCACGTGTCAAGCTTAAATTTTTATGTTCTGTTTACATAGGGTTCTGATTTTAGGGGAAATGGAGAATGGGGGCTCATCAATAGCATTACGCTTCAGGGATATTTTTTGTTGTTGGAAAAAATTGAATTGCATTTATTGTATGTGAAACCAGCAAAGAAAGTGGAAATTAAGTTGAAAGAAAATTTTTGCGACAACAAAACTTCCTTCACCTCGTACAAGGAAGTAAAAGTGGATTTATAAATATACGGTTACTTAAGAGGTTTTTATATTAGTCTAATGCTTAAAAGAAAAGACACACAGTGTAGTATTTATATCATTCAGCACGCAATAATCATCCAAATTTATTAAAGAATCGTTTTCTATTAATGCATTTTCAGACGCTAAAGAAATTATTTAATGTTCATTTAAGGAACTTTTGCCGTACCCGAAATTTACATTTATAATAAATAAATTTATGGCTGTGTTTGTAACGTTGGGGAATATGTACAGAAAAGAAGCCTACTATTAATGTCAATTAAGATACGTCCCTTCAGTGAAAGCTCCAGGAGACAATGCCGGAAAATTGAAAATGCCAGTTTTTGTTCTCTTATCAATTACCGTGTAATTGGCATACAGAACTCCCAGAAATCTTGGAGGCGCTATTTTCCCGGGCACAACAGGTGATTGAAATATTAAAAGGTCTTTTAACGTAACGACCGAAATACCTATGAGGTAAATTCTTAAGAGGGAGGGGGTGAAAATTATAAGAATAGATAATTAAAAAATAGTTATTTCTTTAAGGAAAGTGGTTTCATGTTATAATACGAGAAGGACGGTTTTACAACGGATTTTTTAACCAAAAATTAGCGTTGATAACCAAAAAAAATTGACTCTCAGAGCTGTATAAGCTAAGCAGATTTCCACATACTGAAATGACAGTATAGTCATAATAGCCCACCTGTATATAATCACTTCTCCTGTAGCAAGAAGCCTATGTAAAACGGGATTTAATTTTACTCCAAAAATGTGATTTTTAATGACTCAGTTAAATAAAAATCAGATGATAATTAATGGGAGGTAAACAAATGCTGAAAATTAAATATTGTAAATATCCAAATATGCCTTAAACGTCCGTTTAATATTCCAAAATAGTGTTTTTCTATAAAATGTTTCGATTTGACTCATAATAATGAAGATGTTATGAATTTTTCCCTTAAATCAATATGTTATATACATGTAACTTGAATATTGCTAAATTCTAAATATTTGTAATATTTTCACATTTTTTAATTTCGCCTTCGGCCATCCCCTACTTATAGTTTTAGCAACAATAAGCGAATAATCATGAAACGTCTTATTCCAAGCTTAAATACTAAATATTGTTTTCACAGTGTTGTTTAGTGTGATAATGGATGATGCATCCAAATATCAGTTATGATTTTATTTCTCCAAAATGTTTATTATATCTATTGTATTTGATATTTAACCATTTCATTCAAAACAAAAGATCATATTCGTTTACGGCTAAAATCGGACTAGGAGTTGGAGGAGGTTAGTGGGGGGGGGGATTCGAAAATTCGAATGAAATCGAAGAATAAAAAATATGGTGAGATGAGCTCCCTCGGGAAATGTGCTTAGTTTACGCAGCCCCTGCGTGACAGTCTTGATAACATGATTGATAAGAGGCTACTGTCAGACATAGTCACCCCTAAAGCCACAGCAGTGTCTACTGTCCATAGCATGCATGACGTGTACAGGCTATCGAGCTACCTCCACAAAGGACGTTACACACGCTCCCTCGGGAAACTGAGTATCACGTAACACACTTTCATTATCACATGCAGGGATACATTCTATCTGCAATAAACGACCGTCGCTGCTTTTTATAACAACACATTACGTAGCCACTGTTTGCGAAGAAACTACTGGTTTTAGCAGATAGCCCTTATGGCAAATCTGCTTTCCAAAAAATGTCAACTTATCCTACCTAGGACCTGATTCGTTCAAAATTATATATATATATATGTGTGTGTGTGTGTGTGTGTGTGTGTTACCGCATTAGCGGGCTCAGGTTTTGTTTGATCGTTACCAAACTCGATAAATTAGCGGTTCATGCAAAACTGAAGATCATGCTCATTAATGACTGAAAACGGACTAGTGCGAGGGAAATTGGGGAGTTGTCCTGGTTGATCAGTTTGAAAAAAAAATTGAAATATCCCAGATTATTGATAGGATCGAAATATTGTATAGAACCAATCTTATTGGATTCTTAATTTCCTATTATTTACTCACAGTAGCATAATGTGGACGGAGATAAATAATTCCCTATAAATGTTATTATATACGGCTGAATATTAATCGACTCAAAAATGTATATTTGTTCTGTACTATGCTCGATATTTATTTCATTAGAATCGTATTTGCTGTAGTTTTTCATCTCTTGCAGTCATTGTTTTCTTCAAAACATTTCAATATGTTTTCCCTCTCCGGCATTAGGATTTCCTATTCCTTTGCTTTAATGACTATATCACTTCCATTACTAGCTGCCATATAAACGGTTTTGAATCTTTTGAATTCCTGGCATAATTAGATAAAATGTTTTTTGTTTGTTCCCAGAATTTTTTCAGGTATTCTAATCACAAAAATTTTCGTTGGTCAGATAAATTATCCGTTTTGACTATCCCTAAACCCATTTTAACTGGTGTCGGCCTTAATCCTGTACAAATTTCGTATAATTTTAAAAACCGCTAGCTTTATAATGCTAAAATTTCATAGTTACAAATGTGAAATATTACCTCACTTGATTGAAATGGTGGACTAAGGGTAGGAGAGATTCAGAGGAGTGCGAAAATAAATAAATTCAAATTTCCCCGTACACATAGGAGATACAAAAGTTTGTATAATTTGTTTTATCATAAAAGTATCTATAAATTATATTCTATAATATTTTGGCACTATGCATTCGAACGTACGTTCTCCGACTCTTACATGTAATATAATAATAAAATTAAAAGAAATGTAATTTTTAAATGAAATGTAAAAAACATTTTTTTTAATTTACATTAATAGCAGTGGAAGGATTTTGATGAGGTGGACACACCAGATTTTTTTATTTCCATATACAAAATAAAGAAATGATTGATGTCGATAATTCAGTTTTCATATATCAACCGAACTAAAAGATTTGATCCTTCCTGAAACAATTATGAAAAGTAACTCAAAAATGGTTGGTCTTGGTATATTGAAATTTCGTATTTGGGACTCTCGTAACATCTAGTTGCCCACACACTTTTTAATCAAAATCGTTTAAGGAATTTGAGGAAAATAAAAAAGTTTCAAATTTTCCCGTACCTTTTAGAGCTACAGAAGATTTGCATAGGGCATTTTTTTTCTATCATAAATTGGTCCATAAATTGTGTGATATGATATATCTTGATCATTGGAACGGACATATCTGTTATAATTGAAATAATTTTAATTGAAGTGCTGTTAAATATTTCGTATTTTTATTGTAATAGGAGAACAAGGAGGTCGTGTGGTATCCCATATCGGTTTTTGTAATATTTAGATATTCTTCAAACTCTAATTTCAAGGGTCACCAGCAGAAACCTCTCCCCTTCACTATTAATCTTACTATTAAAAAACGCCATAGACGTTCGAAGCCTCTTCTCGGGCCAAACACTGTGTACGAAACGATTTTTCCGTACTTTAATATTGGGACCAGAAAAAGAAGATTAATGTTTGGTTTCAAATAACTCGCCTATATCTCAACAAATTTTAATTCTTGCAAAAAAAAAAAATGCTATTATTTCCGTAATTCCATTAAATAGGGAGGATATAGGGGGTGTTGAATAGGGGTGGGGGTGAGCCCACACTTTGTATAACATCCTCCACTGAGACTGAATAGAGTATATGATTCCACCCCTCTCAAGAGGCAAGCTGAAAAGAGTCTCACCCTTCGTGTTCCCTAGAGAAGGGTTCTGTTTCAGCTTCAGATATTGATCTTTCATGTCGTTCCGGCTTCGATTCCAGCACATATCGCCTAAGTAATATAAAAAATTAAAATCAGTCAGTCAGGGGCTGCCTAAACATTAGCAGGCAGCCTACATTGAGGTATGAGGCACTAGTATGATCTCATCTCACCATATATTTTCTGTTTTTAAGTAAACGTACTGCTGAGTAGAAGTAGGGGTTTGAATAAAACTGTTAAATATCGAGTATATATATCGCGTCTTATATATTTGTTAAATATCCAGTTTAAAATAGTCAAATAAAGATTATAAGTTAAGAACGTAAAATCGAAATTGATGCTGTCAGTACAAAACGTATTAGCTTGCATCTTTCGTAGAAAAAGCCCGTTATAAACAATATTTGTTATTTGCTTGGAATGTAAACTGGCATTTTATATATCATTTTTAATTGGCATATTTTTTGTAGTCTCATCTATAGGATCCATGGAGATTTGAGATAATGTTTCGAAAATCGCCTCACAAGTTCAAACTTAATAGTTGATTGCTCTTAAGGGAATCACGCGGGAGATCTCAACCCACCATCCGCTAACTATTCTCCTTTCAATAAGAAACCATTTTCGGAATCGTGATTTATGTTGGGCATGAGTTTGGTGACTCAATTACTCCAAAAAATGAAAATTGAAGAAGTAAAAATGTATTTACTGAAGGCTGAAACAAAAAAAAAACTAGCTAAATATTCGAGTAAGAGAAATTATTACCACAATCCAATAAAATTGCCACCTCTACAGTTAACAGAAAAATATAAAGATCTTTTGAAATGGATAGTTATGATCCATACTTATTTTTTCCAAGTTCCGACATAATCCCTCGTAGTATAAATTTACTACTTCATTTACTAATTTCATGATGTGTAATTTTTAACTTCAAATGATTTCTTCTCTTATATATATACATATATACAAATAGAGTCCTCGGATAAAGTTTATCTGGTTTCCCATGGGTTCAGTATGACCGATAGGACGAAGGTATTTCAAAATAAGGATGTGGAAGTGACCAGACCGGTCCCGGGTCGTATCTTCCTTATTTGCTCTGTTGTCGTGTTCTTGTTCGGGGGCACATTACGAGTCCTGACTCCTGCATAACACCTCGGACCTCACATTGCACAGTCTCTAAGAATAGCACTTCCAGCATGGGTTATGTGTGACTGTACACACCCAAAAACCAAAGATGAAATGATGACGGAACTCCCGGATGCAGTTAATGAAAAGTTATTTTTTTGAAGTTGCAGAGTACGCCTGCAGGAAATTCATTGGAATTTAAATACACTTATTAATGATTCTGGAATTTAACCCAAACATACTCCATTAAAAACAAGAATAAATCATACAAATATTTTAATTCATTTCTCCACTAGAACTGGGGATACCAGTTGCGACAATGTGTTCGCACATTGGAGCTGAGGACCTATGGTTAGATCAAGACTCTTTATCCTTAATCAATCCTTGGATGTTCTGATGAAGAAGTACTCTAATCACTGTCTAAGGATGTGAATTCCTTATAAGACTCCTTGTTCCATAACTACAGGATAATGTGTCCTTTAGGGCAGAGCCAAGCATATATTACATGCAGAATAAATATTAATAATTTGAGACTAGTTATCCAGTAAGAACGCTAATGCCCGTATCAGAATCAAGGGGAAAGTACATTAAATAGATAATAGAGTTGTAGTGGCGAGGTACTCGCGAATAAATAACCTTGACAGTTAGTCTTAATTTTTAGCAGATTTCCCTTAAGCGAAATCAGCTATTGAGGTCGTACTCATGACGCGAGTTTCGAAAAACTTCTTCAAATCTCCATCGATCCTACCCAGGAGATGACGAAAATGAGGTCCGTTCAAAATTATATATATATATATATATATATATATATATATATATATATATTCGTCTGTTAACGCTCTAGCGGTCGCAATTTTTGTTTGATCGTTACCAAACTTGGAATCTAATCGTTTTATGTAAAAAGGAAGATCAAGTTCGTTAATGGCTGAAATCGAACCGGTGGGAGGGGGGTTTAGAGGGGGGATTTTTGAAAATTCGAAATATCTCCGTTATTATGCTCCGGATCGAAAAGTTGTATAGAATCAATATTATTGCAAATTAAATTTACTATAAATATTGTTCTATACATTTATTCTGTATTTTGAATATTAACCAAGATATATGCATTTGTATGCATGTTTGTGGTCGGCAGAAGTCGGCTACGTTCGGGACTCCAAGAGCTAGTGCGGGCCGTTTCGGTAACTATTCGTCCCTCGTGAAGAGGTTTACAGATTCCTTACTACTACTGTTATTAGGCGGATTTCTCTATTGTAAAACTTCACGTGGGAAATCTGCTAAGTTTACGCAGCCCCTGCGTGACGGACTTTCTTGTGTTCGTGAGTATCTCCCTGCTATACATTGCTATAGAGAAGTCCCTATAACTTAGTGAGGTAAGGCTTAGTGAGTCTCCTATCAACATTCGAATAGTGAACCACGTCTTAGGTTACAGTGCCTAATTATTGACTGTGAAAACCGGAGTCTGAAGTGTGGCTGTGGACGTACCTTTTTGTTAATAACTTTATCATTATTTATTATTGTTGTTAATATATTTGATTCAGTTAATCTGGCCTTGACTTCTTTACATCTCGCATCGCCCCTTCACAGAGTAATATGCAATAAACTCAAATCAACGAAAATCTATTATTCTCACCACCTGCCACATCTACAAAAGCTTTCGAATAAAATATTTGCTAGAAGATACCTTGACATACTAACTTTTTGATATAGACTTATATGACTCCGATTTTAATTTTTGATGAAAAAAATGATTTCCTATTCATTGTTCATATATATATATATATATATATATATATATATATATATATATATATATATATATAATTTTTATTTATTAACGTTCACTTTTTGCAACTCAGGCTAATTGGGTATATATATTTATATTATTCCCTATTAAGTGCTTCTGTATTAGGTTTAAGATTAAAGTTAGTTTATAAATTACGTTTAAAGGATAAATAAAAAATATTTCACCATGTTTTATACCTATGAGCAATTTCATCCATTAATTTTAACATGCATTGTTCGAACAATGTATTTAAATTATCAGCAGGTGTTGTCATGTTTTTTTTTTCTTTTTATGTCAATCAAACATCGTAGTGATTTGCTGCTCTCGGTCCGTTCTTCAATATTGTTATTTTTGTATTGTTAACACAATCTAATGATTCCCCCCCCCCCATTGCACTTGTTTATACTAGTCTAAATTAGTCAATCGATCAAAATGGCAACGTTCTTTGAATTATAAAAACGAGTCTCATTTGTTTTTTGCTTCTGTCAATATATATATATAGTATAGTTGAAAATATTTACTACCTGTCTTGCCCATTGTGACAATTTGTCTATTTTTTGAATGGAACTCGTTGATATCCGTGTCTCGTCCTCGTTTCTCTGTTTATTTTGTTATAAAACCTATTAAATTTATAATACAATCAGCCGATGAACTCTATTAAAATTTTAACATTACACGTTTTATTCATTCCTCATGTCAATTATTTATAAGTATCTGATGAAGACTTTTTTTTTATCCTTGCTTACAGTTTCCGCTGTAATACCTTTGATTTTATATATATATATATATATATATATATATATATATATATATATATATATATATATATAGTGTTTTTATTTTTTTGGAGGTTTGGTCAATGTTGGTGATAAAAACTTCTTAGTTTATGGCGATATTTCGAGAATTTTATTTTCTCTTCTTCAGGGCTGTAAAAATACATGTGCTACTAAAGATACTTAAAAATTACTACACATATTGCACTAGAGTTACTGGTTACAGTAACCTTCCCTGGTTTGTTTACATTGAGCAGGGCCACAGCCTTCTGTTTTCTTATATCTACAGTATATTTTCTTATGTTAGTTGAACTATATTATAATTATAAAATAATATTATATATTATATTATGTTGGAACTATTGTTATGTGTTATTACAATTATTGTCATATTTTATTAAAGCTATATTCGTGTTATATGAAAGTTATTATGTTATTGCTATTTTATTATGTTACAACTGTTATTGTTATGTGTTATTACAATTATTGTTATATTTTGTTAAAGCTATTATGTTATTGTTATATATATTATGTTACAACATTTATTGCTGTGTGTTATCACAACCATGGCTACATTTTATTAAAGCTATTCTTATGTTGTACCAAACTTCCAAAAAAAAACAACAACACTATATATATAAATATAACCTGGTTAAAAACATCAACAAAATTATATATACATATATTTCGGTTGGTATTATAAATCATATTGAACATTAGCCGCCCCAAGCGAGACTTCAAGGATTCTTAGTCAGAGCATTAAGTAGATATTGATGAACTCCATGTACAACCCAAGATTAAGTAAGCAGGAACTGAAATGAGTTGTCTCTAAAACGGCAATCACTTACTTCTAGAAAATAGGGTTTAGCTATTCAGAATTGCCCTGAGTGTTCATGTAAACAACTCTATAAGAAAAATACAACACCTATAACTGTGGAAATGTAGGTTAGATGATAACGTTGCGTGAGATTAAAGCCTCAAATAACCTTCAAAAATACCATGAATAATTAATGTATAATTGCTAATTCATATTGCACGCAAGGCTTAGTAATACCAAAATATCAGACTTCAAATACATCAGAAATGTTTTCGATTTTCTTTAGTTTTTAAATAATAGAAATAGTAAATAGTTTTAGTGAGGAGAAAATTGTCAAATGTGAGGTTAGCAAATTTCCAAGCTGTTACCGTACGCCATATGGAATGGTCCAGACTCCTACTTATTTTGATGCCTTTATTTAATAAAATGTATGTGAGCAGGGGCTACGCACAGAAAGAAGGATCCCCACGCCCGTAAACACTGCTATTTCTATGGATTTTAGGAGAAAATTCATACATTGTTAGAAGGGTTTACAGTAGATACCAACTAAAAAAATGCAATGTTTTAGGTTAATATTGGGGTTAGATAGAACTTCTACAGAAATTTTAGAATAATAAGTTTCCAAAATGACATTTATGGGTCCTAGACAAAAAATGGAGGTATAGAAGATACAATTTGTAATAAGATAGCCTCTATAATATGATTTTCTATTCCCCCGCGTAACCCCACCCCTCCTGGTCCACGTTTAGCCATTAAGGAATACCTTCTTTCCTTTTTCATGAAAATTTAATGTCGAGTTGGTAAGGATTAAACATAACTTACGAGCGGATATTAACAAATATATATAAATATATATATATATATATATATATATATATATATATATATACATACATACGTACAGGGTGGTCCACGGGAAACGGACGGTGTTGAGTCTCACAGTACTTGGCGGCTGGTGGAGGGGGAAACGCGCCGTCGAGGTCACTCGACTCCCCACCGCCTGCCATTCTGTCGCCATTATGCCGCTGTGGACGAAAGTCATCACTCATGTCTACAAAGAAAAGCCACGGACTCTGAAAGCACTGAAGACGGCAATACGGAACCAAATCGCTCTAATTAATGACGAGCTATTAAGAAGAGTGGACGTCAATTTTCAAGAAAGACTTAAAATGTGTGTTCCTGAAAATGGCCGCCATTTAAGTGATGTTATTTTAAAAATATAAAGTAATCTATTTTTTAAAAATGGCATGAATTCAGCTTTATTTTTGTGTAAATAAAATGTGTCTGTCTTCAAAACTAACAGAGTAATTACTATTTTAAAACTGTCCGTTTCCCGTGGACCACCCTGTATGTGAGTGTGTATATATATATATATATATATATATATATATATATATATATATATATATATATATATATATAAACGTTTATAGGAAATTACATGCAAAATGTTAAAATATGGAGTTTAGTGTAGAACAATTAAAAATGGCAACTACACCAGAACGTTAAGAGACATATATATATATATATATATATATATATATATATATATATATATATATATATATATATATATTACACACACACACACACACACACACACACACACACACACACACACACACAAACAAAAATTTGTCGAATATTACATCATGAGTGGAACCTCAATAGTTGATTTCTCCTAAGAGTATTATCTCCTAAACAATGGAATGTCAAATAAATTATTCTGTAAGATCTAGTTTTCTTAGTTTTAGTTTGACTAAGACTATACCAAAGCCTCTGATTAAATATAAAAGGAAATATTCATAGAAGATAAGAATAACCGGAACTGATAGTAAATTAAAAAAAAACAAGTTTATCGATTATGCGATACCATCAATAAATCTTCGGAATAACTGACAAAAAATCGACCATTTTTAAATCATATCCTGAAAATATAACAATAAGTATATCAATATGTTTTACGAACTTGCTAACACCTATTATTTTCGTGCCAACTAAATTAGATCACCTAGAAATTAACAACAGTAGTCTCATGCCAGGATTTGGCCTGACGTAATTTATACTGATTCTCTATCACAAAGGAATTTATCTTGTTTTTAGATATTCCTTTTCTAAGATTGCTCTGTTGATAAAAACCTTCTTATTTCTCTGTTGATAAAACCATCTTTTGTTGTGGATTTTTTTAATATGAGCTCATTTTTTCTTTGTCATTTTTTATTTAGACAAGCGTTTTCTTTTAATATTTCTTTTTCTAATTTTTTATTTTTTTTTTGTAAGAAATTTAAGGCATATATATTTTTCAAATTATTTTCTTTAATTTGGTATTCGTCTCATTAACCTCTAGTATGAGATAATTCCTGTAATCAGCGAAGCTCTGTTAATCATAAATTATTTTGAAAAATTAATATAGCAATCAATAAACTTGAAGTACATATGTTTCTGGTGGCTTGATTTCGATTCCTAATAATTAGTTCAGTAATAATGTTTTCTAGCGGTCGAGATAAAAACGAACTCATTTATAAAAAATAATGACAGTTGATACACTTAAAAATGAATTTATTTCCAAAAGCTTCTCATTCTATAATAATCCATTTAAATATTTTAAAATAAAAATTAGGAGACTATGATAACATATTATGCAATTTTAGTTATCTAAATGAAAATATATCCGTACACATTTAAACAGATGAATTAGGAAGTGGTTTAAAGCGTGGATGTTGTGTTTTCTAAATAGATATCTATTTTAGTTCGAGAAACCATTTATAAACCGTTCGGTTAACTGGGCTTTCTCATAAACAGATCGGTTAACACATTGCAGCTGGATGCGAGTAGAGATAGAAGCAATATTTATATTATTATTTATTCAAGATTTAAATTTAAAGATTTTTACCATTACTACTATATTTTTGTTAGCTCTAATATTATCCGAAATTTATGCATTTTTATTAAAGAGCGTCTCATTCTAAGCTTTAAAACGACTTTTCTTGTTTTCATTGGACAAGGAAGGGGACGTTTTTTATTTATATATTTTTGTTTCATCGTTACAAAAGTTCATATTTAATCGTTTTATGTAAAAAGAAAGATCGAGTTCGTTAATGGCTGAAATCGGACCAGTTGGAGGGGGGGGGGGGTTTAGAGGGGTGATTTTTGAAAATTCGAAATATCTCCGTTATTATGCGTCGGATCGAACAATTGTATAGAATAAATCTTATTGTAAATTAAATTTACAATAAATATTGTTCTATATATTTATTCTGTATCTTGAATATTAACCGAGATATTTGAATTTGTATTCTGCGTGTGGTCGGCAGGAGTCGGGTATGTTCGGACTTTCCACCGAGAACTCTGGCAGCCGTTTCCGTAACTATTCGTACCTCGTGAATAGATATAGTGGTTTCTTACTACTACAGTTGTTATTGGGCAGATTTATCTATTGTAAAACTTCACATGGGAAATTATCACCACTCGTAAGTGATAAGTCGTTTTTTTTGACGTCCGTCACGCGATGGCCGCGTAAACGAAGCAGATTTCCCACTCGCTGGATGAAAACTGATTTTCTTATCTCATCCGGTCTTTAGTATTGAATAAAACGGTTTAATATCGAGTATGGTATAGATTAAATAAACGTTTTCAAGTAGAAAACGTAAAATATTTATTGACGACTTCATCACTCAACGAAGTTGCATTTGTCTCACGCAATAAAGGTCTGATGAAAACAGTATTTGGTATTTAAACTGTGGATAAGATGTTTTAAAATACATTGGCTTATTGTTAAAGTGCAATGTCTTAAAGGTTAGGTTCGACATATAGAAAAAGCGTACAGGAAAACATACATTGAAAATTTAATACCCAAAAAGATTGGTTAACATGGGATTTTGGGGGATTGGGATTCGCAACATAGTTTTCAACGGAGATTTATTGAATTTTCGATTTTCACACACCTCCCCCGTCAGATTTCAACCGTGAACGAACCTGATCTTTAGTTTTAATGAAACGCTTATATATTACGTTTGGTACCGATCAAACAAAAATTGTAACCGCTAAAGGCGTAACATCATTATTTATATATTTCTACTGTGCGTGTGAATGTCTCTGAACTCCTCCTAAAAGGCGGGACCAATTTGAATGATTTTTTTTTATGCGTTTGGGTGACGCCCTGGAGGGTTTAGCGCCACAAATCAGCATGTCAGATGGAGCAGGAGTGGGGGTTGTAGGGGAGGCCTAAAAATAAAAATAGCGATATTTCGTTTCCTATTGATTTTTCGGCAAATACGCACAAGATAAAAGTTGTTTATTTTGTTATTTAGAGAAACTTTTGTTATATTCCCTTTTGTCGTATAACAAAGTATAAACGAGATATACACTAAAAAATTAGTGGGAGCCAACAATTTTATTGGGCACTAACGATGGAACCGAATTTAATAAAGCTCTATACGTAAATTAGCATTAATTCTGCCATGATTATAAGCTATATTAATTTTTTTTAGGTTCGAACGGGAATGGAGGTTATAAGGGAGGCCTGAATGACAAATTCGCGATATTTCAGTTTCTATTTGTTTTTAGGCAAACTTGCACATAACAAAAGTTGTTTTGTGTGTTATTAAAAGTAGCTTCTGTTTTAAAAACAATATTATTAAATTTAATATCCAAATCACTTGAAATATCATGCAGGACAACGTATGACGGGTCCGCTGGTATATATATATATATATATATATAATTTTGAAGGGACCTAATTTTCGTCATATCAAATGGAGATTTGTGAAGAATATTCTATGCTGTCATGAACACAACATCTATAATTTATTACCGTTTACGGGAATCAAAGTACTTTCAATTATCCCGAGAGACTAATTTATTTTTCATTATTTTTTTCCCCCAAGCCATCTGAATCACGTGTAAATTATTACTACTCCCCGTGCAGCGGGCTACGTCGAGTTGATGGCCCCCTGAGTTGACAGTACTATTAAAGCTGATGCTCCTGTTCACGGCTGGTTGCCCATCCGATGTGCAGCCATGTGGGCGAACGTTTAGTAAGATTGCTGTACGAGAGAATAATAATACCGACAGACAGCTTGTCCTTCCGCCACTTGTGATTCACTCTAATTATTTTTTATGCTAATCCCTCTATTTATTTTGTTCATTTCATTCATGGGAACTAAATTATTCAAATTGTTCACAACGACCATTCCCCAAACTCAAATATTTAAAATTTGCTTATAAAACTTCAGATAGATTTCGCTAAACCTCTTTGAGCTTTTCCTTTTAGTGGACTAGGTTCAGTTTATCCTGTCCCCATATTTTTCTTTCTTATGCTTATCGTTTTAAGATATCATGAATAAAATATCATATGAGTCCATCACTTAGGGGCTGCGTAAACTAAGCAGATTTCCCACTTGAAGTTTTACAATAGAGAAATTTCACAAGAGCCGAGCAGGTAAGGTAACGGCCGTACTAGCTTTTGGTGGGAAAGTCACTCTCATCCGTTAGCCACCCAAATATAATAAAAATACAAATATCTCGGTTAATATTCAAGATAGAGAATAAATGTATATAACAATATTTATAGTAACTTTAATTTGCAATAAGATTGATTCTATACAATTTTTCGATCCGACGTATAGTAACGGAGATATTTCGAATTTTCGAAAATCCTCCCCTCTAAACCCCCCTCCCACTAGTCCGATTTTAGCAGTTAACGAACTTGATCTTTATTTTTCCATAAAACGACTATATTTCGAGTTTCGTAACGATCAAACAGAAATTGCGACAGCTAGAGTGGTAACAGACATATATATTATATATATATATATATATATATATATATATATATATATATATATATATACAGTGTTTAACGGAGCTCATTTTCATTTTTTGTTGACCTGAGGAAACAATAAACAGGTAATAAAATAGAAATGTATTTATGAACTTATAAAAAAGATCGTATGTCTTTTAAACAATTTGCTTATGTGTAAATGTATAAGAAATTGATCAAAATTTTTTTTTACAATTTTAAAATTAATAAAGTATGAATAAAAGGTGAATATGAAAAATTGACATCCAGTTTAAAGTATGGCATTTTGAAAATATGATCACTGAGGAATCATGGTTAATTTTCCAGACAGTTTTCCATGTTAGTGCATAAATACACCTTTTCCTTTTGCATTGTACTTATTTTTTCCTCAGAAGTATAATTTTTTCTCAGTTTAAGGAGAGCTTAACTGTCTGATATTACAACAACAATGAAGGAAATTGTTTTGTATTTGTTGTCTTTTAGTGTCCTTATTTACTTCTTGGAACATACGAATAGATAAAGTTATCGTATCATCTTGTTTCTAACAATGCGGATGTTTTTGACTAAAACTAATTCATTATCCTAGTGAATTTCAACTGAACAACATAAAAACCATTTTGAAATACCCGAATTATAGAATGTATGGTAAGTGTACTTATATTCGATTTTTTTATGAATTTATTATTTTCCATTGTATTCTAGCGAATGTTTTTCTTAATGCAAAATATTTAAATAATCATATTTGATTTTTATAAGAATACATTTTATTGTAAATTGCTGAGCTTCTAAAACCTCTTATAAGTATACTTCATTTATTAGTGATTCACCAATGATTCAGCAACACTTATCTGATATCTTGTGATACAGGGAAAGGGGTCAGAATTATTAGAAACACTATATCCCGTTCATTCACTTTATTAAAATGCGTTCACTTCATCAACGCCTCATCAATACTACAATACTTACTGCAAAATACAAAGTCAGCTCATGGGCCTAAAGAGACATCCTGTCTCAAATCAGACTTGCAATTGGTCAAAGATAAGAAGGCAACCTGCTTCCAAATCCTATCATAAATCGATACATTACTACATTCAATATTGATAAAATATACCTTTACAATCGGTTTTAGTATTGTAACAGATACCTCGATGAAGTAGGGTCAATATTTCAAACAAATTTAACTAGACGACAAAATGGTAAAAACTTTATTTGAAGAGATGCCTAGGCTCACTTCTTTGTTGAATGTCTTTTTCCTAGTAGCTTGGATCACAGTGATAAAATAAGTGATAATTTCGGTCTCGTGAAAGCCAATCTTATAATTAAAGTATCTAAATATTATATATACCCAGTTAAATGTTTAGTTTGCGAAAAGGTTTACATAGGGGAGTCTGCACAATATATGGAAAATAATGGAGAATTAAACATCTCTTACTGGTAATTCTCTTAAATCTGGACAATCTTTGATTTGGACCACGTAAAAATCGAAATAGAAAGAAAGACCAATAAAATTAAAATAAAAGAGAACTTTGCTTATATAATTTTTTTCTATTAATTAGTTTGAAATATTCACACTACTTCTTAGGGGAATTGCTAACATTGATTGTAATTGTATATTTTTAAAATATCGCTTGTAACCATCCATCGATTTATGGTACCAGTTTGTGTCTTCTTGTCAGCATAGACGAAGTCGGGTTAAAAAAGGATGTCTCTCTAGGCCAAGAGCTGCCTCCGCAGAGTTTTAATGAAGCGATTGAAAGAGAAAATAATTAGTGTTTATATAAATGTTAACCCTTTGTCTAAAAGTGGTATCAGGTTTTATTTATAAGTCATATTTACTTGAACTAAAAATAAGTACCTATAATGACTATTGCAGGGATTTGCTGGAATCCCACGGACGGGGAAGCTGGATGAACGTACCCTGAGGCTGATGGAGAAACCAAGGTGTGGAGTGACAGATCCTCAGTGGCTAGGAAGGAGACACAAGAGATACGCCGTCCACGGCCACAAGTGGAGCTACACCAATTTGACTTGGAGGTAAGCCCCTCTAAAAAAAATTAATAGCTGAGCATATTCTATTTGCAATGCTCTTGCCTACTTAAAAAATGGATGAATAGAAGTAGGGTTTCACAAAACCCTGAATCAAAAAAAAAAAAAAATACAAATAACACCGTTAATATTCAAGTCAGGTAACAATCAACAATTGTAGAACATTAAAATTCCAACAACATTGGTTATATAAAATTTCTGCAACCCGACGCATATTGACTGACATATTTCGAATTTCGGCAGATTTCCCTCAGGGGTGAATTTTGAAAATGAATTCGTATTTTCTCTGTTATTATGCTTCGGATCGAAAAATTTATAGAATCAATGTTATTGCAAATGGTATGTTCTACAAATTTTGTCATATACATTTTTTTCAATAGCTTGATTATTAACCAAGGTAATTGCATTTTTAGTTGTTGATATTCTGTAAACCCCCATTCCTAATAATGTAATATTAACATTAACCTGTTATATTATGAAGAACTTTATTTGAAGACTAGATACCAAATATTGTTCTCATTGAACATTTACATTTTTAGATAAAAGCAAATAAACACATGTGAAGTCTGCTTATTTAACGCAGCCCCTATGTGGTGAACTTTTTTAATTATTCTACACTCAAATACCCCCCCCCTTTCAGTCGTTTTCAGCTATTACCTAATTTAATCTTTAGTTTTCCATGAAAGGGTTAAATATCGAGTGTGGTGTCGATCAAATAAAAATAAAAATTTACAATCTAAAGTGATAATACTTGAACTTATCTCACTCAGTAAAAGCAACAAAAAAATAGCTGGTATTTAAGCAACGCATAAGGTGGTTCATGATATAACAGCTTATTGTTACATAAGACATGAATAAGAATATTGGGGGAAGGAGTTCCAAAAAGCTGAAACTAAAAAATGAAAACATCTCTGTAAATATTCAAGATAGAAATAAAATGTATTATTTAAATACTCTTTCATCATCTTTATTGCTTTTAATTGCAATTGTTGTTTGTTGGTTGTGCTCAGTGTTTTGTTTAATATTGTTCTGTTTGCATATTTTTATTCAATATTTAGTTTTTTTTATTCTTCTATTAGTAGTTATAGTTATCATTTTTGTTTAAATTTAAATGTGCAACATCGCCTACGTTGGGAATAAATATCTTAAAAAATTAAAATAATTTTTTTTTAAAAAAAAGCAGAATTAGTATGGAGTGGACATTCTTCTTCCCCATTCTCGCTGGTAGTGACGAAAAATAAGATTCAAGATGGAATTAATTAAATAACTCCGTTCATACATTTCATATAGGTAATAATACTATAAAATAAATTATTTAGGGAATTAAAATATTATATGGATTTCTTTAATGCCTCCACACATAAATATAATACCATATCGGTCATACATTAGGTTGCATGTACTGAGGCTATCCTTTCAAGTGATTTATGAAGTATATGCCTCACACTATATTGCTTGCGGGGAACAGTGAGATGTAAAGAGATTGAAAATTTCCCAGACTGTACTAAAATCCAATGTCAAGCTTTGTTTCATAAAATAAAAACGTATGGTAATTGGGTTTGTTATTTTACTCTCTTGGACTTGAATTGGTTTCATTCACAATTTCAGTTAATTTTCAAATCGAGTTGGTCGATTCACTTGCAAACAAACAGATCTGATTTATCCTTAAATTTGATTAGATTTTTCGCTTTTAAATAGTTAGTTAATTTTAACACTGGAATTTTGTAAGGTACTTTTTTATATAACTACACCTACCATGTTATTGCTTTAAATCTTCTCTATAGACATTCTAATAAACTTTATAAATACCAACAAATTGAGAAACATTAGACATTGAAAATCGTCAAACTGCATAACTAAAATCAAAGCGGACAACATT
Organism: Riptortus pedestris; assembly: GCA_019009955.1. Lineage (NCBI taxonomy): Eukaryota > Metazoa > Arthropoda > Insecta > Hemiptera > Alydidae > Riptortus > Riptortus pedestris. Next base: position 82,500,194 of record CM032231.1, on the reverse strand, counting down.
TCAATAGTAGTTAGCTTCAACAAGTTGCCACAAATAATTAATTTGCTCATGGCTTTTAGTTATGAAAAAAGTGGAAGTTATTTTGAATCCTATACAATAAAAAAAAATATTATTAACGTTAATAAACTTTGTATTCTTAGAATTATAGATTCTCGAGTGGGCAATAGGAATTTATTTTGTGACGAACTCACTAATTGATATCCTTAGTCACAACTTGGCTAGAAACGAGTGATACCTATAGATAGCCTTCGCGATTAGTCTCAGAATTACGAAACAAAATTGTAACTGAAACAACAAATTCAGGAATTAAAACTAACTTTTGGATTTTAGAAATATAATATAACAGGCATTCTTCAGAGTTCTTGTTATTTCTCAGAAAATCTTTTGAAGCCAATTTGTAGACTATTTAATACTTGTTTCATATAAAATACATTTTATTGTCGTTTTGGCGTAATTTTATCTCAATTACAAGGTTAGTGAAATAATTATTAAATGAATATACCACGTTTTAAAAAATTGAATTTTGGATCTGTACATGACAACATGTTATACCGTATATGGTGGGCAGAGCATCTGTGATTTTATTATTTAATTATGGGAGTTTATGGGGTGATTTTGCCAATTCGCCCCAGAAATTAGCAGTGCCTTTTACTGGGCCAGTCTCACACAAGTGCGTTGCGGAACTGTTTCATGCGCCTTATAATAGCAGCAAGGAATATCAAATTGGCTATAGTTAGATCATAAACGTTCTTAATCACAGTGAGCGAACAGGCTGGAGTGGCATTTTATTATAATTATTATTTTAAGACATTATAAATTATTTTTGGGTGAAGCTTGGTGACCACATGGGATCTTAGTTTTTCCGAAAACATTGGATCAATATTAAATGATCATTAGTCCAAAAACAACGAAAAAGCCGACAAATAAATTTAAGTTTAAAACTAGGTGCATATGTCAACAAGTAATAAACCAAGCTTGAATATGATTTTGCCATTGAGTGGGAGAGATTCATTTTTAACCAAGTATTCACCATTTTTGAATCTAATGTTTACGAAATATCTTATACATATAAATCCTCATAAATAAATATTCTGTCTCGTACCACGTCATATTACTGTCTTTCCTATTCTGTATTTTCTATAGAGGTGGCCACCAAATGTACGTAGTATCTAATGCAAATATATCCAGTAGATAAGTTTATTAGTTCACTCTAACGGTAATCCTTTTACTTGTTTCACGTCACGCTTGGGAAATCCCACTTCAGCGTTTTCAAATAATAATACATATTATTCTTGCATTTTTATCTGACACCCAGTTATCAAGAAAAATAGCGTATAGTGAAAACATATAAGCTCATTGAGGTGAACAGTAAATTCTGCTTAAAGGGTGAGTTGCCTCTGGCTAGACATATCAGTTAAGGCGTTGGTCTTAATCACCCTTGGTATACTTAGTGTGGTGGCGAGTTCGATTCGCATTACCAATAGGAATTTATTTAGTGACGAACTCATTAATTAAAATCCTTATACCTATAGATAATCAGTCCCAATTAGCCCCTTTAGCACATAATGGCCGTAAATAATTAATAATAACAATATTTAAAGGGGGTTTTATTAGAGACTGTGGGATCCGAAAGTACAAGAATGCGGGCTTACATTTTAAACCAAAAAGCATTTTACGAGTTGTTTTTGAGTTATTCATAATCAGAAATAATTTTTTTTTTTTTTTTAATAATATCCAATTTCGGTTTATTTTGATACAAATTATTACGTATTTAAGACTCGAAAGAATATAAGAAACAAAAGTAGGTATAAAATATTGAATAATTAAAAAAAATCCCTCACACTTTCGATCGAATGTACTTATTTAAGAATACCTAAAAAAATAAAATATTCCAGTTCCATAAATTACAAAACCCCGGGTGTAGAACGTCGCGCATTCTATTGAGGTATTAGAGAACTAAAGTTGTCTGTAGCTTCTGCATTCTAGCGGCAGACTGCTGAACTATTACCCGGCAGATTACTGAACTATGACTGCTAACTTATGTGACCTTTGCTCCTTGTCCCAAAAGTCATTCTTTTGAAATAAATTCAAATAAATAAATTGAATGATTGCGTGCTCAATGGATTAATTTCCTAGAAATAATAAAAACTTATTGCTTTAAAACTTTCAGTCAAGTTAAATGTTGGAAATCGGTACTTAATATATCAATCGTTTGTCCCAATCTATAAATTATTTTTGTATGACTATAGATGAAACCTACTGCCCCCTTCTTTTACTATTCATATTTGGAAATGGTTCCTGTGGTGATCAAAAGAGGCCAATTTCTGATTTAGCCGTCTGTACGTCCAAATTTTCAAACATTAAAAATTTAAATACTTGTATAGGTATTTCTACAAAGTATTCAACGATTAATTAAAGCATGAAGATTGTTGGCTCTAAGTTCACTATCTAGGCCCTCTCTCATTACATTAGCCCCGCCCCCTCCGATTACAGTTGTAAATAAACTGGATACCAATTACGACTTGAGTACAACCTCTAAAACTGATTTCTCGTAAGGAAAATCTGCTAAAAATCCGCCTTTGGCAAAATGACAGGGCAAAGCCGCCCCCTAGCAGTAATGGCTCGTATCTTACATACTATCCTTAACTATAACCAACTTAGACGAGGCACTTGGGTAAGGACTGCTGAAGACTTCGGCCCTGCCACAACGAATAAAGCGGGAACAGTATTCTTATAGGCATTTACTCCAGAGAGTAGCAGTAGCGAGAGCTTACACAATATCCGATATGATTGCTATATACTACTACATAGAGTTAATGCCTTTTGCACTGAAAAATATTTAGTTCTTCATAAAAAAATATGGAAAACATACAATAAAGCGATTTATTGACAGTACTATTTGCATGTCTGTTTTCTCGAGTTGTAATTTTTTGGTTTTCAATTGTGATTCAAATATTAAAATTAATTAAATAATTCCAATTTATAAACATCCTCTGGAGTGGAAACAAATAAAAAGCAAGCAAAACTCTTCTATTGAGTTTTAAACTTAGTTGTTTTGACTAGCGCTAGAGTGGGTGAGCAGTCGAGGTAGGTCAATTGTTAGTTCCAGTCATCCCCAATAGAATGCAATAGCTCATACCTTTTGCAGTCACCCCAATCCTATTACAATACTACATTCAAAAATTTTATAAACTGAAGTAATGATAAATAAATTCCTCTTAATTTCTCCATAAGTAGGAAATTGAGTTTCGGCTATTTCTAGCATCAAGAAATATTTTTTACATTTAATAGTTTCATGGATAAAAATTATAAGCAGGATTGCAAATTATTTGAAAAATATTGTATACACCCCCCCCCTCTATTTAATTGCATTCTAAGTAATTTGAACTAGAAAAATCAAATATATTTTTCCTACATAGAATACTTATTTTTTCTGGTTTAGGAAAATCTCTTAAAGTTTTGTGTTTTTGTTAATTTCATTTTTAAATTTAAGTTCTATCAATAATTTTTAAATTTCACATCCATCAGACATTAAGTTTCAGAGAGCAGGAACCCGTGTTTTTTAAAGAAATCAGAATTTTTATTAGTCGGCTTAAACAAAATTGGTATTTCCTTAATTGATTATCTAAGACTATTCAACTACATTATTTGGAGGCATATTAAGCTGAAAAATGTAAATTGAAATGTGTTAGGCTCCATGTTCAGTGAGTATTTCAAGTTTAGCAGTAGAAACGTAGCTGTATTTATTTAGAATATTGCACAAAACATTATAGTACAAAGATGAAATAAAATCTTAAAGAAAGTGGAGTATAAAATAACTTCCAAGGGTTACAGTTTTGGAGGAAACAGAACTTTTTTACACTACCTTTGACTAATCTAGTGCAGGGTTAGGGTCCTCTAATTAGAAACCTCAGCCTCCACAAGTCCTTCCAGAGGCCTTCGGTCCCTCTCGGTCTAGGCCTTCCTCCACTTTTTTTTTATTTTTTGTCCACTTTATTCTATTAGGCTAATCGGGATGGGTTATCTACAGGTTACCATCCTTTTCTAGCCAGGGTGGGCACAAGGAGTTTATTTAATGAATCCGTTATTAAATAAATTTCTACTGCCCAGAGCGGGAACCCCAATGTCCTAACTCGCACGGTCAACCCAAGCCCCCCTCTCCACTTGGAACCATGCAATGTTCTTTCGGAAAGCTTATCGGGAAGCATTTTCTCAATATTATCCAACAACCAGGGCTTTTCTTTGTTTATCAGTTTGCTACTGTGGGCTTGACATAAAACAGTAAGGACTGATGATGTACCTCCATGTATTAACCATTAACCACTGTGGTGGGCTCCGGTTGGACGTCTAGTAGTACTCAAATGTTTCTTCCTCCCGCACAAGTTGTAACATATTGCCCCTCCCCCCCCCCCCTCCCACGAACTCCAGTATCTTTCTAAGACTTCACTTACAATAGATTTTATGTGCTATCAGTGATGTGTGCATCACCTGTTTTACCCAAATAATAACAACTGTCCAGGCAGGCCGTGCCTCAAGTGCTACATTTACTACAACTGCTATTTTATGTGGGTAGAGTGTCAAGAAAATTAAGGAAAATGCGCCAGGACCATTCATCTAGAATGAACTTGCTGATTTGAAAAAAGAAAACACAAGAATGCCACGCACGGTCTATTGGATAGTGAACATGACCATAAAACAAATTAGAAAACTGGAACCCCTCTACATTGAACAGGAATGACAGAGGGGTATCTGCCTAAACGTACATTTGGTGCGTCCTGCTGATTAGACCTCCTCCCTCTCTGGTAGTCGTCAGTAGTGGCTCAAAGCTCTAGCATCTATTATACAGCCAAGATAGGAACTTTGTTAAATAATAGGAATTTTAATTATACCATATGTTTTTCATGTTAAAAATATGAATATATGTATTTAGGTATTATGTGATTTTAACTATATTTTAAATTAATTAAATTATGTTTTATTAGTTTACATGATTGATTGTGATTTTAATGTTTTTAATAATTTTAAGCTAAGACAATTTGTATGACGGATTTTAGTAAGTTTATTTAGCTTAAAACATTTGGAATGTAAGATTTTTAAGAAATCACATAGCCATGTAAATACACATAAACATGTTCCTTTTGTTTTGTTGTTAGCCCCTCATGATGTGCCGAAAGACCTTGTGCTTTAATAAAGAAATTGGTGGGAAGACTACCTGCTTCCCACAATTACTATTTTGTTTTATTTCTTCTGCATCAATATGGTTGTTCGAAGCTCGCTACTTCTGAGTTTGAAATATCATTCATTTAATTATACAAAATTATTAAATTAAATTATACAAGTTGAGCTTTTTCACGGTGATAAGAAAAGTGGCAGAGAGTCTGAAGGTTCTAATGATAATGATGAAATAAGTGAACTTGACACTGAATCATGTAGTTGGATCAGCTGTAGTGAAGGCACCAGTAAATATTTTTGAAGAAGAGAAAAAATGGAAAACAAATGGCTTAAAACTTCATCACACAACCTTACATTTCATCTACCTGGAGCCAAAGGCTCGGCTATGGATCTTGGATCATTAGGATCCCGAACATAGGAAACAGACCTTACTTTCACTGAAGTTATTATTAAAAAACAAATTAATATATGAGGCATTAAATAGATCTTCAGGTCTCGCTAACACTTCTTTTTATTTTACAGCAAATGATTCGCTCTCCTAGGCATTTCCAATAGTGAGTTTAAAATTATTCTCCTAAGTCAATAGAAAACTAAGAATTGCAGGAGAGTAAAACTAGGTTTTAGTAAGATAAGGGGACATTATATTAATAAATATTAAGAACAAAATACTGAAATAAAATAAAAATTGCAAACAGAGATCACGCTTAACTGATGCTAATAAGCCTAATAAAGCTTCAAATCCAAATCATGATAAGGAAGATATTTTCAATTATAAAAATTGTCTCCCACCCTCTAGTCGGATTTCATCCATTAATGAATATGATCTGTAGTTTTGAATGAAACAATTAAATTTGCAAATATATTATACATATATTTCAATATACAGTGTTATATACAATATTACAATCTGACTCATAGTAACAGATATTTTGAAAATTCGAGTTCCCTTCCCTCTAAACCCACCAGTCCAATTTTAAATGAAAAAGGTTATGTATTGAGATTAGAAATGATCAAACAAAAATTACTGTACTGCTAGTGTGGTAACAGACAAGAAAGTGTTTATATATATAAACGCTCTCTTGTCTGTTACCACACTAGCAGTACAGTAATTTTTGTTTTATCATTTCTAATCTTAAACAAACCTCATTTTAGTCATCTCCTTGGCAGGATCGTAGATCGACGGGCATTTGAGGAACTTTTTCTAAAACAGTGTCATGAATATGAACTCACTAGCTGATTTCCCATAAGAGAAGTCTACTAAAAGTGGACAATGCCTAGAACCCTGAAGTTATCAAGCAGTAAGTTATTCGGTGGAATAAGTAGTGAACGTTTTACAAAAAAAAAAAATTATATTAATGAACTATTTCGACTCTAGTATCATACTTATAACATAAGTTCTCACTAAAATTCTCAGTACATAATCACCTCTAAATAATAAAGTCCAAAGCATACATCTCCTGACATACTATTCACAGGGTATTAACTATTATTGTAATAATGGTGTTAATAATTATTACAATATCAATTTACATTATGCAGTTTTATTATATCGAAATGTTTTATTACTCATACTAAATTAGAATATTTTATTCCAGAAGAATAACTAACTACACTGTACGAGTTCAGCATGCTGTTTGATATTGACACTTAATATTTATTAATATTAAGTAAAATATAATAGTTGCACCATATTTCTTATTATTGATAATAATTTATTCTAATAAAACATACAGACATCATCAATAACAAGAATATTGAATTTATTTTTCAGAATATATAAAAATGCATTAAAGTAACATTAATGATAAGTATTATACATAAATAATCTTTTTTTAAAAAAATAAAATATTATTATTTATTCCTGTAACATGCTAAAAAGAGGGATAAAAGAACAAGCATTGCATTTCAGAAAAATAAGATCCTCTTATTTTTACTGATTCATTTAATCAATAAAAATATTCATTTCATTCTAAGTTATTTAAAAATCTATTCATAAACATATTTCAAGGTAGTCAGTTTTCTTGGGTATAATGCTGTGCAACTCAAGAAAAAAGTGGATAAAAGTTATCGTTACCAGGATTTAATAATGTGATCTGCATATTATTTAATGCTTTACCATAATAATTTTTCAATTCTGTTATATTTTATTCATTTTATATGCTATTGTTTGTATTTCATCTTTATACTGTTTAGTAGTTACAATAGTTACAAACAAATACAATTAATCTAATAATGTCTAATTTAATATAAAATGCATATTATAAGCCATTTGTGAAATATGAAGTACCTATATATTAAGAGAAATTAATTAATCATAGGACTCCACACTAGGATACAATGAACTGGATCAAAAATAATGTCGACGTTTTTAATTCTTTTAACAGAACAATTATGCTTGGAATGGAGTTCTATTACAAGCCGCTAGAATGCAGAGCTAGGGTGGAACGTACACTCGTAGTTCTACAATCTCTCAACAGAAAGCGCTATATATGCTACTATTAAACTGAATAAGAATTCACCCTTTATAAAATTTCTAATTCGGTTTAAATAAAATAACGCGCATTAAGCACTCTTTAAGCTGATTTTTCCTAAGGGAAATCAGCTTTGGAGGTTGTACTCATGATGTGATTGTGGAATAATTTCTTCTAATGCCCATCGAACCTAACTAGATGACGCAAGTAAGGTCAATTTAAAAAAGTCCGTCACACAGGGACTTCGTTAACTAAGCAGATTTACCAGGTGCGTTACATATTTTCATTTATCACAAAACATAAAAGTCCAATGAAAACAATATTTGGTATTCAGACTTCAAATAAAGTGCTTCAGAACATAATATCATATTGTTAATATGACATGAGTATGAGTGGGGGTTTACTATAGACCAAAAACTAAAAAAATGCAAATATCTCGGTTAATAACCAAGTTAGTGAAAAAAATTATACATATCAACATTGAACATTACATTTGCAATAAGATTGGTTCTAAACAATTTTTCGATCCAACGCACAATAACGGAGATGTTAAGGATTTTCGAAATTCTCCCCCTCTAAACCCCCTCCTCTGGTTCAATTTCAGCCGTTAACGAACCTGATCTTTCTTTTTATATCATATATCAAGTTTGGTAACGATAAGATAAAAATTGCGACGGGTAGGGAGGTAACAGGCATATATATATAATTTTCAACGGACCTCATTTTCGTCATATGCTAGGTAGCATCGATGAACATTTGGAGAAAAATTTTGAAAATCGCGTCATAAATACGACCTCAACAGCTCCTTTCCCTTTAGGAAATCTCCTAAATTTCAGACAGTCACACACACACACGCACGCACGCACGCGCGCACACACAAACACACACACCCAGATATATATATATATATATATATATATATATATATATATATATATATATATATATATATATATGTATAGTGCCTGTTACCGCGTCTAGCAGTCGCAATTTTCTTAACTCAATTCATGTATGATGAATCATGTATATTGAACAAATTCGTTAACTAAACTCGATGTACAAGCGTTTCATGTAAAATGAATGAGCGAGTTCGTTTTCGGCTCAAATCTGATATGGAGAGGAGTATGCAGGGGATGATAATAGAGAATTAAAAATATTTCCGAAAATATTTTCAAGTGTTGGTTCCTAAAATTGTATTTAATCAATTTGGTTGTAAATTAAATTTTCTAATTTACAATTAATATGCAAGATAGAGAAAACATGAGCAGAACGATTTGTGTGTGTGTGTGCGTGTGTGCGTGCGTGCGTTGTGTGTGTGTGTGTGTGTAATTTTTCTTATGTCAACATATAAAATGAGACTCCAGGAGTCAGAAATAAGGATTTTATTTCAGTGTATATGTACCAAACAATATTGTATTTATATATTTGGTCGAGCTATGGTCGCTTCTATTCGTTTCCGCTGAATGCTAGTTCGACCGTGCCCGTAACTGTCCGGCACTCATATGGAGATTTCCCTATTGTATAACTTTACGTGGGAAATCTGCTTAGGTTACGCAGACCCTGCGTGACGGACGTTTTTGGAATCATGTTAACCCTTGTAGTGTAGGCTAATTAAAAGTAATTAGCAACTCTTTGATAGTGACTTATGTCAAATACTCCTTACTCATTCGAAACCGTAAATTTTCTATAGAAACTAGTGGCATATGCATTTGCAATCGTTATGACACTCAAAATATGAGATTTTTGAAAGTAGCCAAGCTGTAATAAAGGACATAAAATAAAAACTTGTAATTAATTTTAAATAACCAGTTAAGGGAATACAATTGAATTAAAGAGATAAAGTAAACATTACATCATTCTATTAATCTTACATTATTCTATTAAATTTTCGTAACCCCTCTAAGCTTAAGGCTACAATTAGATATTTTTTAAAATAAATTTTTCATGTTTTGAGAACAAAATATGGGTGCTAATAGGCAATGTGATTCTCTAACTTTTTTATAAATGCCTAGCGTCAATTCATAACTCAAATGCGTGAATGGTCTGTTCAATGCATTTACAGGTATTACTAAAGTTTAAATACAAGTACAAGTTTATATGTCCATGTCAAGTTAGAGAAAAGCCCGTCACACAAGGGCTGCGTAAACTATCAGATTTCTCACGTGCTGGCATAACACACGTGAACTTATTTTACAAAAATAAAAAAAGTACATATATATATATATATATATATATATATAAAACAATATAAAAGAATATTCTCCAAATATCCCCAACCGCAGACATAAATATTTCGAGAAAAGAATATAATTTTCCCAGGAGGAGTTAAACCTATTAAAAAATAGTCTTCGTTTAAAAATGAATAAAAGAACTTCATGTTTGATGAATTGTTTTATACGAAACATGAATATTATTAAAAATGTTCAATAATTAAATAAAACTGCAAAATATTATTCATAAAAATTGGTCAAAAATAATTTATGATTGGGGTACATGGTCTCTTTAAGGTGGGACATGTTTCTCATCAATTACAAAGCATTCATCTTTTAATAAACTTGCATGTCAATAAATTAAAAATTCTATGTTACATATTTAGAGAGGCAATAAGATTGTTAATGAAATTAATTTATTATATATAATTATTAAATAGACAGATTTTTAAAATGTATTCATGAAATTTATCTAATTTTATAACGAAAATATTATGTAAGTACAGATGCAATTCAATAATATGAAAATCAATTAATTTACATAATAATATTAATTTTTTGATAGAAATCGAAAATATTTGACGTATGCTATTATGTTATGTTAAAATTTAATGGAAATAACTACATTTCATTTTATTTGAAAATTGAGACCCCAAACGATATAAATAGTGAAACGTATAAAATATGAGATTAGTAAATATGGACTGATCTTTCTTTTGATACTCCCATTAGTCAAACTAAGGGACATATAGTATTCATTAAGACTTAAATTAATCTATTTGAATCTATGAATGGCGTGGAATTACTATTGATCTGCCTGGCTTCAATACTGTTAGGGCAAAGAGATAATCTGTCCTAAGATGAGTGAAGTATTGCTTGCAGCTAGGTTATTTATCACAGCTGATAAGAAAAGGACTGTTACCATCTGGTCGATATTAATATTGCTAGTTCTAGTTTCAGCTCTCTTGCTATTTTATTCAATGCTAGAATATTCTAGCGAATTCTATTTTTCAAATTATGATGAATCTTATTATGAGGTTTCTAAGACTGGAAATATCTTTCAGGAGAAATAAATACTCCCTATTATTACACCTGTAACTGTAAATAATTTTAGCAGATTTCCCTTAAGGAAATCAGCTATTGAGGTCGTTTTTTTGTTATCGTTACCAAATTCGATATTTAAACGTTTTATATAAAAAGACAGATAAAGTTCGTTAACGCTGAAATCGGGCCAGTGGAAGGGGGGATTTTAGAAAATTCGAAATATCTCCGTTACTGTACGTCGGAAAAAAATTGTTTATAGCTAATCTTATTGCGAATTTAATTTACTATAAATATTGTTATATACATATATTCTCTATCTTGAATATTAACCAAGATATTTTCATTTTTATTAAGTGTAACGGACGAGCTATGGCCGCTTCTATTCGTGTCCGCTGAATGCTGTTCGGCACTCGTATGGAGATTTCTCTATTGTATAACTTTAAGTGAGAAATCTGCTTAGGTTACGCAGACCCTGCGTGACGGACTTTTTTTGGAATCATTTTAACCCTTGTAGTGAAGGGTAATTAAAAGTAATTAGCAACTCTTTGATAGTGACTTATGTCAAATACTCCTTACTCATTCCATACCGTAAATTTTCTATAGAAACTAGTGGCATATGCATTTGCAATCGTTATGGCACTCAAAATATGAGATTTTTGAAAGTAGCCAAGCTGTAATAAAGGACAGAAAATAAAAACTTGTAATAAATTGTAAATAACCAGTTAAGGGAATACAATTGAATTAAGAAGATAAAGTATATATTACATTATTCTAATAAAATTTTCGTAACCCCTCTCAGCTTAAGGATAACATTAGCTATTTTTTAAAATAAAGTTTTCATGTTTTGAGAACAAAATATGGGGACTAATAGGCAATGTGATTCTCTAACTTTTTTATAAATGCCTAGCGTCAATTCATAACTCAAATGCGTGAATGGTCTGTTCAATGCATTTACAGGTATTTGAGTCCAAAAGTTTGAATCTATGCAAGTACGAGTTTATATGCCCGTGTCCAGTTAGAGAAAAGCCCGTCACACAAGGGTTGCATAAACTAAGCAGATTTCTCACGTGCTGGCATAACACACGTGAACTCATCTCAGCACATATCCTCTATTTATATGTAAATAACCGATGAGAAGAAGTGGGGGGACAAGAAAATACAAATAACTCGCTTTGTACTTGAGTTACGAAAAAATGCATATAAAAACAATTGTACAGATTCACTAGTTTAACAAGATTGACTCCATAGCGTTTTTCAATCCAACTAATAATAACGGAGATATTTTTAATTTTCAAATTCCCTTACCTCTCTAAACTATACATGGTCCGATTTCTGCATATCTGAAATATGATCTTTAGTGTTGAATAAAACGGTAAATATCGAGTATAGTATAGATCAAATGAACATTTTCGAGACAAGAATGTAAAACCTTAATTGATGACGTTGTCGCACAACTCATTGTCATGTATCTGGCATGGAAACAATATTTGGTATTTAAGCTTATAATAAATGATATTTAGTGATGACAGAAATGGTTAAATATCGAGCATGGTATAGAAATCATAACAATTTTCTTGTTAGAACGAAAAATCTTTATTGATGACGTCATAGCACAAGGAATTTGAAATTATCTCACATAATAAAGAGTACTTGAAAACAATATTTGGTATATAAGTTCAGAACCAGTGGTTCATGATATAACAGCCTATTGTTAATATGACGTGAGTAGGAGTGGGGGTTTACAAATGGACAAAAACTAAAATATGGAATGTTAAGATATATACATAATAATATTTATAGTACGTTACAGTTGTAATAATATATAGGTTTTTGATTCGACGCATAATAGTGGATATATAAAATTTTCGAAATTACCCCCTCCCGCTGTTCAGATTTCAGCCATTAACGAACTCGACCTTCAGTATTTCGTGACACACTTATATATCGAGTTTGGTAACGACCAATTTTGAAGGGACCTCATTTTCGTCATCTTCTGGGTAGGATCGATAGACATTTTAAGAAAGTTGTTGAAAATCGCTTCATGAGTACGATTTCAATAGCTGATTCTTATCAAAGGAAATCTGCTAAATGTGAGAAAAATACGCTTAACATTTGAGCTACGAAATAAATGAACGGAAGAACAGTTGTCGAATGTCAATAGTTTAACAAGATCGGACCTAAATCATTTTTCGACGCGACTCAAAATAATGTAGATATGAATTTTAACCCCCCCCCCACTAAAAGTTTCTCTATACTTCGTTTTAGCCACTTACTAATATGATCTATAGTGACGAGTGCAACATTTAAATATCGAGTATATAGTACGTAAAATAGGACGTAAAATACGTGTAGACGACGTAAAATATTAATTGACGTCATCAGGCAACGTATTTGCATTATCTCATTTAAGAGTATGTTCATGTCTGTTGGAAACAATATTTGGTATTTATGTTTGGATAAGATGTTTCATTATATATATTCGCTTATTACTAAATTGCGATGACTAAATGCGGGAGTTCACTAAAGGCTGTTAGTTTTAAAAAAAATGCAAATATCTCCGCTAATAATCAAGATAGAAAGAAACTGTTTAGAACAACATTTATAGGAAAGGAAATTTACAATAAGATTGGTTATATAAAATATTTCAATTAAACACATAATTATGGAGATATTTTTAATTTTCGAAATACCCCCCCCCCCTACAATCCCTTCCTACTTTCAAGTCCGTTTTAAATCATTAATGAACTTTATCTTTAGTTTTACATGAAATGCTTATAAGTCGAGTTTTTATAAAGATCAAACATGAATTGTATCCGCTAGAGTGGTAAGAGACAAATATATGTATTATATAATTTTCGTATCGGTCCTGATTTTCGTTATCTCCTAGGTAGGATCAGTGGACTTTCGAAGACAAGTTTCGAAAACCGCGTCAAGAGTACAACCTCAATATCTTAAGGGAAATCTGCTAAAAGAATTAGCACCTCCTTGAGATTGACCAATGTTCAATTGAAACTCGAATGTGACTTATGCTTTGTAGTTGTTAAGGCACTCAGAATAAGAGCTTTTTAAAATTATTTATTTATTTGAAGAGCTCGGTAACTAGGCGATGTCGCACAGTATCATTTATTTGAATTCTCTAAATTAAAATTTTAAAATAACGAAAAAATGTTTTCAAAATTATTACAACATAGTATAAAATATAACGAAATACAATTAAGGAAGTGTTAAAATAAAGCTATGTGAAACTATAAATTTTGAGATAAATCCAGGCATGAGAGTAATGGAAGTATAAGGCACAAGTTAAAAATGTATTATACAGACATATAAAATGTAGATAAATGAGTAGGGCAGGTGAGGTTTAATGTTTGTTGTAAATGCCAGTTGTCTTCAAGTGGTTTAAGAGTGTATTTATATGCGGGCTACTTTATGTTAATAGTTCGTACAAGTCTTTGTGTAAGTAGCCAAACAAATAATTTTAGTAAATTGAAATACGACTTTTTTTCTCGATATTAAAAAGAAAGTGTTAAGAGAATGTAGGCTATATATAGACTTTGTCTTTGCCCATAATTTCCGTATGCTCCTTAACATTTACTATCAATGTTACTACTGTAAAAAATAATGAATATGGCCGTGTTTACAATTGGAGTGTCCATGAAATTTGAGGCTGGCATTTGGCCCACGTTGCTGAGTTTGAGATTGACTCTATCAGGAGCTGGCTATCTCGCTGGGAGAGAGAGGGAGACTCCTGATAGCTCTTTGCTCCGCGATAAAATGTTTCCTCTCCCGGTTTCCTCCGCCCTAGCCAAGGAACGACATATCATCTCGAACCTGTTACAACGGCCAAAACTCTAGAGTTTCTACTAATGCCTCATGACTCTTAGTCGTGACGTGCGTGAAAGCAGATCTCGTGATTCCTTTGTATCAATCAATACAAACAAACCGACTCCAACTCTCGAGTGCTCCTTTCTAAAGTCCGTTGACAGCCAACGGATTAAAAACTACTCTTAAATTCAAAATCCAGTAAAGCCGCTCACGCAAGAGCTGCGTAAGTAAACCAGATTTCCCACGCGCTGGACGGAACACTGGTGATCTCATCTCACAATATATTCACTATTTATAAGTAAAAATCCGAAGAGTAGAAGGGGGTACAATATTTCGACCTGAATCATAAAAATAGAGATATTTCTGATAACGAGACCCCCTCATTTAGCCCCACTCTGATTTCAGCTGTTAACAAACATAGTTTTTAGATGAAATGGTTATATATCGAGTTTGGTATCGATCAAACAAGAATTGCGATCGCTAGAATGTCAACAGACCAATATTTATAATTTTGAACGGATCTCATTTTCGTCATCTGTGCAGGATAGATAGACGTTTGACAAACATTTACTACTAAAGCGGATACAATATGTTAAAGAAAAATAGAAGATAGTTTTATAAAATATAATTGAAAATTAATTTATATGAATAACCTATGTATATTTTAATAAGAATTAAACCATTTTCGGCAATTCAAATGAAAAAAAAAGGCATTTTTCTTAGTAAGGACGTCTTAGTAACAATGTTTTTGGTTAATTATGCTCTAAATTACCTTATAGCAGGAAGGCGTCCTTTATCAGGGCTTAATTCCAGAATTTCGATTAGTTCTTATTAATCTTATGCTTTATCTAGGATTTTGATTAAATAATTTTTACCTTATCTTATAGCAGGAAGTCGTCCTTAACCTTCTCTTTATACCAGAAATTTGATCAGTTCTTATTAATCTTATGCTTTATCTATTATTTTGATTAATTAATCTGTATCTTGCCTCATAGCAGGCAGTCGTCTATATCTTCTCTATGTACCAGAAATATGATTAATTTTTTATCAATCGTATTTCTTATCCTGGAATTTCATTAATTCGTCTCAACTTTACCTAATAGCAGAAAGTCTCCAACTTTTCTTCATACCAGAAATTTGATTAATGCTCATCAATGTTATCCCTTATAAAGGATTTTGAAGTAAAGAGCCGTCTTAAGCTTTCCTTAATAGCAGGAATTTCGTTCAGTTCGTATCAAACTTATTACCATATCTAGGAATTTCATTAAATTGACTAAGATCTTTTTAAAATCAGGGTTTTGATGAATTCGTATCAACCTTATCCTTTATCCTAGGATTTTATTTATTCCCCCAAACATATCCAGGAATTTAGTTATTTTGTCACTGCTTTATCCTTATTTGTTCTCAGAATACTCATATTTCCCTTATCATTCAATGAAGAAGTTGTTGATTAGGTCGTATAATGAATTCGTATAAACTTTATCCTCGGCACGAGGAATTCGTATATCGAAGTTCTGTCAGGAACTTGGATTTCCGGCTCATCTTTATCGTCATACTAGGAACTTGATTAATCCTCTGAGCTATATGTAGGGCAGGTGAAGAGTGAAGATGACCTGGTTCCTATAAGCTACTAATGGAATAAGGGCTAGCCTTAAGTAACGATCAGCCACTCCCTCTGTCGGATGGACACGCAAACCCCATCCACTTTCTCTCTCATTCCTATTTGTCCTGGGCTACTATCTCTCTCTCACTCTCTCTCTCTCTCTCTCTCTCTCTCTCTCTCTCTCTCTCTCTCTCTCTCTCTCTCTCTCTCTATCTATCTCCTTCTCTTAAGAGGCCCTTAGTTGTTCAAGCTATTTCAAGTGAGCTCTTCTCTTTAGTGAACGACAGTATATTTTATATACATATAAGGGCCAATGGCTTCCAAGATTTTCCTTTTCCATGCCACATTGACAAAAGTAATTTTAACTTCGTGTAAATGGATTACTTAGGAATAGTTGAATTTATTATGGTTCTGGGGATCAAATACCTAAATCTTGTTTCCCGTCAAAATAAAATGATTATATGATCTTATCATCCAGAGAAAACATATGATAAAATTTTGTTCAGACATTTTATTTCAATACGATAGAAGAATGTATGAGGAGTAATGTATCAAATCATTCATTCTCTCAATACATATACAAACAATTTATCAATTCTATTCAGAAATATTCTTAAAACTCAAATAAAGTCTTATTCGATTAATGTCAAAGTTTAAATATTGTAAATACGTATCTAGGAACGGCATCGTTAATCTTAGCCCAATTTGTTTTTGATTAGTGTTTTCAGCTATTAGCAAATTCCCATTCCAAATTCATAAACTTTTAACGGTATGCAATTAGTACCTCTAGACATTTCACGTTCAGCAGAAATATCGAGTTTCGTTTACTATGAAATCTACAGAATTATTTCATTACACATCATCTCCAAGATTTGAGCTCCGTTTTTTTAACGTCCACATTTGAACTTTACATGTTAAAATAAAGATTGTTGCTGTGATAGTTATTTTAATATCACTAAATGTCTAAATAAATATAAAAATATTGAAGACAGCAAAGCCTTATCGAACAAATAATTCTATTATTAGCAAATCCACGGAAACGACGAGTATCAATCCTAAACACTGGGACGGGTAAATGTCAAAATATTGTGCAATGTAAAGCCTGCTAAAAAATACCATCACCATTCAGCCTCAAATGAATTCCCGGGCGCAGCCGGGTATCTGAGCTAGTATATATATATATATATATATATATATATATATATATATAATTGTAACCTCTGTCTGTACATTGATTTTTTTCGCGAAATATCACGATAACTTTTCGTTTCACATGTCATAGACACCATAACTGCATTTTGTTTCTTTGGTGTCTGTTTGTTTGTTTGTTTGTTACCTTTTCACGATATTTCGTTTCCTATTGGTTTTTCGGCAAATAAGAAAATAAGAAACATTGTTTATTTTGTTATTTCGAGTACCTTTTGTTATATAATCTTTTTTCGTATACCGAATTATAAACGAGATATACGCTAAAACCTATAGCGGAAGTGAACAATTTTATTTGGGACAAAAGACCCAACCGAAATAAATAAAACTCGGTATATGTATTAGCACTAGCGCTTTCATTATAACAAGCCATACCAACATTTCCTTGGGACGGGCAGGAGTGGGGGTTATAGGGAAGCCAGAAATTAAAAATAGCAATATTTCGTTTCCTATTGGTTTTTCAGCAAATATAAACATAACAAAAGTAGTTTATTTTGTTATTTAGAGTAACATTTGTTATATACACTTTTTTCGTATACCACATTATAAACGAGATATACGCTAAAACCTATAGAGGAAGTGAACAATTTTATTTGGGACAAAAGACCCAACCGAAATAAACCTCGGTATGTGTATTAGCACTAACGCTTTCATTATAACAAGCCATACCAACATTTCTAGGGACGGGCAGGAGCGGGGGTTGTAAGGGAGGCTTGAATTGAAAAATATAGCGGTATTTCGTTTTCTATTCGTTTTTCGGCAAATATGAACATGACAAAAGTTGTTTATTTTGTTATTTAGAGTAACTTTTGCAATATTCATTTTTGTTTTTTAACAAAGCATAAACGAGATATACACTATAAACTAAAGAGGGAGTCAACTATTTGATTGGGCGCTAAAGATTAAACCGAACTTAAAAAAACTTGGTATGTTAATTAGCATCAATTCTTCCATGATTATAAGCTATATTAAAATTTTTAGGCTAGAACGGGAGTGGGGGTTACAAGGGAGGCCTGAAATAAAAATTCGCGATATTTCATTGTCTATTTGTTTTTCAACAAACATGCAAATAACAAAAGTTGTTTACTTTGATATTTAGATTAACTTTTGTTTTATACATTTCTCCAGGAACAATGTATGGAGCAAGTAATTTGCGTAGAAATATTGATATGCTCAACAATTCATTCCAATTTGAACTATGAGGCACCTCACCTGGAAAAATTAATTCAAATGTATATTAATATTTTGTCCTTAATAACTGAAATCTATGCATAATGCACAGGAGACGGGAAATATGACAATTTGGAGGACAGTGAAGACTTACATAAAAAATTAATTTTATTATTAAAAAATGCCAACAACGGGTATTAACCCTGGGATTAACACTGGGACGGGTAAATGTCAAAATATTATGCAAAGTAAAGCGTTGCCAAAAAAATACCATCACCATTCGGTCTCAAATCAATTCCTGGGCGAAGCCGGGTATCTGAGCTAGTATATATATATAAAAGGTCCTGCGTTGGATTCCGGAGGAAGGGAATGATGTTCAACATTGAACCGGGGTATTCGGACTTTGGCCATTCTCGTTACGAGATGCTGACTGTGATTCCAGTTTTCAAAGTATTTTTTGTAACCTACTGTCTCAAGCTATTATTTCTGTAGCAGTACAACGGGGTGGGAGGGGATTTTTTCCCTTGGATCCTTTTTTTTTTAACCCCTGGACCCTCCAGTTACTGATGAGTTTTGAAAACGGCATAAATCATGGATCCCTAAGCAAGCTACACTGGTTTCTCTGTGTACTCTATGGTCTTCCATATACAAACCGCAATGCTTACTTCATATACTAAGGATGGTAACTAGTCCACATACTAAGGAGAGTACCTAGTCCACAACTAAGGAGAGTATCTAGTCCACATACTAAGCACAGTGCCTAGTCCATATACTAAGCATAGTGGCTAGTCCATATACCAAGGACAGTACCTAGTCCATATACTAAGCACAGTGCCTAGTCCATATACTAAGCATAGTAGCTAGTCCATATACCAAGGACAGTACCTAGTCGATATACTAAGCACAGTGCCTAGTCCATATACTAAGCATTGTAGCTAGTCCATATAACAAGGACAGTACCTAGTCCATATACTAAGCACGCTACCTAATCCACATACTAAGCAGAGTGCCTAGTCCATATACTAAGCATAGTAGCTAGTCCATATACCAAGGACAGTACCTAGTCCATATACTAAGCACACTACCTAATCCACATACTAAGCACAGTGCCTAGTCCATATACTAAGCATAGTAGCTAGTCCATATACCAAGGACAGTACCTAGTCCATATACTAAGCACACTACCTAATCCTTATACTAAGCACAGTACCTAGTTCATACGCTAACCACAGTACCTAGTTACCTAGGGTATACTAGGGATAGTATCTAGTAGTCCATATACTAAGGATAGGATTATATTTAATTCTTACACTAAGGATAATACGAAATTCTTATATAAGGATAGTACTAGATTCTTTTACTAAGGACAATACTAAATTTTTATACTAATGACAATACTAAATTCTTATACTAAGAATAGTAATCAATTTTTGCACTAAGGATAGTACTAAATTCCTAGAATGACTGAAAACTAAAAGAAAAATGCCAATATCTTGCTTAATACTCGATATAGAGAAACTTTGTATTCATCGTAATTTATAGAATATTATATTTGCAACATGATTGGTTCTATAACACTTTTCGGTTCGTCACATAATAACGGAGATCTTTGGAGTTTTCGAAATTCCCTCACCTCTAAACCACTCTTATCTCTGGTTTGATTTCAGCAATCAACGAACTTGATTTTGATTTTTACAGAAGTTTGGTAACGATCAAACAAAAATTGCTGTCTTTAGGGCTGTAACGGACAAGTATGTACAATTTTGAAAGGATCCCAGTTTAGTCCTTAAAACCTATGGACATTTGATGTTTCCCCCCCTAAAATCGCGTCATGAGTGTTACCCCTGAAGGGAAATTTACTAAAAAATAACAGAATTACCTGGCAATGATATTCATTAAATTATGTATTCTGGACTAATTCACAATATTTAAATAGCTAGGAAACCTCGATATATTATAACGTAGAATGAAGTATGTCTTTGTATAATTATTCATCTTATGATAACCTTCTTAGGTGATTTTAATTTTCAGCTGACGGATTGTGTTTAATTTGTCAGGGACGACTGGCTTAGACACGCAACGAAGTCTCCTCAAGGAAATTATTTTACCCAAGATAGGTTTTATAATGAATCCCTGGACAGCCTTTAGCTTCATTTCTTATATATTAATATGACGTGTCTGTGTCCACGAATTTTATCTCCAAAAATTGTATATATATATTTTAATTATTCATACATTGAGACCAAACGATATGGTATTAATAAATATTTTATTTAATACTATAGAATGTAAATATTCTCAATATTGTTGAAATTGAGTTTCAACATATCTGTCTCACGGCTACTGCGTAAACTAAGCAGATTTCCTACGTACTGAAATTATTACGCCATCGCATGAAACGTTTAATATCTTTTGAAACCATTAAAAAAAATTACAACTGATAAGCAAGACTTATAGACAGACAGACAAACACACAACACACACACACACTTTAGTAGACTTAGGATAGGACACTTTTTTGACACGCACTCCCACTTAATGGAAAGAAAAAACGAGCCCATATGTACAAAGCTCAATTTGACTTTGGCTTTAAAACATACTGACTGAATGTAGAGGACTGCTTACAAACTTTGTCATGCCCAACTATTCACAAAAGGCACCTCATAAATAAAAGCTCACTAAAACATAAACATATTCTCATAAATATAATAATACAACCTTCACACCCAAAATAACCCCCATTAATTTGTTTGTATATATTGTATTTTCTTTGTTTCTTTTGTTTTTACTTTTTGTTAATTTAATATTCTGTTATGCTATTTGATTTTATAAAGAAATGATCATAATCAATAAATAATGAATTATCGATATTTTTACAATGTTTTTAACAGATTTACCTTAAAGAAAATCAGCTATTGAGGTCGTACTCATGACGTGATTTTTGAATTTTTCTTCAAATGTCCATGGATCCTACCCAGTAAATGAAGGAAATTAGGTTCGTTCAAAATTTAATATATATATATATATATATATATATATATATATATATATATATGAATAAACATTGATATATAGTCGTTTCATAAAAAACAAAGATCAAGTTCCTTAACGGCTGAAATCAGGCAAGGGTGAGGAGGGGGAGTATTTCGAAAATTCTTAATATTTCCGTTATTATGCGTTTGATTGATAAACAAGATTGTATAGATCCAATCTTATTGAAAATGTAATGTTCTAAAAATGTTGTTTTGTACATTTTTTTCACTATCTTGATTATTAACCGAGATATTTGCGTTTTTTTTAAATTTTTTGTCTTTAGTAAACCGCCACTCCTACTCATCTCATATTAACAATAAGCTATTATGTTATGAAGCACTTCATTTGAAGCCTAAATATTGTTCTAATTGGACTTTTACGTTTTGAGATAAACTAAAATACGTAACGCACGTGGGAAATCTGCTTAGTTAATGCAGCCCCTGCATGACGGACTTTTTTCTTTAAGATCTGCGGCGAGTCCCCTTCATTAAATTTACCACAAGAGGAACAATTAATAAAATTATAAACTTTGGTTTCTGATATTATCGCCATTGGTACCACATCTTAGTGATTTTCTTTATTTCTTTCCTTCTTGTTTTTATCTGTTTACCTTCGGCAACTTTACAATCACAAAACATTAAACTTGAATGTTGAATTTAAACAGTACTGGGCTCTTAAAGAGTTTGAGTATTTTTAAAGGAATGCATTTACAATTAAAATTAATTGCTCTGTTTAAACAAAGAAGGCTATTAACCTTTTGAAAGAAAAGGCATTATCAACAATTCACTAATTGAAAATCATATTTTTTCCGAAGTGACCTCTAGCGCTTTTCATTAGTTAAAAAAAAGGAAGAAAGTCCTGCCCTCCCTTGAAGCGACTGCTAAATGTCAAATTGACTTTTCACCATGTATTTCTATGAAGCTTCCCCTTTGACGTCAGAGGACGTGACATTTGAGCCTCCGAGGGCTAGGGAGAGGGAAAGGTCGGTGTGGCTAGGTCCTGTGACATTTCCCTGGGAATAGGGATGGCAAAGGGCGGCAGGGAGAAGGGCTCCTTCTGTAATGGTCCTCTAGGGGCAGCTGTGTCCAAAGTGTTAAGTTCGATACAAACTTGGAAATCAGCAGTTGGGAACATTAACTGCTCCTCGACTTTTAATAGGAGGAAACCTAGCGTTAATAATCTGATTTTTTAACATATTTCTCATAGTGGAAATTAGCTATTCAGGTTGTACTCATGGCGCAATTTTTTTAAAATTTCTCGCAATGTCCATAGATTCTAACACGAAAAATCGAAAATGAGGTCCATTTGAAGTTAAATGTATTTTAAAGAACCGTTTCAGGAATATAAATAACCATTTATATAAAATTAAAAGTTAAAATAGCTGACGCCTTATAGCTAGCTACTCTCCGGTTCAAAATTAAATTCATAAACAAATATTTAAATACAACAATTAGTTACTTAAATGCCCTGATGGGCTAATTATTACTTGTAATGAGATTTTCACTTCGAGCAATAGAAGAAAATGATTTTTAAAGAACAACAAGAGTATTCATAATATTTCGAACTCTTCCTGCGGCCATTAGTTTTCTTGTGGGATAAAAAAAAAATCCCGTTATTTCCTCCACTTTTTTTTTTTTGTTTTATTATAATGTATTTTCGTGTAAACGTACTTATTCTTGTTTTGTTAGAAAGTTATTTATTAACGCACACTTTGTTCTATTAATGCTTGTTGTGGCGGGTTAGCTATAGGTTACTACCGTTTTCTAGCCAGGGTAGAACTAAGGATTGTGATTAATAAGTTCGTCAATAAATATTCTTACTGCCCAGTTGAGAATCGGCGGTTTTAGGTTGTCCATGAGAAATTAAGATCAACGCTTTAACACAAATGGCTCAAATTTTTGTTTGCTGTTTAAATCATTCATTTGTTTAATTTATTATGAAATGCCACGTCAATATAATTAGAAATTAAATCATCCTCAGCGTAGTTGAGCGTTATTATTATAGTTTAAATAAATAGGAAACATTTAATTAGTGAATAAGAAACATACCTTTGGGGCAACGTTTGCCAAATTTATGGGTATTGGATATATTATTAAAAACCCAGTTATCAATTAATGGTTTATTGTAATATATGTTGTTGGTTTTTTTTCTATGTATTGTCTATGTACTCTTAATACGCCCGTCTTCTTTTACATAAGATAAGTTTGACTCGTAAAATACACTTTTTAAACAACGGAATGATAAGAAGGTCAAACCACCTCCACTCTTAACAATTTTTCTTTATTAATTCTTTACTATCAGGGATAACCGTCCCATTTTCAGTGCTCTGTGACATAACAAGTACAATATATGCATAAACACATGCAAAATAAATAAATAATATAAGTAAAAGGTAATGTAAAGTTATAAAAAGCAAATATATATACAAACATACAAGTTAAAAAGCCCGTCACGCAGGGGCTTCGTAAACTAAGCAGATTTCCCACGTGAAGTTATACAATAGAGAAACCTCTATTCGAGAGCCGAACTGTTACGGCAAAGGCCCGAACTAGCTTTTGGCGGGAAACTGTCATTCGTTTACGGCCCAAATTTAGTAAAAATGCAAATATGTCGGTTAATATTCAAGATAGAGAATAAATGTATAGAACAATATTCATAGTAAATTTAATTTAGAATAAGATTGATTCTATACAATTTTTTGATCCGACGTATGGTAACAGAGATATTTTCGAAAATCCCCCCTCTAAACCTCCCCTCCCACTTGTCCGATTTTAGCCATTAACGAACGTAATCTGTCTTTTTGCATAAAACGTTTAAATATCAAGTTTGGTAACGATCAAACAAAAATTGCGACCGCTAGAGCGTTAAAAGACAAGTATATATATATATATATTATAATATAATAAATATAAATATAAATTATATATATATATATATATATATATATATAATTTTGAACGGACTTCATTTTCGTCATCTCCTGGGTAGGAGAAAGAAAAATTTCGAAAATTGCGTCATGAGTACGGCCTCAATAGCTGATTTCCTTTAAGGGAAATCTGCTAAAATTATTAAACTGAGATCTAAAACAATAACCAATGTTGTGAACCTGACAACATCAAACTAAAACATATTGTAAATAATTAACTATTAAATTAACAACGATATATAGTGAAAAGGAGACGGAAAGGAAAAACTAACCTAGAGTTGGTCCCTATTCAGTCGGGACCTCCGTGTTTAGTTTATATATAAATATATATATATATATATATTGTATTTTTTATGCCACAGAGTACTGAAGATGGAGTGGTTTTACCTGAAAGTACACTGCAATTAATTAAGAATTTTCAAGAGTAGTGGTGTTATGGACCTTCTTATCCTTCCGTTGATGATGGACCTCCACCAGCCAGCCCAAATCTAGACATTATTTAACATTCTCAGTAATTCGAAAGAGATTCGGATTGTCCAACAAAATGACTGAACGTAAATAGAACTAATGCATTAAATTTTCTGCTTGAGTGTTATTCAGAGGTTCTGTGTTTTAGTTGTCTCAGTTTATCTTGCACATTAAAGAACTAAAACTCTTTACATTTATTCAAAATCATTATTTTAGTATCGGCTCATGTAATAATTATGACCGAATTACAATTAATGAATTATGAGTATAATAGTACTCCATAACAACATAACTAATATTACAGTTTTGTATGGACAATTTCGTTACGTGACTCATATTTTTCCCGAGTCCTAGGGTATCACAATTCTAATAAATAAATGGAATTAATCAATAAGCGTGCTATCCTATTAAAAATTGAATTGGGAAACGTTACTACATGTGTATATACAATATATATATTAAATTATAGATGTTCCTATTAATCGCTATTGTCTATAATCTTGGGCGATAATGGCTATTAGCTAAAGCTCACTAAGTATTGAAATACTGAAAATGTTGCCGTTAGAAATTTGACAATTATGTAGATATGGTACGAACTCGATATTTTATACATATTGAACTAGTAATTAAATTTTTGAAATTTAAAATTCCCCTGCCAGAATATTTTTCTTTAAATCTTAGTCTCCGTATTTTTCTATCTTCATAAGGCCAGGATTGTTCGACTTCATCAATTCAATGTAAGTTTTGGTTAAAAATTTGTCTTAATAAATGATTGTATTACGGTTTTACCTCTGCTCTGTATGTTTCGCAAAACCACTGATGCCTCAACAGGAGAGCATATCTTGAATAACCTTCTGTCGAGGCAGTCACTGAGTGAATGGTTAGTACGTACGTGAGAGGTTTGAACACGTGATCACTGTCAAGAAGTATAAGCTTTAGAGACAAATCACACTAACAGTAAACCTTTTACCTTCTTGTTCGGGATAGATGCCCGTTTCCATTAAGTACTTATTGGCATTCAGATGTAGTTTTGGCCGGAATAAGAATGACACCAATCTACAAAAGCCAAGTTCAAATGTGTTGACGAAATGAACATGATTGAAACGTTATTGCTTTTGCAGTTTCTCACATAGAACACAGTGTCTCCTAATTAAAGCATTTCTTCCATACTTGTAAGTATATAATAAATTTCAGATGTCTCATTAGGAGGGGGGGGGGCGACGGCATACTAAAATATATGGGAATACCAGAGAAGCTAGTAACCGCAAGCTGAGAGAGGCGGTTCCTGGACCCGGTGTTCCAGGGTGGGACCAATTTAATTTAGGATGTAACGGATCCTAGTGGAACTTTATTCCTAGGAAGGGTGCTGTTATTGGGTCTAGCAGCGGGGGAGAGAGGTTTCGCCTGATGTGGGCTTATCGATCCAATCAGGGAGACTGCTAATAGAGGAGGTAACAAAGGCGGGGGGTATTCCCGTCGCAGAGGAGTCCGTCCAGGAAGACATTGGAAGAAGTAGTAAGGTTGGAAACGCTTGGTTAACACATTTGAACTTTAATGTCATTCTTATTCCCGCGAAACCGCTTCTGAATGCCGCTATGTACTTAATGAAAACGGGGATCTATCACGAACAAGAAGTAAAAAGGTTCACTGTTACCGTGATTTGTGGCTAAAGCTTACAGCTTGATTAAGACACATATCCAAACCTCTCACATGCATATAAACCATTCACTCAGTGACTGCCTTAACAGAAGATATGCTCTTCTGATGAGGCATCGGTGGTTTTGCGAAACATAAAGAGCAGAGGTAAAACAATAATAAATTCATTTAGTCAGATAAGTGTCTAACCAAAAATAGCATTGAGTTGATGAAGGAAACAATCCTGGAAGGTAGGGAGATAGAGAAATATTGAGAGTAAGTTTTAAAGAAAAATATCCTTCTAGAGGGCTTTTATATTTCTAAAATTTAATTACTAGTTCAATATTTATAAAATATCGACTTCGTACCATACCTACATACTTGTCAAAATTCTAACGGTAATATTTTCAGTATTTGTATTCTTAGTGAACTTTTGCTAATAGCTATTAACACCCAAAATTATAGACTTATAGTGATTTATAGGTATACTTCTATAATTTAGTTTTTAACGTTTTCCAATTTAATTTTTAACAGGATAGCAAACTTATTATTATTATTATTATTTATTAACATCCACCTTTTGCAACTCAGGCTAATTGGGACGGGTTATCTACCCTTTTCTAGCCAGGGTGGGACTTAGGATGTCATTTAATGAATTTCGCCACTAAATAATTTCCTTTGCCCAGGCAAGAATCGAACTCGCCACTCTAGGATTACCATGTGAGATTAAAGGCAACGCTTTAATTCACATGGCTAACCTGAGGCCCAGGTTAAACTTATTGATAAATTCAATTTATTTATTAGAATTGTGATTCCCTAGGACTCGGAAAATGTATGACTTACGTAACGAAATTGTCCATACAGAACTCCAATTTTATTTATGTATATATATATCCTCTGTGAACTGAAGCGTTAGATTCCTCTAGATATACCTCGGCTGAGTTTATTTCCTTGGCTTTCAATTTTCTTTTTGCCCCGAACCCCGGGATATATTGTTTCTTTCTGACCGATACATGGAAACGAGGGAGCCGGGCCTTGGATGTAAACAAGCTCTTGTGAGTAAATCGAACTTGTGTGTCCTCTCTTTTTCCACAAACTCCACGCAGTGCTCAGTACTTCCCTCCGCCTCTTGCTCAGCATGGGCGTCTACTCCTATGCCCCACACGCACGCCTTGTTCGGTCGGCGTATAATTTATCACCTGTGACGTACGAACAGACTTCTACTTCGCGGTTTGAAATACTGTTATGCCCAGTTAATTTATGTACAGTCCAAATTCTCTTCGACTTGAGCATAAGCGTTTCTTGTCTGTCTGACGTATCATGTTATTGTAAAAACGATTACTCTATATTGAATAGATTTTTGCCTTTTAGCCTTAAGGGAACTCGGCTATTGAGGTCGTACTCATGACGCAATTTTCAAAATTTTTCTTCAAATGTCCATCGATCCTAACTAGTTGATGTCGACAATGAGGTCCGTTCAGTCTTATTGCAAATTAAATTTACTATAAATATTGTTATATACAATTTTTCACTATCTTGAATATTAACGGAGATATTTGCATTTTGCAGTTTCCAGCCTTCAGCAAACCCCCACTCCAACTCATTTTACATAAACAATACTCGGTTATGTAATAAATCACATCATTCGAAGCTTAAATACCAAATATTATTTTCAAGAGACATTTATTATACGAGATCCATGCAAATATGTTCTGGTGACCCCCCCCTTCTTAAGTTGTTGGACTACTTAAATTTGATTGCTTGAGATAATAACTATTCTTATTCATTATAAATTACAGTACAAGATATAGTAAATAGTTTTCAATCAAGTTAATACGTTATATTCAAATATATTTCTGTATATTTATGTTCCCGGTATGAAGTTGGCAGAACTGTTTCTTCACGTTTCCGATGTTTTCCGTCAGGAGTTTTCTTATTATCGTTTGAATTTATTCACTTAATATTCACGGTGGTGTTGTGTTACCAGTACGTAGATTTATCTATTGTTAAACTTCACGCGGGAAATCTGCTTAGTTTACGCAGCCTCTGCGTGACCGACTTTTTTTAATTTTCAGCCTATAGTACACTCCAACTTTTAGTCATCGTACTTTAACAAGCTAATACATCATGTAATCTCGTATTCCAGCTTAAAAAACAAATATTATTTTCACCAGATCTTCAGTAAATGAGAAATGTCGTCATGAGCTAAGACATTGGGATCTTGACAAGAAAATTTTTATTTGTTCTATACTCTACTTGATATTTAACAGTTTCATTCCACACTTAAGATCATATTCGTTTATGAAAGGAGGGGAATTTTAAAATTCAAAGTGTATTCGTTACAATGAGTTGGATCGAAAGATGTAATAGATCCAATCTTGTTAGACTAATTGATGCTCTACAATTGCTGTAACTCAAATATTAATCCAGTTATTTATGCTTTATTGTTTTTAGTCATTAGTAAACCATAACATTTTCTCATCTGATTTTTATTTAGATGAGTGTGGAGTAGTGTCTCTTACAAGTACATCACAAATCTACTTAGTTTTCGCAACCACTGCGAGACGGATTTATGTGAACGTTCCTTGCGTAATGTGTTGTATTTTATCAAGACCCGCCAATACAACCTCATTTTTAATTCCATCTATCTTCTCACTTGCAGTTCGTTAATCTTACGAATACTTTTTATTCATCCTGTCATTTATTTTTCGCCACACCAAATAACCACTATAAACGAACACCAAGGAATTTAAGTACGAAGTCCAGTCTTCCTACCATCTTCGAGTTCCTTCCCGAAGTTGGCTCGTCCACTGCTAATCTTCATAGTACTTCTAACAGTGGCATCGTGCGTAGTCCGGTGTACTCCCAGTTCATGAATCCTGATTCATGAGGTCATCACGTCAGAAAAGATTGATCTCCTGTCCTCAGAGCGATTCTCTTTTCGCAGAAGATGAATCGTTTAACGTCATGAAAAGGGCCGAGGGAGTCAAACCGCCCCATTTTGATCGATCATTCATTTTTATGCAACCAATATGTCATAACCATTTTCACTTCACTGTTCAATTCTGCTCTTTATTTTAATCATACTAATTTTCCAATGAATTTCATATGATTAGATGTGTAATATACTGTAAAATTAAAATATAATAACAATAATTAGCTAAGCACTGTGGTACAACCGCCCACAAACGACGTAGCTTTCCTCGTATGAGAACGAGTTATTAGTATGACATTTATTTTTCCTGTGCATTTTTTTGTTGTTATTGTGCAGACTTCTCAACTTAGTCGCTAAAATTGAATCGGGGCTCAGGTTAGCCATGTGAGTTAAAGCGTTGACCTTTATCTCACATGGCAAACCTAGAGTGGCGAGTTCGATTCTCGCCTGGGCAAAGGAAATTATTTAGTGACGAAATTCATTAAATAACATCCTAAAATCCCACCCTGACTAGAAAAGGGTGGTAACCTGTAGATAACCCGTCCAAATTAGCCTTAGTTGCAAAAAGTGGACGTTAATAAATAATAAATAAAATTGAATCTTCATTACTTAGGAGAAACAAATCACCTGTTGCTTAACACCCAACATATGAATCCAAGGTTATTTTTTTTAAATGCTTTTATAATATTTATAATTATTGTATACAAACAATTATGTGTAAATATTGAAATGTGTGTAGTATTCAAAAGATGGGGACCATAAAACTTGATAAACTCCCATGTTACAGGAATACTCTGCGTGAAAAACATGAACGTTTAGCCTACCGAGCTTTTTTTATTGTTAATCAAAATTTGTAACAGGTAAAGGTTTGCTGCAACCCAATATAATTTTTCTTCTTTTAATTTCTAATAATATCTTAACATCTAGGAGGCATCGATTTCCGCAAATCTTACTCCTCTTTCCTAGTCTTATGGAACAACGTTAGCATAGGGAGACGGACTAGCTCAGTAATTATTCACGAAGAGTGTCAGGCATGTTTTTTTTTTAATTACTGAACTGTTGATGGGTGTTGTTAATATTCTTTTAATAGTTCACCTAGATCCACATATAGAAATCGAGGGACTTTACGAGAATAACAGACTTCATACAGCGAATAGCAGGTTTGCAGTTCGGAGACCAGAAACAAAATAGTGCATGTTTATTGCCGTAACCATTCTAAACTAAAGAATCGTTAAAGACGACATTGGTAGATCAATATTCTAACATATTAGTTGAGAATGTGCTTTACACAATGGCGGGGGGGGGGCATGGTTACCACATGTCCTAGTATCTAATGAGCCCTAATAATTATTAATATAGAGTGATAAAAAGTGGATTGCATTCATAAAAATGAAATAAAAGATCTGTGAATAGGAAATTGAAAGCGGGATTCGTGAATTTCAGTGAAAAACATCTATATGGCGAATGATCAAAGTAAGCCAGAGAGTGATGTTGGTTGGCTGAACTCAAAAACCGCACACGTATAAGGGCTTAGTGCATACCCCATACTTCCAGCTCTATTACAATACTGCTGTCTAGTAATTATTATTTTTCTGGTTAATTCCAATTGCAGCTTTCGGAAACTCAGTATGGGGTGCCACTCATTATTAAATGAAAGGCAGTTTCTAATCCATATCATGTGCTTTATTTCTTAAATTATTAAGCGTTTTTCATTATTTCGATCAGGAGCATGTAGGTTGTAAGGATTACCGTTAAATCATGAACTTTTTATTTGTACGACAGAGAGGGAATCTTTTCTTATCTACTTTGTGTAATCATAGAGGACGGAAAAAAAACTTTTTTTTTTTTTTTTTTTTGAGAATTTACTGTACGTTACAGATAACACATCTCAAGCCTCGCTTGAGTTCCATATATCCAATGGCTGTGAGTCGCTACCGTACAACGTGGGTTTGTATGTGTGAGTGTGTGTGAGATAGAGAGAGAGAGAGATGGATAATCACGGAAGCAATGTCATTTATATATCCTAGAGTAGGAGTCCCTGTACAGACACTTAAGGCATGATTGCTAAGCTACTGAGTTTTGGATGTGTATCGAGTTTTGATTCTCCTTATTTTATTTCAGTTGTTCCCTGAGAGAGAAAGAATTAGAAATAGGGAGAGAGAGGGATAGGGAGATAGATAGATAGAGAGAGAGAGAGATAGAGAGAGAGAGAGAGAGAGAGAGAGAGAGAGAGAGAGAGAGAGAGAGAGAGAGAGAGAGAGAGAGAGAGAGAGAGAGAGAGAGAGAGAGAGAGAGAGAGAAAGAGAGCGAGAGCGAGAGAGAGAGAAAGAGAGCGAGAGAGAGAACATGTCGAGGAGACTGGGCGAGTGAAGGAGTGACGAGGATAGAATCGAGGCCAGCGGATGGTCGATGGTGAAGAGATGTTTAACAAATGGCTTTGGGGTCACGAAGCAGTGGTTATTAAATGACCCCCCACAACAAACTAGGGCTCCACATCCTGACGCCCTTCTAGAATATGTCCTCTTATACCCTTCAGAAAACTTTAATTATACACAAAACTAATCTAATAAATCTTTAATACCCTGATTAAAACTCGTATTTACTAATTTCATTTTAAACATTTAATAGTTACCACCAGATGGTTATAATGAAAGTTTATGGAATTAATAATTTCCAGTGTTGACAGAAACTGCGGTTTTTATTAAGGGGAAATATATTTTGCTAAAATTCCCTTAAATACTTAGTTTTTTTTTGTTTTTTAAAGCTGCTTGTAACGTAACGAATAATATATTATTCATGAATATACATACATGCACACACACACACACACACACACACACACATATATATATATATATATATATAAAGTCTGTTACCCATCTTAGATATTTATAACTTATTTATTTAACGAATATGCTCCGCGTGTATTCGGGATTAGTAGTAGTAGTAAATTAGAGTTAGAGTAAGTTATTTCACTGAAATAACTGTTAAAAGAAGTAAATAATTCAAATTACAATTTAATAAAGGTCATAAAAATGTTTATAATTTTTTAAATGTAAATTCGATATTGGTTTCAACAAAGTATTCTAAAGGTCCTAAAGAGACTTGCTTCTGAGTTAGTGTTTAATCAAGCACCATTTTCACAAAATAGTTTGCGTAGCGAAAATACAATACAGCCAACAAAGATCTCTAGGGTTTTGTTGAAAACCACCTTCATATAGTATTTAATGAAATAGGTTAATAAAAACAATTTTGTAACAGTCCATTTGGTTTTATTACTACGGAAAACCGACATCTGTCATAAATTCACGAATTCTGATATACGTAATGTATAACATTGGGATTGACTTGGAATTAGTAAAAAAATAATAATAATTGCTACATTTTTTCCTGAAATCTTAATAATTTCTAATCTAGAATAGAAATTGAGGTCTTGATTGACAAAGGAACTGGACACGGTTTAATTGAGCCCAGAAATTACTATTTGACCATTCTTAGTAAAATAATAACAATTTTTAAGAAACTAATACAATATTATACAAAATGCAACTGAGAAAATCAAAAGTACTTGCAACAAAGCCAATTCTCCAAGACTTCAAGTCAATATTGATGGAGTAGACGAAACCTTTTAGCTAATTCAACCATTTTATTTTTAACAGTTACTTTTCGATTCGTCCCCAAAGTTTATCCGTATTCTACAAACTCTTTCTTTGTACACCCACGAAAATAAAATTGAAATAAATAAGTTTAAAAATGGATGAAATATATTGAATCGCCTTAAAGTAGCACCCGAAAGTGTACTAGAAATTAAAACCAATCAAAAGAAAGTTTCAAATGAATTCTCGCTGTGATTTAGCCTACTGTCATTTCAATTCATGATTGACTTGATTTTTATTTATTTGAGGCATATAATTTATGAACTGGATGTATATTCAAAGTCAAGAATAAAAGACCTAAAAATATCTTGTCATTTTGTTCCTGGGCCACGCTGGTAACAAATAAAATTTAATTCAGTACACCATCTATTTTTAAAACCATTTCAATTATAGAAAAGATAAAGAATATGGTGATTTTTGGAAAATAGCTGTCATTTGATTTTATATGAAAATTGTTGGTAAATATCAGGATAACAGTCCTAATAAAATAGGCTTCACATTATTATTTCTTTTACCATATAACACTTTACCCTATACAAGTGAGGAAGACTTATATAGGAAACTTCGGTTGTTTAATTTTCAGTAAACAGCGAAATTTGTCTTATAATAGCTGCATTCCAAATAATATAAGAAAACACCCCTAAAAAATTAAGAATTTCGCTTAAGACACCATTCAACTTCTTAAGGAATTAAGTTATTGTGGTTATACAAATGTCAAATATAAAAATAAAATAAAAAAAATAGATGCCGCAACGTTTGGTTCGGTTTTACAAAACTCTGCACCCAAAAGTAATATGTAAAGTAAAGATCAGTGGCTTAATCGTGCCAAGAGGGCAAATATTTACAAGCTTACTTATAAAAATGGATTAAACATTGAGTACCTTTCAAATATTTTGTGTGTGTATGTTTGCTAGTCCACATTATACAAGAAATCTTGTCGATTTAATTGTTTTCGCCACTTTACAGCAACTCGAGTATAAGAAGAGTTATTTGTATTAATTTTCAGTTGTCTTTTGCGGCATATCTCCAGCAGTGTCTATGTTGTGTATTAATTTTGTTATCAACATGCAGAAAACACATTTCATTTTCACATGATGTTGTAATGTCACCTCATATATTGGATAAGCATCCTAAATATGGTTTACATAGGGTTTTTATGTAGAGGGAGAAAATGTGAAATAAAGTCATCAGAGTAAAATGTGGATAGCATTTTGCAGCTTGCGTGACGGACCCTTTTGTAATTCTTTTTCCTTCATAGCATTTATATCTTTTTTCTTTTTTTTTGTCGGACTAATGTTGATTATTTCATTGAAAGTAGCATTTTACGCCTAATTAACTGGTTAGTAGTGTGGGACCCATAGGGGAACAGAAAAATGCATCGAGTATAGGGGAGGCTATGCTAAGAGATAAGAGTTGCTGAGGGATAGTAAAAAACAGGGAGAGACAGTGCCGCAGCCTGGTGGCTCTTGAGGGAGACAATGCGGCCCTGAATCATCAACCCCCCAGCTCTACCAATATAACCGCCTCTTCACATTTTCTAGGGTTCTTTCTCACTTTTTATCAACCGACTCTCGTTAGGCCTCTAATTATTTTTACCAGACTTCTTTTTTTTTATTTTATTTTCATTTCACCGTTTTCGTTGGGATTTGAAATTTTTCTTCTCTTTTCCTTCTTTACGGCTGTAATCCATACCGGAAAATTATTTTGCCTGATGTTTCCTATTTGTTATGGTACTCTGCGGTATTTATTTTTGTTTTGTTAATTTTCTGATAGAGAACCACGACATATAACAAACAAAAAATAGGTAGCTACAAAGAGAGAGAGGTAGAGAGAAAAAACTTTCATTGACATGAAGCTTGTGGTCCTTCCTTGCAAACGTTTATTTAATTTCTAAACAAATAATTCACATAATAACAACATTATATAATTTAGACTATTACATTTCACGAAATAAAAATAAAATATGTATTTTCCCAGAGAATCGAGAATTAAAATTCATAAATGAAGTTGATAATCTCCGGAAAATCACAACAGCAGTTTTTTACCTTAATATGAGAGTGATAAAATTTCAAGTAATCATGTTTGTCAATCTGGCCATTGTCAGTAGTGATATTATCTAACAATGAACAAATCCTATTAAACCAACAATAAAAATATCCGAACAATTTAATGATTTATAACACCGTAAAAAGAATATAGCGGCAAGATATCTTTGCCTAATAATTTAATTTTAAAAACCCACTGTCATAAATGGAAGCTAAAGTCCCTCTCCTTTTAACTTTTTGGTATATTGCACGCCTTCAAGTTTCAGTTTAAATTAAATAATTGCTGAGAGAGAAATAAAAACTACTGAGGTAAGATGGCATTATCTAAGTGTCATAAATGTATTTGAGTCATTTTTCCAAACCGATACTACAGATTGAGGAAATAAATAACTATTTAACTGTTCGTGGGGAGAAAATAAAAAATTCAAAATATGTCCGTTATTAAGGGTTGAATTAAAAAATGTTATAAACCCAATCTTGTCAAATTATTGATTCTCTACAATTGTTGTTCGTTACATTTTTTTTTTAAACTCATATATGAAGAGAGCTTCTTGTACTTCATGTTTGCGGCTTTCAGTAAACACCCACTTATACTCGTCGGGTTTTTACTTAGAATTGAAATAGAGAATATATGTTGAGGTGATATTACTAATGTGTCATATCAGCAGGTGGGAAATTTGCTTAGTCTTTGCAGCCCCTGCGTGAAGGACTAATACTAGTTAATACTTTTGGTGTGAATGTAAAATATCATGTCCTTAGATGTATTGTATTTATTATTTATTTATAGTAGAAGGCACTGGGCTTATGTGCATATTGAATAAATATAAATTGAAATATAAAATATATATCACTTGCTGAAAATACATTTTATATAGTACTATGCGACTACATTACTTAATCTTTGCATTCAAATTAAAAGCTGGTAGGTAGAGGTATTTTATTAATTTAGAAAGCACTGTTTTTTTCTGCGCCAAGTTACGGATAATGTTAGTTTTCAATTAGCTCTCTGGAATAGTGAAATCGCTTGTTGATAGAGGTATTAATATAAAAACCAGATGACAAACATGTATAATGTATAACTCGACATTCCCAGTAGTTCTTTGGACATAATTTCATCCACAATCTTTAGTGGAATTATATTTATTTAAAAGGCATTGGTTTAATATATATTATATAATGTATTATGCGACTTTTCCAGTTGCTCTGTGCATGAAATGAAATCGCGTGTTGGGAAAGGTATTATATTTATTCAGAAGGGACTTATTTAATGGAAATAGTGTATAACTCATCCAGTAGTTTTTTGGCTTAAAAAGACATCACCAATCGTTAGCGGAATTATGTTTATTTGAAAAGCAGTATTTTCTAATATGTAACGCGACTATTCTAGTTGCTCTTTGCATAAAAATGAAATATTATGTTTGTAGATAGATTCTATTTATTTAGAAGGCTCTGGTTTAAGGTGTGTAGCGACTTTTCTAGTTTCTCTCTGGCAAAGTGAAATCGATTGTTGGTAGAGATATTTACTTAGAAGGAATTGCGTGTAATATTCAACGAAACTTTTCCAGTAGCTCTTTGGACGAAAGTGACACGGCCGTAGGTAGAGGTATTGTGTTGATTAGGAAAGCACTGGTCTAATAGTTACAGTGTTTGTGTGAGAGCACGCAGGCTATAAAAGAGGCTAGAACAGCCCCTAGATACGGGATCAAATCAGCTGGGAGTCCTTGGATAAATGGACTATTTGTACTAATATACCTTTATCTGACAGGTTGGGCCTCCTTATCGCACTCTATTCTTGGCATCTACCGTCCGCTTCCTCCGCCCTTAACTCTCTCTCTCTCTTCCCCAGCCCATGCTTCAACTTCTAAATCCATTCACTAATTTAGTAGACCCAATGTATTATCAATGAACAGAATCATAATTAATGTTCAAATAATAATAATTATTAACATTCCGTTACGCAGGTGGTGCGTAAGCTAAGCACATTCTACCATATTATTCTCTAGATCCAAATAAAATTCCGATGAGTACAAGTGGACGGTCAATAAAACCCTAATGGATGATGTCACAACTTATTTGCAAGTATTTCATTTAGTAAAGATTCGTTGAAACCAATATTTGTTATGTTAGGTTTAAATGGTACCTTTCACCGATTTGATAATGTTAATTAGTGATCACTAAATGGGAGATATCATGAAAACTGAAAATAAAAAAATGCAAATATCTTGGTTAATATACAAGACAGAAAAAAAAATATTGTATAGGTTATCAACCTTTTCTATCCAGAGTGGACTAAGGATTTATTTAATGAGTTCCTCATTAAATAAATTCATATTGACCATGCGGGATTCGAATCCGCCACTCTAGGTTTATCATGTGATAATAAGACCAACGTCTTAATTCACATGGCCAAATAATATATGGTCCAATTATATATATATATATATATAAACATTTGAACGGACCTAATTTTTGTCAGACAAGGTTGAATGTTGGTACCATGTGATTTACTTGTTCTCTTATTAAATTAAATAAACAAAATGTTTGTGCGTGCTTCAATTAAAATTATTTTACTAGAAGGTAAAATCCATCAATGAATCGGACCGAAACATGTCATAAAACATAATTTATAGAAATTTTAATGATAATTAAAAAAAGGTATAAGCGTATAGTGTATCTACTATGTACGGAGAAATTTGATTTTTTTGTATTCCTTCCCCCTCTTTAATAACGCTCCCCATCTACTTCCGCGTTTTCAGTGAAAAGGTGAGGTACGCTAAGGAAAAGGAGAATTTGGAATCTCTAATATAATTTTCAATATTTTAAAGCTAACCGTTTTAGCAGATTTCTCTTCAGGAAGATTATAAACAGGCCAATAGGAAACGATAAAACTTTGCCTTAAATATTACTGAAATACAATCTTTATTTCAAAAAGGCCAATTACTGTGATATATTTCATAAATATGGCGTCATGAGGAATCAGTCATTAGCTTTCCTTCTAGAAATAAACTCGTAGCTCTCTAAACGGCAAAAGTTGATTTAGTGGATTGAGTGGTATTTGGAAAATCCTTCACGTCCTAACAAGAATGGGGAAAAGTACAACGATGGAATGAGCTGATAGATGGCGCTGGTTGCTGTGAAATACTTCCTGAAATTCCCGGCAGTGTGTTGACAACAGTCAAGCTTCAAAATGGTTATTCGTTTCGCTGTACATTTGGCTCTGCTGAACAAGCTGTTAATGTTAGTTACAATTGAGATTTTGATGCAGTAATAACACTTTTTTAATTTGTTATTTATTTTTTAATTTTTTTGTTGTGCTTTATGCTGAAATATTATACTATTATTACTTCCTTTTAATGTACGAACTAAAGAAAGTATTGTAATATACAAAGTTTTTGGTGTTAAGATTTCAACAGAATTATCCGATTTGATAACCGCATAACTGTGAAACGGCTAATCTTAGATTTTTGAAATTTCATATTTGAGATTGTGGTATAAATTACCTGTTATGCCATTTTTCTATATGATACATTGGAAATGAGATATTGTATAGCACTTTTAAATGAAATAAATTTAAATGGAATGTTATCAAATATTTTCTTTATTTTATGTAACAGAAGTACTAGAGTCATGTGTTGCCCACGTCATATTAGCAGATTTTCCTTAAGGGAAATCAGCTATTGAGGTTGTACTCATGACGGAATTTTCGAAATTTTTCTTCAAATGTTCATCGATCCTACCTAGTAGATGAAGAAAATGAGGTCCGTTCAAAACTGTGTATATATATATATATATATATATATATATATATATATATATATATTTGTCTGTTACCGCTCTAGCGGTCGCAATTTTTGTTAGATCGTTACCAAACTCGATATTTAATCGTTTTATGTAAAAAGAAAGATCAAGTTCGTTAACGGCTGAAATCGGACCAGTGGGAGAGGGGATTTAGAGGAGAGGATTTTCGAAAATTCGAAATATCTCCGTTACTATAAGTCAGATCGAAAACTTGTACAGAATCAATCCTATTGCAAATTAAATTTACCATAAATATTGTTATATACATTTATTCTCTGTCTTGAATATTAACCGAGATATTTGCAGTTTTATTAAGGGCGGCTAAAGGACGAGTGACTTTCCCGCCAAAAGCTAGTTCGGCCGTTTCCTTAACTGCTCAGCTCTCGTGAAATTTCTCTAATGTAAAACATTGCGTGGGAAATCTGCTTAGTTTACGCAGCCCCTGCGTGACGGACTTTTTTACAAAACGGTTTCATTAAACAATGTAATAGTATTTTATGTTTTTCCTTCTGAGACTATTTCTAGATGATATGGGGAATAAATGAGCTTACGGTCACTCAAAATATATTTGTAGCCATTAATTAGTGGTATAAACGGTACTTACGAATAACGAGGCACCTACCGTAAATTATAAGTGATGTAACTGTTGAGCGATGAATTTATTTTTAATGTTATTTATTAACTCTACTATTCAGCGAAACCACCTTCGCTATTATGATCTATAATAATATTTATTGTCATCAAAAGCTGATCTAATAATGTACAACGGCGAACCTCAATTACAATATGAAATTGTTTTAATTATTAAAATTAAATTTATTTAGTCTATTTATCTAAGACTGTAATTAATGAATATGGTTTACCTAACCTGTATTTCTACCTGTGATAGAGAAAGATGATAACTACACACCTGAACAGTCTTCCTGTATGTCCAGTTTAGTCTACTCCTAGTGCCGTATCCTAGCAAATTACTACTATAGTCAATAACATTTTCATTTTAGTATTTATTAGTAAAAATCTAAAAAAATATACTTTTAATAAATGAACACCTAAAATGTTTTCGGTGTAAGATAAGATACACATGACGAGCATTCTTGACTTGTAAATGTTGCAATTGTAATTAAAAGAGAATATATAATGTTCAAGTTGTATAGGCACATATCTGATTTACACAAGCTAATATTTCTTTTTTTTCTTCCAGGTAAGGATTCCATTTTGTATAATGTTCACGTAAGTAAATTTCTTATAAAATGTTAAATGAATTTTTATATTATGATATAAACACTTCGGAAGTCAGAGTTTATTTATACTGATACTGTAAATTATATCCCACAATGACTTCTTCTTTTAACAGTTGTTTGAAAGAACCGAAATAAAAACTGAAACAACTATTAACACCTTTTCTTGAGTGTAGAAGAGTACAGCCTTCATTTTATGTAGAGTTGCTCTACAAAGCAACACATTACATTGCAACTAGAGGCTAGGCCAGGTAGTTGATCCCGAGAACAGGCAAACTTGATGTTCCACGGTAATGAACTGAAGAGGGTCATAAGGAGATGCGGTGGTTTCCCGTTGCCTTCGACAATATTTTGGCGTCGTCAGGAAAATTCCATTCACACAAATAAAAATATAAATGTAGAAAATTCCACTCGATACGAGAGTTGGTAGAAAGCCACCGCTCCTTATCCCGAATCAGCTGACTACTGATAGCCATCAGCTAGTATGAATATACAGGCTGCAACATTAATATACCCTGTAGTCTTGCCACATTTACATGTTGTAAGTGAGACTTTAGGCATGAAGGGGATTTACTTATCCAAAAGATTTAAGCCAATAATAAAAGATAATTTTTTTTTATCTTCTATTAATGGTTTATATATACACACAGTTTGAACATTTACTGCTGAAATTATTTGTAATGGTAACGGAATTTATTATTATTTTTTTTTTTTTTATTCCAAAACTTAAGTATACTTGCTGACTCCTGTTCAGAATTTAAATGCTATAAACCAACGCAATATTTTCAAAATTATGAATTGATAACATTTTGAAAAAAAACATTAAGGCCATTCTAGAACTGACTGCTATCACATGCTCCTCGTTGATTCAAGGGCTTTTGAGTTATAAATGCGAGCCCTTTTGCATTACTTGTTTTATGCAAGTCTCTAGGCTGAAAATTAAGAAATTGCTGATAATTTGTTTCACCCAATACTAAGCTGCGAAGAATACGAATCTCTTTCGTGTTGAGCCTTTAAAAATCCATAGGTGACTGGTCTAAAACCCATAATGTCTCGTTTTTCTCCTGTTTGCAAGAACTAAAATTGTTTTGAAGAACATTAAAACACATATACAATCCAGAATAGTTTCTCAATATTGCCTCACAGTAAATATTTCCATTAAAAAATATAGTAAAACAAGCCACACAATCAACACCACTGTAGTGATTGAAATATTACCAGTAATGAAGCGCAAACAGTTATTATTGAACTAACTCATTTCCATAAATGAAAATTGTGCTTATTTAAGAAAAATACGGTAAAAACCTCAATGGAACCTTCGTTAACAAACATAGATATTAAAAAGGTTGTTATTTATCCCTCCATCAAATAATTCCTGAAACCACTTCTTCGCTCTTAGAAAATCTCAGAATATATTCCAAAACAATTGCAGCTTTTAACTGACTTAATACTCGACATCAGATATAATTTAGATGCAAAATGAATACTTAGCTATTTATTATTACTTTTTTTTCAATATATTACTTTTATTAGCAAAAATTCAAACAGAACTGGGGATTTTAATATTTCTCCTAGCTATCGCCCATTCCATATATT
This sequence comes from Riptortus pedestris, assembly GCA_019009955.1. Lineage (NCBI taxonomy): Eukaryota > Metazoa > Arthropoda > Insecta > Hemiptera > Alydidae > Riptortus > Riptortus pedestris. The sequence continues at coordinate 82,458,166 of CM032231.1, read as the reverse complement.
TTGTTTAAACTTTTTAGCTTATGTTAATTTATATCCGTATGAACAGTATGCTGGGTGAAAAGCTGTCCATTTATATTCGTTAACATCACATTTATTATTATTCATATTAATAAAGTGGTTTCTCCTAATGTGCACATTACCTATATTACTTCAGTCCCTATTTTACATAACTTTCTGTTATTTATTTATTATTTGTTTAAGATGCAGTCCAATGTTGGTAGCATAATGTTTAAAATTAAAGTCAGTTTAATAATTACTTCTCTTATTAAGTAATAAAATATTATAGTTAAATTTCAACCTTAGGAGTATTGAAATCGTTTCAATTACTCTTGAGGCTAATAACGGTTATTGTTTTCTAAGTTTTAAGTCTTTACGTGGAATGTCGTTTTAAAAAATTACTTTAAAGACAAATACGTTGTTAGCAATTTTTGAAATCAATTATTAAGTCCTTATAAATAAAAACAAATTCCTTCTTATTTAATTCAAGATATTGTGGCTATGAGTCTGTTGTGCGTAAACAAGGTCTCTGGGGAGTGAGTCATCTTTCTTTCCCTTGAGTGTGTCTGGTCTCCGCTCTCCAATAAATTCTTTTTTAATTAAAAACTAAATTGAATATTACAAATTTGTACTACGTATGACGATATTTATTTATTTTTTAGAGCTCTGCAGTGCTGGCAATAGAAAACTGCCAATCATGACTGATAAAATGAAGAACACACTGAAACAACCGTACGAAAATGGGGAAAACATTTGAAGAGGACGTACCAAAAAAAAAGGCCGTCACGCAGGGGCTGCGTTAACTAAGCAGATTTCCCACTTGCGTCCCGTATTTGCATTTATCTCATGACGTAAAAGTTCAGTGAGAACAATACTTGTTATTTAGGCTCCAAATAAAGTGCTTCATAATATAACAGTTTATTGTTGATATGACATGAGAAGGAGTGGAGGTCTACTGAATGCTGAAAACTAAAAAAAAAACGCAAATATCTCGGTTAATATTAAAGATAATGAAAACATGTACATGACAACATTTATAGACATTTCAATTTGCAATGAGATAGGTTCTATACAAATTTTCGATCCGACATACAGTAACGGAGATATTTCGCAAATCCTCCCTTCTAAAGTCCCCCTTTCCACGGGTCCGATTTCAGCCGTTAACGATTTTTATTTTTACATAAAACTTTCAAATATGGAGTTTTTTAACGACCAAGCAAAAATTGCGACTGCTAGAGCGTTAACAGACAAATATATATATATATATATATATATATATATAATATAATTTTGAACGGGTCTCATTTTCGTCATCTCTTGGGTAGGATCGATGGACATATGAAGAAAATTTTCGAAAATCGCGTCACGAGTACGGCCTCAATAGCTGATTTCCCTGAAGGAAAATCTGCTAAAATGAAGTAATGTATTTAGTAAAGAGTCCGATGATCAGAAACATAATTATAATATGCAATAGTTGGGAAAAATTGTTAACATGTTCACTATCATCAGGCGCTTGCTTACTTGGTTTTGGTAATCTTTGTGTTGTGGGTTCGAACCACGTAATGAAAGAACTATATTTAGTGATGGAATAAAAGTTGATATCAACCTTTGGCTTGTAAAGAGAGGAAACCAGTAGTTTGGGACATATATATATATATATATATATATATATATATATATATATATAAAATTTATTTTTGGACAGTATTAATTAATGAAACTCGAGAAAAAAATAAAAAGTTGAAAAAAAGATATATCTGTGCTTCTGGAAGAAATTGGCGAATACACTTGCATTCTCTACTTTATAAAAACGGATGCGATTTTAATAATTACAGTTACATTCATACAGCTCGAGCAATAATTTTCAAACACAACAATAACACTAAAACAAAATGCACAGCATCCATGTTTCATAATTTACAAAGAATCATAAATAGAGGGCAAATGCTGTGGAAAAGAGTTTCAGGAAGATTATAGACTTTTTTTTATTATTGAGCATGGAATGAAGCATTTTAGTCACTTATGATTTTTAACCTTTTCTAAAATTATGGATCATTTTAAAAAAAATATATTTTATATGGAATGGCGCAGTTTGAAATGTCTGCACGTTTGGGGGATAAAATTGACATTCTATGATCAAAGATGATTACATATATTCAACCCACGTTACTAAAACTCCTTTCTCTATTCCACAATTCTGCTCACTCATTCCAAGTTTGGGATAAAACTTTAATTTACTTCAATTTCATTTTGCACCGTTTATATTAAATAATTTTGGGCTGAAATAAATAAATGTATAATTTTTAAACGTAATAAATGAATTTTAAATTTAATCTATAAACGTACATATTAAAAAAATGTATATATCTTGAATAATGAAGTAGTTAAAAGTTAAATGCATAAATTGGAAGGTAGGACAGAGTAAATAACAATGAAGATAAAGCCAAATTTGGAAAATGAGTATCTTGAAATCGTTTTCGCTTTCCAATTATTTCTGACAAGTTTGCTTACTAAAAATATGATAATCACAGATTGCAGTGATAGTTATTTGTAACACCTCTTTATTCGTACAAACAAATAACTTTAGTTAAAATTAAAGTTAATAAATACAATTTAAAAATTTACTGAATTTCGGTTAACCGTTTTTTACTTGAGTCCTCAAATGATTGGGTATTTGCTAATAATGTTAATCCATTAAGGTAAAATAATTTTTTTTCTGACTGTTTTGGATGCCTTCTTCAAGTTTTCTTAATCAACTAAGCGTTTGTTTGTCCAATCTATTAAAATGCACTCAAACATTTAGCTGAGATTTCATTACATAGCTTCAAAGGAGGATACCAATTTCTTTCCAAATTGTCCGCAACAATATAAAATCCTTTAATTCAGTTTCATTAACTTCATGATCAGATAACAAATCATCTTCTAAATCTGAGGGCCTGTTTGTTTTTAAAGAGTTGGGTCCATCCTCTGAGCGAATTATTAACGTGAAATCTAAGATAATCACTACGAATACACTAAATACATAAATTTAAATTAAGTCAGACTAGATGTACGGAATTAAAACAAAGTAAATAATTTTGTAAAATTCTTATATATAGAATCAGGAAACAAGGCAATACAAATAAATAGTATGTAATATGAATGGAAATTAAAAATTGAAAGAAACAACACAAAACATCTCTGTTTTAGCAAATTGTGATATTTATTAACGCCCACTTTATGCTGCTATGGTAATTGGGACAGGTTATCTAAGGGTTACCACCCATTTCTAGCCAGGGTGGGACTAAGGATTTTATTTATTTAGTTTGTCACTAAATAAATTTCTATTGCCCAGGCGCGAATCGAGGCTAAGAAAACGAGAGAAAAGCCTTAAACTCACATGTTCAACACAATATGTACAACAAGTAAATACATTAATTTGAATGTGGTTGCTTGGTAGTACCCCTGATAATTAGTTACTAAAGTCCTTCAAAGATGGAGATAATTATAAAGCAGAATTTATTAGGAGTGAAACTACTGTGATTTCTGTGCGAACTTTAGTCACAAACGTGGCTTTCCTTAGGGCCTTTTCTCATTTTCTGATTGGGGAATTATAAGCTACTGAAATAATTGGTTCATTTAATTTATTTTTTGTGTGCAGTATTTCAGAGCAATGTTACGATCCATTATCCTTGAGGATAAAATATGTTGTTCATGGTATGAGCGGCTTTAAGCGAATCAGCTATATCTTTATTTGAGTGCAATAATTTTACCATATTAGTATAAGTGGAGTGGGGTGCATGAAGCTATGTAAGAGGTTCCATTATACACGTAACTACTAACTGCATCCCAACTTGCTTAACTTCATGAATCTAACGTATCTATGCACCTAAATAATTATGAATCCTAGTATCTCCGGTTTCAAATCAATAAGTATTAGTCAAGGAGAACATAAACATTGAAGTAAACGAACTAAATAAAAACAATCTAACATAGACATATAAGAGCCCTTTTCTACGATTGTGGAAGAGTTGAAAGACCTTTGGACAAGATGCGACTGAATAAACTGACAGTATAAGTCTGTAGTACATAAAGGTGGAGTCTGAGGGACTCGCTTTGTCTAAAGGGCACTGCTGCCCGGCTGAAAGGCTGAGGCAATCATATGTTTTATGACTCTTCGCGGGAAAAATGTCAGCTTTCTGGCGGGTAATGCCGAGAGCATGCGCACTGCCCGCAGACAATCTCCCCCCACCACTGCCCTCCAACCCTTCGCCGGCCGTCTCACTCCCAGAGCTGCATTTCTTCTTCGGCTGTCCGTTCGACGGGTTCACTCCTCCGCTTCCTAAAGACACAGGTCAGATAATACATCTCCTATTAACACTTTTTCTGTAATATTAAAGCATATACATTCATTTATATCCTGTTATGATACTTATTTAATATGTTACAACGTAACAGGAAAGACTCACATGGTGCTCAAGTTAGTTATGCGAGTTAAAGCATTTGTCTTGGCCCTAGAGTTGTGGGTTCGATTCTCGACTGGGCAATAAGAATGTCTTTAGTCACGGGAATTAAATAAAATCTTGAGTCTCACCCTGATAAGAAAAGGGTGGTAACCTGTACACAACCCGTCTCAATTAGCCTTAGTAGCACTTAAGGCTATAAATATTAAATAATTCGTGATTAAATTATATGGATGATTTGGTTAAAATGAGCCTTCACCATATCAATTTAAATGTTTTGTTATTTTTTTTTTATAAAGAGATTTTTAATCGTTCACATCCCATGTGCAATGTTGTAAGTTTGTTTACTTATAAAAGTTGTGCAAGTCCAAATATCTGAGTGATATTGAGTGTCCCTAGCTTTTCATTCAGTCCTACATTCTGCAGCTGAGTAAATTCATTAATAAGTTGCATTTATTCATAAGCAGGAGTCACGAATGCATGATGTCTATATTTAGGTCTTCACGCCAGGACTTAGCAACGGCGTTGTACCGGACGAAAAATCCCAATGAGGCTCTGGTATCTTGAGTCAAAGGAAGTATAATCTGATTGATAAATTCAAGGATTCAATCACAAAGAGGAAGCTTACAATATGTTCCATTTAAAGCTAAATTTAATTTCCAATTTGTAATATTATTTCCTTTAACGTTCCTTGTTTAAATAAGTAATACGTTACAGCGGAACGTTCCAGAGTTATGACTCATCTATATTTCCTTCCGTAAAGACATCACAACTGCCTGCCACACTCTGAGTTCATCTCTTTAAATTCATTAATTTTTTTTTTTTTTTTTGAACTTAAGCACTTCCATGCTTTCATTCCTTCGGGCTCAGGTTAGCCACATGAGTTTAAACGTTGGGCTTAAACTCACATTGTAAATCTAGAGTGGCGAGTTCGATTTCCGCTTGGGCAATATGAATTTATTTAGTGACGAACTCATTCAATAAAATTCTTAGTCCCCCCAGGCTAGGAAAGGTTGGTAACCTGTAAATAACCCTTATAGTTACCCCCCTCAGTGACTACTGAGTCATAGTTGCAAAAAGTGTAAGTCATAATAATAATTCCTAAGCCTAAAATGTTTAATTGGTATTTCTGTTTCTAAGCATGTGTGGTGTCTTTTAATGACATTTAGTTTGATGAATTCAATTTTCTGCCACTTATATACAAAATTTCAATTCGACACGCCTGACTAAAAGTATTTAAAATGCAAAACTTTTAATGAAGTAATAACCAATAAGGCAAAAAAGTTACACAACTTGTCTGGGTTGACCAAAATTAAAAAAAAAAAAAAGATATGCTCTTATTTAAATATTAAAGAAAATTTCTTTAACCTTGAAGGGATAATTCCTTTCTTAGCAGCAACTACAAGCTCTTTTTCAGTAAATGATCACGCCATCACTCACCCTAATTTCTTGTCAGGTCTTCAAACCACTTTTGGACACATATTTCATTTTGTTTTATAACCTGAAAAGAAAATCAACTGAGGTCAAGAAATTGACTTAAAGTACGTAAAATAGAGATAAATCAAAATAAAATCTCACTGAAGTTACCTCAACAAAAGAAATGCATAAAAGAACATATTAATGTTTAAAAAAAATGTTATTTATTAAAGTTCACTAAATACTACTAAAGCTAATTAGGGCGGGTTATATATAGGTCACCAACCTTTTCTAGCCAGGATAGTACTACATTATTATATGAGTTCGTCACTAAATAAATGCTTATTACACAGATGAGAATCAAATTCATTACACAAGGTTTGTCAATTGAGATTACGCCATAACTTACGTGGCTAACCTTAGCTCCAATGTTACGAAAATAAAAACCAAAATTATAAAATAAATTAATACAGTATGAATAAAAACTGGAATGATTACGTTTCATTTCAACCGAATTATTTATTCCCTAGATATACATGACAATATATTATAAAATATGTGGCACAAGAAATCTAAATATTATTGGAAATTTTTTTCACTCCCATTTACGAGGTTTAATGGTTTCCATTACTTCACTAACTTTTTTATCCCTTCATCACATTATCATATTTGCCATAACCTCTTCCTCACCTCTTAAGCTACCTTTGGTTGCTTCTACTCCTGATAATTTACACTAAACTCAGGTGCTCTTAAGATTCTGGGTTCATTTTAACTAACCCAGTTGATAATTCTGTTTTAGTATAATGTCATAGCCCAATTCAATAAGAGTTTCTATTTTTAGTCAGATGTTATCCAGTGAGTAATGTTCTACATTTAGATCAATACCAGATTGCCCATTTTACTAGCCCGATATATATCGATCTCTGATCACTTCGAAAAACGCATATATTACGGATTTTACTTATTGATGAGTAAACAAATGTTATTCAAGTAACCACGTTATCAATGAACATCGCATTTAGTATTTGAAGCCAGAATTTCAATCTACAATAATAATAATAACAATAATAATATCTTTCGTCAACAATAATTTAAGGTTGTTTGGACATCAAACATTCAGTTGGTATTTTTAGTCACTACTTCACATTCATTACTTCCACGCTCGAACTAAAAGGTAGGATTTCAATCTCGAAACATTATCCGAATTGATGGATAATCGGCCGTTTATCATTCACTAATTTCTAAAATGTATGTCTGTACTCACGACTGTACGTTTGGTTAAACCAACAATGTGGCACCTCTCCTTTTGTCCAAAATCAGCTGTGGATGGGGAGGGGATTTAGGGAAGGTAGAAAAAACGAAAATTCAAATTTCTACGTAAGGCTTATTACACTTTTACCATTTCTTATGTTTGCCATAAGTAGATCTACAAATTTTGTTTTTAGACATTATTGCATTAGAAAAAATTGATGAGACAATCATAATGTGAGGAGTTATTGGCCTCTTTTAAGTTTCCTTGCATCTAGATTGGTTAATACGTGCTTGTACGTTGCTTGGGTAATATATATGTGTCTGATAGTTAAATTGTTGAAACTATTACACCATGACGAGTTATTTTTCTTGTTTCAATCTCATACAACAAGATAGATTGATTAGGATATAGTGTTTATATCCAGCTCAGGTATATCTATTTGCCTAGAATTTTAGCTGGTGGAACTATCTTGCTGCCATTACATCTAGAGTTTGTTTCAGTCTCACAACATCCAGATAAATTACGCAAGATATTGTATTTATATCAAGCATGAGCGTGTGTGTGCGTGTGTGTATATATATATATTGTATATATATATATATATATATATATATATATATATATATATATATATATATATATATAAACTGACATATACTTGCCTAGGCGTTCATTTTATTGAACTTCATTACATCGAGATAGATCAATCAAGATATTGTGTTTGTACTCACATAGGTTATATCTACTTGCCTCGCTTTAAGCTGTTGTTTCTATCTTTCACAACATCTACATAAATTGTGCAAGATATTGTGTTTATATTAAGTATTTGTGTGTGTGTGTGTGTGTGTGTGTGTATATATATATATATATATATATATATATATATATATATATATATATATACTTGCCTAAGCTTAAAGCAGGTGTGCCTATCTGTCTTTCATTGGTTCTAAAGGTTGTTTGAATTTCATTACGTCGAGATAGATGGATCAAGATATTGTGTTTGTACCCACAAAGGGTATATCTACTTACCTAGCTTTAAGCTGTCGGGCCTATCTATCTGTCATTACTTCTAGAGTTTGTTTCAGTCTCATAACATCGAGATAAATTGAGCACGATATATTGTGTTTATATCCAGTCTGGGAATATATTAATTTGTCTGGTCGTTAAATCGTTGACACTATCACAATGTGAGCAGTTATGTGCTTTTATCAGTCTCATGACATCAAGATTCATTGATTAAGATATTGTGTTTACACCCATCTTGGGTATTATATATGCATTGGCCTGCGCATTAAATTGTTGAGCCTATTATTGTGCTAGAAGTTATTGTGATTTTTTCAGTTTCTTAACATCTATATTGATTGATCAAGATATTGTGTTTATTCCCCGCTAGGGTATATATATTCGACTGGTCGTTAAACTGTTATGCCTACATACTGTGAGCACTTCTTGTGTTTGTTTCAGTCTCGTAACATCTTGATTGATTGATCAAGATGTTGTGTTTATACACCTCTGAGGCCTATTCACGCAGCCGGTTGTAAAGTTTCCTGATATTAGTGTCATAAAATCTTGATTGATTCATCTTGTTAACGCTGTGTTCATGTCTATAGTAAACAATATAATAGAAAAGATTTTTATTGATCAACTGTTACAACGTATTTCATTTGCACCATATCACAGTTTTGATTGTGCTATTTGAACTTAAAGAGCATTCTTGGTTTTATAGTAAAAGTATTCATAGCATTATGTGATTATTCAAAGCGCATATATCAATCTCATGGTATTAATATTAATTTACATTGATTTCATTGTTTAAAATTACTGAATAATGTCTACAGTTTAGGTTGGTCAATAGGTTAAGTAGCATTTTTATAATTGTAGAACATAATATGTTCTACAATTATAAAAATGTATATTATGCTTTCTGCAATGTATATTACTATTACTTGTTTATACTTATAGAATAAGCTTGGCTGGAAGTGAGATCATTTGTGGTCATAAATTACAAGTTATAAAACGACCCATTAGAGTCTGAAATTCCTAACTCCACTTAAATAAACGGCCGTATTCTTCCCTCCTTTTTCCGATTTATTTTACTTAATTCTTAGCTTGAGTTATATCTTAGTGTTTTTACTAATTGGGAGTTATTTTAATAAATCCAGGTTTTGAAAAGTCTAAACGTGGCAGTCACATGTCTTAACTAAATTTTTTTAATAATGCTTTTCCCAAAATTGACTTTAAAATAATTTTTGAAAAGCTCAATTACTTTGATGTCACAAGTTCATCTTATTTTGAAGCTTATTGCTACGACTTCAGCTACAAATTCTTTTCAATTTCAATGATTCTAGTCACCGTGTAATCCAACAGGATGTTTTTCAAACATTTTCTTCGTTTTATTTTGGAAATGAACTTTCACGAGATTTCGTAATCTTATTGCTCTTAACTATTTTAACATAAAAAACTGTTTCATGGTTGTTGTAGGCTTTAGAGTCACTTATCAGATTGACTTGAATGACTCTGACGAGACATTTCGGTTGAAATCTGAAGTAGCGTCTCTGAAGGCTTTGCAGTAACCAATATATAAGACAAGGAGACCCATTATCCGCTGTATTCTTCAACTTTACAGTGAAATTTGTAACTGACAAGTTAGCTATTATAACTATTATAAATAATTACAATTCTCACTTGATTTCTCAAAAGTTCGTAACTGATTAAGTTTTAAATGCAAAATAATGGAAATGACAGTTAGCCGAAGTTTTGGTAAGTCCTGTAGTCCATCGGAAATTTCACAGATAAATTATCTTTGGTAAGGGGATCACACTTATCATAAATTAGTCTATCACTGTGGGCAATTTTGTTGTTTGCAAGAGACTGGATGTGAACAAAAACGTATTGATGAAATTTTGAAGTAATGGTGAGATAGTAGCAGTACTCCAGGTTAAGCACTATGTATATATATATATATATATACTCAGAAACACACACATGCATGCTACATCGTTTCTTCATAAACAATTGGGGCTCTGGTTAGCCATGAAAGTAAAAGCGCTGACATTAATCTCACATGGTAATCCTAGAGTTATTGATTCCCGAATGGGAAATAGAAATTTATTTAGTGACGGAATTCATTAATTAAAATCCTTAGTCCCACTCTGGTTAGAAAAGGGTGGTAACCTGTAGGGAACCCGTCCCAATTAGCCTTTTTCCAAAAAGTGGACGCTAAAAAATAATTCAATTATGGGGCTCATCTCACAAGGTAGATCAAGAGTAGCGAGTTCGATTCCCGCCTGGACAAAGGAATTTATTTAGTGACGGAATTCATTAAATAAAATCCTGAGTACCACCCTGGCTAGAAAAGGGTGATAACCTGTAGATAAACCGTCCTTATTTGCAAAAAAGTGAACGTTACTAAAAATATTTTCATAAACAAGTTACAAAGTAAACGAGAGTATAATACAGTGTTCCATTTTTTATATTTATAACCACTACACAGTGGTTATAAATATAAAACAAGACTGAATATGCAGATATATATGCATATGGCATTTTATAGGCTGCCATTTTGCAACTAATCGATCATGTATTTCTGTTTTATCAGACGTACTGTAACAAAGCTCACGATGCCGTTTTTTTTTTTTTTACCTTCTTATAACCCACACTATAGATCAAACCACATAAGTCGACTACATTAGTGTTAAAATTACGTCTGAAATGTTTAATACTATGTTTTATTCAGATATATCAAAAGTTAATATTAGGGAATTTGAAGAATGAAGTTGGCCGATTATGCATGTTTTCTGTGAAGCGGTGTTTCACCTTTTATATCTCCGAAATATCTTTTAGACCCTCAATTAGGTCCTAAACTAATCATTTTTTTGCGGTCATTTCTAAAGATATTTGTTTTTAGACTAAATTATAAATTGCGGTTCACTATAAAAAAGTAACTTAGTTTTGGAATTAAAACGTTTTGTCGAATAGCTCTTGAAAATCAGAGAAATCGAGAAAAGGTATTTGTCCCCCTGTGAGTGTTAATAATGTCTGCTGGCAATAAAGGCGATGAAGGTGTATTAGTACGGAAATGAATCATCTATCGATTGGGTGATAAAATAAATATACCAATCCTTCTTATGAGTTTCATCAGTTGCTTATTGCTGTATGAAGCTCAGTTTAGCCATGTGAATTAAAGCCTTAGAGCTATAATCGTGAATTCAAATCTCCCTCAACAAATAGGAATTTATTTAGTCTTGAGCCCATTAATTAAACCGTGTCTCACTCTGGCTAGAAAAGTTTGGTAACCTACATACAGCCCGATTAGTCTTAGTTGCACAAAGCGGACATTAATAAATAAATAAAAAAAAATTGTAATCTTGGGAGCTTGAAAAGAAATCCAACATAAGGACAATCCAGTATTGGTCCAATCCTCTAGCTGTCAAATTGCCTTTCAAACTTAGAAGACGACAGTAAGAGGTGTCACAAAGTATTAGTTGAATATACTCACAGGAACAACTCAACAGCTTTGCTAACAAACTTTTTGTGGAGAGGTCCTTTATTCTATAAAAACTGCTCTACTTAATTAATAATAGTGATTGGAACTCAAATGACCAGGATGTAGATTATCTTTCCTTATTCTAAGTTCGGGATATGCCGTCAGCTTTACCACCTACTGGAAAAACAAACAGATGACAACATCGATCATTCTAGTATTTATTTCTCCCTTTGGTAGAACTCCATGTAACCAAAAGTAAATACTTTAAGTGGACATATTATGTCAATACACAATCAGCAAATAACTAATAAAATCTATTGAAGTCGCTCGCAGGCGCTAAGTTTGCTACGGTAATCGAAATGTTATTCTGACGAAGAAAACAATTATGAAAAAATATGATATCTTAAAATTATATACATGTGCTTTTATAAAATTCAGCGAGTTAAGAATGAACTTACATACATTAGAAGAAACGAGAAATACTCTGGAAAATTATTAAATCCTACATGAAAATTGTTGACAGTTTATTTTTTTTTGTTATACCAAATTAATTTCTTAATAATAAATACAATGTAAAATCCCTCATTAATTCAGATCAATAAAATAAAAAGACTCAGTATTTCAATAATTGACGAAAAATAAAATGATTCATAAACTTCACTTAATTAAAATGCATTCAATTACACTTGTCTGATTTATTTAATGAATATGTACACTTGTGGATTTAATGAATATTCGTCATTAATTTATTTCTCTGAACACAGAGAAGCGAACTTTTTATTTTAATGCAAGATAATTATAATGATATCCTCATTATCTTTTTAATAATTTTAGATTGAATAGATGCATGATTCAAGTTTAATAAAACCCATTTTAATTTTATATAACGTCTTCTGAAGTGAAAATATTTTTATAAACTTAAGAACTCCATCAATGAAAGACTGCCTAAGCTAAGCAGGTTTCCCTTTCCATATGCTATAAAGATGACGTGACCTCAAATCTATTATATATTCGTCCCTACATCAGAAAATAGGAAACAACATTCAGAATTAATTGCCACGAAGAAGTCAACACTCACAAATACATATTTTCTGGAAAATCTTTTTTTAACCAACCTGCCAAAATTTTTACACAAAATTAACAGTAGAAAATATATTAGGAAATTGCTCTTTCTACAAAAAGGTCAGACGAATGAACAATGTCGGATCTACTTTGCACAAAACTCTGAAGAACGAAGGAAATGCCGTTCTAAACATAAACAGTTCCTTAAGTATGACTGGAAACGTTTTTAATGTATTATAAAACGTTTCGTCGGCTAAGGACAAGGTTAAAGCCAAATAATCATATAAAATAGATTAATAATTAAGTACCTATATATATATATATATATATATATATATATATATATATATAAATAAATATATCTGTGTGTGTGTGTGTGTGTGTGTGTGTGTGTGTGTGTGTGTGTGTGTGTGTGTTAAAAACGTAATTACATCAATTACTATTCGTATGTTTCGAAAGTGTTGTAACATTGAGTAAGCCCCAACCACTCCTACTCAAGGGTTGCTACCAATAAGCTAACGCATAATGTCTCATATATTTCGTCAATTACAAGTCCCTTTACTGTGTTCTTATTAGGGGAGAAATATTGAATACGTAGATATCATTATCTCAACGTAAATCGAGAAAGTAGGGAATTAGATTAATAGTTTATTGAGCCCCTGAGAGAAAGGCTTTTTAAAAGTAAATTTCAGCATAGCATTCAAGCTGTGTTGTCGAACATGCCCTCTTCTTGAAAATATTAAACTTGTCTTTTCTTTTTTTAAAAAAAATAAAAGTATACATATTCCGAAATTATGACATTTATACCAGCAGTTCATAATTGCATTCCTCCACTCCGCAGCTACAGAACTTTAAAGTAAAAATTCTGAAACATTCATGAGAGACTGAACTTTAGGAGCAGAGCCAGTGAATATTTGAACCTCTCTACAAAGAGTATCATAACAAAAGTCTCCGAGAGCATAGTCCAGAGATTACATTCCTTATTTGTCCACAAACTTGAATACATAAAGGCCCGCTGGATTTCTCGGATCAAGTTTTGGGGTCCCTCTTTTATAAGATTCCCAGACTCGAGACGTAAGTTTCCCCTTTTATGAAACATTTATTAGAGAAAACAGTTTACAATATTTTAATCATTTATTGTGAAATTGAAGGTATCAATTATGATTTTTTCCATGGTTTAAATATAATTTTTTAAAAATTCCAGGGAAATTGCTAAGGAAATTTCTGGCGTGTTGGAATAACAATACATAAATATATATATATATATATATATATATATATATATATATATATATATATATGTGTGTGTGTGTGTGTGTGTGTGTGTGTGTGTGTGTGTGTACTTGTCCCTTTACGAAAAACCCCCCAAAAAATCCAAGTACTTCGGTTAATATCAATTCTATTGCATATATATATATATATATATATTTAAAAAATTGTAACCTCTGTCTGTACATTGATTTTTTTCACGAAATTTCACGATAACTTTTTGTTTCACATGTCATAGACACCATAACTGCATTTGTTTCTTTCGTGTCTGTTTGTTCGTTACCTTTTTACGCATAAACGGCTGAACCGAATTTTATGAAACTTGGTATGTATATTACTACTAACCCAACTTCGACTTTAGGCTATGTTAATCTTCTTTGAGACGAACAGGAGTGGGGGTTATAGGGGAAGCCTGAATTTAAAAATAGCGATATTTCGTTTCCTATTGCATTTTGGCAATTATGCACGTGACAAAAGTTGTTAATTTTGTTATTTGGAGTAACTTGTATTATATACACTTTCGTCGTATACCTAAGTATAAATGAGTTATACGTTAATAACTACTGCGGAAGTCAACAATTTTATTTGGCACAAAAACTCAACCGAACTAAATAAAACTCGGTACGTGTGTTAGCACTAACGCCTTCATTATAACAAGCCATACCAACATTTCTAGGGACGGGCAGGAGTGGGGGTTGTAAGGGAGGCCTGAAATTAAAAATAGCGATATTTCGTTTGCTATTGGTTTTTCGGAAAATGTGCATATAAAAAAGGTTGTTTATTGTGTAATTTAGAGTAACTTTGGTTATATTTACTTTTGTCTTATAACAAAGTATAAACGAGATATACACTAAAACTTTAGCGGGAGCAAACAATTTTATTGGGCACTAATGATTGAACCGAACTTAACATAACTCGGTATGCCAATTAGCAATAATTCTTCCATGATTATAAGTTACAGAGTATAAGAACAGAGATATTTCGAAATTTCTCCACTTATCCCCCTAGGATCGGTTTCAGTCATTAACGAAAAGCCAAAATTTTTGTTTGGTCCTTAAAAAGCTTTGTTTCAAAATGTTTCATGCGAATCTAAAAATTAAGTTTCCTACTGTTCGAATTGGGACTAGGAGAACAGCAAAACATGCAATCACAAATATCTCTTATAGTTTTCGAATTGAAAAATGTTTTATGCCCGATTTTATTTATTAATAAACGGTCTACAATTGTTCCCAAATGTATATATTTTTCTACTAGTAAATTTTATTTGAGGAAAATCATTTAGAGTTCTATTCATGAAACGGTTTTCGAAAATATTTTTGAAATTTCCATCAATCTTATCTTAAAGATGACGAAGATGAGGTCCGTTTAAAACTCTATTTATATATTTCTACACTGAAAAGGTTGAATAATGTTTAATTTTGCTTTTTCGTCCTTCGAAAATTTTCAAGGAAAAAATGGGAAATAGAATGCAGTGACGTGTAATTTAAGCTCCTAGTCTTCCTTCTATTTCTCCAACAGGTCTGAAAAAATATTTCATAAACATTAATCTCTGAATTTAAGTTTTATATATATATATATATATATATATATATATATATATATATACATATATATCAATAAATATATCTATGACAGTTAGGACTTTCTATTTGCTTAACTAAAAGACTCAATGGAATATATTCATAGGAACTCTTTTCATTTTTGTAATTGAATTTAATAGTATTTTTTTAAAGATTCAGTACACCTTCGAAATTACACCTTATCTCATATAATTTATAAATTATTTATTTACACTGTTTATTTTTGCAATGATAAAAGGAATTGACAATGACTAAGAATAAAAGTAAAACTGAAAGGTTCCTTGGAATTATATTTCCCTTTCTAAATGGAAGCCGGAATAGCCTCTAGAGAGCTATTACTGCTATCACAAAGAAAACTTTCATCTCTTATCGTTAGTTTTTTACAACTTTTTTTTTTTTTTTAATTTGGCTCTTTGCTAGGAGTAAACTATAAAATTATATATATTTTTTAATACGTGGGATTAAATCTCATTAGACCACTTCGTAGGAAATGTACATTTCCATAGGGAAGGGGAATGATGCTTCAATCTGAATATTTGTTCATAGCAATTTTAGTTTTTTCATCTTGTTATCAATCCTAAACTGGATACATGGAGTATTGTACCAGCAGTTAATAGATAGAGTAAATCATTTCTCACAAAGAGTTTTGTTAGTGGCCAGATACAAAATTTTACTATACTGGAGCAGCCAGATCCTCAAGCGCAGGCATGGTATATTTTCGTTAGCTGTGCTGTTTAACAGATTCTGAGGATAAACGTCTGCCTGCCTCTCCCCTCAACGTTGTGAGACAATTGAGTAGAAACAGCAGTCAATAGGTCAAGCTGAATATTTCACCTTCTTCAAAAGCCGTGCTTGGATTCTAGGGCTCTCCTGAGAAAGATTTATGTTTTGGATTTCATGAAGTTATAATTATTAAATAGATTAAAAGCATTGTCAGGAAAATATTTTCAACTTCAAAGAAATCAGCTATTGAGGTTTTTCACGGTTTTTGAACGCACACACACACACATACACTTTATTATGTATCTATGATTTTATATATATTTATATATATATATATATATATATATATAGGTAGATAGATTATAATCTTTACATCCACACTGGCGAACGCCAGCGCAATTTTTGATTGTTCGTTACCATGCAAGATATTTAAAGGTTTTTTTTTTGTAAAACTAGAAGTCAAGTTCGTTAATGGCCAATAGGCCTGGGAAGATAGAGTGGAAAATTGCAAATTTTAAATATTTCTGTCATTATGAGTCAGATCAAAACATTTTATAACATTTTCCCATTGATTTGAAATTGTTTACTAATATTGTTTCATAGATGGTTTCTCTAACTCAATTATTAACCACGTTATTTTTTATTTCGTTGATTTGTGCCTATTGTTAACCCCCACTTCTACTCATCCGATTTTCCCGTCCGCCAGCCCCTAAATATCTCATGTACAGCTTACATACTTACTTCCCATTTACACGGGTTTTACAGTACAGGAGGGGGTCATTAACTCGTCACATTTCAGTACGTGGGAAATCTACTTAATTTAAGCAGCACTTGATTTTTTCTACACACAATTATAAATTTTCGACACAGAATGAGAAATTGGCGCTTAAAATCTTTGTAAATTCAGAAATTAGAGGTAATATAACAATTTTGATTAAAATGTTAAGAAATGATACACTAAATGGCCTTTCCCGTTAAGCAAGCTAATTTTCTGTATTCGGATTACATATTAAATTAGAATTTACAGTTATGTAAATAAATAGGAATCATAATGAGCAAAATTTGGGTAATGCTATCATGATCATTTTGCTAATTTTAGTGGCTATTTTTTTTTTATTTATGATTGTAAATACAAAAAGTTTTGTTTTATGTTTTCTCCTAACTCAGGCCCTTTCAACACTTTATAGAACCCAATTTTTTTTTATTACTTATAAGTTAATGGTATTTTTTTATGCATATCATTATAAATGGTAATATATGGTTAAAATTAGCATAAGCATGACATTGTAAGCGATACTTTTATATTAGTGATGAGTTAGGTGGGCCGATCTCTGTTTACCAACTGCTAATATTTTATCAATGAAATATGACATTCCCAGTAATGGCCCAGATCAGGTTCCTTTGATAAGGAGTTTGTGCCTGTGAAAATTATTTATCGCCCAATAAAATTAATTTCACGCAGACCTTGTTGGCACAGGACAATTAAAATTAGAACACAACATTCTTTCAGCTCCCCCCCCCTCCAAACTAGTTTTTAATTAAATTCACATGCGAGTTATACATAAAGAATTCGTAAAAATCGAGGGTGTATTTGACTTTAATAATTATCTTCATAATTTATTGAATGAAACATCAACCAATTCATTTGTAAGATGTATTCTTTTCTGCTTTTCTTTGTCAGAATAGAAACTTTGCTTTTTGTGTAATTTTAAAGTAGACGTTAATGATTTAGGGGACAAAATTAAAAACAAATGTAATAATAGATCTGAATCTCTACAAAAATTACGTTATTTATGGCTTACTTCTTGAAATAAAGAATTGTAATCTACTTGGAAATATTATATTTTTTTTTAAATTATAGAATTCATGAGGACACTTCATATGTTTTGAGTAATTATATGGTTTGGGCATTGTTCGCTCTTACTTACTAACTTAAGGAAATTCAGAATTCCATTTAGAATATTAAAATAAAACAATGCCTACTAATTGTACCTTATCCTTACTGAGACTTAAAAAAAGTATTTCAGGCAAAAAAAGGATCTTAATGTCTCACTTTATTAGGTCTTTATTATAATAACAGGAAAACGTTTCACTCTCATGGGAATTTAAAACGCAGAATTAAAAACTGTTGTACTAGTTCACTATAATAATAAAACTCAACAGAAAAATAAAAAAAAACTTATGATAATCAAGCTTAACCCATGTGGCAATTTGTCGAGAGTGGCTTATCTTTTACCTTACAATGGGAGTTCGATTCCCGCAGGGGAAAAAGGAAATAGGAAAACCCTGGCTAGAAAAGGCAGGTAACCTGTAGATAACCAGCCCTAATTAGCTATAATAGCAAAAAGTGGACGTTAATAAATAATAGTAACCTTTAACTCGCCTCAATTAGACGTAGTTGCACGAATTGCGAAAATAAATAGCAAAAATAATATTTAGCCAGTTAGGTTCAATAAAACGTGCTACACGATGACAAAGTTAGTCAGCTCAGCAAAGTTGTCAATAGCTCATATTATCACTTTGTATGTCTTTCCATCTTGGGCTCAGTCATCTGGCATACACAAATGACATTCGTTCTGTAAGACTTTAACTGAAATAACTACACATCCCTAATACTAGGACTATAAATTTCGACTATGCACTAACGGAAAATCTGTTATTATGAGTACCGGATCAAAAAATGTAATAGAACCAATCTTGTTAACACATACACTCCGATTACTGTGTTATAACGTTTTCGTAACTCAAGTATTATGCAATTTACTCGTACTTTCTTATTTTAAGACCTCAGAAAGCACCTAACTGCATTGATTGGATTATTACTTAGTAGAGAATATATTGTGAGATGAGGTGACAAAGGTGTCAATCATCCCTTAGGAAATCTGCCCTTCTGCAGTCCCAGCGAGAAGGAATTTTTTGTGTATGGTGAAGTTCAAAGTTGGTCGCTCATTACCGGTTTATGTACATAAACTTGATATAGCCCGCTCGTAAACAATTAGCTAATCCAATGTATAATAACGACCTCGGCCGGGAGGCATTGATGTGGTTACTGAAAGCAAACCAAAGCTGAACTCACACAATCAAGATCAAAGCAATCAGTTGGGGGCCATTGCCTTGGTAGAGGCTCTGTCAGAGCAAGACACGTGCTCTCATCAACTCATCCAGTCCGCTAATCCCAAACCGTAAAACGGTTGTCCAGATTGGTCAATCGGACGACGAATTGTTTCGGCAAGAACCAGAAGTCAAATATCATAGACGGAGAAAGTGCCTCCAATCGAAAACTTCCCGAAGTAGACCACGGACAATATCATCAAATTAGGGATTAATGAGTGTTTCTTTGATGTTTGCCGTACAGAAGATGTAAAGATTGCATTGTATTCCGACAATGAATACATGTTCATTGGAAAAATGTTTGAGACAGCTACCCTCCCCCCCGCCCCTTCCCGGATTGTAATAGTGAGCTAAACTCTTGATTTGCCTCAAAGTCTAAATAAAAGTCCGTCACGCAGGGGCTGCGTTAACTAAACAGATTTCCCACTTGTTTAAATTACCTTATTACGTAATAGTTCAATGAGAACAATAATTGGTGTTTAGGCTTCAAATAATGAGCTTCATAACATAACAGCTTATTGTTAATATGACATGAGAAGGAGTTTATTGACAGCCAAAAACCAAAAAGAGCAAAAATCTCAGTTAATAATAAAGATAATGGAACAACATACATAACAACATTTATAGGGTATTAAATTTGCAATAAGATTGATTTTATACAATTTTTCGATCCGACGCATAATAACGGAGATATAAGGATTCCTGTTCCCATTTCAGCCAATAACGGTTATATGTATGCATATATACTTATATAATTTTGACCGGCCCTCATTTTCTTCATTTCCTGGGGAGGATAGATGGACATTTGAAGAAATATCGCGCCATGATTACAACCTCAATAGCTCATTTCCCTTATGCATAATCTTCTTAAAACAAGATGAGCTGTGGTTCTCTATAATATTTATAATATTGAGCCATCTATATTTAAACACGGAGCTTTGCTCGGGTCGATATATAAATGTATCTAATAGACGGCTGGTTATATCTGAGGACGGGCGGAAGTGTACGAAATGTCGGAAGTATGTGACACGTAGGCGGGGCAGCCAATCATAGTCTGAAACCCAATCAGTTTTGCCACCAAACCAATAAGCTAACTCACTCGCATATGCCTATAATACAGTCTCCCCCAAAACACTAAACAGTAGATTGACTTCTTGCGCTATAGGTTATTTAAAAAAAATATCTATAACAATATCCATAAAAACAAATTATGTATCAAGGAAGTAAATTACTTTTACTTAGTAACGACACTCGACTCTACCTCTTAACAGTGACAGAATTTGTCTGTCGGTCTCTTTGAGGTTAGATAGCAACCACATTAATTTTCGTATCTATCTGAAAGTCCGAATTCATTGTACGCTGGGACTTTGATTGGTAGAACAGTCTTTTCTTAAATTTCTTATATTAATAAATATTTTTCCTATTTTAATGTGGAAATTGATACACTTATTCAATTAAATCCCCATACCTTTAATGTTATATTATTGAAACTATAAAACTAAGTGATATGCACTTTCGTAATATTGTATTGGATGTACTTACGTGATATATATAGATATAGATATAGATATAAATATACAGTTTTAAACGGACCTCATTTTCGTCATCTCCTGGGTAGGATCGATGGACATTTGAAGAAAAATTTCGAAAATCGCGTCATGTGTACGACCTCAATTGCTGATTTCCCTTAATCTAATTATCTGTGGGTGCTGGGTGCTCCTGAGGTTGAAACATTTTCATCAGTTGCTCTTTGTAGTGTGTGAGTCCTCGCATACTCTGATTAATGAGGGCTTTCGAGAAATAGAAATTCGCTAAACTAGATGATACAGCTTTCCGCCATTTTTCGGCCGGCACTCCCACCGAGTCCTAAATACCGGGGGATGTTTTAATAAGTCCCTTTATTACACGATAGAGAAAGACTTTCATATAAGAGTGGAAGTTCATTGGGAGTAGTAAGAGGATTCTTCTCGCGTGCTAAGCCAGCATTCCAGGGCCGGCGAAGGAACTACTTCGTTGCCGGAATGTGAAATGTGTGTAGGAGCCAGAGCGACTGTAGAACCTCACTGCATATCGCTAGTGGGCGTCCGTCTTTCACTCACTCTTTATCTGGCGTCAGTCAGGGCACTTCCTCTTTCCGAATATTTTTAACATTTTCTAGCAGATCTCCCTCTAGGGAAATCAGCTAACGAGGCTCTATTCAAGTACAGATTTACGAAAAATTGCTTCAAATGTTCATCGACCCACTAAAAAGATAATATCTAGTTGTATGAAGAAATGATTATATTTTTGACCTTGTGGCATAGAAAACTTTAAAAAAAAAATCGTCACGCAGGGGATGCATTAACTAAGCAGATTTTCAACGTGTTTGCATTTATCTAAAAACGTAAAAGTTCAATGGAGACAATATTTGGTGTTTAGGATTAAAATAATACACTCCATAATATAACAAATTATTCATAATATGACATGAGCAGGAGTGGGGGGGGGGGGTTTACTGAAGGCCGAAAATTAAAAAATTGCGAATATTCCTGAAAATGATCAAGGCAATGAGGAAACGTACTTAACAACATTTATAGAACATTGCATTTTCAATAAGATTGATTCTATACAAATTTTCGATTCGACGCATAATAACGGAGATATTTCGGATTTTTGAAATTCCTCCCCTCCTCCCACTAGTCGGATTTTAGCAGTTAACGAACATTATCTTCATTTTTACATAAAACGTTAAACTATCAAGTTTTGTACCGATGAGACAAAAATTACGACCCCTAGAGCGTTAACAGAAATATATGTACCTCATTTTCATCATCTCCTTGGTAGGATTGATGGATATTTGAAGCTCAATAGCTGATTTCCACTAAGGGAAATCAGCTAATAATAAATGGTCAGTGTCTACTAAATATAAACTCTATAAAACAGCTAGTTGAGAAGACGATCTAAATATTACATTTTAAAAACATTAAGAACAAATATGTTAAGATTAAATGCAGGTAGAAATTTCTAAAGAAACTGTAAAGATAAAATGATTTTTTCTTCATTTATCTCCAACACAAACAAGAAAATTAAAAATGTTTTTACTTTTACATAAAAAATGTTTACTACATCATTTAAGGGATATAAAGCATTTCAAAGTTCTGTTAAACACCAACAAAATAATCAAAAGTATTGTTAATTAAATAAAATGAAGAAGAATATTTAGTTTTGTAAAAATCAACTGAAAGAGGATTATAGATAAGAAAATCAATAATATTCTTCCTTTTTTGGGGGGGCTCCATTTGTGGGAATGATTTTAATTGTGAAGAGATCGGCTCTCT
Source organism: Riptortus pedestris (assembly GCA_019009955.1). Taxonomy (NCBI): domain Eukaryota; kingdom Metazoa; phylum Arthropoda; class Insecta; order Hemiptera; family Alydidae; genus Riptortus; species Riptortus pedestris. The sequence continues at coordinate 82,435,508 of CM032231.1, read as the reverse complement.
GATCTTGCGGTCTGATTTCCTTACTACGGGAGACGTACAAAGTTGATGGTGAGATGAGATGTGTTATAGGGGCACGTGGGAATCCGCTTAGCCTAAGCATCACCTGAGTAGCGGACTTTTTCCTTACGAGTAGCTCGGACGTTAGTTGCTTAGTGGCGAGTGCCTAACTTATCGAACTATCGCCGGCAAAACCCGATATGATTACAGCTACTGAGTCATCTGGGAGTCGCCTGCATGGCGAAAACCAACAGCCTGACTCACTTTTCGCTAATCACACTGCTTGCCCTCTCATTAGTTATTTATTTTATATCGATAATGTTTGGTGATGCTTTTTTTAGGGACTTCCTCTTAAGAGAAATCAATTTATGGAATTCTATCTTTGACAAGATTTTCGAAAAACTTATTCAAATAGATATAAGTATAAACTTCAATCACTGACCCTAAGTTTAATAACTTGAACATAAATTTTATTTCGATCATAGTAGCTATTGAGATTGTATTCATGACGCGATTTTAGCAGATTTCCCTTAAGGGAAATCAGCTATTGAGATCGTACTCATGACGCGAGTTTCGAAAAATTTCTTCAAATGTCCATCGATCCTACCCAGGAGATGACGAAAATGAGGTCCGTTCAAAATTATATATATATATATATATATATATATATATATATATATATATATATATATATATATATATATATTTGTCTGTTAACGCTCTAGTGGTCACAATTTTTGTTTTATCGTTACAAAACTCGATATTTAACCGTTTTATGTAAAAAGACAGATGAAGTTCGTTAATGAAATCGTATCAGAGGGAGGGGGGATTTTCGAAAATTCGAAATATCTCCGTTATTATGCATCGGATCGAAAAACTGTATAGAACCAATCTTATTGCAAATTAAATTTACTATAAATATTGTTATATACACTTATTCTCTATCTTGAATATTAACCGAGATATTTGCATTTATATGAAGTCTGTGGTCGGGTGTTGTTCGGGTTAGTTCGGCAGTTTTCGTAAGTCTCGCTCTGGCGGAAGCTTCTAACCTAACCTGTTGTTTCTAACCTTACCTAACCTTCGTTACTTTGTGAGATTTATGCAAATACGTTCTGTTCATCCGCCCCCCCCTTCTTTAGTTCTTGGACTACTAAAATTTGAGTTATTTAAATATAAATTATTCTTACAATTTAAAAACCGTTTCAGTTGAGAGTTTATTAATATTAACTGAAAGGTTTCTCATTACCGGTTGTATTTTCTTATGGTGGTGTTGTGTTTCCAGTATGCAGATTTCTCTATTGCTAAACTTCACATAGGAAATCTGCTTAGTTTACGCAGCCCCTGCGTGACGGACTTTTTGAAACATTTTCTCAAATGTCTATTGTTCCTACCTAGAAGATTATGAAAATGAGGTCCGTTCAAAAAAAAAAAAAAAAAAAAAAAAAAAAAAATATATATATATATATATATATATATATATATATATATATATATATATATATATATATATATATATATATGTATATTTGTCTGATACTTTAGCGGTAACAATTTTGTGTTATTGATACCAAACTGGATATATAAGCGTAAATAAAAAGAAAGATCAAGTTCATTAATGGCTAAAATCGGACTGAGGCGGGGGGGGTGTGGTTTACAAGGGAGGAATTTCGAAAACTCCAAATATCTTCATTATTATACGCCGGATCGAAAACTTGTATAGAAACAATGTTATTTCAAATTTCCTTTCAAAATCCTATAAATGTTGTTATATATATATTTTCTCTATAATGGATATTAACCGAGATATTTGGATTTTTTAGTTTCCAACCTTCAGTAAATCCTCACTTCTACTCATGTCATATTAACAATAAGCTGTTATATTATGAAGCACTTTATTTGAAACCCATATTGGGAATGTAACGCACGACTCACACTTGCCATGACGATTAAAAACTAATCCTTAACACATTTCGCTTTTTTTAGAGTCTCTGTAAACATTGATGTTTTTTTTTACGTGCACTATATTCTACTACGGATAGTTGGGATGACCTACCTTCGGGTTACTACCCTTTTCTAGACAGGGTGTGGCTAAGTATATTAATTAGTGAGTCTCTAAATAAATTCATATTACCCAAGCGGGAATTGAGCCCATGAATCTAGGCTTACCAAGTGTATGGACCAATGCCTTAGCTGTAACCATTAAACCATGGCCTTAGAAAACATTACAAGAGTCAATGTGATTCGATGGAATAAATATTAATTCGTAAAAACATAAAGAAAAGTTTCGAGAATAGTTGGTAACAAATATACCACAATTTTCATGTTTTTCATAGACTTATTCACATTAGCGATTTCCACACAAATAGTGCACATGTACATTAAATAATTATTTAAAATATATTTAGTGGTGAATATAGCTGGGGAACTTCAAATATGTCTGAATCAAACAGTAAATTTCCCGCCTCGTTTATTGTAGGAAATTATGATTCTGCTGACTGCATAAAAACTAAACAGGATGTTTCTCTCGTTCTATGTTATAAACAAACTCCCTACAGCAAATTCACTAACCACTAAAACCAACATAAAATTTGACCCAGCCCAAGAACTGATTTCGTTCCAAGAAATCTCTTAATGTCCCCCTCCATTTTTTCCAATCCACTAACATTTATGCGGAATGCTTCAACTGACAACAGTTTTATGGATTCTCTTAAAGAAAATGTCTGTATCTATTTTAGAAAGAGTATTATGTATCTTGATTTGTTATTTTTTATGTTTTACAGACGAAAAATCATGCTACAACATTATGAGGTATTTAAGTCATTTATAGAATGCTAACATCAAACCCAAATCTCCACCACTATAAATTTTTCCGCTATCAAAAAATTGGTACGTATTGTTGTGTCCAAAGCGTAACCCAATATTATTAGGCACTTGTCTACTGTTAGACTACCTCCAAAAAAACATACAACCGCAGTTGTTTCATTATATTTCAAAAGACTACTATATGAAACAGTAATAAATATAAAAATGTTAAAATATCAATTTCTTAAGTCACTTAAAAATTAAATAAAATTATAATGAACACCAAACCAATAAATGGGCACCATACAGAAATAGGTGCAACTGAAATACAACGATCCCAGGCAAATATGATTATTATTTTAATTGTGTTCAGCTATTTTAGTATAATGCTGTAACAAACATATATTCTGTGGTAGCTGCAAATTTGTTTTGAATACATTATTGCTATTAGGATGCGCCGATTAAAACTCTATTTTAATAACACTAGAATATTTATTCATTTATTTATTTATAGATTAATTGGCTAGTAGTGCTATACATTTTCCAAATTTAATTTCATCAAATATAGCCATATTTTAGTAATGATAGGAAAGAAAACGCCCCATATTGATATTTTCTATTGTATATATATAAGTCCATGAATTTCATGATATCTTTACCATGACTTTTTTTTTCCATATTAAAATTTACACAAACTAGACAAAGATTAGATTATATAATCTATAGGCCTGTTTGGTCATCCTAAATGTTATAAGCAACTCATGAGGCTAATATACATTTTCTAGCTCAAAATTATCCAGACAAGAATAGTAAACTTGAGGACAAGTTCTTGTTCGTCAAGTTCCCGTCTGTAAACCTCAACAAATGTCTCTCAGCTAACAATAATGGAATCAATATTCCTGGTTCTCCATTTGTCGTTTATAGTTTTTATGCTGGATTTTGACAAAGTCAGATTTAATCTTTTTTTCGAGAATACGAAAATTTCTCTACATTTTATTTTTGCATTAGAGCTCTTGGAAGTTTTTTTTTCCAAATATATTGTATTTCGAATCATATTTATACGATGCTGTAAGGATTTCCCCATTTTAGATTAGTGTCCCATAATCTGATTAAAAAAAATCTCATCAATAATTTCAAAAATTTCCTCATCAATAATATGTAATTAACCTGATTTTATAGAACCTTTGAATGTATACACATTGAAGTAACAAATTAACAGTTTTGGAACACTAATTGAAATTATCATAAGCATAAATAAAATGGATTTTACAGTTCGATTTTAAAGTAAATGAATTCATTCATTTTACTCGTAATTCTGAAATATGTGTCATACAATTTTTTCTAATTTTCTGAAATGATCTTGTATATATAAATATAAAATAAACTTCACATTAATTCGAGTAAAATTACATAAAGTAGTCCTTTTTGAGCTATGTTACTTATCTTTTTGTAAAGACTTCTGTATTGAATTTACTTTTACTGTGTACAATATTGCTGTACTAATTCTTACTCATATAAAAAGACACTTTAACAATTAAAATTTTATTTTAATATTAAAAATACTCAATGTCCCTCGAAGTGGAAAAAATAAAAATAATATACTTTCTATTCAGATACAAAACATTTGTGAGTATACTAGCCATTTTATGGTTTGAATATTTCTCTAATTACCTCTCAATTTTTTTTGAGTTTTGGTTTTTCTTATATTACGTTTTAGTCATTATTTCTCATGTTTTAGATACTGTTTACGGATTTCTCTTAAGAGTTATTGATGTTGTACTCATGATAGTTATGACTGAAAATACTGTCTTCAAGCCTTGATCCTATGTTGTAGATGATGAAAATAAGGTTCATTCAAATTCATATATAAAGCAACTAATTAACAGACTGTAGGCAACATTTATTAAATTGTAAGCAAACGAAATAATTAATCGTTAAATAGTGTTAAATATCAAGTCCGTTTGAAATCGGGGTACCAGGAATTAGAGTTTAAGAGATCGACTAAGATATAAAATCCTAATTCAGTTCTTTGTTACGTGTCGTTTCGGAAATTTTAATACAATCAACATCACATTGTCAATCCAGAAAGTTTCTTTAGTTCTTGATCTAAATGTTTTTCAGAAGGTTGACTATTAACGTAGTAATTCTCATTTTCCTTCATCCAGGAAAACCTCTATACTACTCATACGTTTTTCACTCCGAAGTATTATTTTATCATTACATGTAATAAGCCCACCATAAATTCGAAGAACTCCTTAGATTCGGGTCATACTGAGGGAGAACAGAATTTTATTTTCCAGAAGGGAAGATGGATTTTGAAGATGGCGTATAAGACGCTTAGTCCCACGCCACCATGGCGGAACTTTGCGCTCATTCTGTTCATTTCACTTCCACATTGACTAAGTGCAGGGCACCAATAGCTAAATGTACATTTTTACAAATATAACGTTGGTATGGAAATCAATAACTTGACTCTGTTCATTTAGTTAATTGTTACTCGATATCCACTCAGTTTGAATGACCCTTCTAGCGAGATGTGAAAACAACTTCTTGGTTGTCAGCAATTCTTAAGTACCCTTCACTTAAGGACTGCTTTACTGCCGCCTTGAGAGCGCCCTAACATGGTTCTAACGCTATAATATTATTTATTACAGTAATACGTTCTTCTAAAATGTCATTTTTTTTTTATTTAATTGATTGGCGTCCGTCGTTGAAAAAGAAACAACTTTACTGGGTTAATAAATAAACTAACAAGGGAATAGACTCTGCCCCAAGGCATTAGGGGAATACCTATTTACCTATGAGTTTACGCTTTCTGCATCTACCCAAAGGGTCATCAGCAGTCAAAAATATTAATATTACATTAAAACCTTTAGCATTTTTAAGGAAGTTAATACGATTTTGAACAGTATTCTCTTTAAACTTAAATATTTCGTAAAGAGAGGATTCAAGATTGTGTACACTTCTGGGGCTGTTTAGATACTAGCCAAATAATAATATTACTCGACGTGAGTCTACTCAAAAATTGAAATCTGTATCAATGAAATGTAATGAATATATTCACAAGTTAAAGTTTGCCCCATATTTGTCATTAAAATAAAACGAAAAGGTGAATTAATACGAAACTAATAAGCTTCAAATAAAAATAAATTACTACAGAAAATTAGTCTCGTACACTCTCATGGTCTATGTAACTATTGTTGTTATTGTTTTCGGATATTGTCCGTGTCTTCTTTATTCATTGGAAAAGTTTCGATGGGAATGCTTCCAGCTTTCGCATCCCTTCCTCTTTTTGAGAAGCTCAAAAACCTATATATATATATATATATATATATATATATATATATATATATATCTGTCTTGCCTTTTGTCCGTTGTGTGAGTCGTCTGAAATAAGACGTTCCATGACATATTCTCTTATTATTAAAGTACGGTGACTAAAAGTGGGGTTTTCTGAAGGCTGAAAATTAAATTTACTACTTCTATTGGTTATAAAGAATTTATTGGTTGGGCTCCAAGTAACAGAGATATTTTGAATAGTTTACGTCGCCTAAAACCCACCCCCACGGTCCCATTTCGACCGTTAACTATCTTGATCTTTAGTTTTCCATAAAACGCTTATATATAGAGTTTGGTAACAATCAAACAAAAATTGCTATCACTAGAGTAATAACAAGCATATAGTTATGTGAGTGTGTCTATATATATATATATATATATATATATAGTTTTGAATGAACCTCATTTCAGTTATCTCCTGTGTATCTATGGTCATTTGAACATATATTTTTTTTCGAAAATTTCTTCATGACTACACAACCTCAATAGCAGATTTGCCTTAACGGAAGTAAGCTAAAACGTCATAATAACTGTTAAGAACATGGGAGAATTTGAAGCCAGTAGTTCAGGGCGTCAGTTCTCAATAAGTAGGTCGATTGAAGAGTTGTCCGTCAGTTCAGCTGGTTAACAGCTATTGGTTTTATTAAATCTTTCAAGATGCGGGTTTCGCTCTCTAACAACCATCTTCTCAGATCATTTTAATTAGAGCATTACTCACCTTTCAACCTTATAAACCTAACTACTCTCTACTAACTGTGAAGTATATTGATTTATATTGATTATTTCATGTAGTAGTTTCAATGTCGTTATATCTGTCGTTAGGACAGTCCAATATTGCCCATAAATACTCTATTTTTTTTCACAGTATCCCATGAAATTTATTGTTACCTACATACTACACCATTCTATAAAGGAGAAACTCTTGTTAACATAGAAGTTTATTAGTACCTACAATAAAGTCAACATTTCATTTACAAGTGGCTTTTGATTCCTTAGCTATGCTGACCATACTTTGGAATAATACTTATTTATATTGCTATTTAATTTTCATTGTATATTTTTGATGGAAATTATCTTCAATATAAAATCGTCTCTCAATCACGAAGTTTTTAAATTCATTTTTAGAAATGGAATTATCCTTTAATGATTAAATTAATTCCTGTGATGCTTAAGAGATTTATTTCCTAAAATAGCATTCTTTTCTCAAAATATTTTTTTTTTGGTATGGAATTGAAGCATTCCTTGTTTTGTACTTAGGTGTCTCATTTTAATGACAAAGCATATTTCAAATTCAAAAAATGTGTATGATTAAAGTAATATTATAAGTACTTTCCGACTGTATTAAATTTATATGTATATATGTACATATATGTTCATATATATTTTCTCTACGTAACATGCAATTTATCGAAGATTTCAGAATTATTATAGTATGGCGCGCTAGTACTTTCTTAATAACACAGACGTAACACAATATTTGAAACAAAAAAAAATCAGCAATTAATATAATTACAATATCATCAAAGACAGTGTATCCTAAATATAGAAACATATATTCCTTCTGCTTCTTAATTTAATATTCCGCCAAAGGCCAGTTTCCACGTTTCTTCATATCTATTTCCAGTAAAGGATTCGTTACTCTTAAAAAGTCATCTTTGGTTTCTTTTTATAGTTGTGTAATATTTATTGGTAAATTTTAAATTGGTGAAGCTACAGAAACAGTTTGGTTGGCGCATTAGCCCGAAAATATTAAAATACTGTTTTTTTTTCACTAGTCCAGTTCGTACTTGAATTGTGTTGAAATTTGTATGTATGTATATATATATATATATATATATATGTGTGTGTGTGTGTGTGTGTGTGTGTGTGTGTGTGCGCGCGCGTGTGTGTGTGTGTGCGTGTGTGTGTATATGTTCACATACATTTAAAGTGGCCCTGTTCTGATATTTGTATATAAATGTATATAACTCGGAAAGAACTTCCATTTATAGAAGGTACTAAGAAGCTTTTATCCTGATGTTCCGTAACCTGTCGTCTATCTAGTAGTGATTGTCCTAGCTTAGTAGCCTGCCCATAGAGGGAGTGTTTCTCAACCACACGTGGACACTCCGGTAGAAGCAACGAAAAGGCGGGAGTTGTTGACTGCTGTCCCTCTAGAACTGAACACGAATGCGGGGGCTTGACTTGAATAGAACATCAAAAAGTCTCAGAGATTTACAAGCAGAATGAAGCAATGACATGATGGTATTCTGTTAGTACGTTGTAATTTTATAATAACACGCCATATTTAAATTAAATCAGACAAATAAAAATGGAGAGGGACAAGTTCTTGAAGATAATGTGGACTAACAAAAAAAACAACCAAAACAATGAAACAAAATTACTTTTGTATTGTTTGGAGAAATATAACGAGAATGTTTTTGTAAGCTTCATATATAACATTTACATTGTATGTAATATTTACTCAATATACGAACCTGACGCATTATGACCCACATTCATGAATATATGTTTTTTTTAGTTACTTTTTTTATAGCTTCGTCGTTGGTTTATGGTTTCTGAGTAATTGTGGGAGGGGGGATATGTCGATGTTAATTTGTATTACATTAAAAGACTTGTTTTATAAATAATCTATATTTACAGAGTTATCCCTACTTCAAAATGAATTTGATACTGCTGTCCAACATTTGTGTTTTGGGATGGATTTCAACAGAATATGAATGACACAGTTTAAGAAATTATTGTATCTAAGAAATAAAACCCTTACAGCAAGAGAAATATTGAAGCACAACGTGAGCAATGTTTATAGGTTGAGAGGAAACGAAAAATATTGGATGAAAAATTGTAAATTGAGATAGATTGAAAGAGTGGGCGAGAGAGTGTGTGTGTGAGAGAGACGAGTATCAGAAAGGGTTTGAGAGAAAATGTAGAAAACCTGAAAGGGAGTGAGATCTGAGAGTACGTGATCTGCCAAATGCAAAAACATAATAAACTTTGGAACGAGAGATGGAGGGAGGTAGAGAAACAGCGAGACCGAAATGTAGGCTACGATTGAAAGAACGGCCAGAGTAGAAAGGGAATAGGTATGAGAAACATCACATGAGATATGACGGAATTAAAAGATGAGAGAGAGAGAGACAGAGAGGGAGAGAGAGAGAGAGAGAGACAGACAGAGAGAGACAGAGAGAGAGACAGACAGACAGACAGAGAGAGAGAGCTATTGCGAGAAAGAGAGAGAGAGGGAAGGGTAAGTGAGAAAGTATGTACGACAAGTACAAAAGAAGGAAGGGACTGAGTAAAGGAGTAAAAAGGCAAAAGAAAAGAAGAGAGATGGATTAAGAAATTAGAAGAGAGTCGATGGCAATGACATTGAAATCAAGTATGAGAGTGATTGACAAAAATATAAAGAGTGATGCGGAGAGAGACTTAGTCTGGCGTCTAGAATTGAAAGATAAAGACGAAGAAAGAAAGGAAGAACACTACAATTAAGAATGGAAGAAAGAAATTGAAAGAACAGAGAGAGGGTGTAGGGGTGAGGATGGAGCGCGTGAGGAAGAATAATCAGAAAGGAGAGATTGAGAGAGAAAACGAGTGAGAGAGTGAGTGAGTGAGAGAGAGAGAGAGAGAGAGAGAGAGAGAGAGAGAGAGAGAGAGAGAGAGAGATAGAGAGAGAGATAGGTGAGAGATGGTGGGGGTAGGGTGGCGTAGGGAACAGGCCACCATACACCAGATGGCCAGTCTATTCAGAACTGCTGCTCTCGAGGCCAAGCACCTACCATAGGCCTTTTTTATACACGAACCGACCATTTTTTTCTGATCTTACATCCGGAGAAGCTTTTTTATAGTGAATTTTCGTAGGGACCGGAATCTTTTTTTAATCTTGCAAATGAACCGGGGAGCGTCCAAAGAAATCCCTAGACGGAAGTAATTATTATAGGTCTATGAATGTTAAATATTGCACGACACTTTATCTTCTTAATACTAGAATGTCCCATGTGTGTGACAAGATGGGAGGACGTGACGTTAAAGTATAGAATAGAAATGATAGAACTTTTTAAGTCAGAATGAACACTATTTTAATAACGGCGTCAGCAAAGAATGTCTTCTAATGATACAGTCAGTAAAACTATAGAAGTAATATAGGATCTAAATAATTAATGACTAGATCCTATCAAATACAACAGAGGTCTGTCATGCAAATACTGCATAAGCTAAGTAGATTCCGAATTCTGGTACGCCGATGTTGTTATTTAAAAAAAAAAACTAAACAACCTCGGTTTTCAGATTTGTACGAAATTCCCCCTTTGGTCTTCCTTAGCCCATTTTTACTAATTTTGGGGTGACTTCTGTTCGTATCGAACATAACACTTAAAAAACGACAAGCTTTAGAATGTCAAAATCTCTCATGAGTTGCACCGTTCGCTTTTGATCAAAATCGGCTAAGGAGGAGGACAGGAATTAAAAATTACAAATTTCCTCGTGCCTGAATGATTTTTGTTTGTTATAGAAAAATCTATAAATTATATTCTATTAAATTGTTTGACCAAATTTATTGGAATGGAAAGAAATATCTTATTACTTTTTAAATGCAATGTATCAAAACATTGTAAATATTTTATGTAATAGCAGATACAAAGAATTTGTGCAGTGTCTATATCAGATCCTCAAGACTCTGAATTGCATTATTTCTAACCAAGGCAGGGCATAAACTATTGAAAATACGCACCCCAAAGATTATTCTAAGTGGTGGAGGGCTTTAATTGGGTTAATGGTGCCGACTATCCATCTTTTTGGTCTCTACTCAATCAGCTGCTACCCAATAATAGAAAAGAGGTGAATGTTTTGCTGAAATGGCTAGAACGGAATTTCCCTTAAACCATTAATTATTTGATAAGAAGAAAGGAGTCGGCTGTTATCTCCACGTGCCAGTTCCACGGATAAACAAGAAAGCTTGTATCCTCCAGACTGAGAAACAGCTGTGCTGACTGACCAATTGCTGAGACACCGCATATTATTCCAGTAATAATTAAAAAAAAACTCATTTCGAATATAAATTTAAATATTAAAAAAAATTAGGAGTATAAATACAGAAGAAATTCAAATATAGAGAAATATGACGGCCATTTATTATGGATTTCAGATTTAAGGTAAATCAAGCTTACCCCAAATTTTTGTAAGTAATGCCACAATCGTTTATAAATAAGCTGATTTTGGTATTTGGAATTACCCATACAAGATTAAATCTGGACATTGTTAGCGATTTTGGGAAAACAATAGTACAAATAACGGCTGAAAGGATTGTTAGATTCAAAGTTGGTGACAAAATCAAACTTCAGATTTTATTTCAGAACGTGTCAACTGTACTTGGAAGTCATCTTTAAGTCTAATGACTTTTGCAAATTCACATATTACATTCTCATCTCTTACATTTCCCAAAGCCTTTTTCGTCACCTTACCCTTCCAATCGTAAATAGTTAACGGCTAATTACTGCCTTCTGTAATAGTAATATAAATACACACGTCGATTAAGCATGGTTTAACCCATCTCTAAAACATCCAGACATCTGGTACGTAAAATATCAATACGTGTCTATACTGAAATAGAAAATATTTTGGGTTAATTATTTAGAAGAAATATTTAACATTAGAGGTAGGTCTAGCAATTTTATTCAAGATATACCTGAAGGCCAGAAATTTTTCAGAGCTTTTTATTATTTAACTTAGAATGTGCACTTTTCTGCCATTTATACAACCATGCTGTTCTCAGATACTAATAAAAAGTATAACTATTTCATTATTTGTACAATAACATTATTACTAAAAATCTATTATTGAACTTCCCAAACATGGTTCATAGATATTCAGGTCTCTATATTTCTTAAAACTATTATCTATCAGATCAGCAATCTAGAAATGACAAAATAAAGAAAAGAAAATCACTTATATTGATTAAGAGAGATTTAACTAATTTTACTTACATTGCAATTATGCACTTTATATTCACTCACATGAATGAATGTTTGCGCGTGTTTGGACTGGGTAAAAAACAAAAATCTTAAATATTTTCCCAAACGTCTTGCTAGCCACACCACGAAACACATTTGGGAAGAGATGTTGAAGAAAAATTATTCTGATTTTTGACCTATTATGACCAAGCTTTCACATTATATTTACATATACAAGGCACTTTTTAGTAATCCTTTTCCAAGCATATCCGCTGAAATAAAATGTCTGAAAACAAACCTACTTCCGTCGTGAACTTTCATGGTATTGACTAAATGGTAAAATCCATCGACATTAATGGACCAGTTGAACCGTTGTTAATTCAGCATCGGTGCTAAAGCTCTATTTGTCCTTATTGCCTGCTCAGAGTGTTCCAAACTAGTTTCAGGGCTCTTCATGGAAACTAGAAATCGAATGGACCGGTTTAAATGCAGTCAGCCTGACTGTAGCTCAATAGAGAATGATTTCCTCTCAAGAGAAATTTAATAAAAAGCAGTTCGCATTCATCGGAACACATGTACTCATTGGATTCTGTTGCAACAGTAAAAAAAAAGGTCTTAAATTAGTGTTTTTACTCAACTATGATGAGTTCATAAAACAACGAGTTCTAATTGCATAGGTTTTCTATTGAGACAGGCTTTAATTGGGTGTGTGTCACTCTTCCAAATGGGAAAACTAATTTATTTACACAGCTCCTAGGTAACAAGAGTACTGTTTGTTCAGAAAGAAGAATATTACTTATTCACTCCGACCAAAAAGTTCCCAAAACTCTATCTACCTTTAAAAGTAAAAGCAGCTGATTATGGATTCGATGGGAAACCAGGATCTGGCACTACAGACCAAAAATAGTTATTTCTTTATTAATGTAGCTAGACAATGTCCTCACGTTGCTGAGCGCGTAGTGGAAGAACGTATAGAGGTCCAACAGCAAAGACCGGTGAGCTCACAATTAAATAAAATTTAGATCCTATCTTTTGAACTTAGAACCTCAATCATAGAGCCCGGTTTACCACTGACTCCTGTCGCTATGAATAATTCCACTCAGCATTCTTTTTCATAATAAGCTTTTAATAACTTAGGATATATTTTTTCCTCTACCTTTTAGGGAAATCTAGTTGTACTCATTAGTTCTGAGTATGAGTCCCATTCAAAAATATATATATATATATATATATATATATATATATATATATATATATATATATACTGGTTCGTCTAATGGTGACAATTTGTGTTTGATCACTACCTATCTCTATATTTAAGCCTTTTGAGCACAACTAAAGAGCTAATGCGTGAAATGGAACAAAAATGTGTGTCCGATAGAGTAACATTGAAGTGTGCGTGTGTGTGTGTGTATATATATATATATATATATATATATATATATATATATATATATATATATATATATATATATATCTATATATTTGTCTGTTACCGCTCTAGCGGTCGCAATTTTTGTTTGATCGTTACCAAACTCAATATTTAGTCGTTTTATGTAAAAAGAAAGATCAAGTTCGTTAACGGCTGAAATCGGACCAGTGGGAGGGGGGGTTTAGAGGGGAGGATTTTCGAAAAGTCGAAATATCTCCGTTACTATACGCCGGATCGAAAAATTGTACAGAATCAATCTTATTGCAAATTACATTTACTATAAATATTGTTATATACATTTATTCCCTATCTTGAATATTAACCGAGATATTTGCATTTTTATGAAATTTGGGCCGATAACGGATTTTTGAATTTCCCGCGAAAATCTAGTTCGGCCCTTTGCCGTCACCGTTTGACTCTCCTATGGAGATTTCTCTACTGTATAACTTCACGTGGGAAATCTGCTTAGTTTACGCAGCCCCTGCGTGACGGACTTTTTTAATTTGAATAATTACTTCATTCAATCATATGTTTGGGATTTATTTTGATATGGCTTTCCACGTTTCAGAGAGACTCTCATGACACCGTCCATGCCGCTTATTGTATTTGTTCTCTTGTCGTAATTGTATTAATATTCACATATAAATTAATATAAATTCTAATTTCGAGAGCTTCTAGAACTAATGTTTCACTGAATAGAAGAATCACTCGAAATTAATAAGAGAACTAATACAATAAACGGCGTGGACGGTGTCATACTCTCTCAAACGTGGAAAGCCATAATAAAAAATTCAAAACATATGATTGAATGAAGTAACTATTCAAATTAAAACATTGCCTGACGAAGATAGATGCATTTACATACCAACAAAAATTCAAACCGCTGGAGCAGATAGCCGAACTCCTCACAATAAAAATACTTCTCAGCGATGCAGCCTCAATATATATATATATATATACACGTACACGTAGCGATGACGTCATGAATATCGATTGTATTGATCGCGCTCTGCTCATCATATTTGTACTCGGAAATAGAGAATAGATGGTGAGATGAGATCAGTAATGTGCCATCCCAGCTCGACGGAAATCTGCTTAGTGTGCGCAGCCCTAGCTTGACGGCCGTCTTTGAATGTTAAACCTATTGTCAGTTTATAACATTTTGTGAAGCGTTCCCTACATTTTGTAATGTTGAATTACTAGTATACTTCTTTTTCGAGAAAGCCAACGCTGGGAAAAGATAATTAATGCAATTCTGATATATAAAACAGAACTATTTTTGGACGTAGCAGATTGACGGTGTCTTATCACTGAAAACATGTGGCCCTTCAAAATGTCATTATCTCCTTCATGAAAAACTCTCCCGAAAGATTGTTTTCGGTCCCTTCCGAATGACTGATTGGATCCTCAGTAAATGTATTTCCGCCCTCTTGCCCGAGCCTTCATCGCGGGGGAATTTCGCCAGGTCTCCCCTAATTATAGACCTCAAGTGTTATTAAGAGAGTAGGCGTTTTTATAGTGACGTCGTAAATGGTCGGAGAGCAATTTTACTCCCTTCCCCCAGACGGCGTTCCTGATACTTTTTTATACCTCTCATAAAAGAGGCTAAAGGCGGCTTTCATTGCATTGGCCGAACAATATGACTTCTCCATCTCTAAGGTAAACTTGGAGTGTGCTGGTGAAAATGGCCGTGTTTCAAGTTGTGAAAAGATATTTACAAATCCTCAACTAAGTCAATCCGCAAAATTACTTAAGGCACTTCCTTACTAATTGTATTCTTTGATATATTTAATATAATTCAAGTACGCACTATGTACGTATGATCAATGCGTTAAAATAATTGTGGAGGATTAAGATATTTTTCTGTTTTCCTGAATTCCATCCTCAAACTTCCAGAATTCATTGATAAATAAATTTTTTATTTCAAATATTTATATGAAAGAGGTGCAAGGCTCGGGGACTAAATTTGTAGTCAGCAGATTCATACTGATAAACGCCAATCATTAGGGAGTTGCTGTTGGGTACGGGCTAAGGAGAGATGTCTCTCCAACAATTCTGACTTCATAGGAATTCTCCTTATTCCTCCTGATACCGACATTGCTGGTTAGTTCCATGCAGAAGGCAAATGGAAACCATCTCTTCCTCCTAGTATTTTCAAGAGGACGACTGCAAGCCAAAGTTGTAAAAAAGAAAGAATTTCACTAATTAAAAGCAACATTCACCAAATTATTTACATATATTTACTTTTATTTATTAACAGAGGTCATGCTCATGGCGTTATTTTCGAAAAATGTCTTCAAATGTCCATCGATCCTCCCCAGGAGAAGACGAAAGTGAGGTCCGTTCAAAATTATATATATATATATATATATATATATATATATATATATATATATATATATATATATATATATATATATATACGAGTCTATATATATTATAATACAGAAATAAAAGTTATTCTGATTCATTAGAAATTACAGTACTTGAAATAGTAAACAGTTTTCAATACAATTAATATGTTATGTTCATATATATTTCAGTAATTGTTTTTCTTTCCAGTGAAGAATATTTCTATCTATCTGTTCAGCTCTAAGCGGTTGGCTACCTTTTCGTTTACAGTTCAGACGCTTTCCGTTGGGAGGTTATGGAAATTAACTGAAATATTTCTCATTACCGTATGCATTTATTCACATAATATTCACGGTGGTGTAAAGTCTTACCGATATGTAGATTTATCTATTGTAAAACTTCACGAGGGAAATCTTCTTAGTTTACGCAGCTCCTGCGTGACAGACGTTTTTTTCATATTAATTAGTCTTTGCTTCTGCAATTAATTGCTATATAATCTATTATTTTATAAACTATTCTTGGTTTATTTGTTTTATCTCATGAATTGCTTATGTATTAATTAATGAAAGAAAATTGTCTTTTGGATGATAAAAAGTGCCAATAATTGTCAAATACTAACTAAGAGGTCTCCTCAAATGTGATTCATGTATAACATTTATTTCACCGTAGTACCAAACAGCTTAAAAAGAATGCAAACAAAGTAGTATATCTATATATTGTGCTCGAGAATTTTTGTTTCAGACAAAAATACGAGTAAGTTTAGACAAATGTTTACAAATTCACTTTCTAAAATACATATTCACAATCAATAATTTGATTTGAAAACTTCATTATTTTTTACGTGTTAGTTTGATAATATCAATACATTAATAATATAAATAAACTATTATGATAATTCTTAATAATTCTATTTATTTCAAAACTTGTTGTTTTCTCTACTAAACTAATTTTTATTTTTATTTGCAGGTAAGTTCCTAAAGTCCAAGAACCGTAAGTATACTTTTGACATTAGTGGAATGGTATTGTTCGCACTATATGTATGTGTGTGGGTGTGTGTGTGTGTATATATATATATATATATATATATATATATATATATATATATATATATATATAGTTAGCAGAACCTGATTTGGTCATAATTGATCAATTTAATTTGAAGACTAATAAATTCTGAAGCCCAGCATACGTTCTTATGATTATAGGTATCAAAAAATATTGATGTAATAATGTGAGCCATTTTTTATTTAACCACCATTTATTATACAAAGTACTATTTATCAAGAGTTTACTATCATTTGCTGGATAGGGCGTAACTCTTGACTCATTAAAAATCGATGGAACATAAACCTACTTGGTGTTCATTAGTAATAATGTCCATAACTGTCCTTAGTTTTACATCATGCTAATTAATAACGCAATATTTAAAAATTTTATGAAATTGATGCTCATAATTTACTGACATATACATATACATGTGTTTGTTTTTTTTTATTTTACGTCCACTTTATGTTACTAGGCTAATCGGGACGGAAACATGTGGTTTACGTGTGTGTGTAAAAACAAATTACATGTACTAGTTACGAAGTGAATAATGATCCTGAGAAGTAATGCTTACATGAAATGTGATCTTGAAGTGGAAGTTAATTAAGATGACATATTATAATGTTTTGCTCGTAGAACTGGAGGTCATTAAATATGTTGATAAGACCGGACGCGTTCGTAGAACGGGATGCGTGTTATCAGGCAGGCGGGGCGACATAAAGAAATATAGTACTCATGGAATATGTATAATCACTGTGTTTGAAACGAGCAGCTGCTTGTATGAGCTATGCGCGGAAATGCCAAAATATAAAAGTCAGTCACGCAGGGGCTGCGCAAACTAAGCAGATTTCCCACGTAAAGTTATACAATAGAGAAATCTCCATACTAGTGCCGATCAGTTTCAGAAGCGGCCGAACTTGCTTTTAGTGGGATCGATTAGCAGCGACCATAGCTGGTCCGTTACACTTAATAAAAATGCAATATCTCGGTTAATATTCAAGATAGAGAATAAATGTATATAACAATATTTAGAGTACATTTAATTTGCAATTAGATGGGTTCTATACAATTTTTCGTTCCGACGTATAGTAACGGAGACATCCTCCAACTGGTCCGATTTCAGCCGTTAACGAACTTAATCATCCTTTCTACATAAAACGATTAAATACCGAGTTTGTTGACGATTAAACAAAAATTGCGACCGCTTGAGTGTTAACAGACAAATATATATATATATATATATATATATATATATATATATATATATATATATATACAGGGTGTCCCCAAACCAAACGGCCAAACTTTAGGGATCGATAGAGGATCGAAAAACTAAAACAAAAAGTCCTCTGGCATATGCCTCGTTTTCGCTTCGTTTTCGAGAAAATCACGAAAAACTAAAAATAGTTGTGCAAAAACTAGTTAAGGCCAATGGAAGAGCGGATTTTATTCCTTGAATGAATTTTAGCAATAAATGTTATTCCAATACAATTATTGTATTCTAATCTTATACTAACAGAAAGGTAATTGAAAAAAAATTATTTTTTATTAAGAAAAAATAATAAATACTTTTTTATTCAAATATTCATAGTATAAAAAAAATTACCTATTTAAAGTAGATAACATTATGAACAATAACTGAAGATTAAAACATAAAAAAAGATTAAAAATTTAGAAAATTAATAAAATAATTAAATATTCTTACTTGGAAAACATAAATGTTTCAGTTTTTATATGGGTCTACCTTAGTGAGAAAAAAAACCCTGAAAATTTTGAAGGTTTTACCTTCTCTAAAATTACATCGTTAATTTCTAAAGCGTCAACGTAAATGTTGTTCGAAGTGCTGGCCTCTCGCTGCAATACACGCATCACATCGCGTACTCACAGATCGCACTGCATCTAAACATTGTTCTGCGGTGAGCTGGTTGCAAACCATTGTGATGCGCTCGATGAGGTCATTCCTTGTGCGGACGGGCTCTCGGTAGACATTTTCTTTCACGTATCCCCACACGAAGAAATCTAGTGGCGTGAGGTCCGGAGACCGGGGACGGCCAAGGCACCGGCCCACCTCGTCCTATCCAGCGACCTGGGTAGTTGATGTCCAACCAGTCTTGTACGGCCCTTCCGTAATGTGCAGGACAACCATCGAGTTGAAACCAGCTCTCAAGCCTTGTTTCCAAAGGGATATCTTCCAAAAGTGCCCGTAAGTCATTCTCCAGGAATAGATGATAACTTTCAGCGTGAAGTCGAGCAGGTAAAAATACGGGACCTATTATGCGATTATAACAAAGACCGACCCACACGTTTTCAGAAAACTCATGCTGGTAGTGAAATTCTCTAACAGCGCGGGGATTTTCATGTGCCCAAAGGTGGTAGTTTCTTTGATTGAATATGCCCGCACGTGTAAAAGTCGCTTTGTCCGTCCAGATTACTTTCGAACTTAAGTTTACATCGTTTTGCAATTGGTCTTTGTACCAATTACAAAAATTTAATCGGCGGGGATAATCAGCGGGTATTAAATTTTGTACCTTTTGTACATGGTAAGCATGCCTGCGGTCAGCCCTTAATGTGCGCCAAATGGTTGTCTTAGGTATACTTAGAACTGAAGCAGCTCTCCGGACGCTTGTGCTAGGGTTGGTATTGAAGTGCCTCAGTATCCTCTCCCTCCGCCTCAGGTCGGCTTCCATCGGAACCTGCATACGGTTTCCTCGACGATTACATGAGAAGGACCCAGCCTCTCGAAGCCTTCTGAAAGTGCTGGTAAAAACACCTCTGTGTGGGGTTTCTCGGTCAGGAAACCGTCTGCGATATTCCCGAACTGCCTGACGTGCATTGCCATCGCAGAATCCGTAGACGTAGACTATGTCCGCGTATTCAGCGTTGGTAAATCTAGCCATATTTGTTGACTTCACTGAACAGTACTAGCAACACCACTAATGGGAGAATGCGAGGCTGGATTCCCCCCAAAAAGGATTAAAATGTTAGTAAACATTTTAATCCTTTCTTTTTAAGTTTAAACACTCAACCTAGACGTTTTATTGATAAGGAAAGCGTGAGAATATTCATGTTTTCTAAATTTACTCCTCGTAAATTAAAAAATTAAGCTTACTCAAAAAGCCAATAGTTTTTTGTAATTTAAATACATTATTAAAAAAAATACACTTTTTGCACAACTATTTTCAGTTTTTTGCGATTTTCTCAAAAACGAAGCGAAAACGAGGCATATGCCAGAGGACTTTTTTTCTTAGTTTTTTGATCCTCTATCGATCCCTAAAGTTTGGCCGTTTGGTTTGGGGACACCCTGTATATAGTTTTGAACGGACCTCATTTTTTTCATCTCCTGGGTAGGATCGATGGACATTAGAAGAAATGTTTCGAAAATCGCGTCATGAGTACGACCTCAATAGCTGATTTCCCTTAAGGGAAATCTGCTAAAAATCCCTCACGCACGGGCTGCGTAAACTAAGCAGGCTTCCCAAGGAAACGGTGATGGTGTCATCTATTCTCTCTATTTCTTTTGTCATTCAATTCTCTCATTCTTCCAAAAGAACAAACGTCACTTAGAAGGATTGGAAATGTAGATAAATAAATAAAAAACATTCAAAAAAATTCGGTAAATATTTGTAGTAATGAAATTGTCTAGGACAACGAATGGAGTAAATTTGTCAATTAATTGGGTAATGTAAAACGTTTTGAACCAAAGTATGATGACAACGATATACATGATTTTGTATTTTATCCTGTCTCTAATCTACTCCTGCAATAAACGGCCATCATTCCTTAATCTTTAGTTTTAAATAACGTCCGGTGATTACTCAAAAATGTTGTTGAAGAATGAACTAATTCAAAATATTTCAAGATTTTGTCAATGATTTTATTAAGCTATTCAGTAGCGCATTTCGGGAGAGCAATCCACTGAAACACACTCTTTAAATCGCAGGATAGATATTTCATCAAGCATTATTCAAAATGAAAATGTATTTATCAAAAACTGTCAATATAATTTCTAATCAACTACGTCCAGGATAAAAGGTTCGCGTAGAATTCATGTTATGCTTTTTGATTCCTCCTGATTTGGTTGATTCCTCTCAATCCCTCTCCCTCTCTCTACCAAAACTTCCGTGATTCTGCCCTTTAAGGATCTTCGTCTTACTTTTTTAGGAGCTTAGCCGAGAAGCTTAGGTACCTTTTTATGTACTTTGCTAAAGCTGAAAGATCTAATCCCATTTTGGTAAAGGAATTTATTTAGAAACGAACTCGCTACATAAAATCCTTAATCCAATCCTGGCTTAAAAAACTTTGAACTCCGTAGATAGTCCAATTAGGTTATAGTAGACGTTCATATCTAATTTAATTTCATTTTATTTGTCAAATGTTAATTAAAGGCCAAATATGAAGTGTGTATTCAATATTCAAAACTCTATGTCACAAAAGAGCAAACAATCTATACAAGCTTAAACATTTATACAGCTATCACATTTTACATTTCAAACAGACCTAGGTTTTTGAAACTCATTTGATACGATATGAGAAGATTTGGAGGAATTTCTGAGTAACGTTTTCGTTTGAGTAATTTCAATATCGCACTACCTCCCGCAAAAGTTTCTTCTGTACTTACGAGAAACGTGGAAATAAAATATGGTAACAGGTTGCTCTGTAAACAGTAAAATCGGTATAAAATATTACAAGTTACTTATTCTCTCACTGTTCCATCGTCTCGTTTGTAAATAAATACTTTTATCATTATTTTCTTTTGTGCACCAAAATGGCAAATCGCAAAGAGTTATCTATAGGAACCACAAGTTTCTTAATTTTATAAGTTCGTTGCTAAATAAATTCATATTGTCTAAACCGTAATTGAACCTAGGGTTATAAACTTTATTAATTAACACAATTTTTCTGACAAGTCTAATTTAAGATATTTTTTAAACTATTAGAAAACGTACAAAGTACAACAAGAATGAATTCAGGCATGGAAAGCGCCGAAATTGAATAAAACATTTGGTTGGTTTCAGAACTCATCACTTAATGTTAAATACTAGGTGATTGTATTATGTGATAGTTTCTCCATTATTTTGCGGTTAAATGTTGCATTTACAAATGTCAGTGGATCAGCAGTATTGGAGTTTTAATGCTCTTTATAAGACCAAATGATGAAATGGTGAATGTCAGAAATAAACTTGGACTCGTTCGTTTCACTTGGTCTACTTTCTGGCTGTCAGAAAGAAGTCATGGTATCTGGTGGAAAAGATATTTGATAATGTCACTGGTAAACTTAAACCATTTTAAAAAAATGAGATCGGAAAAATGAATTGAAATTAAGCTTTTTCTGAACTAGTGTGCCCAGAGTGTTTTCGCTCAAAACATATTAAAAAAAACTAATGAAGAGAAATTTATAGATACATTGACAATACCGCTCCTCATACAAATTTTAATACTTTAGTACGTAAAATTACGTCCACAATTTTAGTCTTTTATGTAAGAAGTTAGGAGTTTATTTTTTTTAATAGTAAAACAGAAGCAGTATTCCTTAATTTGGGGTTGTTATGGAAGTGAAAAAACGAAATCGGTAATATACAGTGTCTGTGAACCGAACCAAATATTTTTAGGACATGAATTCTAGATATTTCTATGGTAAACAAAAATTTTAAGTACGAATCTTCTGATCCCAGGCCCTTCAACAAACCTCAAAGAATTTGCAGATTAACTAACGTAACGATAAAAAAAAATATTTACAGACAACTCTTTCAAAAGATATCCCATTATCGAATACACACACTTTTTCTAATTGTGTTTTGCCATCAAGTTCAACAGAATGAAAATGTTGCCTCGTTTTAGGTTATAGCTCTAAATGCGAACCACGATAAATAGCGTCTCTCCTAAAAGGAACTTTCCGTTAAATGAATAGAATTTAGATACTTCTAAACGATTACGCCGACGAAGTTCTTCTTGCTATATAAATACATACATAATACATTTTATGAAATGTAATGTTTTTTAGTATACAACTCGTATATTTATGATATGCCATTTTTAGCAGATGTCCCTTCAGGGACATCAGCTATTGAGGTCGTATGACGCGATTTTCAAAAATTTTCTTCAAATGTCCATCAATCCTACCCAGGAGATGACGAAAATGAGGTCCGTTAAAAATTATATATATATATATATATATATATATCTATATATATATATATATATATATATATATATATATATATATATATATATATATATATATTTGTCTGTTAACGCTCTAGCGGTCGCAATTTTTGTTTTATCGTTACGAAACTCGATATTTAACCGTTTTATGTAAAAAGACAGATCAAGTTCGTTAATAGCTGAAATCGGACCAGAGGGAGGGGGGGTTTAGAGGGGGGGATTTGCGAAAATTTGATATATCTCCGTTATTATGCATCGAATCGAAAAATTGTATAGAATCAATCTTATTGCAAATTACATTTACTATAAATGTTGTCATATACATTTATTCTCTATCTTTAATATTAACCGAGATATTTCCATTTTTATGAAGTCTGTGGTGGGGTATAGTTCGGATTATGTCGGCCATCTTCGTCATTTCTCGGCTCAGGCGGAGCTTCTTCTAACCTGGCGTTTTTAACCTTACCTTACCTTCCTTACTTTGTGAGATTTATGCAAATACGTTTTGTTCATCCGCCACCCCCCCCCCTTCTTTAGTTCTTGGACTACTGAAATTTGAGTTATTAAAATATAAATTATTCTTACAATTCAGAAGCCGATCCAGTTGGGTATTTATTTTAATTAACTAAAAGATTTCTCTATATCTAATCACGGTGGTATTGTGTTACCAGTATGGAGATTTCTCTATTGTAAAACTTCACGTGGGAAATCTGCTTAGTTTACGCAGCCCCTGCGTGACGGACTTTTTCTTTTTCCATTTATTGTATATAAAACATGTTAAAAGACACATCTAAATTTGAAGAAAAAATAAAATATCGTGTTACTGAAGTTTTTACAGCTGTAACTTCGTACTATTCGTATTTGACGTAGAGTTGATTTATTTTGTTAAAGCTAATTACTTTTTTTAGCATATTTCCCTTAAAAAAAGTCAGGTATTGAGGTCGTACCCTTGACGCGATTTTCGAAACATTTCTACAAATGTATATCGTTCCTACCAAGGAGATGACGAAAATGAGTTACGTTCCAAATTATATGTATATGTCGGTCTGGAATGTCTATCTATTCACCCAATTCAGGAGCTTTCCGTTGTAGAGGTTATTAACTTGTAAATTTAGTGAAAGATTTCTCATTACCGTTTGTATTTATTCACTTAAAATTCACGGTGGCGTAACCAGTATGTAAATATTTCTATTGTTATCCTTCGCGTGGGAAATCTGCTTAGTTACGCAACCCCTGCGTGACGGACTTTTATAAAATAGGGATAATATTCATCAATGTTTCATCTCGGGAAAAAATTGTAATTAATAAGAACTTTTTTGTTTACAACCTAATAAATATATATATATATATATATATATATGTGTGTGCAAACGATCTCTGCCCATTTAGCAAGCAGTATATCAATGACAATAGCCTATTCCACCTTCTCCTACACTTTTCAGCACTCAAAGAAAACAGACAGAATATTTGAAAGCCATCCATCTCAACATCCTCTGATCATCAGTCAATACAAAATATTTTAAATATTCACGATGTCAATAAATTGAATAGGCTTTATAACGTTCATTATATTACTCTTTTATTTATTTATTAACGTCCACTTTTTGCAACACGTTCATTATAGCAGTTCTGAAAAAAGTTTGACTCCCTTAATGTAAATGAGTAAACTCATCTCAGGAATAATTTGTTAATATATTACTTTTTGTTGGGTGTTTTTGTTATTTATTCTATTGTGCACATTTTCAAAGCGAACATTCGTATAGAACTTGTTATTTTAGCTGTTTAAAAAAAAAAAAATGCCATGATAGAGATATTACTGAAAATTGTTAAGTAATTTTACTGTTAGAATTAGTTAGATCAAATTAGATTATAGTTATTGAAATTATATAAGTTAAAATTAAAAAAATATATTAAATTCACTTCATGAAATCTATGCCACTGTTTATTGTAAAAGCATTGTTATGGATTTGCCGGACTCAAAATGAAACAAAATATGTCTGTATTGTTATTATTTGTACAAGATTTATCTTTAACAAATAAATATCTATCTATCTATCTATATATGCGTGTGTGTAGAGGGAAAGAGAGAACGGCTAAAATTGGAACAGTGGAAGGGGGGGGGGGGTTAGTGGGGGATAATTTCGAAAATTCGAAATATCTCCGTTGTTCTGCGTCGGATCGAAAAAGCCTGTTGAGTCAATCTTATTGCAAATGTAATGCTCTATAAATGTAGTTATATGCGTTTTTTTTTTGTTTTTTTTAAATATCTTGATTATTAACCAAGATGTTTGAATTTCTTTAGTATCCGCTCTTCAGTAAACACCCCCCCCCCTACTCTTACATATTTCATATTAGCTGATTTATAATAAAGCACGCTATTTGAAGCCTAAATACCAATTTTTTTTTTCATTAAACTTTTACGTTTTAAAATAAATGCAAATACGTGACGCAGGTGGGAAATCTGTTTAGGTAAGCAGCCCCTGCGTGACGGACTTGTTCAATAACACCTTAGGTACTAATAATAATTTTAAGTCATTGCAGCGTATTTTATTTCCTTAATAAAGCATTAATCTTATTCATCTGGTTTTCAACATAAGCCAAAGTGTAACAAGATTTCCTAATGCTTAAACAGGGTATGTAAAGTTAACTTTATGAATATTCGGGAAGAGGTCTCTACAGGTTACTATCATTTCCTAGCTACAAGGATTTCATTTATAAGTACGTCATTACTAAATAAATTCCTATTGCTCACGGAAGTATTAATAGCACTCCCCTTTTACTTGCTAACCGGGGCACGAATCTTCAGAGAAGCTTACTTCAGAGAAGGAGAGCTCTGATTGGGCGCGTATGATTATTGACAGAGCCGTTATGGAGGGAACGCGGGCGGCCGTGCTTTGAGGTTATCTTCGAGGCTTGGCTCAAAAATGCTGAGTTGAAGTCGACTGAAGTGCTCTCAGCTCTCCGAGGCCCTTGACTTCACTGGTTTATAGAGTAGAGAGCAGCAGTCCCTCTTCACCCAGTGTATTCCCTCAGCGGCCAACTCAAGAATCACTTTAAAAAGAAAAGTCCCAGCTTTTCCAACTGTGACGAATTAATTCCATAAGCTCGACACTTCAATTCATTCAGAAAGGTGACCCTTCCCCCCTCACATGATATTCCTCAGAAAGCAACATACGCATAATATTTCAAAATACTGGGAGTAACTACACAATTTTAGTGCCTTGTTCATTTATGATTTGAGTATGAACACGCATATATATATATATATATATATATATATATATATATATATATATATATAAATCATTTATTTTTTTTTTGTGCAAACTTTATTGATACTGCCACACATGTTTCGTGGCTTACATACCACCTCTTCAGTGGCTATCCATTTCTGAAGTGCTCGTTATTTACGACTGTCCCTTCCTCTCTGGGGAGGTCGTTGGTACTCGAGAGGGTTTGGAGGTTAATACCAACGACCTTACCAGTGAGGGAGCACTTCAGAAATGGATATCCCCTGAAGAGGTGGTATGTAAGCCACGAAATATGTAGGGCAGTATCAATAAAGTTTGCGCGGCAAAAAAAAAAAAAACGTTTCTCATTGGTGACTCTTGCCATAAAACTATGAAGAACAATTAAAAATATTGGGACCAGAATAAGAATTATCAGAACACAAATCCATAAAGCAATGCCTAACAAATTACTTAACTGTCCTTTACGTTCCTGGTTCGAAAGGTGGATTTATCTTGGAGGATGGGGTTAAATCCGTCCCACTGTTGCCTAAGTAGAATCAAAAGTCAATGGAGTATTAACATGTGCTGACTGGCTCGTCTTAGCTCTTTCCATTAGTTTTTTACATCCTTGGACGAATTAAAAGAAGTATTAAAACAATGAAAAATTCCGGCTTTCAGATTCAACGAAAATAACCTTTTAGGCCCTCTCTGAACCCTTTGTAATCAGTTTCTGCGTGATCTTTATACATTCTTCTCAAACCTACTAGCTTTAGAATGTTGAAATTACATATTTAGGACTGTTGTATCGTCTACTAATGCACCTCTCCTTTTGATTGAGATTAACTAAGAGGGACAGAGGATATAGATGAGACATAAACTAAAAAATTTCATATTTAGGCTCACAAATGATTTGTGTAGTGCTTTGAACAGATCCACAATTATATACTATGCGATGTTTTTCCAATTTTTTGGATCAATATTTTAAATTAAATTTAGTGCAGCAAAACCTATTGTTTATTTAATTTAAAAAAGCACAAGAAAGTTATTTAGTGTCAAGGTATGGTATAGAGATATATTATTCTTAAAACGAATGTCCGTCGCGCAGGTCCTGTGTAAACTGAGCAGATTTTCCATGTGCTCGACACTGGGTAGTGATGTCAACTCAAATCCGAGTTTAGACGATTTCCCTTAAGGGAAACCAGCTATTGAGGTCGTACTCATGACGGGATTTTCAAAAAATTTCTTTTCTATACTTCCGTAATTCAGAGTTGGGCAGTAGTTAACTAATTTCAGTAGTTAACTACATTTTAACTACTAACTACAAGTAGTTAACTAATTGAGCAATTAATAACTACTAGTTAGTACTTAAAATGTAGTTAACTACTTCTTTTAACTACAATAATTGTAGTTATTCTTTTAACCACTAACTACTAGTTCAAAAAAGTAGTTAGAATTTTAACAACTAACTACTAGTTGGTAGTTAACTAAAAAAAATAGTCAATTACCAGGATAATTAACTACTATTGTAATTAACTACTGTATCAGTGAGTCAACTACAAATTCAACTATCAGTTTACTGAACTCTCAGACAAATTCTGAGGTGGTCCTTGTGGAGGGAAGGGGAAAGAACAGGTTCACTTGTTTATAATATCTTATCATACAGAATTAGGCAACATTTTCAATATAAAGTAACTGTCGGACCTTTAAAAACACAACCCGAGATTCACAGAGAGGATATCGCCCCCCCCCCCAACACCACCACGCCCCCTCGTATAATAACAGTAATAATAAGGTGGGGGAAGTTTTAAGCAGGATTAATTACAGGAGAGATATCGGTATGATTTGCAAATACATAGGCAAAATGCCCATA
This sequence comes from Riptortus pedestris, assembly GCA_019009955.1. Taxonomy (NCBI): domain Eukaryota; kingdom Metazoa; phylum Arthropoda; class Insecta; order Hemiptera; family Alydidae; genus Riptortus; species Riptortus pedestris. The sequence continues at coordinate 82,407,332 of CM032231.1, read as the reverse complement.
TCAACTAAGAGTGTACCTTAAGAAAAAATCCCGTTGATGAGAACAATTCATGTACTAATGGTATTTAATGTTTTCTATTTTTAAAGTATACCACTTTTTTACTTTGGACACTTTTCTTTAGTATTGGTATCATGTTTCTGAAAATTAAATAACCAAAACCACTTTAGCGAGCGCTTAAATAACCACACACACAGCAGTAAGATTATACATGCAAAGTGTTGGCTAATAACTGACCAAACCTCATGAATCCCCCCTAAAAACTATACACACACACAAATAATAATTAATCAGCGTAGTAATTTAATTTAGGCTTGTTTTCACCTTATGTGAACTATGAAATGTACCTGACAAGATACTTTATGGTTTAACTGAGCCCATAGGTTTAGTCTCCCCCTGCTATAAAGTCTGTAGTTAAACTGTCTCAGAAGATGTTAAACACTAAAACATACAGCAGTAAAATTGTGTTGCAATATTGTATTGATTAATATCGCTATGCCAAATTAAAAAAAAAAAAAGGAAAAAAATAAAAAGTAGTTAGTAGCTAGTAATCGTAACTACCAACTACTTTTGTAATTAACTAATTTTGTAGTTAACTACTTTTGTAGTTAACTATAAAAGTAATTAAACATTTTTAACTACTAATTACTAGTTAGAAACATGTAGTTAACTACAAAAGTAATTAACTACAACAATAGTTATTAGTTTTAACTACTTTCTGCCAAAGTTATTGTAGTTAGTAGTTGTAGTTAAAATTACATTTTGCCCAACTCTGCCGTAATTACAATCCAATGTAATACAACGGATGTGTCCGCGAATACGACGGATTTGATTTAAAGGTTAGTAGGATGTTTCATGTCGTGTTGTAATCGAACCTTCAACTCTGTTGGACTTGCAGAAATAAAGAATGGGATATCTAAAACTATAGCAATAAAGTAGAGGATTTTAGAATTTTTGGATAATTTGTTTAATGATGTTCGTTGCTCAGATGGTGTGGTATCTAGTTGAGGAGAGATGTGTGGTGTGGGCAGATAGAAGCGGCCAGATGTTAACTTGTAAGTAAACAGTGACTATCTTGAGACTCCACTACGGCCAGCAACAAGCCCCGCTCAGACCCAACATTGTTCCCTATAACAGCCCAGATGCCCGCTGTGTACACCCCTTATAGTCAGCTGATTAACCTACTTAAAAAAAAAAAATTCATATCACAGGTGCTGTGTAAACTAAACACATTTCCCCTAACAGCTGGTATGACAAACTAGTAATGGCATCTTGCCATGCATTTTCTATTTCTAAATAAAAATCCGATGAGTATAAGTAGTTCTCTGAAGATCAAAAATAAAAATCACGAAAAACTCACATTATATTTGAGTAATGAAAAAATGTATAAAATAATAGAGGAAAGTGGGGTAAAACCGGGTAGCTATGGTTTGAAGGCTTCCATAAACCACAATTTTTACCACAAATAAGAAAACATTTGTTGAAATAAAGTCAACTTATCTGTTAACGTAACTACAGTTTCAAAAACAAAATCTAAATTTTGTAAAAAATCATTTTTGCAAATATAAAGTATTTTTTTGTAAAAAGTCATATTGCCCAGTTTTACCCCACCGGATGAAACCGGGTACATATGTTTTTCTTGTGGGAAAATAAAAACGTAAAGATTTTTGTCAAATTAATGTTGTTTTCGTAATAAATAATGTTGTTTGATGCATTAAAACAAACCCCCTTTAAACAATATAAAAAAATAAAGTAAAAATATAAACAAATAACAACATTAATCTTTTTTTTATTATTATTATTATTTATTAACGTCCACGTTTTGCAACTCAGGCAAATTGGGACGGGTTATCTACAGGTTACCACCCTTTTCTAACCAGGGAGGAATTTTAGGATGTTATTTAATGAATTTCGTCACTTAATAATTTCCTTTGCCCAGGCAAGAATCGAACTCGCCACTCTAGGTTTGCCATGTGAGATAAAGGTCAACGCTTTAACTCGCATAGCTAACGTGAGCCCCCCTTAATCTTTTTAACTATTTCAAAACAATTATATATTTCAAAAAGTAAATTTATAGTTGCAAGATTTATCATATTGTTTGTCATTATATATGCTTTTACAGTGAAATAATTAAACAAAATTAGGTAAAATTATACCTTTTATGTTTCGAGAATCGTGGCATAGCTATTACCCGGTTTTACCCGCGTGTAAAGTTTAAATATAACATTGCATCATTCGGGCATACCAAACGCTAAAGACAATTACTTAGTGCTAAAATAAAGGCGATTAAAACTAGTTCTAAGACAACTATATGCCTGTATTCTAATTGGAATAGGAGCGCAGTACAATCAAAAACCTTTTCCACCAAAATCAAAAGCAGGTTCCACGAAAATTGAATTATTGTCACTGACACTAAACAAGCACGACTAACGATTTGGCGTAATGGCCGCTGCTTCTTCTTCAAAGGTGGATTGAATAGTTCCTCCGTTATCAGCCCGACTGCAGTACACACAACAGCTAAGAGGAGGTACCCGGTTTGCTCCCGACTACCCGCTTTTACCCCGCTCTCCCCTAATTGTAGAACATCGTTAGTTTATCAAGATTGGTCTAACAACATTTTTGATCCGATTTATAATTATAAAAGAGATATTTTGAAGTTATGATTTCACCGTCCCCTTTAGCCTCCCTATTCCTTGTACGATTTCAGCCATTAGTATGATCTTCAGTGCTAAATGGCAGGGGTAATCATTACATACGATTTTTCGACCCGTCTCACAGTAACGGTGATTTTGAACGGGTCGTACTTCCGTCGTCTCCTAGATATCCTAGGTAGATACGATATTTATTTGGAGGTTTTCAAATATCGCGTAATAAGTACAATCACAATAGTTGATGCCCCTTAAGGAAAATCTGGTAAAATCTAATGTTACTATATTTCTAAAAAAGTCCGTCACGCAGGGGCTGCGTTAACTAAGCAGATTTCCCACGTGCGTCACGTATTTGCATTTATCTCATGACGTAAAAGTTCAATGAGAACAATATTTGTTATTTAGGATTCAAACAAAGTGCTTCAAAATATAACAGCCTATTGTTGATAAGTCATGAGTAGGAGTAGAGGTTTACTGAACGCCAAAAACTAAAAAACGCAAATATCTCGGTTAATATTAAAGATAATAAAAGCATGTACATAACAACATTTATAGATTTGTTAATTTGCAATAAGATTGGTTCTATGGACGTTTTCGATGGACATTTGAAGAAAAATTTCGAAAATCGCGTCATGAGTACGACCTCAATAGCTGATTTCCCTTAAGGGAAATCTGCTAAAACACTCCCAGCTTTGGTGCTGTAGATTGAATAGTGGACCCGAACTGCGAGGCGAGAGAAGCCAGATGTCGACAACAAAGTAAACACGGAGATACTCTGTCCCTCGACAGACGAAGGGAAAGCAGCCCCGGGTCTGAAGTCGCAGGCGACATGGGCTCATCAGGGTCCCACTGAATATGCAAGGTGCCTGTAACTACTCCACTGCCAGCAACTACACAAAGCATTCTGCCTCTCAGTAACAACTATACCTCTACAACGCTGTACTCCTTGACCCTTTTCTCTTGTGGGAAATCTGCTGCTGAAGGTTGCTCTCATGACGTACTTTTCGAAACGTTTCTTCAAATGTCCATCAGTCTTGAGAATTAGCCTCGTTCAAAATTATATTTATTTACTGGTTCGGTACCGCTCTAGCGTTCACAATTTTTGTTTTAACACTGCCAAACTCTATATTTAACCTATTCAGTACCGATAAAGTGAGTGGCCGGTCGCATTTTTTTCTGCAATTCCTGAGCAGAATTTTCCACTCGGTCACACAGATTAGACCCGAAAATGAAGGTGCCGGGAACCCAATGCATTGGTTGGGTTAAGCGTTTTATGTAAAATTAAAAGTCGAGTTCGTTAACGGCTGAAATCGGACCAGGGTAAGGGGGCGGGGGGGGCGGGTAAGGGGGTAAGAGAATCGAAATCTTTTATAGGACCAATCTTGTTGTAAATTTAATTACCTATGACTAATTTATTTATGTATTTTCTCCATCATTAATATTAACCAAGATATTGGATTTTTTAGTTTTCTGTAAACCTTCCTCCTTTGTCGTCTCACGTTTAGAATAAACCAATATATCATGGACCGTCTTATTTCAAGCCGGTGAAATATTGTGTTGAACAAACCATTTCAAGATGAGATACATGCGAATACATTATGATGCCCCCCCCCATCTTTTGTTCTCGGATTATTAAAATTAGAGTGATTGAGATAAAAATTATTCTGGTTCATTATAAACTACAGTACTAGATATAGTAAATAGTTTCCAATAAAATTAATATACTATATTCATTAATTGCTTTTCTTTTCGATAATGAATATTTCGATCTATTTAGCTCTTAAAAGTCGTCTGACCTATTTGCTTATAATTCAGTCACTTTTCATAGTGGAGGTTATTAAAATATAAAATCACTAGAAGATTTCTCATTATCATTTGTACGGTGGTGTTGTGTAACAAGTATGCAGATTTATTTATTGTAAAACTTTACATGGGAAATCTGCTTGTTATGTATCCCCAGCGTGACAGACCTTTTGAGTTGTGCTAGAAATGTACATAATTACAGATATCACGATGAAATGGGTCTTGGGAGGGTCAAAACGTATAAGTCTATCTGAAAAATGAAATCTGAAAATTTCCGCAATTACAATACTTCCTTTACTTTTTATAAGGAACTGTAAGTGAATATAAACATCTTTTCTTTGGAAGGAGAAAGTAACCTTTTTTGATCTGAGAAATTATTGCTGTGGTTTCAGATCTGGTCAAACACTTTGCCACCACTATTCCCAACATAAGTGAGGGATTCCGTCTTTTGCGTTGTACGGAAATATATCTTTATAGTTTACTATCAGAAAATATGTTAAATTACGTCTGAAATTGTAAATTTTGAACTTTGTCTCTTGATGGAGATCAGACCTTCCATATAATTCAAATAACAGGAGTTGAACGGATAGCTGATACAGAGTAGATGAGGTCATAATGTCAATTCAGAAATTATGAATACAAATACGGAACCACAAAAGCTTTCCGTGCGACTAGAGTTCAGACTGAATTTGCAAAACAAAGTATATTTAGTCTGCTGAAAATTTTGATTACAGTTGCATTGGGGTTGCATCGTCCAGCTCAGCAGAACTATGTTTTAAAACAGCCCCTGTAAATTCCTAGTGTAGGTATAAAAATAAACTTTGGGCAACTTGCTGTTCACTTAACTTATTCATTCCTGTAATCTCACACATCTTCCAAGGTTTAGTTAGAGAAAATCTGACGGGAAGTACGTAATAATAAATATCAGACTAATTAAAAATTTCCGCAATTTCAAATTAATTCGGAATCAGTGGTAAATGCCAGTAACAGTGGTGTATTTTTTTTTTTTGTTTTACTAATAAATATTATTTACTGCTCAAGTAAATGGAAATAAGTGCAGTTCCAGAAATGCAACCCCCACCAAATAATGAATGGATAACCAATAAGGCAATATTACTCAAAAGTACTGGGAGATGGACGTGATTGTACAGCAGGTTGACTTGTTAAACGATAAAGAACTAAATTTGGATAAACAAAAATGTTCCATTTTTTCCATTTCTTCTTAATCCAAACTTGGTTCAAATATTTTTTTCGTCCTCCATTATCACACTGTGAAAATTGTGTTTTATCAATTACGCAAATCTACCTTTACCACAAAATAGTTAAACAGTTATTGAGAAAAACACATTAAACAATGGGTAAAAATTATGTTCTTGTAGATGGACTGGACTAATTAATGAATTATTGAATAAATAAATCATTATATTAATTAGTATGCACAAACTATTTTATATTATTGATATTTCCTTTTTATCAAATTTATTCCTTACTTTTTTTTCAAATAATGAATTATTTATACATTTAAGGTCTTATTTATTAACTTAATATTTTCTATTTGTTGTTCATTTCTATTTTTGGTTCCTACTTTTTTGGTTGATATTCAATTACACATTAGTACTTTTTTGCTCTCAGATCTAAAGTTATTCTTCAATTTTCTTGTTACTTTTGTTGAGATTTTTTGTTATTATCATTTATGTATTATATATTTTTATTATTGTTGATGATTTTTGTTTTTTACTTATATATTAAAGTTATTTTTAAGATATAGTTGGTTTTTTTCATTTTTGGTGTTAACGTATTTTTTTTTGTTATTTATCTACATGTTTTTTTTTTCTCTTTTGTTATATGACCAATATCGCCAGTTAGCGAATGGTCCAAAATAAATAAATAAAATAAGTGCTACTGAAAAGTTAACAAACATAATCACTTTATTTACTAGAACTGTAAATACCTGATGGTATGATATTATAGCAATTTGTTACAATATGTTCTTTTATTGTTTACTATTATTTTATTGTGTATTTTCAGGTCTTCGTTTAAAGAATGCATTTTCCATAACGTCGGCCATTCATACCTTATTCTTAAATAATACTTTGCTGCTTTCATATTTACATAAAAATAAATAGTTTAGAAATCACTGATGAATTCATGTGTATTTATTTTCCATTCCTTAGGCCTAAACAAGTAGGAAAGAATAAGCCTTAGGCTCTGGAAAGTAGTAGTGTCACTTACTCAGACAATTAGTAACCTTTTAGTGTTGGAGGTAATCGCAACAAATCGATTCTCTAAGGCCACGAAGATGGAGGCCTGAACCACAATGGGTTAGAGTGCTCGTAAAGGAGTCGGCCTTTTATGGTTCAGGATATTTAAGCTTTTAACGGCCAAACAACAGTTATTTTTGTAATTATCATCAATGGGTTAAAATTCTTTTAAAAAAATAAAACGTTTTCGAGCAGTAAAAGAGTTTTCCTTAATAAGCTATATTGTATTTCTTGGGGAAATGAAATTGAAAAATGAGCACTGTTATTCAATAATATTTAACAGCAGTTTTAAGTATTTCTTTTATGTTGATTAAATAAATGAGCAAAAGTTTCACTATTAAGATTTATTAAAGCCATAAAGAGGTTTCGACGCAGCGTATCATCGTCACTGCTCTAGTAATACACAATTACTGTAAAACATATGTCTAATGAGATCAAAAATAAATTGAAGAAAGTTAAAAACTTCAAAAAATAAATTTTAACAACTAAATAACCACATCATAAAATACATTTACAGCGCACCATAACCACAATATATGTAGTTTTATCTAAAGCAAATCACTACATAACCACTTAAACACATTATCACAATGTGATAATATAGAATTAAAAAAAAAACAAGTCTGAATAAAAAAAAAATTGAACAAAAGGGAAACGTACAACAAAAGTCCGCAACACGGGGGCTGCGTAAACTAAGCAGATTTCCCACGTGCTAGATAGCACCGTGCTAATCTCATCTCACAGATGGATGATAGATGAAAACATGAAAATAGGAATATATCTCTCTTAATACATGATTTACGAATAAGTATATAGAGTAACAATTATAGAGGATAAATATTTTAACAAGATTGGTCTATGCATTTTTTTCGATCCTACCGATGATATTTTGAAATTTCGACCACTCCCCCACTTCCAACTGGTCTAATTTCAGCCATTAACAAACTAGATCATTGTTTTTGCATAATACGTTTAAATACTAGTTTTGTAACAATCAAACAAAATTGTGACTGCTGGAGTCCTTACAGGCTGCTGCGGTGATAACGAGCGTATTAGAGAGATGGGATTAAAGAATTAATCCTTAGTGACTCTAGGCTATCCCCACCACTGAGGTTGGCAGTGGGGGTAGTTGGGTATACATATATATATATATATATATATATATATATATATATATATATATATATATATATATATATATATATATATATATCATCTACTGTGGTGGGCATTTGAGGAAATTTTCGAACATCGTGATTAAGTACAACCTCGACAGCTGATTTCCCTTAAGAATAATCTGCTAAAAAACCCATTTCGCCAAGGGTAGTTTGATGTGGAAGAGAGTCATTTCTGCCAGCCTAATTGATTATAAAAAATAAAGTCTGTAACGCAGGTATTGCGGAAACTAAGCTGATTTTCGAATCACTGGAATGCGATACACCAATGATCTCATCTTTCCATCAGCTCCCTATTTCTCCGGTTGTAAGAACCCTTGGAAATAACTGAAATTAAAATGTTAGTTGAACTTCAGACGTTTATTGACCGATGTACTTAAAGTGAAAATCCTGTGAGTAGAAGAGAGGGTTTAAATAATAGGGTAATACAAAAAATATACAGACCTCCCTTAATATTCGAGACAAAGAAAACTGAGTTTAACTTAATTTAATTTATTCTTCTATTTCGTTTGGTCAATTTTATTTTGTAATTATTTCGTTAATCCAACAATTTAACTTTATTTTATGTGAATAATCCATTGCAATTGTTGCAATATTGCAAAACTGAATATATATAAATCTAACCGTATATGTAATAAATATGTACTCAAATAAAGTATTCCTCCACTATGATGATAAAATAAAATTTAAAAAAAAAAAAACAGCTCATTAATGGCCGAAGGCGGACCACATCGTACTAAGCGTTGAGAACGGGTATAATGCGAAAAGCAAGCATCTCCGTTATAATGGCTAGAATGGGAAAAGTTAATACATTTTCTTGTTGATAAAGTAACACGCGTCAATTGTTGAGCTTTTTCTGGAATATTAAGTGATCTATTGATATTTCTGAATATTGAACTACTAATGCGAATTTCACTAAACATCTCAAAAGGTAAAATTTCAATTAAAATGTTACAAAAGTTTATTGAAGAATAAATGGAGAATAGAATAAGAGATGTCATCTCGTAGAATATTCCAGGACCTGAAAATTTTCTAATTTAATGTGGGTCCTACAATTGTTCTTTCTTTCTTTTTTGTTATCAATTGACGTTTTTAATGTCAGATTTGTGACTAAAAGCTCACAAGAAAGTGCTTGTGATAATGGAGGTACTAAAGTGGAGCGACCTAATGGCTTATTACCAAAATAATCTGAGCTGTTTGCAGACTGTATGTTTGTCGTAGGACAGCACCTTCCCCTGATGAGGCCAATCCAGGCAGGCGATAGTAAACTTTATTAAGTTGTTAAGCCTTCGGGTCCAATCTGAGCCTTGCTAATGAACCCCCTCCCCCTCCGAGACGTTACACCCCCCCCTCCGTCATCGTGATAAAATGTAAAGAGTGGGTCCCGCTGTTTGAACGACGTAGGGGGAGTTAAAGTGTTAATACGGTTTATGGGGACAGTTTGCTCTAAATGGAAGAGTTTTTTCCCCTCCATTTTGAATTATATGCACGGTGCGGCAGCGTAACTTCTTTCTTTCAAAACTTAATGAAACCCATTGTTTTTAATAATATTGGAACATAGATAGACTTTTACCTATCTTTAGACTTGGAGGTAGGTGACGTCCATCATTCTCCATAAACTGAGTAAACCGATTTCTGGCGTTTGTCATGACTCGTGCGAGTATAACAGACTTTACACAATTTCTTTCCGGATGTTGGTATTCAAATCTTGCAGGGTCCTTGGACGGTTCTCTTAAAAACGGGATTTCAAAAATCCCATAAAAAAAAAAAAAAAAAAATCAAAAACTGCCAAATCCTAATCAACCCTAAATGCGATGAAGCTCTCATTTGAGATGTTGACACAAAACCGCCATCCATGCTTCTGAAGTGTGTGCCGTTGTGCCGTCATGTTGGAACCAAATGTCCAACTCATTATCTTTACATACTGTCACTGTGACTTCAATTTCCTCAAAGAACCAGGGACCTGTGCTTCTTCTTGACGCACTCTGAACATAGTGACTCACAGTACAATTGATTTCCAACATATTTGTATGTATCTCATATAGCAAAGATCTCTTGAAAACCTAAATCCGTAATTAAGCTTGGAATAAGACGTTTCGTATTAAATTACGTTCCATAAAAGTGGGCCTTTACTGAAGGCTCAAAAATTAAAAAAATCTGTCAATATTCAAGATAGCGAAAACGTTTGTAGAACAAAATTGATAGAAAATGGCATTTACAAAAAGATTGGTTATATACGATTTTTCGGTCCGACTTAAAATAACCGATATATTTTGGTAACGATCAAAGAAAACTTGCGGCTGCTATAGAGGTAACAGACAAGTACATATATATATATATATATATATATATATATATATATATATACATATATATATTCTTTTAAACTAACCTCATTTCCCGTCATCTCTTAGGACATTTGAGGTAGTCTTTCGAAAATCTCGTTGAATACAATCCATATTACCATATTATATTTTTTGAAATATTCAAAACACCAACTTTTCCTTCTTAGATTTAAATTAACAGAATGTTCTACAAAGACGACTAAGTATCACCTTAATTTTAAAGGGGTAATCAAAGCTGCAAACAAAATTGCACTTGAAGTAGTTTGACAGAGTGACTGAAAGCTCTCCTTATCGAGCGGATGCAGTCGAGTGAATGAGAGAGAGAGATAGATAGATGAAAGTTGCAGTGTAAGTGCAGTGCTTTGTGCCTGGGACACTGCAACTCCCCGAGGGCCCAGCAAGAACAAACCCCACCTCTCTCTCCCCAACTGCACATTGTGACAACCTCAAACTTAATCTCTCTCTCTCTCTCTCTCTCTCTCTCTCTCTCTCTCTCTCTCTCTCTCTCTCTCTCTCTCTCTCTCTCTCTCTCTCTCTCTCTCTCGCTCTCTCTCTCTCTCTCTCTCTCTCTCTCTCTCTCTCTCTCCTCTCTCTCCTTCTTCTCTCTCCCTCTCTCCCTCTCCCTCCTCTCTCTCTCTCTCTCTCTCTCTCTTCTCTCTCTCTCTCTCTCTCTCTCTCTCCTCTCTCCTCTCCTCCTCTCTCTCTCTCTCTCTCTCTCTCCCTCTCTCTCTCTCTTCTCCCTCTCTCTCTCCTCTCTCCCTCTCCTCTTCTCTCTCTCTCCTCTCTCTCTCTCTCTCTCTCCTCTCTCTTCTCCTCTCCTCTCCTCTCTCTCCCTCTCTCTCTCCTCTCTCTCCTCTTCCTCTCTCTCCCTTCCTTCTCCCCCTCTCTCTCTCCACCCTCTCTCTCTCCTCCCCCCCTCTCTCCTCTCTCTCTCCCCTCTCCTCCTCTCTCTCTCTCCTAGTGTTTTCTTCTCTTTTTTATATTTATATATATATATATATATATATATATATATATATATATATATATATATATATATATATATGTGTGTGTATGGTGTTATTGATTTTGGGAGTTTTGGTCAGTGTTGGTGAAAAAATCTTAGTTCATTCCAATCTTTCGATAGTATTTATTTTCTCTAAAAAGTATTGGTATTACTTTACATATATATTGCACATTGTTACTAGAGTGTAACAGATAGTGTTTATGTCAATTCTACTTACCAAAACTAAAGATACTTAAAAACCATTGTACTTGACTTTTATACCTCTGTTTACATTAGGAGAGTACTAAGTATAACCTCCACAAGTCTATTATAATTAGTTTGGTCAGAGCCTTATGTCTTTGTTTCAATATAATTTATTTTCTTTTGTTTGTTGAACTATGTTACAACTATTGATATGCGTTATTATAATATATATATTTATTTTATTAAAGCTATTTTTATGTAGTAATAAAATTTATATATTATTGTTATTTCACTATGTTACATTTGTTATTGCTATATGTTATCACAATTATTGTTATATTTATAAACTGTGTTCAAGTTATATATATATATATATATATATATATATATCTGTAGCGGTGGAGATTTGAAGACGCATTTCGATAATCGCGACATGAGTACAAAGGCAATAGCTGCTTTCATATATATATATATATATATATATATATATATATATATATATATATATATATGATTCAAATCTGAAAGCTGAAAAATTGACGGGGTTTAGGGGGAGGAAAAATTAAAAAAAATCTCCGTTATTATACGTGGGATCGAAGTATTATATAGAACCAATCTTATGGCAAATGTAATTTTCTATAAACGTCTCCAGTACAACGGAAGCATCAAAAAGGTCAAACACCTCCACTCTTAATACTTCTTATATTACAGACAAAGTACTTTCGGGGCGAACCGTCCCATCTTCAGTGCTCTAGAGCTGGTCCCTATTGAGCCGACATCTCCGGCGAGACACTACTTAAAAGTACTTTGTCTTCATCGCTAAATACTGATACAGACTCCATTTCCAGTTGCAGAACAGAAACCGGTGTAAAATAAAAGCATTATAACCAGTGCATTCAAACCCGCCAATTCTGAGGAAGACCTACTCAAATCCCATCTGAATATTAGCCCTGCCGAAGAGACGAATAAGAGCATTGGAGAGATAGAAGTTAGAAATAAGTTTGCCTTATACTTTTCTTCACTCTTCCATTCCCCTTTCTCTATCGATGTTTATATTTCAGCTGGCCGTTCTCTTCCCCAGAAAGAATATTACCCTATAAATTCTAAACTATTGTGCAAAGTTTACTAGCGGCCCTTATCAAAATATATCCATTTTACTTCCAGTGTAAATCTGGATTTCCTGGGCAGTATAAGTTCTTTGCAGGGCTCAGATTGGATAGACAGAACTGCCAAGCTATATTATTTAATACAACAACATTATCTACGATAATTTTTCATTTGACATTTGACGATAAAGAAGAAACGGCCCATAATTTTTACTTCCTTGTAAGACCTGAGGAAGTATAGTAAACGGGAATATTTCCTGTTTTTTTTTTTTATTTCAACAGAATTATCTGTTTCAACTTCCCTAGGCTCATTTTGAATAGGATCGACGTTTCATCTGTACGCATCTCACAAAACTAAAAAAAATACTATCCTCAGAATGTTAAAACTAGAAATATAGAATTTTAACAACATCGAGTGGTGCACCACCCCTTTTGGTTAAAATCAACCTAGGGAAAGGGGAGGTTTAGAGAGAGGTGGAAATAAGAAATTCGAAAATGTCTTCGTATCTACAAGAGATAAATAAAATTTGTATAGAACCATTCATAAACTATAAAACGATATATAAATTATGTTCTATGCCATTTATGATGCAATGTACTGGAACAGAGTTAAATCATTTTAAATTAAATTCATCATTAACAAATTTCGTTTATTTAATTCAAGAAGAGTATCAGAAAGACTTGTGGTGCCCACGTCAGATTAGACTGCAATGAATCAGCTTCCGTGTTTTATAAACATTCAAGCATGGTTTTTTTTTAATTTTTATAATATTAAGATCGTGGGAAAGAGCAGAACCACCACTAAAAGAAAAAAAAATTAAAAATAGGAAATTAAAAACAATTAACAAAAAACGTATAGGTTTGCAAAAACAGTTTTGACGATAAATAAATGTAAATGTATATTAGGGGAATTTAGTTCAAAATTAAACTTATGATTTATGTGCTAGCTTTAAGTAAATAGATATATTTGTTATTGTAATTTTTAATTTTATCTGAATAATTTTAAACAATAACTTTAATAAGATTTAAGTTTTTAAATATAATTTATAATATGTATTATGTTAACACAGGCTAATTATAGCTGCAATTAGTGTCACAGAGCCCACTTGATTTTAGATTGGCTGTTGTAGACAAATTGGTCAAGGTTGATAATCATAAACTTTTATTTTCCTGCAAATATTTATTTGTACTTGGGAGAATAATTTCTTAAAATTTATACTTAGGGTTTCTAGAGAAAATATAAATGTCATAGGTATAAGTTGGTGATATTTATTAATTAATACATCTCTGTATGTTTAGCGTTGTAAATATCAAGGTGGACGTAACGCATGCTCTAAAAAATCATAATAAAGAATTTTAGTTAGACCCAAAGATCATTTTTTGGTACCATGAGGTGATGACTGTAATAAGGAAAAACAAGAGGAAACAATATCTCGCTAACTAAAACCACGTAAGCTTCACAGATTGTTAACCTACCAAGATGGAAGCCTAAGCTATGAACATCGACAGGAAGCTATTGAGTTATGATTGAATGGAATGCTATCTTACCAAGGTTTGCCATGTTTGACAGGGTTGATATTAGAAGAATCTATAAAGCAAGGAAGAAAGAAAGGAGGCTTAAACTTTTATTTTAAACAAAATATATCCATCAAGAGTGAAGTTTCCTTCTGGGGCGCCAACGATTAAAGGAAGGTCTGTTGACTCACTCAATCTGGGTGTGATGTGCTTCCTGTATCCATCACAACCTCCTTGAGTGAGCGAACAGGCAGGTCCAAGAGCTTCGTCATTTCATCAACTGGGCACCTTCCACTATCGATTCATTAGTATCGATGAACATCAGGCCACATGACCGAAGAAATTATAAGTTGGTATTATGGAATATGTTATATTTTAGTATTTGTTGTAAATGCCGTTATTTTATTATAACATTTCTTCTTTATTTTTTTATTTTTTTTTTTGTCAAATTTAAATACATTGAAGGAATAACTGAATTTGATGACATTCATATGAAAACTCAGGTGTGACTTGTTGAAATTAAAATACTTTATGCTTTTGTTAATTTTTTTAAGACAATAAAAAACATATTCAGGTCTCGCCAAAACTCTTATTATTGTTATAAAGCAGACGTTTCTGCCGTCTTGGCACGGATCTGGCAGTGATCCTTTTAAAATTATTCTCCTAAGTCAATATAAATCTAAATCCCCAGCGGGAGAATAAAAAGTCCGTCACACAGGGGCTGCGTAAACTAAGCAGACTTCCACATGAAGTTTAAAATAAAGAAATTTCACGAGAGCCGAACAGTTACTGAAATGACCGAACTAGCTTTTGCCGGAAACTCACGACTAGACCCGAAGTTATCCTCTCATCTCGTCCGTTACGTTCAATAAAAACGCAAATATCTCGGTTAATATTCAAGATAGAAAATAAATGTATTTGACAATATTTATAGGTAATTTAAATTTCAATAAGATTGGTTCTATACAATTTTTTGATCCAACGTATAGTAATGGAGATATTTCGAAAATCCACCCTCTAAACCCCCCTCCCACTGGTCCAATTTCAGCCATTAACGAACTTGATCTTTATTTTTACATAAAACATTTAAATATCGTGTTTAGTAACGATCAAGCAAAAATTGCGACTGCTACAGCGTTAACAGACATATATATATATATATATATATATATATATAATTATAAACGGGCCTCATTTTCGTCATCTCCTGGGTAGGGTCGATGGACATTTGAAGAAAATTGTTGAAAATCCCGTCATGAGTACGACCTCAATTGCTGATTTCCCTTGGGGGAAATCTGCTAAAAAGTAATGGACGGTTATAAGCCTTAACCAATAAGATAACCAATATGGTTATTATGTTAACGCAGGCTAATTATAGCTTGGCTGCAATCAGTGTTACAGAGCCCACCTGGTTTTAGATTAACTATTATTGAGAAATTACCACATTGGTCAACGTTATAATCATGTTTTGTTTTTTATAGGTTTATATTGACTAAGGATGTTAATTTTAAACGTAGCATTGTAAATTAAGAGTTTTTCTGAGATTTGAAGATGTCAGTCAATATATTAAAAAATATATATTTAATACATAGAGTGTGACATTGGTAAAGAAGTCAATTTATTATGTAGAATTATTAAATTGTATAAAATGTATGCGTAGAATATGTGCTAATTTTATTTCGAATGTATGGTATAAGAATAAACGCTATTCAATCATATGCAAAAAAAAAAGAATAATTGACTTAATATTATTAAAACTGTTATTGAAATAAATACATTAATTTCACTAAACCAGCAGTTTAATGCTCCTGGGGTTTTAATTTGTAAATGTTTACTTCGTTTAACATTGTTTATTAATGTGCAAATTTCATTTAAAAAAGAGTCATTGAGTTTAGATCAGGGCGCTAATTCAATCTAACCCCCCCCCAACCCAATTCAATTCCAACCAAAATTTTGAAAATCATAATTAATGCAGTCTTTTTCCCCCATGACACTACTTTCTTAAAGAAGAGCATTTTTTAAGAAAAATATTCAACCTTCCTATCATTTTTAATATTTGGCCCACGCGTGAACTGTAGTCAATTAGTCGTAATAGCATATATTTTACTCTACATTTATTTCAGGGAATACAATTTTGAGAAATTAAGTTAAGTAATACATACTTTCTATAATAAAAGAGAATCCCCTTTCATCTAAAGAGAATCGATAAAATGGGCAGCATATCGTCTGAAGCTCGCCATTGGCGCAAAAAGCCAAAGGCTGAGAGAGGGGTCAGCTTTAAATGACTTGTTCTCATCTGATAAATGACTCAAATTAGAGACCGCTTTTTCATTATCCCCTTTTTTGTTCTATTATTTCTGTTTCTATTTTATTGCTTTGCCTCCAGTTTGTCCACAATGCCCTCTGGAAACCTGAAACTGGTGTGAATGGCCGGCATTGAATGAAAGTTAATGTCTTCAATTTTCAACCTGGCGAAGGTCCATATTGATTTTTGAAAAGAAGAAAAAAAAAATCCACAGTGGGGCGTTTCACTTTTATTTTAATAGCTGCATCCAGCCACGTTTACACTAACAATGTTTCTATAAATCGGACGTTGTTGGTATGCAGCTAGAGATTCCTATGCATACAAGAAAAAGAAAAGAAAATTTACATTTAAATAAGGGAAAATAGTATTAAAGTCACTTGAACAGTACCTTTTTAAATCTCCTTCTAAAGTTAATTTTTTTATAATTTTGATATATAATTAAATTAGTTTGATTATTTACTTCATTTGGAATTTATTATAATACTAACATCGATTGTAAAGGTATATTTTAACAATATCAATTGTAACAATATATCAATTTATGGTAGCGTTATGTACTAGGTTTTATCTTCTTTTCGGTACCAACTAGAGAAATTATGTCTCTCTAGACCAAGGGCTGACTCTGTTCTTAGTAGTAAGAATATTATACTCCCGAAGTACCGTTGAAGTAAAGAACTTGAAACATATTCAGTTACAATGAAGTGAATGAAGGTGAAATAGTGTTGCTATAAATTCTAACCCTTTGCCTACAAGTGATATCAAATTTGATTGCAATAGCTGTGCCCAACCAAATTTAAACTAGCAACGTTTCTTTGCATCGGACGTTGTAGATATTCAAGTAGAGAAACATACAACTAAAATTTAAATAAAAGAGAATATACATACAAACAGGGGAAAAAAACTGAAATTAGTCCCTTAAACAGTACTTTTTTTCAATCTCCTTCTGAAGTAAAATGTTTTAATATTTTGATATATAGATAAATTTGTTTAAATATTGATCACAATTCTCAGTTTTTAGTATTAATGATATTATACAACTGAAGAAGCGTTGAAGTAAAGAACGATAAACATGTAGAGTTATTATAAAGTGAATCAAGGAGAAACAGGGTTACTATAAATTCTGACCATTTGCCCGCAAGTGCGTACATTGAGTAGGTGTTGATTTATGAAACTCGTTGATATCGAGTTTGGTAACGATCAAACAAAAATTGCACCTGCTAGAGTGGCAACAGACAAGTTAGTTTATATTCAATATAAAATTTTATATATACATATGCATACATACATATATATAAACGGATTTTATATTTAAATTCGGTGGGGATAATTTTTTTTTTACTTTTCAGATCATTTGAAGAGTGATGGCATAAAAATTGAAAATTTTGTCGGTCTTTCTGCCCGTTTGTTACTCAATCGCTAAAATTTAAAATGCATTGTGTTTCAAATAGCGATTTTATTCCTAAATCGTTATTTACATTTATGAATTTTGACTTCCGTCTTCCGGGCACCAAAGACATAATTCGTGTTCCATGAAAATGCCTGAATAAACTTAGGAATGTTTGTATATGTATTAAGGGGATGAGTATTAATATGAGTGACTTGATACTTAACTCATCATACTTTGATATTTTACACCTCATACTTTCTTCTATTTTACTACAAAAGAATGCCTGTAAGCAATTTTATAATGTTTTCTCCGAATGTTAAGAGAATACAATCGTTTTATTTTTTTTTTGGGGGGAGGGCCAAGATTTATTTTATCCTAAGAACAATAATAAATTCATCAATATTCGCTCAATAGACATTCTACGCTTCATATTCAGAACTATATATATATATATATCTAATTTGAATATAATAAATGGGTTATTTAGTGTTTCCGTTATGCAGTGATTATATTTCCACGAGAAGCCATTATTATATCAATTATTTTCGGGATAACAGGAATTCTAATCGTAAGTTTGTCTAAATGCTTATATCTCGAGTAAAACAAATAAATGGTAGCACTATTACTGTTCATGTTAAAGGGCATTTGTATTATTGGTGAATATGACGGGATGATTTTGTGCATCCAATGTTAATATTTTTACGTTAAAACCATTTCTATTTCAACCCATATATATATATATATATATATATATATTATTTTCGTTATCTTCTAAATAGGATCGATGGGCTATAACAGTATATTTGTCGAAAATCTCATCATGAGTTCAAACTCAATAAATCTGCCTTTACCACGTCATCAGGGAAGTCTGCTAATACCATGAAAATAGATAAATCCTAAAGGAAAACAAGCTATCTGTTTTCCGCTATTTCCCGTTATTGAGTCTATTACAAATTACATCTGCCTTAATAAACCGAAGAGTTTGCTACCAGGCTCCGATGGAAAACTTGGAAGAAGTTCACAAATTAGAATGATTAAGTTCTTAATGAAATATCGAACCCCTTTTCGGAGGTTTTCGAACCCGCTTCTCAAAGAAAGAGCGACGGACTGGCTAATTTTATCGGAAGGGGTTGGCTAAATGTGCTTAGTGAAACTTAAGGTCTCATCTTATTTAGGAATTAATTGATGAATAGAATGGATTATCACGATGTTAGGACGTTAAAGCCCTTATTTAGGGAGACTATACATTTTGACATAATCCATGAAATATTTATTTATTAGTTATTTTTTATTCTTTTGAATAAATTTGTTGTTTACAATTATGTTCCATTACCCCCTTATAGTTTCATTTTAACATATGTCCTTTAAATGTATCAGCTATTGAACTTGTACACACACGACGCTGTATTAAACAAACTTCAAAAATGTCCAGCTTAGATGAAGAACACGAGGTACGTTCTAACATACAGACACACATTCACTCACTCATAAGTACAGGGTGTTTCAAACTCTCTAGTCACCTCCCTTTTGTTCTACAGTTTTGAGAATTTCGAAATGAAACTCGGTAGTTCTTAGTTGTAGAGAATACATTTTCTTTTGGCACTGAAGTCGACTTTCTTACCACTTCCAGTTCCTCTACAGATCACCTAACTCTGGAATTTCCAATGGAAAGGCATATTTTAAATGATGAAAATGCCATGCCAAAACGGTTTTATATAGTTGATTTTTTCCGATCTGACGTGGCCTGAAGGCGTAAATCGTCAAACCCCGAAATAAACCACGCTATTTCAGACTTAAATTTAATTATCTTCCGAAAGAAAATTCTTATTAAAACAACTGGATGCTTATACTAAGCAGATTTCCCACCCTGGCATATGGGAGACTAATGATGACATGTCGCTGTATGCTTTCCATTTCTAAACAAAAAGCCGACGAGTAGAAGGGAGGGGAGGGGAGGGTTCTAAAAGCTGAAAACAAGAATCCCCACTTCTTGAGCTAAGAAAAAATGTAGAATTATAGAGCATCAATATTTTAACATAATTGGTTCAATAACATTTTAGCTGATTTCCCTTAAGGGAAATCAGCTATTGAGGTCGTACTCATGACGCGAGTTTCGAAAAATTTCTTCAAATGTCCATCGATCCTACCTAGGAGATGACGAAAATGAGATCCGTTCAAAATTTTATATGTGTATATATATATATATATATATATATATATATATATATATATATATATATATATATATATATATATATATATATATATATATATATTTGTCTGTTAACGCTCTAGCGGTCGCAATTTTTGTTTGATCGTTACCAAACTCGGAATTTAATCGTTTTATGTAAAAAGAAAGATCAAGTTCGTTAATAGCTGAAATCGGTCCAGTGGGAGGGGGGATTTAGAGGGGAGATTTTCGGAAAATTCAAAATATCTCCGTTATTATGCGTTGAATCGAAAAATTGTATATAATCAATCTTATTGCAAATTAAATTTACTATAAATATTGTTCTATACATTTATTCCCTATCTTGAATATTAACCGAGATATTTGCATTTTTATTAAATTTGGGCCGATAACGGATTTTTGAGTTTCCCGCCAAAACCTAGTTCGGCCCTTTGCCGTAAGTGTTGGGTTCTTGTATGGAGATTTCTCTATTGTATTACTTCACGTGGGAAATCTGCTTAGTTTACGCAGCCCCTGCGTGACGGACTTTTTCGATCCGACTCGTAATAATGGAGATATTTTGAATTATCGAATACTCATCCCTGTAAACCCCCTCCCCCCCCCCTATTCCTTGTCCGAGCTCAGCCATTAACGGATATGGTCACAAGTGTGGAATGAAACTGTTAAATATCGAGTATCGCCTAGGCCAGACAAACATTTTCGAGATAAGGTTTGAACATGTTACCTGTCATTTAGCCAAGAACAATAAAATCGAACTTGAATTCTCAAACTATTTCATTCTATACGTTTCTTTTCATTTTTTCTAAGCGTAGTTGTGTGCGAATCTTCAGAAATCGCAAAAAGTCACCCTTTGAAACAGACCTTCATTAATACTAAGTATGTGGTCAAAATCTATGTGAATATGTTTACTAAAAATGCGTAAGCTACCAAGTGGTTTGTGGAAATTAATGTAGTATTCAGTTCGTGTAAATGCTTTCATGGCTACTTTCAGTTCTCTAATTCCTAGAACTAATACTATTATACTAACCTATATCTATATAATTTAATCTACATCTATCCATAATCTATATGATATAATCTACATCTATCTATATGAATCTATATCTATTTAACTATAACTAATTTGTATCTTTCTATTTATCTAATAATCTATTTCTACCTGTCTATCCATCTATACTAATGTATATTTAACTCTTATACTAGTAAAGTTGAGACTATCATACTCATCTAATTTGTTTTAGCAGATTTCCCTTAAGGGAAATCAGCTATTGAGGATGTACTCATGACGGAATTTTCGACATTTGTCTTCAAATGTCCATCGATCCTACCTAGTAGATGACGAAAATGAGGTCCGTTCAAAACTGTATATATATATATATATATATATATATATATATATATATATTTGTCTGTTACCGCTCTAGCGGTCGCAATTTTTGTTTGATCGTTACCAAACTCGATATTTAGTCGTTTTATGTAAAAAGAAAGATCAAGTTCGTTAACGGCTGAAATCGGACCAGTGGGAGGGGGGGTTTAGAGGGGAGGATTTTAGAAAATTCGGAATAGCTCTGTTACTATACATCGGATTGAAAAATTGTACAGAATCAATCTTATTGCAAATTAAATTTACTATAAATATTTTATATACATTTATTCTCTATCTTGAATATTTACCGAGATATTTCCATTTTTATTAAATCTGGACGGCTAACGGACAAAGTGACTTTCCCGCCAAAAGCTAGTTAGGCCGTTTCATTAACTGCTCGGCTTTCGTGAAATTTCTCTATTGTTAAACTTCACGTGGGAAATCTGCTTAGTTTACGCAGCCCCTGCGTCACGGACTGTTCTGTATACGAAGAAGCCTGAAATGTCCAAACTCTATACGAGAATGGTTTCTTGAATACAGGTGAATAGTCATCATTATGGGCGAATATTGGACATTCTGTTAGATTATAACAAAATTACAAGGTCCCATGACTATTAGTGTTGCATTGCAGACGATGGGACATCAACTTAGTTTACGCAGATCCTCCATGACAGACTTATTAGCTTTGTACTTTTTACAATAAATAATTTGTAAATACAGTAGAAATACAGATGTTTGGCATAATATTGAGCAACTCTTAATTATTACAACATGGCTAGAAAAGGGTGGTGTCCTGTAGATAACCCGTCCCTACCAGTCATAGTAGCAAAAAGTGGACTTAATACATAGTAATAATATTACTTATTCTTATATGCAAATGAATATACTTTCATTTAATAACAATTTATATTGGATTAGATATTGAAGCATACTCAATGTACTGACAACCCCTTCGCTGAGAGACCATTACACTGCACTGTTAGTGCTGTGCTGGGGAAAGGAAAACGAATTATAATATATAATTAGATAATAAATGCTTTATCAGACCAAGATTGGTTTCGCCGTTCATAATTAAAGAATCCCCTTTGAATAAGGGTTGCTACCCCTTAATAGTCTACCCGAAAGATACCAGGATTTCTGTGTTAAATTTAATGGTTTAGAACAGAATGAAAGACTGGAAAGACATAATGCCTTGAGATAATTCCTGGTTAAATAAAGACAAATACCTAAGTATTTATCGATGCATATTTAATTTTAAAAAAATTACAATTTGTGTTATTTATTACAAAAAAAGCTTTATAAAAAATGTATATTTATTATTTAATTTTCCACCAAGTAATGTTGTCATCTCTCTCTCTCTCTCTCTCTCTCTCTCTCTCTCTCTCTCTATATATATATATATATATATATATATATATATATATACATAATAAGTCATAGAGTGGGTTTTGGTAAATAGAGACAATTGTAAGCTTTGGTAAATTACTTCTTTCATGTCACCTTTTTTTTTTTTAAATGCTCATTTCTTTTCGTGTGACTAATTTTCTTCGTAGCAATTGTTTAGTACTTTATTTTTCCGTGAGTCAAAACCATTTTAAATAACATGAGTGAGTTCTATTTGGAGGGTGAGAATGAAATTTGTATGACTGTACGTAAAGTTTAGTATATTTCACTAAAATAAAAACATAGTTTTTGAGATTGCCTCCATGACGCGAATTTCGAAAACTATCATTGATCCTACCTAGGGGATCGCAAGTTTTTCATTAATCATTACCAAAGACGATATTTATAGATTTTTTTAAAACTTGACATCAAGTTCGTTAATGGCTGAAATCGGACAAGGGGTTAGTGGTGAGGGGGAAAATTTGAAATTTCTCCTTTATTATAAATCGGATAGAAAAATTTCTTTGGCCCCGAAAAATTGCGTATCATCTTTCAGCCATTAGTAAGCCGCCAATATCGTTTATTTTATGTTAACAATAATCTCCAATATCATGAACTACTTTATTTCAAGAACATTGTATTCTTTGGATATTTACTGTTTGAGATATCTACAAATATGTTCGGTGTGGCTTACAATTTAAGATTTCTCGTTCTAAACTAAATGATTTTAATGTGGTAAATTACCCACTCATAAATAAATATTCGTGTCGGCTTAAGATACCACTAATATTTTAATTCCTATTTACATAGATTTCTTACTGCGGGGGAAATAGAGAAAAGATTGTGAGACGTAGAGATTGCGTGACAGATACTTTTATATATACTGGCGGAACCAACCCACTCCTTGATATCCTCAACTCCTTAACCGCCACTGGAAAGCCGGTTGCCCCAGAACCCTGGACAATCGTCCCCGACGTAGCTGGAAGGTCAACAGCCTCTCTGTGAGTATGAAGGGTTGATTTATCCCTCAAGACCAAGGGACGGGACTTCTGGAGACGGTCTAAGCGGCGCCCCGCCCGATCAATCTGACGTATTAAGAGGGAGGAGGTACTCTCTCTCTCTCTCTCTCTCCTCTCTCTCACTCCCTCTCTCTCATACCCCCTCCCCCCTTCTCCCCGGGAGTCTCTTATTAGGAGATCTAATGGTGCCTGTTGTCTTCCAGCCTGGAATCCGTTTAGTCGGGGAAGGCGTGGGGGCTCTCTGACTCCAGGCTTGGAAGTCTCGCCGAAATGCCTTCCAACGTGAAAACTTTAGAAGTTATTGGCAGTACTTTGGTCCTCATTCCTTTTGGCATTACTTCGTGGAAGTTTATGAGTCATGCCAAATCTGTTTTGAAATCGCTAAAGTCTCATAAATACCAAACATACGGACTCAAAGTACTCTCGTTTGGACGCAACGTAAGGTTATAAATACCTGTATTTTAAAAAGTAGACCAGCAGTTGACGAAAGTTTCGTTTTACTTTTTTGTTCGTTTATTGAAGGTTATGAAGAATTTTTAATCAAGAATAATTTGTAATTTAACCCAATTCCTAACTCTAAGAATCCTAATATATATATGAGCTAAGATACCTGCCTGGCTTCACTCCGGAAATCATTAGGGGCTTAATGATGATGGTATTTATTTTTTTCTTCCAAGGCTTTACTATGCAAAATAATTTTACATTTCCCCGTTTCAGTGGTTAGGGTTTATAACTCAATATCTTGTAACTAAAGATAAATTATTAGTCTTGATGAATAGAAAAGAAATGATATCCTGATTAGTCCCTCAGCACTGTTAAAAATGCCGTGGACAATATTAATCATTATCTGGAAAAGAACTATCTAGTTTTTTTAACTGTGAGAATCTGCCCAGACAGGGGGAGGTAAATTGAAAACACGATATAATATACCTGTTATTATGTGTCGTGTCAAAAAATGTTATGCATCCAGTATTGTTGCACATTTCACCTTACTACAACTTTTGTGCCATACGATACTTTCGTTCGACAAAGGTTTGACAATTCAGACAGTTCTTTAGCAGTTCTACTTTAGAAAAAGGAGCTATTGAGGTTGCTTACATTACCATATTCCGAATTGTGAAGTGCAATGTAAGAGTGACTATAAACGTTATTCGTGGGGGGGGGGGGGGTATTTAAGACTAGTTTTCTAGAATATTTACTTTTAAAGAGATGTTGGCCATGTAAATCCTGCGAGGTATACACTAGAAGTTCCCTATTATACAACTCTTTGTTCCATTTTAGAGGGTTATTGTTGTTTTTATTTATTTATTAAGCGTTTTACTTTATTTTATTTTTATTTATTTTTTCAGTTTGAGGACGAGGTTCGCAAATGGCCTGGACCATGGGAGGACGAGGTACGATCTGTACAAAGCGCTGTCGGTCTGGTCCGAGCACTCCAAGCTAACGTTCAGAGAGATCAACAGTGACAACGCTGATATACTCATATTCTTTGAAAAGTATGTGTTCCATTCATATTTTCTTTTCTTTCTTTTTTCAAGGGTCGGGTTAGCCATATGAGTTACGGCATTAGTCTTAATGCACTTGGTAAACCCAGAATCACGCCTTTAGGAATTTATTTAGTCGCGAATCACCGAATAAAATCCTTAATCCTACCCTGACTAGAAAAGTCAGTCACGCAGGGGCTGCGTAAACTAAGTAGATTCCCCACGTGAAGTTATACAATAGAGAAATCTCCATGCGAGAGCCGAACAGTTACGGAAACGGCCGAACTAGTTTTCGGCGGAAACGAATAGAACCAAACTTAGCCAATCTCATCTCCTCACACACTTAATAAAAATGCAAATATTTCGATTAATATTCAAGATAGAGAATAGATGTATATGACAATATTTATGGTAAATTTAATTTGCAATAATATTGCTTCTATACACTTTTTCGATCCGACGTATAGTAACGGAGATATTTTGAATTTTCAAAATTCCCCCCTCTAAATCCCCCTCCCACTGGTCTGATTTCAGCCGTTAACGAACTTGATCTTTCTTTTAACATAAAACGATTAAATACCGAGTTTGGTGACGATTAAACAAAAATTGCGACCGCTAGTGTTAAAAGACAAATATATATAAATATATTTTTGAACGGACCTCATTTTCGTCATCACCTGGGTAGAATCGATGGACATTTGAAGGAATTTTTCGAAAATCGTGTCATAAATACGACCTCAATAGCTGATTTCCCTGGAGGGAAATCTGCTAAAACGAGTTCATCATTAGACGACCCATCCCGATTAGCGAAAATAGCACAGAATGGACCATAATAAGTAGCAAAATTAGCCTTCTTACTTACTAAGGTCTTAATAGACAATGTGCTTTAAAAATAATTGATTTGTCTGTCTGTTAAAAATACGTGTATATTTGTCTGTAAACGCTTCGGCAGTCGCAATTTTTGTTTAATAGTTACCATATTCGACATTTAAACGTTTTATGTAAAAACGAAGATAATGTTTGTTTACGGCTAAAATCGGACCAGTGGGAGAGGGTGTTTAGAGGGTGAGAATTTCGAAAATTCTTAATATCCCCGTTATTTTGCGTCGGATCGAAAAATTGTATAGAACCAATCTTATTGCAAATGTAATGTTCTTTGTTATGTACGTTTTTTCACTACCTTGATAATTTGCATTTTTTAGTTTTCGTGTCGCTCCTACTCGTGTAATATTAACAATAAGCTGTTATGCCATGAAGCACTTTATTTTAAGCCTTAATACCAAATATTGTTCTCATTGAACTTTTACGTTTTGAGATAAATTCAAAAATTGGCGCACGTGGCAAATCTGCTTAGTTAAGCTTTTTAATTTTGACCTGTATTGACCAACACCCTGGTTGAAGAAAAAGTTTTAGACCCTGGGGGGATTCGAATCCAGGTAACCTGTGTATCTGTATAGGTAGCTACACTTGTCGGAATTCCAGATGAATGGTCTCAGAGTTTGTAAAGAATAAGAAAAAGAAAAAGTAAATAAAGAGAGAGAAAGAGAGAGAGCATGAAAAGGAAGGCGATGACTAAATGGGATTGTAAGTGGGGGCGGCTGTGGCCATTTCTTCTGAGGTCCTACCTCGCTGTTCTTACCCCCACCTTCTTACATGTATACATTAGGGCTAGTCCCCGCCATCTCTTATGGCAGTCATAACAAAAACCTCCCCCTCATCTTTATAGTACTTATTTTAGCCCGTACGAACCTTTTACACGCAAAGCCACTTCTAGTAAAGCCACTAAAGATGTTGAAAAATAACCTTCGTATATTAGCTTGTAGACGAAAACTTGTCTACTCAAAATCGACAGAAGTGGGAGCTTTGCAAAAGTCTGAAACCAAAACGTCGGTCATTCACGGGTCACGGGAATGAATAAAGTACATTTTATCTCCGATTCCATATTTAACAGTTCTTACGATAAAAAGGAATTTACAGAAGCTTGGGTGAGCCATCAGCTTGAATGACAAGTTCTTTCTTCATTGAAAATATAGTAACATAAACCAAAAAAATGAAATAAAATTTATAAAATGGCAAAATATTATAATAGTATTATGTTTATTACAAAAATAATAAACGTTGCTTATTAGAGTTCTTTTGAATTGCAAAATTAAACACACAAGTATAAGAGTTTTTATAACTGAACAATTTAATTGACAATGCACTACACACTTGGTAAATTATTCTTAACTATTACTCGCAGTATGCACTGATAACTTCACTTCCTATTGCACAGTGCTATAACTCACGATCACAGAAGTTCACAAAAACACGACACTGCACTGATCTTCACAAAGAATACGGGACTGCACTGTTCTTTACATAAACACAGCATTATACTGTTCTTCACATTCACGCGTTTCTTTACCGCACTGCAACTAAAATGCTCTTTTCACTAAAACTGCACTGAACGCACTGTTATTCACTTGAAGATGACTGAGAACAAACTAACTTTCTGAGCGATGCGGGCGGCGAGATCAAAAGAAAACAGCCCACACAATCCTGGATCCCAGATGGGTATCGCCGAGAAAGGCCCTGGTCCTTCCATTGGCAGAGTTGGGCAGTAATTACATACTTTTGTAATTAACTACTTTTTCAACGAATAAATACTAGTTATGTAATTGCAACTACAGTTACAAAAATGTAGTTTGTAACTGTAGTTGCATTTTCTTGGTTTCGCAATTACAGTAATTGTAGTTGGTATTCATAAATCCAACTACTAGTTGAAATAAAAAGTAGTTATAAAAATAATTACAATTAGTAGTTGTAATTGTAACTATACTTCAACTAATTAACTTGTAACTTGTAACTGTAATTACAATTTTGCCCAACTCTGTCTATTGGTCAGTTGCTTTCATCTACATCGTACTTCTTAATACGTGATTAACTCTGTGTACTTTTTTATATTCGAAGTTTTCGCCACACTATAAAGTTTTCTATATAATCAAATTTATACTTTAATGCTCTATTTACATAATTTTAAAGTGATGAATAATCCTCTCCATTTAATATTTTTCTGACATGGTATCGGCCAGTGTGTTCTTCCCAAACGAATCTCTCTTGAATTCCCTGTGGATAGGGCAGACTGCAAGGAAGTAGAAAGCATCTTCTGGCTCGTCGAGGTTGCACAGCCAGCAAATGGAAGCGTCATCCAAGCTGCTTTCTTGTTCAGATTCAGTGTTTCTGTCCTGCTCCTTATCACAGTACTGATCATTTAAATACTATTCATCGCTAATATATGAGGGTTGTTTCGAATCAAATTTTAATCTTTATAGAAAGAATGAAATTGTTTCTTCTCTAATGTAATACTTAATACTTTTTCTTCTAACTTTGACACCGCTGACACTACATTATCGATACTATCCGCACGGGCCACGTAAACGAAGCAGATTACCACCACGTGCGGATATGACACGCTATTGATCACAGCTCACCATATATTCTATATTTCTTAATAAAAATCCGATAACTAGAAGTGGAAGTTTGCTCAAGGCTGAAAACAACAAATTAAGAATAACTCGGTTGCGATTTGATCAACTAAAAGTTGTATATAACAATAGCATCAATAGTTTAACAAGATTCGCTCTAGAATATTTCTCAGTGGTTCTTAATGTACCACCTTATTGTTAATATGACATGAGTAAGAAGGGTTTACTGAAGGCTGAAAAACTAAAGTACTAAAAAATGGAAATACCTCGATTAATATTTGTAATACAGAAAACACGAATATAACAAACTTATAGACACCAAATTTTCAATATGATTGCTATTATACTACTTTTCTTTGCAACTTACAATAACGGAAAAACTTCGAAATTCTCCTCTCTCCCCGGTCTGATTTCTGCCATTATCAAACTTATTATTGAATTTGATATTAAAGGCATATATATTGACCTGTTTGGTAATGAAGGCCAAAATTGAGACAGCTATTATATATATATATATATATATATATATATATATATATATATATACACATTAATGGACTTCATTTTCGTCAATGCCTAGTTATAATCGATTTGATAAAATTTTTGGAAAATAAGTCATGAGTGCCACCTTAATAGCTGAATACCCTTAAGGGAACTCTGCTAAAATTTAACTAGTTCGAGCCAGAAAAAACTCGAATAAAACATTCGTTGGAGAAAAATGAAATTCCAACAAATGTTGGATATATCAAATTTTTGGTCTGGCTCATAGTGACCAAGAATGAAAATTTTGAATTTTCAATTATCCCTCCCCCCTCTAAAATCTCCCTGCTTATTTATTTTTAGTTTCCCATTAAACGGTTAAGTATCGAGTGAGGAGTTGATCAAATGAAAATCATGTATTTACTCTAGGAGTAAAGTGGTTGATGATGTAACTGCTTATTACTATGGTGATATGGCATTAGCAAGAGTGGAATTTACTGAAAAATTGTAAATATATGTGTTAATATTCATGATAAGGAATACAAATCTAAACTTAAACTTCTAAAGAGTTTGATAAATAACCCTTATAAATTAGTTCATAGACAATAACTTGTCATGCTTTGATGAATTGGCGGAAGATGGATAAGCTAAATACATATCTACTTCTTAATTCTGAGACTCTGTCACAGCAGATTTACCGTGTGCAGGAATGAGAAATGCCAAGGGTTGCAACTAATACAGAAATAGTTATTCTTTATTATTCCGTTTAAATAGCACCACATAAACAAGACAAAAAACTTGAACTGACCATGAATAGGCTTAATAATACAAATGCTTTTCATGAAGAAAGAATTGGGGTTAACTGAAGCTGAAAACGCAAAGCACAAAAATGTTACAAGCATCGAATTACATTATCGATTATGTAACACTTTTTGAACAATGAGTAATATATCTACTCGATATAACTAAAACTCTAAGGTTTGTCTGATTTTCTATTTAAATTGGACGGGAATTTTTTTTTTCGAGTTTCAGACCATTCTAAGAACAATGGCATACAAATTTAAAATGTTGTCTGCCAGTCTGTCTACCAATTTCTTACTCAATCACTCAAAAATGACTCCGAAAAGATCTATAGACTTTTATATTTGTTAGCCAACTATCCCGAGGCATAACATAGGCTGTAATCAAAGGTAAAACAGCTAGTATACTATATTTTACCCCTTATTATTAACAATTTTCACATTTAGTTTTATTTGCAACACATTTACAAATTATGGAGAAACATAAGCCCTTTAAGAGGGAAGTTTAAAATTACATCACAAATTGCCTATAGCAGTATGAAATATTTAATTCCAATTCTTTTGTCTTCTGGTGAATATATTTTCATCTTGGTATCTTTTAAATAAAAGGCCAACTTACCCCTCACCAAATTTGTATTAGCACATGGCGCTTTCAAAACATAAAACTCAACTTCAGTTAGAGGTGTGTTAGCTAGATACCTAGGTCAGGACTTTAGGATGTTTTAAAGATTCCAAGATGTCTAACCTTCACTATTAACTCAGCATTAATATTTTATGGTCTTCTAATAAGTATTGGCTTATTATGAAATAAACATTTGTAATAAACTTTTAACAAGTATAAAGTATTTGCAGTATTATAACTGACTGAACGTGTCATTCTGTTTTCAGGGGCTACCATGGGGATGGCTACCCTTTCGATGGAAAGGGACAAGTATTGGCACATGCATTCTTCCCAGGAAGTGGGAGAGGAGGTGATGTTCACTTCGATATAGAAGAGCACTGGCAGCTTACTGGCGATGATGAAAACAATGGAGAAAGTAATTAATGATATTAAAATTTTCTTTTGGATACCTCATAATATTTTGAGTTTAAGCCTATAATTAATATGTGATTTTTAAGATATTTGGGTATTGTCTGAAAGAAGCTCTCAATAAAAGAGATCTGACTTACTCGTAGTCCTATTAAATTAGATAAACCAGATGTTTGGTTGAAATTCAATTGATACTATTATATTTGAAAGGAATTTCTGTGTATCTATGTTCCAATGCAACAGAGCAAAAATTCCATAGGACATAATTTATAATCTTCTTATAATAAACAAAAAAAGGCCTATACAAATTTTTTGTATCTCTAATACGTATGGAGAAATATGTAATTTTATATTTTGGACCTCCTTTAAACTCCCCTCCCTTTAGTCAATTTCAATCCAAAATGGATGTGCACAACTAGATAATACAACAGCTTTCAATGAAATGTTTCAATGATCTAAGGCAAGTTATTTTCTAGCTATGCGTGAAACATACATTTGCAATAAGTAGGAATGTACCCCCCCCCTCCAAAAAAATCTTTTGTTCTCTTTTTTGAATCTCCAAAATTTTTTAATAAGTATTTATTATCTTGAGGGTTATCTCTTTAAGCGCCCTTCGCTGGCCATCTTGAACAAAACCAATAGATGAACTGATTAGGTATCTATTATTCATTCTCGGTTCAAAAAAAAATTGCATGATTATTAATCTAATTAAAAAATTATTATATGGCCTCATTGACAATATTCACAAACAAGCAGCTCCTCTGTTCCTAACATTCTGAGTTAAATCGAAGAGAGACATGGAGTAATATATTGAGGGAAAAGAAACTATAATCTTGTCTGATATAGTTTAATGTTGTTAATTCTTATTCAACTGGGCCAAACACTCCCAGGTTAATAATATTAATAATAATTTATTCACTTTAGCAGTTCAGTGTCAAAATTAATGTATTTTATTCTAAGTTGGTATTCTGGCAGGTGGAGGTGATTTATATTGCAAATGTAATATTTTTAGCAGATTTCCCTCAAGTGAAATCAGCTATTGAGGTTGTACTCATGACGGAATTTTTGACATTTTTCTTCAAATGTCCATCGATCCTACCTAGTAGATGACGAAAATGAGGTCCATTCAAAACTGTATATATATTTGTCTGTTACCGCTCTAGCGGTCACAATTTTTGTTTGATCGTTATCAAACTCGATATTTAGTCGTTTTATGTAAAAAGAAAGATTAAGTTCGTTAATGGCTAAAATCGGACCAGTAGGAGGGGGGGTTTAGAGGGGAGGATTTTCTAAAATTTGAAATATTTCCGTTACTATACGTCGGATCTAAAAATTGTATAGAGTCAATCTTATTGCAAATTACATTTACTATAAATATTGTTATATGCATTTATTCTCTATCTTGCATATTAACCGAGATATTTGCAATTTTATGAAATCGGGGCAGATAACGGATGAGAGAGGGTTTCCCGCAAAAAGCTAGGTTGGCCGTCTTCTTAACTCTTCAGCTCTCGTGAAATTTCTCTATTGTAAAACTACACGTGGGAAATCTGCTTAGTTTACGCAGCCCCTGCGTGACGGACTTTTTTTTGTATTACATTAATATTTATACTTCATATTATGCACATATACTTAATTAATTAATTAATTAATTTGTTTCCCCATTTCAGAAACTAGTTTGCTGTCAGTTGCTGCCCATGAATTCGGCCATTCTCTCGGTCTTGCCCACAGTTCTGTTCCAGGTGCACTTATGTACCCTTGGTATCAAGGTTTTGGCAGCCTTGAGCTTCATGATGATGACAAATTAGCTATTCAACAGTTGTACGGTAATACATTTTTACTGACAATTAGTAATTATAATTCAAATTTTAACTATTGCTTCTTAATAATTTGTTATGATATTAAGGGAAATTTTCTTTTAAAGTCATGACATTATTTTAAATGATAAAATACCAGATAACTTTTGTCTGTCCATTTTTCTTTTGTTATGACTGCCTCTCTTATGGTATTAGGAAATGTGGAAAAAAGTTAGTACGTTTTCTCATATTGGTTATCACTTAGTTATTTACAATATTAATCCAAATGACAATATTTATAATTTTTAATAAATAACTTTATTTATTATATATTTTATGTGGTATATATATATATATATATATATATATATATATATATATATATTGAATATATATTTTAAAAAATGTAATGATTATTTAATGTTTTAACATTTTCTAAAGTTGATAAAGTGATTCATTTAGTATCATTTAAATATGATTGTGTTTCAACACATTGTACCTCAAACATCCTTTATTAATCTGTATTCTAATCAGTTATATTTCACTTCAGGTGCAAATGAAAAGCAATGGGGTAAAAATGTGGGTGATAAACCGACCAATAGGTGGCCTCCCTTGCGGCCTACAACTAGGCCACCCACAACGACTTCAACACAACGAACAACAACCACCACAACAAGGCCTACACTGAGGTATCACATTCCAATAAGGACCCCTCCACCTCCTCAACTCCCTGACACTTGCAATACTTCATATGATGCTATATCAATAATCAGAAGAGAAATTTTCATTTTTAAAGGAAAAGTAAGTAGTATTTATTTGGTGTACTTAACAATTAAATTAAGTCTAGTTTTCATTAAAAAGGAGCATATTGTAGCTAAGACATTGGATAATGAAACTATTTCATCAATATTGAAGTATTAATAATAATATCAATTTAAAAATTTATGACATTCCCAAGAAAATAATCTTTAGAACTGCATTAGACAAAGTGAGAACTGGGTCTGCAATGAAATGATAAAATTAGACAAAGGATATACAGTCTTAAAATTCAAATTGAATAGCACTCCGGAAATCAATACAGATTTCCTAAGAAACGAATGCAGAACAAAGAGCTCCATGGCCATTATTGCAGTCTGAAATTGATGTAGCATGGCTAACTTCTGGACAGCTATTTTCAGAAACCGAAGGGTTTGTAACGGCTATCCAGAACCCAGGACCGAGTAAATGCAAGCCAATCCCACAGACGGTATGTATTCAAAGTTAATATAACCGACAGATGTAGACTTTGCAACAACACTTACAAGTCTATTCAATATATTTCAGCTGGCTGCTTCAGAGAATTTAGAGAGGCAAAATATTATAGCTAAGATATATCAATAATCAATTTTAAAGAAACTCGGTATGGAGGACATTGAATTCCATTATTATAGCTATAACCCTCAAAAATTAATTGGAAAAAATAATATAGAAATTTATTAGGATGAAGCGATGATAACAGACCATACTGTCAACCATAACAAGCTGGACATTCTCATCATAAATAAAGAAAAGAATTTAGTAGATATCATTGATATTTCGGTACCAAATGATGAGAATTTTCAGAAAACAATTGCAGAGAAGTTAGAAAATTTCAAATCTTAGCTGCAGAATTAAAAGGTCTGTTTAAATTAGTCACCCAGAGTTACTGCCATTGTTATTTCTACAAACGGCCTTTTCCCTAAAAATATGGTTAAAAGTACTAAATATTTAAATTTATGTGAAGGGATAATTAGTCAGCCACCAAAAACGATAGTATTAGATACTGCTAGGATAGTAAGAAAATTCCTGAATAGCCAATACAGGGACCCATTTTACTAGTTGGATTTTTTATCCCCGGTAAAAAAATATCCACTAAGAATAACCCCACCCCCTCATAATATAAATATAAATAACAACAAAACTTATGAGTTCATTCAACATATTATGGCTGGATGTGAAATACTTGCTGGGTCCGAATATTTACAAAAGCACAAAACTAGGCAAAAGTATACCATCAAGCTCTAGCAAAGAAATTTGGCAAGGTAGACCAAAAGGTCACTTATTACCACTATAACCACCAAAGTTATTAGATAATGCAAAGCTGTATCAGTATGAATCAATGATAACTGGTCATATTCTTCATCATAACAAACTGGATATTGTCATTATTCACAAGATTAATAACATAGCTGATTTTATTGACATTGCTGTACCCAATGATGAGAATATTTGAAAACCCTATCCCAAAAATTTAAGTAAATACCAAGAATTACTTATTGAGCTTAAAGATGTATACTAGCTTCAGTCTGCCACAGTGATGGCTATTATTAAGTTCAAGTGGACTCATGTCTAAACCCACAATAATAGGCACCATAAATTTAAATCTGTCAATATAAATTATAAAGAAGCACAGCTATAGGGTGCTTTTCGATACAATTACAAATTCCACATTGGTTGGATTTTTCTCCAGTTTCCTGAGAATAAACCTCCCCAAAATATAAATAAGAAGGATTTCAAATCACTATCTAGGGCAAGGTTATTACAACAGATGGTGTTAAAATATAATATTTTTGATTTACGTAGACTACACAGCAAATCCTACGTGTCTATTAAACATATTATGGCAGGATGAGAGATGCTATATGGTTCAGAGTAACTTACACAGACACAATAATATAGCTAAAGTATATCACCAAGGAATTTTAATGGAAATCAGATTGCTGGGCTGGAAAGTCCCGTATTTTCGCAATAACCCTCTAAAATTGAATGACATGAATAACAATAAAATTTAATAAATCCTCAATACTCAATAGAATAACCCTTTTTGCCATAACATTCCAATGGTAAAAAGATTTCAAGGAAACTGAGTCTAACCTCCCCATCCCAAAAAATATAAATAAAATAATAGCAAAATAACTCCTTTAATTTTACTTTTTATCAGAGTAACATTGAAACTATTATTAAAAAAAATATAGTTTTAAATTCTATTTCATTATTTTTTTCTCTCTATATGTTACACTAAGTCAAAAACAATAATCTTTATTTTAACAGTACACTTGGCGAGTTGGTGATGAAGGATTGCACCGAGGTTATCCAGCACTGGCAGAGAGATTATGGAATGAATTACCCTCAGATTTCAAACAAATCGATGCCGTTTATGAAAGACTTGACAAGAAAATTGTATTCTTTATAGGTACAGTACTTTTTAAATAAGTTTTATAGGTCAACTAATTTCCATTTGAGTAATTATTATATTCAATGTAGCTATTTGTGGACTACTACAAAGTATTCTAAGATACTAAGCTTTGTATTGAGTACATATCTCCACTAGGAAGGGATTAATCATTCTTCCTACTTTCAAAGACATAATTACTTGTGACGTTTCATTTCTTTTGAGGAGATCTCTGAAGTGAATACTGTATGGTTCTTTTTTTCATGAAAA
This sequence comes from Riptortus pedestris, assembly GCA_019009955.1. Lineage (NCBI taxonomy): Eukaryota > Metazoa > Arthropoda > Insecta > Hemiptera > Alydidae > Riptortus > Riptortus pedestris. The sequence goes on along the minus strand of CM032231.1, from coordinate 82,371,125 downwards.
TATTCACTTTGAAAATAAAGTAATGAGTGAATTTTGATTTTATTTTGTTGATATAAATTAGAAACAAAATCCATCAGAGTTCTTTCAGGTGTTATTCAAAGTTTAAGGGGGTATTAAAAGATTCATGTTTGTACTGAATGGTGATGGTTCAACAAGAAAAGGATTTTAGATTGAGGATATGTCCCTCATAACTGAAAAAGTTAATTGGATTGTTTTGGGTGTTTCTTTTCTACATTGTCTGAAAATTAAATTGTTTTTTATTTTTGACCACAATTTTATTTCGTCAAACACATTCTTTATCTGGCAAGAATCCATTTTCACATTTTCCCCACAACCATTTCATATTTAATTTTGTTTCTTAACCCAGCAGGAATAATTGAATGACGCTATTTATTGCAGGTAAATACTACTTCGTATTCCAAGGAAATTTTCTGGAAAATGGATACCCGAAACCCCTGACTCATCTGGGTCTTCCTGCTTCCCTTTCTAAGATTGATGCTGCAATGATTTGGGGTCACAACTCAAAAACTTACTTATTTTCTGGTAAATTGTAATAAATTTATTTATTTTGAAATATTCTGTTCAATATGATTTTGTTATGGATCTGCTAAAAGTAAACGAAAATTAAATTTAACCATGACTAAATAAAAATTTGACCACAACAAAAACAAAACAAAAGTAAAAATGAAATCACAGCTTGATGAATTTCATAAAAGAGAGCAGTGGTGATTAAACCTATGAATTTTGGTCAAGAATTACCAGTCCGAACCCTTTAGTTTCCATACTAAATTTTATTTAGCTGCGTGTTTACTGAGCTTTGAGGTTGCGACTTCTATTGATTCCTAGATGTCCACTTCATCATCATCCTGGCACATTTCAGTAGCTACTTGAAAAAAGAAGCAATGACCTTGGGTTTCTATTGCCACAATAATACTACCTGGAATGTGTCAAGCAGACCGCTTGACCTCCAACCAAAGTAATTGGCAAGCAAGAGCTTCATGAAGCTCTTTCATTTTTCAAATAATTATAAGTAGATATATTAAAAAAGGTTTGATAGAGGTAGGAATTATAGAGGCTATCTTTCCTATATGCAGCATCTAAGTAGGCTACTTAGATTCATTTAATAAATTTCAATATTACATAGAATTTTTAAAAAAATGTAATAATTATTTAATGTTTTAAAATTTTCTAAAGTTGATAATGTTATTTAATGCACAACCAATAATATGGGAGAAACCATATTAAACTAATATAGACCAAAAAATCAGTTGGTTGATATTGGAAATATGAAAATAAAGATTCCCAAAACCAGGACTGGAGTGTTATACAAAACCATTTTGCCAAATTCAATATATGATGCTCTACTACCTTCATTTTCAGAAAACTCTCTCATTTGTTAGAGTGCATACAGGAAAGGGTGGGGGGGGGAGGAGAGAGTGGATCGGAAATACAGAATATTTGAACAATCAAATTTCTTGTTATTTTGATTACTTATATTCAATAGTGAATTACTGACATTTGTCTCAGTGAAGTATTGCTACTGTCATTTCATTTGATTTAAAATTGATGAGAGTATGAAAAACTGTTGAGGGAAGATTTTGAAGGAGCACGTAGGATTGTAAGGACCCTACCCTAAAACAATGAATTTAAAAACAGTATATATTTTTAAGAAAAAAACATTTAGGTTTAAATTTCCTATTATAAAATTTGTTTACTCCTGGGGCTTTGTTTATTAATGTATTGTACCAATATGAAATTATGATTGAATTATTCTTATTATTTATCTTTTCTTAAAAATAGTAAAAGAACTTAAATGTTCCATTTTTTGTGTTTAAATTGTTTAGAAAAGAATAAACTGTTTTAAAAATTAATTGAATAATGCTTTGCAATACTATTCTTTTTTCTATACTATTTTTTTTTTTTAATATATTCAATATTTGTTATTACTAATGCTAAATTTATTTTTATAGGCCCAATGTATTGGAAGCTTGATGAGGAAGCAGGTACAGTTGAGCTGGACTACCCAAGAGAAATCCAAGCTGTTTGGAGAGGTGTCGGAAACAACATTGATACTGTGTTCCAGTGGAAGGATGGTAAGATATTATAATAGATTGTATTTGAAAAGATGTTACTCTTGTTTGGCATATGGAATTATTAATTTAATTTAGTTTTAAAAAAATATATTTCCATATTCATATTCAATATTTATAGTATTAAATAAATCCTATAATTTTTGAATAACCCCATAATGAATTATCCATTTAGGGAATATAGCTACCACTACAGGCCAATAGATGATCTAGGTGTCAATAAACCAAGGTGCCCAAAATCACTTTTGAAGTATTAAAGTAAACTATTCAAGTTTATTCCAAGCTTAGATACCAAATATTGTTTTCAACTGACCTTTATAATATGAGACGCATGCAAATGCTTATTGTGATTATATGAATAATTTAATTTTACAGTCTTAATTCCAAAACATTTATTGGATCTACTCCATGCTCAATATTTAACTGTTTCATTTAGTACTAAATATCATATTAGTTAAAGGCTGAAATCAGATGAAGAATAGGAGATGGTTGGAGGTGTAGTTGGAGAGCGGGGATTCAAAAAATCTCTGTTATTATGATGAATTGAACAATTTTATAGAAGCAGTCTTGTTAAACTATTGATTTACTTGTTGTTCTATACATTTTATCGTAACTCAAATATTAAGCAAGTTATTCATACTTTCTTGTAGTCAGTCTGCAATAAACCTCCACAACTACCCATCAGCTTTTTTCATAGTAATACCAGCAGGTGAAAAATTTGCTTAGTTTACACACCCCCTATGTAACAGAACTTTTTTTAAAATATAACATTAGATTATTTTTAACTGTAAACATTCGTTTTATGAGTACATTCTTCTTTCTAGGTGCAACATATTTTTTCAAAGGTCCTTACTTTTGGAAATTCAATGATAAACTGATGGAAATTGAAGATAAAAAGCCGAGAAGGTCAGCAGAATTTTGGATGCGATGTCCCCGTGATCCAAATGCACCCTCCGAGCCAAAGGAATATCCGGAGATCCCAGGAACCACTGATGATGAGTATGAGATCGATGATGATGACTCAGGAGCATATCTTACTAAACCTACATATATTTTTATATTTTTTATATTTCTCTGTGGTATTAGAATGAACAATGTCACTTAAATTGTATTGAGCACTAAATTTCATTTGAGTAAAATGTCTGTGATTACATTTTGAGGTTGGCATAGAAAACAGAAATCCAATATGTTCCTATACTAAAAGTGTCTAGTACATATTGTATTCTGTTTTAATTTATACTTATTGTGACAACTTATACAGGTTTCACTTAAACATACATATTGTGGTGTTTATCCCTCCAACTACTATTGGCTAGGCGATTCCTGTTTGTTCTGTGACACAAATTGATAGTGGAACCACGTAGCCCCATTTCATCTAAAGGTCCTGCACTTTTCAATATATCCTGATTTATATTTTCCATTGCATATACTCATTAGTTTGAATATGTTATTTTATCAAATGTAAAAAAGGATACAACATTTTCTTATTAATGTGTTTCATGAATCTTTCAACATTTACATGAAACATAATTTTAAAAGAAATACCACTAAACTTGTCAGGAAGGCGGTATATGAATCTACAAGTGTTTCTATAAATATGTCCTATAAGCTTTTAAAGACTATTTTCATAATTATTTATTTTTCACTAAAAATCATTCAATTCATTCCTTTTATTCTTCATACGGTACATTTTTGCAAATTCCTTATTTCTTTCAAAGGAGAATTCTCAACTCTGAAAAGAACTAAGTGTGTTAATATATTAATTTTAATAAAATGAATCCTGGCCTTATAGCACTATAATTTCATTATTTGGTTCCCAATCAAATGCGCACAAAATGTATTTTTAAATATACTGTGCAGTTAAATTTCCTAAAAATATTGATATATACTTATGAATTACCATGGAGTTAATTAACTTAAAGAATAAATTGTATGTTGTATTACTTTAACAAAGGATACTTTTTCTGTGGTAACATGTTTAAAATAATCATATATATACATGATAGGAAGAAAAAACATTGTTATTTTCGCAGATGATGTTCTATGGAATTTCAATTATTTAAATTGGGCCATAGATTATATGTTAACCAAATTGGTGTTGTACATTATTATAGAATTCATTGTTTCGTTTATTTTATAAAAAGCTATAATTTCGAGATTCTGAGCATATCTTTTAGCTCAAACTCGATTAAATTAGTATAAACATAAGAATTGGCTAGAAAAATTATTATGTTGCCTCTAGATATAATTAGGTAATTAAAAAATTAGATATAAGATCAGATATGATTACGTATAAAATTGTAATCAAATTTGTATAATAGCAAATATTGATGAGTTATATAAGTGGTATAATTAATTGTAAGATTTTAGAGCCTCAATGCATTGAAAAAAATGACCTATTAAGAGATGCAATTGAAACATTCCAAGACTGAGAATGATACTGTCCGAAAATTAAACCAAATATAATTTATGAATTGCCCTTCTTTTATAATGCTTAATTTATTGGGGATATATTTAGACTTTTTCACACTTGAATTTTATCTCGCTGGATATTTTTTTATTGTTCAGTTCTTGAACATATAAACACCATTTATAACTTAAGAATATCACAAATTGAATTAAAATGTTTTTATGTTGCTCTTTTGGTTTTTCATAGCACAAAAAAAAAAAAATTAGAAAATAATAATATTAATATTTTGTATACACTTGAAAACAAAAAAATTTAAAGATCTCTCTAAATATTATTTTTCTTTCTTAGTATTTAATGAAATTATCTTAACATGTTCTTTCATTTAAAAAAAAAAAAAAATTAAGACTATAAAACTACATTATTTTTTCATAAATATTTGAACTGTTAATTAACTTGGACTAGGACTTAAGATTAAATATGCTAATTCTACTAATTAAAAGTGATAAACCTGTACTTTTTGCTTTTAATTGTTACTAATAAACAAAGTTACTCATTATAATGGTTTTCACTAGTATAACAATTACCAGAGTAACATATTATGCTCAATATATCCCCATTCTCTAGAAACGGCATTTAATGAATTGGACATTCTGTTTCAAATCAACACAATGGTGAATGGTTTTCCTCACCATCTCAGACTTTCATCATATTCGGTTCAAGTAAGCTGTTTGTAGAAACTAATAAATATGCCAAAATTCAACAGAACAAACAATTTTAAACCAAAGTGTAATAATAATAAGTGTAATGTTGTGATAATCTTTCAAATAACTATTATAAGGCTTCTGCGCCAAGTATTTAAACAATTAAATATATCCTTTCCTATTGAAACAGAGAGATAAGAAATGTTTGAAAGATTTTAGATTTTTTTATACTCTTTCAAATAAAATACTATTTTATTTTGAGTCAAAATGTTTGTTTTTCTTTAAATAGTTAAATTTATGCACAATTAACTGGAAAAGATTTAGTTCAAAAGAATAAAATGATTTTGTTTTTCTTTTTTTTTTTACATTTTATCAGCTAAAATCCATTGAGCAGAATTAACACCTACCATAAACTTTCAAAAATACCAATTCGTACCAAATTTGATAGATATCTAAGATGGTGAAGTTAAATTTCTTATAAAAGTTATTATGTTGATTCCACATGGAATAGCCAATATACATTTAGAGATACTAAAGTGTTTTAAATATAGTTAGCAACATATTAGGAAGTTAATGTATAGTTAATATATTTACATTATGGCAGGGTTGGGTAAATTCTATTGAATGAATGAAGAATAATGATTTGAATAATAATATTATTCTCTTTCAGAGTTTATGAATAAAGAAATAACCTTAATTCTTAAATAAATGTACCAAATATTAGATTAAAAGTATTATAAAGAACAATTATATTTAATAACCATTTCACTCATTTAAAATAAGAACTTAACGAATTATGGAGTTTATTAATTGTATTCAAGACATAAATTATTGTAAATAATAAAAAAATATTTTCATTCAATTTTAATTTTATTAAGAATATACATAATCAATGCAAGCCTTGAAGTGAATCAAGCATCTAGACTATGCTTGAATCAGATCGAGGCTCATCAATGGAAGGAATAATTAGAAATATAGGATTATTATTAACTATAAATTTTATCTATCAAGGGATTTGAAATTAAATCTCTTGTTAGAAGATCTTCAATATATAAGTAATCAATAAAGGTTATTGAAATAGTTTTTAATGTACCTCATAATGTTTATTTTTTTTTTATTATTTTATTTTTAAAGGAAGGAAAGTTGTGTTCAACAGCTACTCTGTCATCCTGAGAGCTAACTCAATAGAATAATAATTATTCTTTCTTTTTTGGTTTTTAATCAATATATGTAGCCTCAACACCACTCAAAATATTTACCATGATATAACAACCCAACAAATATTTGTATTTTAAAATGCATAACTTTAACATTTTCTATAAACACTCAAATTTGAATCACAAATTCAAAATAATTAATTTAAAGAATAAAAATATAAACTCATATGTTGCTCATAAGCATGTGCCAGAAAAAAAGAGCTTACCTCAATAATGATGTATGCTTGAAATGAGCCGTTTTGCTACAAAATATATATATATATTCTACTGATCCCTGTGTATAAAACTATTCACTATTGTAATTTGTGAAATATGAAATTATTTATTCAATTATGAATTTAAATTCATTTGAATTATGCCCAACCCTGCTTTATACCCATTATAGGATAGAACTGTACATAGCATGCATCACTTTATTGGTCTGAGTCTATTCCCCTTAAGAGAATGTGTTCATTTAATTATTAATATGTTAGATATTCTATATATTTTATGGATGCACATTATTTTTTTTTTTAACGGGGGTTTAGGACTGAGGGCTTTTTTTATATCTTTATATTTTTTGTAGTTATATTGTATTTATCATATTTTATTAAGTACTTTTGTTCATTGGTATAATGAATTAATATAAGAGATGACTGAGATTTTATATTAGGACTCAGATTAGATATATTGTTTATTATTGTAAAGAAGAATAACTGACTGAAAAAAGTTATGATTATTTGGAGCAGCAAATGTGATATTTAGGAAGTTCCAAATTATTTTAATTGTGATAAGTAGCAAGAATAAGATGGTTCGTCACCTCAAAACTGGCCCTATTGCTATTTTCTTACAGTCCAACACTTTTTCTATTTACCATAGTTCCAGTAATTATAGTTATCAATTCTTTTAATATTACTTATATATTACTCATAGATATAAATAAAGAAATAGGCATTTGCTGGAGTTTCATCTCCCTTCTTGCCAAATATTCATAATTCTATATGTGTCACTCTAGTTGGTCTCCCTTGGAAAAATAGAACAAACACCTACATGAGGGTGAAAACATGAAAATTTTAAGTTTCCCTAACACACTTTGCTTTTCTTTGAGCATTCAGAGAGTGAAGATATTTAAAGATACACAGAGAGTAAATTTGTGGTTTTAAAGGAGGGTCAGACATTTTCTAATCAAAAAATCCTATCATATTAAACCCTGGAAAATATTTCAAGTAGTTTAAAATAACTTTATTTGTTCACCGAATTTCACTTCCTTTAATGCCTCACCAGAAGCACTAAACTAGTATAATTATGCCGTCTTGAATACAATTGTGGTGCTTTAAAAGGGATGTAAAACCAGTTGGGCGAATAAAGTAATTTTAAATTATTTGAATTACTTCTTCACCTTCTGCTTGAACCCTTAGCAGTCTTATATCACTACCATTGTTAATAAAAAGAGAAAATATGTTTATAATTGCTAGTACTGCAGTACTGTAACAATTGGTTTTATTTGTTGACCAAACAGCAGTTTTGACATATGTAAGTGAACAGTTTTGTCTGTTTTTGACACTGATAAAATTATACTGATAAGTCCATGCCTTATTGGATGAATCTTTTGGACAGAAAGTGATATTTCGGAGCGTTACTCAGGCATATTATTTTCTCTCAATAAAAAAAATGTTTTATTGATTTTGTTTTTTAATACTGATTCCAGTGAAAATCTGAGTGTTAACTGGTCAAATATTTATATTACATATTTATGAAACCATTGTATTACAGTTTCATTAGTTATTGAAAAAAAACAATTATGAGAAATTAAATCAAACTAACTTAACAGAAGAGATAATTTCAGATTCTTTGAGGCTAAGAGAAAATAGACAATGGAAAAATATGGAATTAGTGAGGTGCCAAAAACAACTTATTCTTATTACTATGATATAAATAAAATGATGCAACTTTAATGAACTTCTCATGTTGCGAGTAATTTTAATGTTATTAAAACAAATCTGGCTACCATTTTGCCTTCTAGCATAAAACTGAATAATATTCGCTTAAGTACCTACATTCATAGTCGACTGATAGTTGTAAAATAATTTTTGTTATACAAATGGTAATTTTGTATTCATAAATAAATGTAATGCTTTTTGAAATTCTAAATTAATTAGCTGCTATGATATTTCGTGAGTCCCAGCTAGAAAATTTGCTTTTGTAAGCTGTGTATTTAAAACTGCTAGCATAAATGTGATGAGATTGTAAACATGGTTGCTAAATTACATTAAAGAATTAAAATATTCTTGAAAAAAGTAAAAATATTTATATATATATTGTTTTGTATATAGTCTTTCATGTAAATTTTTATGTATACATATATGCTTGTTTTCTATTCAAATAATTATGTTATTCGAAGATTTTAAATGTGTAAAATATCGCATGTTAAAATTTAAAATTTCACAGTCAACAATAAAAAATAAATAAATAATATTTGAAAATGCATTCTTGATTTTTTTTTTTTTTTTTTTTTTTTATATTGGCTTACCTTTGTGAGAAAGTGAACAGTTCCAATCCTTTTTATCCTATTTATAAGAGATCAAAATGTTTCTAAACAAATTTTAAGGAATGAAAAAAAATTGATGAGTATTTGTTTCCAAAATGCACTGAATTTAGAAGATTTCTTTAAGTAATCACCTACAACATCCATCTAACTAACTTAATAGTGGAACATATAAGCTAAGCCAGTATACACCTCAGAATCTCCTGCCTCAATATCTAGCAGTGATGGTATAATTCAGATGAATCCCTAATGGTAGGAAAAAAGGTAATTTCACCAATAATGGGTTAATTTATACCATAAATTATAAGTTAAAATATGTCTTGAAGATTTGTTGATGTCATGATACATATATATATATATATATATATATATATATATATATATATATATATATATACTAGCTCAGATACCCGGCTTCGCCCGGGAATTGATTTGAGGCTGAATGGTGATGGTATTTTTTTGGCAAGGCTTTAATTTGCACAATATTTTGACATTTACCCGTCCCAGTGTTTAGGGTTAATTCCCGTTGTTGGAATTTGGTTGTTGGAATAAAATTAATTTTTTATGTAAGTCTTCACTATCCTCCAAATTGTTATATTTACCGTAGACAAATAGACAATGAAATATCGCGAATTTTTATTTCAGGCCTCCCTTATAACCCCCACTCCCGTTCTAACCTAAGAATTTTAATATAGCTTATAATCATGGAAGAATTAATGCTAATTGACATACCGAGTTTTTGTAAGTTCGGTTTACTCATTAGCGCTCAATGAAATCGTTGACTCCCGCTTTAGTTTATAGTGTATACTCGTTTATACTTTGTTAAAAGACAAAAATGAATATGACAAAAGTTACTCTAAATAACAAAATAAACAACTTTTGTTATGTTCATATTTGCCGAAAATGCAATAAGAAACGAAATACCGCTATTTTTAAATTCAGGCCTTCCATATAACCCCCACTCCTGCCCATCCCAAGAAATGTTAGTATGGCTTATTATAAGGAAGGCGTTAGTGCTAATTCACATACCGAATTTGGTTTAGTTCGGTTGAGTCTTTTGTGCCAAATAAAATTGTGGACTCCCGCTATAGTTTTTAGCGTATAACTCATTTATACTTCCGTATACGGCAAAAGTGTATATAACAAAAGTTACTGTAAATAACAAAATAAACAATTTTTTTTATAGGCATATTTGCTGAATAAGCAATAGGAAACGAAATATCGCTATTTTTAATTTCAGGCCTCCCATATAACCCCCACTCCTGGCCGTCCCTAGAAATGTTAGTATGGCTTATTATAAGGAAGGCGTTAGTACTAATTCACTTACCAAGTTTGGTTTAGTTCGGTTGAGTCTTTAATGCCTAATAAATTGTTGACTCCCGCTAATGTTTTTAGCGTATAACTCATTTATACTTCCGTTTACGGCAAAAGTGCATATAACAAAAGTTACTCTAAATTACAAAATAAACAACTTTTGTTATGGGCATATTTGCTGAAAAAGCAATAGGAAACGAAATATCGCTATTTTTAATTTCAGGCCTCCCTTATAACCCCCACTCCTGTTTGTCTTAGAGAATATTTATATAGCCTAAAGTCTAAGTTGGGCTAGTAGTAATACACATACCAAGTTTCATAAAATTTGGTTCAGCTGTTTATGCGTGAAAAGGTAACAAACAAACAAATAAACAAACAAACAGACACCAAAGAAACAAAATGCAGTTATGGTGTCTATGACATGTGAAACGAAAAGTTATCGTGAAATTTCGCGAAAAAAATCAATGTACAGACAGAGGTTACAATTTTATATATATATATATATATATATATATATATATATATATATATATATATATATATATATATATATATATGTATGTATATATGATTTTAATTTTATTTGCCCATTGAGAAGCCAATTGTAATGATTTATATATTTTGTGAAACATGGGTGGGCTATGAAGTTATTATAATATTAATATTTAATATCCACAACAATAATTATTAAATATATATTTGGGTTCCCATTGCATTTGGAAGGGGAACAATAAATGAAATTGATGCACAAATGCTTCCACCATAAAAAGAAAGAAGTATATATGCATTCTTACATTTTAAGTTATTCAATATTATGGAAACAATTATCTGCATTTAATCTTTAAGGGAATCTTAAGTATGAAGCTTGGGTACAGTAGGTTCTGGAACAAATAGGTATTTCAAATTTAGATTACGATTATAAATTTCAAGAGTTCATCCTAAGGTATCATGTGTGCACAAAGAAATCGCTGATGAGAAAGGGAAAAATATTTGCATTTCATGAAAATTACAACAAACTGCTGCTAAAATTGGTGTTTCAAAAATTATTCATTTCGGGAGGATGTAGTATTTGCAGGGGCAGATTTGTCAGTGTGTTCTGCAGACCTACTTGTGTACTCTGTAGTTCAGAGAAATCTCTCCATACTGTTCTCAGGTCCTAAGACATTATTCATTTAAAAAAAAAAAAATGCTTCTTTGCCACCACTTCCGGAATTATTGAAGGTAGTACCAGTGCTGGACTGGCAGCTCTATTCAAATTAGCTGTGCCCCCTAGCAGAATCTTTGATACCAAATATTATACCAACAATTTTTTATTTAGTAACAAATGTATATATATATTTATTTATTTATAAAACCCTTACTAGAATGTTTTTAATAAGAGTATTTTTTATTGCAATTAATGAAATAAATACCTGATGACTTTGAGGTTATAAAATGCATATATATAATTCTTACAAATATTTATTGTAGGATATTACAAAAACTAATAGATCTAGATTTACCTTTAATAATAATTCAGGACATTAGCTCCTTACAAAGCATTACCAATTTAAAAAAAAAAAAAAAAAAAAAAAAAAAAAAAAAAAAAAAAAACCTGTAAGAGTAGCATAATAACACAATGGTAAATTTTTTTTATATACACGTAAATTTTACAATATATACACGTTAATCAGCCATCTAATCAAATATAATATAGATAATAATTAAATGAAATGTTAAAATAAGTACGATTATTACAAATAAAATTAATAAATGAAATGAAAAAAATAAAATAAAAACAAAAAACAAATCAATTAAATTTAAACTCAACCGATGTTTAATTTACGATTATATCATAAAATTTACAAATAGAAATATGTATCAGTCTTGTATTTACAATTGTAAATAAATAATAATTGGTGTGTTAATTAATAATAAAATTAATTAAATTTAGGTGTTCTTTTACCCTTATTTTCATTTGAGGGTCGTAGGCCCTCGGCGTTTGCCGACCAAGCCTGTTCTCTGCTGATCCTTGGATACTTTTAGCGGTAACTTCCCTTAAAGGAGATCAGCTATTCAGGTCGTTCTCATGACGCGATTTTTAAAAAATCATGAAATGTCTATCGATTCTACCTAGTAAAAGACAAAAATGAGGTCCATTCAAAATTATATATATTTTTTTTCTGTTGCCACCCCGGCGGTCGCAATTTGGTTTAATCAATACCTAACTCGGTATTTAATCGTTTTATGTAAAACAAAAGATCAAATTGGTTAATGGCCGAAATCCGAACAGTGGGAGGGGGGATAGAGAGGAGAAATTTCGAAAATTCCTAATATCTCCGTTATTATGTGTCGGATCGAAAAAATGTATAAGATTAATCTTATTGCACATTCTATGTTCTATAAAAGTTGCTATGTACCTGTTTTCACTATGTTAATTATTAACCGAGATATTTGCATTTTTTAGTTCGGACTTGATTTAACCCCCACTCGTACTCATGCCATATTAACAATGAGCTATTATATTATGAAGCACTTTATTTGAAGCCAGAATACAAACTATTGTTCTCATTGAACTTTTACATTTTGAGATATAACCAAATACGTAACACACATGGGAAATCTGCTTAGTTTACGCATTCTCTGCGTGACGGACTTTTATATTCCATTAAAGTGGATTTGCACATCAGAAATATATGAACAAATATACTATGTCAAGTATTTTATGGACTATTGAACAATACAACAATAGCCTTAAGAATGCCAAAACATAACCCATTAAATATATTATTGACAACATTCATCATTTTTAAACGTCGTCTGAACAAGAACGGACTAACTATTAAAAGTCCATACTTGAAACAATGACAAAGTCATAAGTTGGATTCCGACCATTAAAAGTCCGTCACGCAGGGGCTGCGTTAAGCCCCTGCGTGACAGAATTTTACTAATACAGAAAAGGTTGTGTGATGAGATTCCAAAATGTGAGAAATCTGCCTAAATTATTTTGTTAGAAATAGGGAATTTATAGTGAAATGACATTTATAAGCGTCATAAGAGCACGTGGGAAATGTGCTTAGTTCAGGCACTCTGGACGTGGCTAACGCTCTACATTTGTACATTCTCAAACGAACTGACTTAATTGTTTTAAAAATCTTTCTTACTCTAAAAAAATTGATTAATTTGCACAGGTGAAATCATATTCCCGGTACAATGCTGAGTTTTATTACTTTTATCTTCTTTGAAACCGCTGTCATATTTTAATGGTCGGAATCCAACTTATGACTTTGTCATTGTTTCAAGTATGGACGTTTAATAGTTAGTCCGTTCTTGTTCAGACGACGTTTAAAAATGATGAATGTTGTCAATAATATATTTAATGGGCTATGTTGGCATTCTTAAGGCTTCTATTGTTCAATAGTCCAATAAAATACTTGACATAGTATATTTGTTTAAATATTTCTGATGCGCAAATCCACTTTAATGAAATATAAAAGTCCATCACGCAGAGGATGCCTAAACTAAGCAGATTTCCCACGTGAATTTTTACAATAGAGAAATCTGCATACTGGTAACACTTAACACCACAGTGAGTAAATACAAATGGCTTCTAAATTGTAAACAAATAGGTCTGCCAACCACTCAGAGCTTAATAGATAGATATACATACTCTTCACCAGAAAGAAAAACAATTACTGATATATATATATATATATATATATATATATATATATATATATATACTAGCTCAGATACCCGGCTTCGCCCGGGAATTCATTTGAGGCTGAATGGTGATGATATTTTTTAGCAGGCTTTACATTGCACAATATTTTGACATTTACCCGTCCCAGTGTTTAGGATTGATACCCGTCGTTGCCGGTGATTTGCTAATAATATAATATTTGTTCGATAATTCTTCACAGTCTTCGATATTTTTATATTTCCCGTCTCTTATACATGTAAATATGGTGACTTTTTATTTCAGGCCTCCATTATAACCCCCCTCCCATTCGAACCTAAAAATTTTAATATAACTTATAATAATGGAACAATTAATGCTAATTGACATACCGAGTTTTGTTAAGTTCGGTTAAGCCGTTAGTGCCCGCTAAAGTTTTAACGTATAACTCAATTATACTTAGGTATACGACAAAAGTGTATATAACAAAAGTTACTCCAAATAACAAAATAAACAACTTTTGTTATGTGCATATTTGCCGAAAAACCAATAGAAAACGAAATATCGCTATTTTTAATTTCAGGCTTCCCTTATAACCCCCACTCCTGCCCATCCATAGAAATGTTGGTATGGCTTATTATAATGAAGGCCTCACTGCTAATACACATACCGAGTTTTATTTAGTTCGGTTGAGTCTTTTTTGGCAAATAATATTTTTGAGTCCCGCTATAATTTTTAGCGTATAACGCATTTAAACTTCGGTATACGACAAAAGTGTGTATAACAAAAGTTACTCTAAATAACAAAATAAACAACTTTTGCTATGTGCATATTTGCCGAAAAACCAATAGAAAACAAAATATCGCTATTTTTAATTTCAGGCTTCCCTTATAACCCCCACTCCTGCCCGTCCATAGAAATGTTGGTATGGCTTATTATAATGAAGGTCTCACTGCTAATACACATACCGAGTTTTATTTAGTTCGGTTGAGTCTTTTTTGGCAAATAATATTTTTGAGCCCCGCTATAATTTTTAGCGTATAACGCATTTAAACTTCGGTATACGACAAAAGTGTATATAACAAAAGTTACTCTAAATAACAAAATAAACAACTTTTGTTATGTGCATATTTGCCGAAAAACCAATAGAAAATGAAATATCGCTATTTTTAATTTCAGGTTTCCCTTATATCCCCCACTCCTGTTCGTCTCAGAGAAAATTAATATAGCCTAAAGTCTAAGTTGGGTTAGTAGTAATATACATACCAAGTTTCATAAAATTCGGTTCAGCCGTTTATGCGTGAAAAGGTAACAAACAAACAAACAAACATACACGAAAGAAACAAAATGCAGTTATGGTGTCTATGACATGTGAAACGAAAAGTTATCGTGAAATTTCGCGAAAAAAATCAATGTACAGACAGAGGTTACAATTTTATTAAATATAGATATATAAAACATGTTAGCTTTATTGCAAACTATTATTGCAATTTATAATGAATCAAAATAATTTATATTTTAATAAATACAATTTTAGTAGTCCTAGAACTAAAGAAGGGGGGCGGAGTATCAAGTGAACGTATTTACATATATCTCGCAAAGTAAAAGCTTACATGAGTCAGAACCAATTTGCAATGAGAGCAGAGGTTACGAAAAAAGCCGAACTGGTTTTTGGCTGTTTCCGCCGACAATACCGACTATGGCTTATCTCATTACGTCCGTTATCAGCAAACACTTCAATAATAAATCTAAACATCGATTTATATATACTATATAATTTTGAACGGATCTCATTTTCGTCATCTCCTGATTGGATCGATGGACATTTGTTGAATCATTAAGTAAATCGCGCCATGAGTACGAGTATATATATATATATATATATATATGAAATGTTTTGAAAATCCCATCCCATGAGTACCTACAACCTCAATAGTTGATTTCCCGTAAGGGAAATCTGCTAAAATGACGAAAAATTCAAACGTTTAGTCTATTTATGCAAGTTTCTATTGTATTTTTCTACCCGCAGAGTTGTTCTACCAAATATCAATTGTGAACTTATAAACTGATTTCTACCATACTCCATTGAATATTAATTTCATCAATGTTTTTATACTACAGTAATTGTGCTACAAAAATCTTATATATATATGATTTATATCTTATTTTTGATTAATTTCATAGCATCAATGTTATGATCCTTTTATTCACATGGGATCCAATTTGAATCAATCTTTAAAGCTCACCTGCTGGATATAATGCTTGCCAATATAAATTTTTACCACTAGAGCTTAATGGGTTCCAGGGACAAGATGCTTCTTTGCCCTGCAGAAAGCTCTCAAATCGTGAAGCTCATTCGGAAAGTAAAACTAATAATTATGGGAAAAAACATGGGCTCTAAAAAAGAAAATTTGTCATATATGTCTGTTTTTCATCCCTCACTATAATAATACGCTGATGATATCGTCTCATGTAAAAAATTTTATTTTTCCAATAAGAATAAATCTATGTGTGCAAAACTGCTGGACATGTAATCAAAAATCCAATTGCCGCATCAGTCCCTCGTACATGTATAAGATTAAACATACAAAATGTATGGCTGCAATTCATTTTAAACTATTTTATTTGAAAAAAACATGATTCCGTTACAGTAATCGAATCAAGAAATCGCATAAAGCATTAAATAGATATTTATATGAATATTTCGTGTACGTTTGAAAATATTGTGGCATTGAATACGCTGTTTTCTGTCAAGTTCTTGTAAGTTGTACGGGAAGTGCCGATGTCGTCATTTTCGTCAGTCTGTCAGTATATGTCTTACCGTCAAGGCAATTTCTCAAGTTGAGCAAATGGGTCTGTCTTTGTCATCAAGCATTAGTGTGTTAATTTGGTGTGCCAGATTCTAAGTCTTGAGAGAACTAGTTCTTCTCTCCTGGTATTTCTGAAACCTGATGGTCAAAGTGTTTTAATAATAATTTTTAGTTTACTGTCAGTACTAGTGTTAGTCTATATGGTATTCGTACATGTAGGTGGTACATGTAAACTAACCTATTTTGTTCGTCTTGAAATATTTTCATGTAGTACGTCTATTTGTTCAAATTCAAGACTATTTTTCGGGGTGTTGTGTTTTCTTTTTCTTCTCCGTCTATCCTGTTCTTTCTCAAATTATTTCAAAAAGTGAAGTGCACAATTAGATGTTACAACAGACTTAAATAAGAAATTTAAATATTCTAAGGCTAGTCGTTTTTAGCAGATTTCCCTTAAGGAAAATCAGCTATTGAGGTCCTACTCATGACGCGATTTTCAAATCTCCATCGATCCAACCCAGGAGAGGACGAAAATGAGGTCCGTTCAAAATT
Organism: Riptortus pedestris; assembly: GCA_019009955.1. Lineage (NCBI taxonomy): Eukaryota > Metazoa > Arthropoda > Insecta > Hemiptera > Alydidae > Riptortus > Riptortus pedestris. Next base: position 82,353,852 of record CM032231.1, on the reverse strand, counting down.
ATATATATACATATATATTTGTCTGTTAACGCTCTAGCGGTCACAATTTTTGTTTGATTATTGCCAAATTTGATATTTAATCGTTTTACGTAAGAAGAAAGATCAAGTTCGTTAATGGCTGAAATCGGACTAGTGAGGGGGGGGGGGTTAGAGATGAAGATTTTCGAAAATTTGAAATATCTCCGTTATTATACGTCGGATCGAAAAATTGAATAGAACCAATTTTATTGAAAATTAAATGTACTGTACATTTATAATAATCTATCTTGAATATTAGCCAAGATATTTGCATTTTTCAGTTTTCAGCCTTCAGCAAACCCCCACTTCTACTCATGTTACATAAACAATACTGTTATATAATAAATCACATTATTCGAAGCTTAAATACCAAATATTGTTTTCAAGAGATCTTTATTATATGAGATACTATTTTTGAGGCTGCATCGCTGGGGAGTATTATTATTGTGAGAATTTCGGCGGTCTGCTCCAGCGGTTGGAATTTTCGTTACTCTGCAAATTTCCAATGGAAATACGTCCATCTTCGTCAGGCAATTAATTTGAATAGCAACTTCAATCATATGGTTTGGGTTTTATTTAATATGGTTTTCCATGTCTCAGAGAGAGTGACACCGTCCACGTAAAATTTTGGTCTCATCGAATTTAATTTGGTGAGAACAAATACTGGCGTGTCTGTACTTTACCGTAAATTTTACAAGATAGTGGTGTTTACATGATACCATGTGATTGCGGTAAAGTTTACGTGGGACAGACTGGAAAAAAGACTGCGACAAGAGTCTGCCAACACATGGCTGATCTGTAACACCAGAGAACAAAGACATCCTCCATAGCCAGACACGCCAGTATTTGTTCTCACCAAATTAAATTCGATGAGAGCAAAATTTTACACAGAGAGGATCATCTTGGTAAAAGATTCGTCCTAGAGGCTATAGAAATTAACAAGAGAACGAATACGATAAACGGCGTGGACGGTGTCACTCTCTCTGAGACATGGAAAACCATATTAAATAAAACCCAAACCATATGATTGAAGTAGCTATTCAAATTAATTTAAATTAATTGCCTGACGAAGATGGACGCATTTCCATTTAAAATTTGCAGAACAACGAAAATTCCAGCCGCTGGAGCAGACAGCCGAAATTCTCACAATAATATGTGAGATACATGCAAATATATTCTGGTGACCGCCCCTTATGTTTTTTGACTACTAAAATTTGATTGATTGAGATACAAATTATTCTGATTCATTATAAATTGCATTACTAGATGTAGTAAATAGTTTTCAATAAAATTAATATATTATATTCTGATATATTTCAGTAATTGTTTTTTTTTCCAGTGACAGGTTAGCAGAGCGGTTCACATTTCAAACGCTTCCCGTTGGGAGGGGAAAGATTTCTTATTACCGCTTGTATTTATTCACTTAATATTCACAGTTCTGTTGTGATACCACTACGTAGATTTATCTATTGTTAAAATTCAAGAGAGAAATCTGCTTAGTTTACGCAGCCCCTGCGTGACGGACTTTTGAGTTATGCGAGAGAAGTAAATACATCCATACAGAAATTCGTTCACCCGGAAAATAGCCAAAATCTATTCAGGGAGATTTAATGCTCAAATAACTGCGTTATATTCTGAAAACCGAAATGTATTTCTGTTTCAATATTACATTTAATTCTTACAAAAAAGTAAAAAAGTCCGTCACGCAGGGGCTGCATAAACTAAGCAGATTTCCCATGTGAAGTTTTACAATAGAGAAATCTGCATACTGGTAATACAAGCCCAACATGAATAAATAAAAACGGAAATAAGAAAACTTTCAGTTAATTTTAATAAATTCCCTACTGAAACGGCTTCTGAATTGTAAAAATAATTTATATTTTAATAACTCAAAAGTTTAGTAGTACAAGAACTAAAGAAGGAGGGGGGGGGGGCGGATGAACAGACCGTATTTGCATAAATCATACAAAGTAATGAAGGTAAGGTAAGGTTAGAAGAAGCTTCCACCTGAGCCGAGTACTGACGAAAATGGCCGATCTAATCCGAACTATACCCGACCACAGACTTCATAAAAATGCAAATATCTTTGTTAATATTCTAGATAGAGAATAAATGTATATAACAATATTTATAGTAAATTTAATTTGCAATAAGATTGGTTATATACATGCTTTCGATCCGATGCATAATTACGGAGATATTTCGAATTTTTGAAAATCCCCCCTCTAAACCCCCCCTCCCACTGGTCCGATTTCAGCCGCTATCGAACTTGATCTTCCTTTTTGCATGAAACGATTAAATGCCGATTTTGGTGACGATTAAACAAAAATTTGCGACCGCTAGAATGTTAATAGACAAATATATATATATATATATATATATATATATATATATATATATATATATATATAGTTTTGAACGGACCTCATTTTCGTCATCTCCTGGGTAGGATCGATGGACATTTGAAGAAATTTTTCGAAAATCGCGTCATGAGTACGACCTCAATAGCTGATTTCCCCGAAGGGAAATCTGCTAAAAAATGGATTAAAAAAAAACGAAACTAAAAATTATGATACTGGCGTATCTATGTTCTAACCGTTTTGTTCAATGTTTTGTTGTTGAACCAATGAAAAATGACGTGCCTTTATTTAGAGGATAAGTATTTTTCCTAGAAATTATTAAAATAGCACTAGTGAATTTTATTTTAAACTCTATTTATTTGGATGTTACAACAAATTGCGCAGTTCCAATGAAATGAGCATTTATTTCATTAAAGTATGAATTCATTTACTCTAGTAACGAGTCACATCATATAGTTTCTTGCTTGTAATTATTTGTTAATGACATTAACATAAGTTTTATTGTTCACATTCCTTTTATTTGAAGAGTTTATGGGTAGGTATTTAAACTGACAGGCACAAAAAGAGTCTCTCTAGCCAATATTATTCGAGCGATCATCCAAATGAAATCCTTCATTGCAGGTAAGACCCAAAGTAATATTTTTTATTTATTGGGTTTAGAAACTCCACTAAAGTGACGATTTACTCCTAGGAAAATGTTAAATATAATATTGTTTATAAATAACTTGTTATTACTACATGCTAGAATTTTATATCGTCTAATATTATATTACAGTATTAGCTAAATCAAAGTCAAAAAAGAAGAAGATAAATTTTGTGAACCAAATTAATTTTTTTAATATAGTACAGGCTCCTTCCTTTCTGTAAGAACTTCATACATGTTACGTGGAGTCTCTAAGTGTTTAGTGTTGCTCCCGTTTATCAGTGTTTAATAGCTAATGATCCATAGTGTATTCTGTAGAGAGGTCTCTCTGTTCTAGTCTTGAGTTATGAATGTGTTAAATGTGAGTCTCCCATCCTAAGTCACGTGAGCACAACTTCGTCTAGGTAATTGTCACGTCTGCTGTGTTAAAGGCTGCTTTATATCTCCAAGATGATTTTCTGTTGTTCTGTTCCAATATTTTTGCCAGAAACGTAATATTGTATGTAGTAACTGTAAATTAGGTCTGATAGGGTTAATAAGTTAAAGTCAGAAGATAGTAATTCAAATAAAGGGTTAGAACCGCCAGTATAAATAATACTGTTGTCATACCTGTCGGTGGAAACCGTCGTCACTGGCTGATGGTCGAGTACAGTTGGCAAGCGCTTTCGATGCAATGGCACCATCTTCAAGCCCGTTAAAAAGTTGTAAAAAAGTTTTCACGGGTTTGAAGATGGAGCCATCGCATCGAAAGCACAATGCCAGCTGTTCTCGACCATCAGCCAGTGACGACGGTCTAGAGTTGAAGTCAATTTGTTTATTTCTCCTTAGTATTATCTATAATAAAGCATCATTAATATATCATTTATTTCTAAAATGAAATGAGGGAGTAGGGATTTAAAGGAGAAATAGAAAATGAAAACATTGTTTATTTTATCCTGGGGCCTTGGTGCTATCCAGTATCTCAGAACAAGTCACCTGTAGATAATACGTCACAATTGGCCATAGTAGCACAAAGTCGGCGTTAATAAATAACATATAATCTCACTTGGTAAACCTAGCGTCGTGAGTTCGATTCCCACTTGGATCGCAGGAATTTATTTAGTGACGAACTCATTAAATGCAACCCTAAGTCTCACCATGGCTAGAAAATGATGGTAACCAATAGACAACCTTCCCCAATTATTCTTAGTAGCACGAAGTTGGCGATGATAAATAAAATTCATCGGAGAGCCTCCAAGAGGAACTCAATTGGAAATAAAGTGGCATGGTATTGTAATACTGTGAATGAATAGGGTTTTCATCCCTGTTCAGATAAAACCATATTTTTCAAATACTTGTAACTATTAATTCCATTTCTGTGATTTAATTACTTACAGTGGCTTTGTGTGCCGCTCTTCTGAGCCATGGCAATTGTTTCATCATCAAAACCATTTCTGACGCGGCAAAAACTGCACTGAAGAAGGGAGCTGAAGTAGGAGCGAAAGGTAATAAGAGACTTTGTATTCCAAGCTCAATGAGGTAGATATTTAAAATATGTTTAAGTCCATTTAATGCTAACTTGGACTAAAAAATGATTTTTTTTTTTTTTTTGTATTCTGTTAAAATATTGGATCCTTCTGGATTAAACCTACAACCCACAATATGCCGTGTTACTTAACAAACGAGGCTGGATGATGACTCCAATTATTTCACAATATTGAATACATTGTTATCATACAACATACACCCCAGAAAGAACCATATAACTTAAAATTGAATAAAGATGTTTTTCATCAGGGCATGAAAATGTTATGTTATCGTGGTTATGTTCTTTAGAGTTCATTAACCACCCTCAAGACGAGTTCAATACAATAAGACGTACGAGTACAATGCAAACCCCGGTTACCATGGAAGACTTTAAAAGTTGTATCCAGTTTACTAGACTGACGGAACCGAATTCTAACTTAGAAAATTACTTAGTCTTTAGATTCACAAGTGTCGCTCAGATAACGAGTTTGTTACCATGAAGGAAACAATTCGGGTTATAAAGAGTTACTGCTATATATATAATGAACTTCATTTTAATCATCTATTGGAAATTTCATGAAATATGTTATACATTACTCGTTGAGCAGAACCAATAGGATGGTTTCACTTAAAGATTTGGGTACCACATGACTTCCTTTTGCTTCTATTAAATAAAATAAACAAAATACTTTGATATCCTTAATTTTACATGATGATTTAATTTGAAACATATTTACGATATTACGGTTCCAATGTATCGTATTAAAAAATCTCATAGAACATTATTTCTAACTTATTTCACTATAAACCAATGTCCATCTGTAAAAACGTTTTTTTTCCTTTAATTGGAACGAAAAATATGCACCCTTGAAATTTACTCTCCTCTCTTTGAAGGTGTTCAACTAGGCGGAACAACAGTACTAATAAATATAAAATTTCAACATTCTAAAGCTAGTCATTTAATATGCCAGTTACGTTCATAAATACCGACATTACCTCAAACGAGTCAAAGTGGGTCCTGGAAAGGATAAAATGGATAATTCTGTTGAAAACCGAAACATTTTGCAACTACATTTTATCATTTACTTAGTAAAATGAAGTAAAAAAGAGTTATTCTAGGGATAAATACCAAGTAGCCTCAAAATAATTAAATGTATATAAATTTTAAATTCACAGACCGTGGCCATGTACCGAGGATGCATTGTTGTAAATTCTGCATTATGCAGCTTCATTTAACATTTCTACAAGATGATTTTCCATCACAGCTTAGTACTCAATTGCAGTGTGATTATTTGTTGGTCTGTCGTTATTATTTAATGTTATTTTCTTATTACTCGTGTGAGTATTTACAAAAAAAAAGTTACAATGTCAAAGCTTAAATAATATTTTAATGGCGCAGAAATGAGACATGTAGTTGTAACATATGTATCATCATTCTCTGAAAATGAATCTATAAACATTTTGTCTTAAACTACCACTGTCTTGTAACAAGGCTTGAAAATCTTCAGTGGACCGTTCATTCTTACTGGAATGACGAGTTTTTAAGTCTGGTCAGCTTCAATATGGGACCTGACACTATATTCCAGCCGATTCTTATGTAAATGGCCCCCTGAATGCAAATATCCCTCCTTTTTCCCTCATCCCCCATTGTTTTGGATGGAAGCCCACTTAGACTTTTTCTCCTCTACAGCACCTCAGAAGAAATGTAAAGGTTAGAATAATTCTTTTCTACCCTCCAAATGATCAAAACGTTAGACTTCAAATAATGTGCTTCATAATATAACTCCTTACTGTCAATATGACATAAGTAGGAGTGGGAGTTAACAGTCAAATATATATATATATATATATATATATATATATATATATATATATATATATATAGAGATAGAGATAGATAGATAGATAGATAGATAGATAGTTTTGAACGGACCTCATTTTCGTTATCTCCTGGGTAGAATCGATGGACATTTGAAGAAACGTTTTGAAAATCCCGTTATGAGTACAACCTCAATAGCTAATTTACCCTTAAGGGAAATCTGCTAATGATAATCAAATTAAATACCTATGTACGTCTCTTCCAAATTAAAGACCAATTTACTTCTCTTATTCTGATTTAAGAAACCAACTGTTATAAAGGGCAACAGCTACTCAAGCAATCACGCATTCATACGTATTTTCATATATGTGTAAAAGGAAAGTAATTATGTTAATATTTATTTTAATTCATTATTTTATTTTATTTATTATGTTTCAGCTGCTGATAGTGGTACTAATTTATTTAAGGATGTAGTAACAACAGGACAGGAGATAGTGAACGCAGGCATCCAAGCAGAGGTAGATCTCAGAAAACAGGCTTTGGGTACGTCCATTTTTTTTTAGCAGATTTCCCTTAAGGGATGCATGACGTAATTTTCGAAAAATGTCTTCAAATATCCGTCGATCCTACCTAGGAGATCCGCTCAAAATCGTATGTGTATATAAATATATATTTATTCTATTTTTCAGGCTATATCTCTGATAAATATTTTCATTGTGAGGAGTTCGGCTATCTGCTCCAGCTGTTTGAATTTACATTGGTTTGCGAATTTTCAATGGAAATCCGTCCATCATCGACAGGCAGTGGTTTTAATATGAATATTTACTTGATTAAATCGTATGTTTAGGATTTTTTATTATGGCTTTCCACGATTCGGAGAGTAGGACACCGTCCACACCGTTTATTGTATTTGTTCTCTTGTTAGTTTCGAGAGCTTCTAGAATAAGTCTACTACCAAGGTGGTCTTCTCTATGCAGAATTTTTGCCTCGTCGAACTTTGGTGAGAACAAATATTTGCGTGCCTAGCTGTGGCAGATGTTTTTATTCTCAGATGTTTCAGATCAGCCACATGTTGGTTAACTCTTGTGGTGGACTTCTTTCCTGTCTGTCCCACATAAACTTTACCGCAATCACATGATCTAAATGGACTTTCTTTCTTGTGGATCTTTGGTAACCCGTAAATGCGTGGTAATAACAAAGGTTACTTAATAAGGAATATTAAAATTTGAACCATACGCGCACAAATAATTTTAATGTTATTCAAAAATATACAGAAAGAAATAATCTAAATCAGTCCGTCACCCAGTGGCTGCGTAAAAAAAGCAGATTTCCCACATTCTGGTCTAACAAACTGGTGGCCTCATCTCCATCAGATATTCTCTATTTCTATGTAAAAACCGATGGATGGAGGAAGGGGGTGGGGTTATTGAGGGCTGAAAACAGGAAACTACAAATAACTCGCTTAATACTTGAGTTACGAAAAAATATATAGATCAACAATTGTAGAGCATCAATAACTTAACAAGATTTTTTATTTTTTTTTTTAACATTTTGCGATGCCACTCATAATAAGGGAGATATTTTGAATTTTCAAAATTCCACACTAAAAATTCCCAAATATGATCTTTAGTGTCTAATTATACAGTTCAATTTCGAGTATTGTATAGAAGAAATAATTATTTTAAAGTCCCGTCCTCAAAATCTTAATTGGTGACGTCATCACACTACATACTTGCATGTATCTCACACAGTTGGCATTTAATGAGTACAATATTTGGTATTTAAGCTTGCAATCAAGTTTTTCATGATATAAAAACTATATCATTTTTCCTAATATGAAATGAGTGGAGTTAGGGTTTACTGAAGAATGAATACTAAAAAAATGCAAATATCTCCATCAATATTAAAGATAGAAAATGAAAGTATATAAAAATATATGTGGTACATTGTATGGTACTATATAATTATTTCCCCCTCCTCTCAAAGCTCTCCCTCGCACTGGTCGGATTCTAGGCATTAACGAACTTGATCTTTAGCTTTACATGAAAAGTTTACATATCGAGTTCGGTGACGATCAAACAAAACCTCCTACCACTAGAGCTTTAACAGACAAATATATATATATATATATATATATAGTCCTGAACGAAACTCATTTTCGTCATCTCCTGAGTAGTATCGATGGTCATTTGAAGAAATTTAAAAAAAGTTGTATTGTTTTAATTTTGTTTTTCAGATCTGCTTGAGAATCAAACTTCTGATATTCCCATTGTTGGTGATCTTGTAAATAGTGGTGTTTCTCTAAGAAAAGAAATTCTTTCTACAACTAGAAATGCTACTCAGGTACTGATGAATATTAAAGAAAGTTATATAAATAAATCTTTCGGCTTTACCTTTTCTATATTGTCTGTAGAAAGAAAGTAAAGAATATATTCTGATATCATCAATCATTTGTATATTTTTTATTACAGGACGTGGTGAAAGCAGTAGGTCCTGCAGTCAACAGTGTTCTTGACTTAGCTAACTCTGGAATACAAGGAATTCTTGGTCAACAAGATTCAAAACCTGATACTCCCCAAAAAGAAGCTGATCAACAAGCTCCTGATACTCCCCAAAAAGAAGCTGACCAACAAGCTCCCGATACTCCCCCAAAAGAAGCTGATCAACAAGCTCCTGATGCTCCCCCAAAAGAAGCTGATCAACAGGCTCCTGATACCCCCAAAGAAAAAGCTGATCAACAAGCTCCCGATACTCCCCAAAAAGAAGCTGATCAACAAGCTCCCGATACTCCCCAAAAAGAAGCTGATCAACAAGCTCCCGATACTCCCCAAAAAGAAGCTGATCAACAAGCTCCCGATACTCCCCAAAAAGAAGCTGATCAACAGGCTCCTGATACCCCCAAAAGAGAAGCTGGTCAACAAGCTCCAGATACTCTACCAGAAGAACCCGATCAAGAACAGCCGCTGCTCCAGCGAGCAGCTCGAAAAGCTGCATCTCTTGCTGACCAGATTGCCCAAACAGCTACCATTCAATCAGACCAAGCTGGAACTCTACCTCATCAAGTGAAATCAGACCTTTCTGACCTTTTTAACATGGTTTCTAGCCTAACCTCTTCATGCTAGTTCTTCTAGCTTGGAATTATGAAAATACATTTTAGCTGTAAACATTATCAAAATAAATTATAATGATCTAACCATATCCTAGCTCCTCAGCAATTAGTAATTTTTCTGCCAAGGCTTAAACTGCGCCAATTTTTTTAAGTCGTTTATGGTGAAGCTATAACGAATATCCTTTTGATTCTGGCTGGATCATATGTTATGATATTTATTAAAGTCCACTTTGTACTACTAAGTTTAGTAGGAACTGGTAAGCCTTTTCTCTAGGCAGGATGAGACTCAGTACAGTAAAGACACTTACCATTTTCCACTTTTATGTTTAAATATATGAAACGTTGCGTGTTTAGACACATTGAACAAAAATTCAATACATTTCAACGTGATGACCTTGCAAATCTAAGAACAGGCTTCATTCTTCTGTAGCCCGATACTCCCTTGCTAACATTATCTGTTCTGCAGCTGTAAAAATTTGGTTTCTCTGTTGTTCAAGACCATTTCCCTTCTCCCAACAGACCTTGGATTTTATAAAGCCCTGACGAAGAAGTCCATCTTGGTCAACTCGAGTGAACGGGGAGTCCAAAGTCTTGTCGATGCATCTCCATGGGAAAGGTAGCCTATGACAATTTTTGCCGTCTCTTTTCCATCCTTTTGGTAGACTACAACTATGTTGAATCAACTATGGCTCCAAAAGTTCTTATAATAAGTCAAGGTAGGTGATATCAATTACAGTTCATTCAACAAGCATGGAGGGCCCATACACTTCTGATTGTGTGATTCACCTTGGAGAGTCCCTTTTCCCATTCCTGTAACTCATTTGGCTGTTCGTCTGTCTAAATGCGACAGCTGACATAACTGTTTACAAGGGCACGGGTGAGGAATGTCGCCAAAACGAGCTGCGTTAAATTTTCATTTCTCACAAATCCAGTAAATCACTGCATGACGGCATAATAGTCGTCGTCTTCAAGTTTATGAATAATTTGTACGAGGTAGGCAAGTTCGTTCAACCAGAATCAGTGTTTTCCACACAGGGGTGTGTGCGATACCGAGTTCTCTGCTTACTCTCCTTGTTGATGCTGAGGGACTACGTGTAATCGCTTCCTCAATAATAACTAAGCCTCAGCCATGCTCTCTGCAACCAGGATCCTCGCGCGCTCGTACCCCAGCCTCCGCAAGTTTTCGTTCACAACACCCAAACACCTATACCTGAGCCTAACTCCCATCTCCACTTCGCCCGGAGGGCAATCAAATGTATTCTTGAAAAGACTATTGTTTCGTTCCTAATCAGCGTATTCTGGTTCCTAATGAGCTTCATTAAACAGATATTGCCATAGAAAAAACTTAATGATGAAAATGACATAGCTGCCAGAATGGTTTTAAAAAAGGAACAAATTTAATAAAATATTAAAGAATTAAAAAAAGTTATTTATTAAGTGATGTACAAATTCATAAAACAATTTTTGCCTGAAGCAGATAGAAGTTGTCGTTATATTTTTACTTGCTTAGCCAAACCAACTGCCCCAGCTCGATCCCTGAGCGGAAGTGGCTGATGCAGCTTGTTGGGCAGCTTGCTCAGCAGCTGCTTGTTGGGCAGCAGCTTGTTCAGCAGCTAATCTTGCTTGTGCTTCAGCCTGTGCAGCAGCTTGTTCAGCAGCTAACTTTGCTTCAGCAGCTGCTCTTGCAGCAGCTTGTTCAGCAGCTAATTTAGCTTCAGCAGCAGCTTGTGCAGCAGCGGCTTGTTCAGCAGCTAATTTTGCTTGAGCTGCAGCTTCTGCAGCAGCGGCCTGTTGGGCAGCTTGCTCAGCAGCAGCTCGTTGGGCAGCTGCGGCAGCTTCAGCCTCTTGAGCAGCTGAAAATCGAAACAACCTGTTATTCAAGATCCAAATGATTTGGTCCAAACAGTATTAATTGGTATTGTCCAAATACCTTTGGAAGCGGCTTGACCATCAGGGAGGAAGGAACTGAGTCCACCAAAGATTCCTTGTGCTCCAGAGTTGGCAAAATCAAGAACACCGTTAGCAGCAGAACTTCCAGTGTTCACTACTCCCTGTAACGGAATATATGAATGAAGTATTATGTCAAAGGGACAACATCCACTCTTATCTTTCACCTGATAATAATTCATAAAATTTAAAATATATTTTAAATGCCTTTTCCATTAGCTATTCAAACTAATTCTCCAACTTACCTGAGCGGCATTTCCAGTGGTAGATACGAATCCTTTCTTCAGTGAAACTCCGGAGTCTACAAGACCCCCAACAACTGGAATGCCAGAGGTAAGACCGCTTACAACATCTGCAAGTATAAAATGGTACAGCTTTTAAATAGTTTCAATGGCTGTGCGAAAGAGAATCTTAATTATTGTATTATTATGAACAAAAAAGTTTAATTTAATTTTTGAATCCAAGGCCCATTATTTTATCGAACGCATTTGTCATTTTGCCAGTCAGCAGAAAATGTTAAAAACTAGTTACAATAAATCTACCTTCCAGAACAGTGTCACTCAATCCCTAAAAATATATTAAATTTAATTTATTTATCGTCAATGTTATCATGCACGACAGTATTGATTGACCGCCATTCTATAAATTAAGGAAAACATATTCAACTAGATTTATTAGTCAGTGAATAGTATTAATAGTCACGGCAACTCTGTGCAACTAAACCAAAGTCACTATTTCCGGGCGTGGATACTTCCCTATGGATGAACAAGAAAATAGCAACTTAGGCTATTATCTGCCACTCATTCAATTTGTAAGTGCTATGTAAAGTGTTCATTTTTGAAGCCCCATAGTATTTACTCGTTGAAATATATTGATATATGCTAACTTCCTTTTAGATCTTTAGCCGACAGGAGTCTACCCTGGACGATGGCTTTCATGTGTGTAACTCCATAGCGTTTTTCACTCAGTCAACCCATCTCATTTTTGGTCTCCATCGAGGCCGGGTACCCACCATTGTCATCACATTCATTGTCTGTTTGGGGGCCAATTGGGTTACTTCTTACCACATGCCCTGCCCACTAAAAACTTTTTGCTTCCATATAATGTGAAATCATCCATCTCGTTTCGGATATAATCTCCAAGGAGTCTTCATTCTCCATGGACTTTGGTCCTTTTATGGCTCTAAGAATTATATATTATCATTCATAATATTTAGAAATGATTTTCTCTTAAATCCATTCATATTTTATTCATTTCCATTTCCCTCCAAAATGCAATCGTTCTCTGAATTAAAAATATGAAGCTTTTTGCACAACACAATCGTCTTTAGAATTCCTAATGCTTGTATCTAAGTACATAGGAAATTTTATCCCGCAACTGGGAAAACATTTACATACAACGTAATTATTTTTCAATCAAAAGAGCCTTTAGAATAGACCAATTTAGGAAAGGCGATATTTTATAAGCTGAGCTCCTCACTTATATCTGGCAATTACAAAATAAGACCGAACGTTGTGGGCAACATATACAACTGGCAAAGAAAACACAAGAATTGAACTTACCCAAAGCTTGGTTTTCAAGATCAACTTGGGCTTGGATGCCAGCGTTGGCAATGTCCTGTCCTGTAGCCACAGCCTGTTTAACCAAATTAGTTCCACCAGCAGTAACTGAAAATATAATAGTAATTAAAACATTACTATATAAAAGCAAATAAAATAATAGTCCTAGGGACTTGCATTTCAATTATTTTCATGATCTTCAGATATTTAATTTAACAGGGATAATTTATAGTGATTCAACACGAACATATAGAACAAAGCTACGCAACTTTACTTGGCGTTAATGACCAGAATGGTTGACACGCCACCAAAAAAAAAAAAAAAAAAAAAAGTTATTTTTTTTTAATTTAGATGCATATATATATATATATATATATATATATATATATATATATATATATATTAAAATGTATTTATTACTTTAGTATAAGGACATAATTACCAAAGTAGGAGATAATTATTTACCAAGAATAGTATTTGTTTTTGTTTTTTTAATGAACACTTTTTTATTAATTTTGTGAATAAATTAAGATTTATTTTAAAAAACCTTAAATATTTCATTGAGTGCATTCTAGTAATTGTTGAAAAAATTGATAATATTCTACTTCAAGGCACAGATGTTATGTTATTAATTTTTAACTTTCTCTTAATTTAACTACTGCTAATCCAAATTGTCACTCATTATCTATAGGTTACACCTTCAACCTACCTCAGGTACCTTCAACCTAGGTTCAGTACGTTTTAGTTACTGGGAGGAATATATTTTAGCGAATTTAGAAACATCCTACTTCGGATGCCATGTTTTCGTATATCACGGAAGGTTGTTTACTAACTAATTCACCAAATTAAACCTTTAGCACTCCCTAGCTAGTTCAAAACGTTTCAAAGATTACTAACATTATACTTTGCCATAATATTCTCTTAAATTCTTACCTTTAGATCCAAAGTCTGTTCCTTTCTTCACTGTAGATCCCAGCAAACCAAACCCACCACTGATGGCGTTGGTGAGAAAGCAATTGCCGGTGCTCAGAAGAGCGGCAATCAAAGTCACTGTAAAAATTAATATCAAAATATTATACATAGCAATCCTTTTGTTGATAAGAAGTAGAAATCAGCCTGAACTAATTCAGGGGGGGGGTCAAAGAATAATGCTTAATCATGAGTATCTCCATTAAAATTTAGCTAAAAGTAGGTAATTCTCCCAAGAAGCTGCCTGAGTTCAAAGTATAAGAACTCAAATCGAAGTCATTTATTTGCATAATAGGAGAGTAAATATTAGAATGTAATTATATATTCACATATTTTCATACGATAGGGTATTTTAATATTAAGTAAGTATTAACATATTTTTATAAAAGTGTCAAGTATTCCTTTTTGCCGAATAGGTTGACTAAAGTTTCTTCTAAAATTCTGAGAATAATCATAAATATAATATTCAATAAATATTATGAATAGTTCAAAGTATATTAATGAATTTTTGATGGTTAAGTTTAAGGTTTCGATTTTTAATGTCCATCTTGAGTGAATACGGAGTTGTGGGACCTAGAGAGTAACCTTTTTTCTTTTTTTTTTTTGTTTTAACGGAACACACGAATAAATAATCAATAATTCAATGAAGTTCAATTTGAGAAAAAAAAACTTTTGAAACTAAGATACATCAAAAAGTCCCTTGGTATATCAGAAGTACTTTCTGAAATACTCGGGGACGATAGCCACTCAATAAAAAAACTGATTATATTCTTAACAATAATATTAATATATTATAAATAATAGTTCCACATATGGCCACAGTAGCCAGTAAGATAAGTATTTACACATAAAATTGATTTTAAAAAGATACTGCTGTGTTTTTGGTATTTGTGACAGGATGGCGATAGAAAAAAATAGGAGAGACCCATCATAGGCGAGGCTGAAGGAGGTACCACGAGTGAATGGAATCTCTGAAAAGATGGACAACCGTAGAAAAGGATGGAAAACGAAATTGCACCCTTGACCCCCTAGGCACAAATAACCCTTGCCAGTTCGGTGCCTAATAACAATAAAAATAAATAAATAAGATTAGCATCGAGACAAAATGCTACTTGGCTAGGGCTGGAAGGCGTTCCGTTAGGAAAGGTAGAGTACTGAGCTAGATATCCCTGATTCCCAGGTTCGATTTCCGGGATGAGGGAAAAAATATTCTTACAAAATAAAAAGTACGTCACGCAAGGGCAGCGTAATCTAAGAATTTATCACAGTGCAGGTCTCATACCTCAATAACGTCTCTAATACAAAACAAAATTTTTAAAAAAACCCTGGGTAGAAGTGGGTTTCCTAAAGTTTGAAAAAATGAAGAAGTAAGTACAAAGGACGCATTACAAGATTGGTTCTATAACATTTTTCGATCCTACTCATAGAACGGGAATCTTTTGATTTTATTAACTCCCTTCCCCGACTCCCCCCCCCCGGGCCGGTGGTAACAAACTTGATCTAGTGTTTTATATGAAACGCTTATATGTTGAGTTTGGTAACGATCATACAAATATTGTGACCGCTAGAGTGGTAGCAGACAAGAATGTACACATATATGAGTTTAAAAGAACCTCATTTTCGTCCTCTCCTAGGTTGGTTGGATTGGAGGACATTTTTCGCCAAACTTTATAGCTGATAAAATTATTAAATTACTTATTTAAAAAGTTTGAAACTTAATATGAGATCAGTTTAATCTGTACTGTACTTTCGTATCTGAGCTGTTCATCGGACCTTGTTCATAGATATACTAGTTCCGAAATTTATTTGGAAAAATCAATCGAAAAAAAAAATTAATCGACAATGCCTTAGACATAATATTAAATCAAAACTGAACAGTGACTTCTTGTGATAAACTTTGTTTTTTACGGCCAGTGGCAATAAAGAAATAATAAAATTTTATTAGGCAGCTGAAATATACACTTGACAAATTGACTATTAATTTTGAATGTTTTTGTATTTCTTACCTGCAATAATGGATTTCATAGTGAAGGTTCCTCGGGTTATGGAGGTAGAGTCAATGATACAGGCCCTTTTTATACAAATTCATACATCAATTGGTACGTAAACAGTAGGAAAATACAAATAATGACAAGGAGATTTCAGGATATGGCTCATTACTAGAACAAACATTTTTATGTTTGATTTGAACAAATGTTCACTGGAACTGTACTATGTTTCAGAAACTCCCAATAGATACGAAGGTTCCAAATAGTTCTGTGCTTAGACGCTAGTCTTGCTTTTATAAAAATTAAAAATACAATCTTATGCTAAGCCTCAAATAATTCCGTAATGATAGAGTAACTATTTTAACTAATCACAAACCAAAAAAAAGTCTGTGCATCGTATTGACATAAAATATGTCAATGTTATTTCATTTATGAATATCATTAATTTTATAATGACCTTCATTAGTGCGTGGTTGATTTTAATGGCACTATTAAATACAAACTTGGTATTCATTTTGACAACTTAAAGATTTCAGATAAAGGATACAACATAATTAAGCGAAATAATTTAAGAAAATAATCACTCTATAAAAGTAGGGAAAAATAATTTATAAATAATAAATCAGAAATGAAACATGTGGATGAGACATTTTTCCCTTAAGAAAAATCAACAACTGTGGTTGTGCTCATGATACGATTTTCGAACATTTTCTTCGAATATCCATCGTACTTTCCTAGGAGATGACGAAAATGAAGCCAGTTCAAAAATATAAGTACACGTACATATACTCGTCTGTTACTGGTGTAGTAGTCGCATTTTTTGATTACCGTTACCAAACTCGATATATAAGTGTTTTATGTAAAACTAAAGATGGAGTCAACAGCTGTAATCGGACGTGGGTGAAGGGGGGAGGGTGTATAGATGGGGTAATTTCGAAAATTCGGGAATAGAAGTGTTGAGTTACTGGCAGCTGAAAACCAGGAAATTAAAATGTTAGTTTGACTCGAGGGGAACTTTCGAAAATTCGACATATCTCCGTTACTATATCGAAAAAGTGTATAGAACCAATCTTATTGCAAATTAAATTTACTAATAACATAGTTGTATACAGTTATTCTCTATCTTGAATATAAACCGAGATATTTTCATTTATATTATGTGTGTGCACGTAACGGACGAGATGAGATCGGCTAACTTAGGTCCTAGTCGTGGGTTTCCGGCAAAAGCTAGTTCGGCCGTTTCTGTAACTGTTTGACTCTCGTGAAATTTCTATATTGTAAAACTTCACGTGGGAAATCTGCTTAGTTTACGCAGCCCCTTAGTGACGGACTTTTTCGTAGGTACCTTGGACAAATTTAGGACATTACATCGTGAACATGATTGGACATTGCACTAGCAATATTCAATCTTTCTATTATTACCGTAGATTTACGATTTGCAGATATTTATGATATTAAGATTACCCCTTATCTAAATCCAAACCCTTCCTATAAAACTGATATGTTTTGTGTGTTTTTATATGCTTTGCACTTTTAGTGCAGAAGCGTAGGGATATGTTTGAGAGATGAACTTCTAGGTTATTACACCCATGTATCAAATTAAACCTTACGAATAGCTTTGATTGTAGTGAAGCAGAGTTGGGAAAAATTGTAATTACAATTACAAGTTATAGCTGCATTAGTTGAAATATAGTTACAACTACAACTGTTGTTGTTACTATATTGGTAGTCACTTTAAAAAAACTGTATGAAACACTGACTGAAGTAGTTGAGGCTGTAAAAAATAACTACATCCAATATCTTTATACTCAAAAGTTTATTATACTACATATACTACATTATTATAATAACTGAAAATAATTTTAATGCAAATAAATGTAAACTAACGAAAATACTATGTAAATTCCTTTTTATATTTTCCCCAGTTAAATGAAATTAAATAATACTTTTAAACTTTAAAATTTAAACAAATTAGCCATTAAAATTTCTAGAACTCTAGAATTTTTTTCAGACAGGCTATTTGATTTTGGGGGAGTTTGCCATCGCGGCAAAAGAAAATAATCTCTCTTCTGCTGTACTCCAAAAAATAAGGAGTTCTCGTCCTCACTATCACTTTCACTGTTACTCATTATTATTTGTTTCAAAAATCTTTTCGTCGCGGAAGACTGGTGACGGATAAAAAAGACAGACTGGAGAGCCCTGCGCGAGAGTGACAAGAGGAGATCGCCAGAACAAGAGATGAGGTGAGCGTCTACTTTCAGTTATTCTGATATATTCTGTTTGACATATTCTGTGCACCAATTGAGCATGGCTCGTCTCAGATGATCCATTCATCACCACCACGAATGTAAATATTTATATAGAGGTGATCAAAATATATTCGCTCTTTGCAACGTAAAAAGAGCAGATCTGTATGTAGTTGTAGTTATCACTCAATAACTACAGTTACTATTACAACTACTAATTGTAATTATTTTTATAACTACTTTTTATTTCATCTAGTAGTTGGATTCATGAATACCAACTACAATTACTGTAATTGCAAAACCAGGAAAATGCAACTGCATTTACCAACTACATTTTTATAACTGTAGTTGCAATTACATAACTAGTTAGAATTCATTAGTTGAAAAAGTTGTTAAATGTGTTTAATTAATGTCCAACTCTGCGTAGTGTAGGAGAGTTATATTTGTCCGTATAATTCGATGGATTGTCTACTAGAAATGGGATGCCGAACCTTTTCTAATTCATTTTCTTCTAATTTTTCTTTTGGACCTAAACCTGAAAACACTAATACCTAATCAAATATTTATATATTACTTACTATCATTAATTACTTCTGTGGATTACAGTTCTTACATTTTTTACTTGGAGCACAATAATGCTGATTTCTCCCCCACGAAAATGAGTTTAGATTAGACAACACTTTAAGGATCTAAAACGTGAGTTAGTTTTATACACTTTCAAATTTTGACTTCCTTCTTCTGGTCTTCTGGAATTCATTAGTGTTCCAAGAGACTTGCCTAGATAGAATTGCGATTTGATTTTAAAAGTTTATCAGGAATATGAGTATTATCAACGAGGGCTTCACTATGTTCATTTATAGAACTGGGAACCGGAATAACTTTTATTACCAAGGGAAACCATTTTTATTTTAGTTTTCGAAAATCACGTGATCATTACGACCTCAATAGATGATTTCTCTAAAGGGAAATCTGCTAAAAGATAAAAGTTAAATTAACCTCAACAGGTGATTATCACAACTTGAAGAAACTATAGGATAGGCCGGATATTAATTAACTCACGTCAGATCACAATACTATTTATACTATACATGAACACATTAATTTAACTATAAATTGTGCAAAAGAGAATAAATTCTTAAAATATTCATAGTTCACATTTGCAATATATACATTGCAGTTTTATCTTTTCTTTTTATAAGGTATTATTAACATCTCTATTTAAATGTAAAGTGCTTAGTGCCAATCTTTATGACGAATGGCTCATGCATAAATTATTATTTTAAATCATTTACAATCTTCGAATCTTCACATATAGCTGCAGTATCTTAAACTGCTATCTGTAGTTTAATTATATTGTCGAGTTATTTTTGAAATGTCATTGTTTCCCTTATATATATATATATATATATATATATATATATATATATATATATATATATATATATACTTCTTTAGAATTTCCATGCATGATACGCACGCAAGAAGTCTCATCATATGCATCTCATCTTCGGTCTCCCTGGTAGCAGGGTACCCACCACTGGCGCATGTATAAATATATATACACATACGTATAAATACATATATATCTGTTAACGCTCTAGAAGTCGCAATTTTTGTTTGAGTGTTAACAAATTCGATATTTAAATGTTTTATGTAAAAAGAAAGATCAACGGCTTAAATCGGACAGGTGGGAGGAAGGGTTTAGAGGGAGTAATTTCTAAAATTCGAAATATCTCCGTTATTATACGTCGGATCGTAAGAATGTACAACACCAATCATACTGCAAATCAAATGTTCTATAAACGTTATTATATACGTTTTTTTCACTATCTGGATTATTAACCAAGATATATGCATTTTTAAATTTTCGCTCCTACGTTCTTTACTCGAAAATGTTTATTTAATCTATACCATAGTCGATATTTAACCATTAAATTCAACACTAATATTCGAAGGCGTTAATGGCTTACATTGGACCAGGAACAGGGGGGAGGGGTAGAGGGGGGGATTTCAAAAATTCAAAATACCTCTGTTATTATAACTCATAACAAAACATGTTATATGCCCGACTTGTTAAGCTATTATTGACGCTCTACAATGGTCCTTCTATTAATTTTTTTTGAACTTAAATATTATATGAGTCTTTCGCACTTTATTGTTATCAGCTGTCAGTAAATCACCACTTTTACTCATCGAATTTTCACTTTGTATAAAAATATATATGGGGAGAGGAGGTCAATAGTGCGTCAAACCAGCAAATGGGAAATCTGCTTAGTTAACACAGCCTCATGCTTTGCTTCCCAGTATTCCTGGTGTGCTAGGCTACAGTAAAACTTTGTATATTTATCGAGAGAAGTTACCATTTCTGGATGAAGAAGTATTTTGTTCATTGAGATTCCTGAAGTATACCAGACTTAGTAAGCCAGAAATAGTGTCCCAACAGAATTTATCTAGGGATAGAGAATAAAGTCTTCCGACAATGAAGATTTTTTTTAATTATTACACGAGGGCTGTATTTATTAGAAGTACTGGAGTTTTTTATTAACGTATGTATTTGAAGCAAAGTACTGGGCGACAATTGACACTTCAGAATGCAACGGATATGCTGAAAGGCCTCGTGCAATTAATTAAAAAAAAACTGCATTGTGATAATTTTATTATTCTTCATTCCTATATTAGGGAACTCCCACTTCCGACATTCTTCACATAAATGAAACGTGTTTCCTTCCTATCCGCAAATGCAGCGATTTCCTGTAAATGTAGTCATTGGATACCATTTAATTTTTGGATGTTGTTTAAAACGCATGTCATGTTCCCTTTTGTCTATATAAGTAAAACTCTAATGTCTATCTGATTTTTATCTAAATTCGGAGAGGATACGTTTCTTCACGTTTCTGTATTGTAAGAACAATGGCATCAAAATTTAGGAATCTTGTCTGTATGTCTTTCTCCGCCCGTTTGTTACTTAATCCCTTAAAAACGCCTAGGAGGAATTCTATGAAATTTTATATTTGTGAGTCAACTACACCAAGGTACAGTGCTATAATCTTTGTTAGTATAGATTTTATCGAAAAAAATGTATAGAGAACGAATTGTGTTTAAAATACCGATTTGATCCTAATTCGTATTTTTCTTTTTTAATGAATTATGAGATTTTTACTTTTTTTTTACTTTGTTTAAAGTAAAATAATTGGTAAAGCCATGTTATTCTATTTAGTATTTATTGGAGCTTCACAGCTGTGGCAATGTTGTCCAAAATAAAAGTTTCATAAAATAAAAAACAAAAACGAAAATGAAAAGTAACAAAATGAAATAAAAACAGAAATTGAACTGAAAAACAGAATTTTAACACATAACAGAAAAACAGAGAAACTCTGGTTTCTCTGCAAAACGCTTGTTATTCTAAAACATATCACAAAAGATCTAAAGGAATTTTAAAATCACCGTTAGTTTTTCTCCAGTAGAATATAGAAGCAGAAAGCGTAATATCGAATTTGATGTTTTAGTGTGCAGTGACATTTTATTGAAAATATGTGACTGAGGGGAGATGTTTCATTATTGTATCTATGTATGTTGCCGTCTAGTAGTTCAGAATAGTTAGCACATTTACTTATTTAGAGAATGAATTTTGTCACTATAAGCTATATTATGGCTTTCTACTGATCGTAGTAATGAGCGATTCCTTAGAATAATCTTAATAAAATTCCTCGGGAAACCATTTTTATTTCAACCCGTTAAGAAGGGTAACACAGCAAACTAATTACTTAGACTTCATCTCATGCTGAATATGAGATGAAGTCAAATGCTAGGGTGGTGCAATAGTTATTATTTACTTGAAACTAAATTTTAGTTCGTCAAAAATTCGTCAAGACCTCTTCCATGCATCACGCGAAAAACAATTCAGAGCAATTTCACGTGACTCTACGGTTACTCTACGCGTTACAGGACATTTCTGTTCGAGATGAAAATAACGGTATGATTTATTCACAACCGTTATTGTCAACCTTTATGTTTACAGTAAAAACCATTTCTATTTATACTCGACAACGACGGGTAAAACGGATAGTTGTGTATATGAGAAAAATTATTCTTAATCTCAGTGTTTGTTTGCGTTGCATCCATAACTCTTTGGCAACTATATCAACCTCTGAACTATTCTTTGATCTTGAAGAATAATCGTGAATCATAAAAAAATTAAGAATTAACCAAAGAAAACCACTTACCACTAAATTTCTCTAAATAATAATCATTGATAGTATTCGTCATTACTACGGATACGTTTTTTTTGCTTTTGGTTGATGATGATTAAATGTAAAAAAAAAAGTACGACGAATCAATAGATTTTCTGTGCTTTTCAACTTTCAGTTTCTATAATATGATGCATTAATTGATATTTAAAAGTTAAATTAGTTTATTAGTTCAATCGATTCAAAAGAAGTGATTTAGAGAAAGAGTAAAATACAGAATTGTATACATCTTCCTTACGATGCACCAGAACGAAAAATGTTGTAGTAAAATGTTTTAACAATTAATATACTGCAATGTTTTGCTATGGATGTTTCTCATATTAAACGAGTTAGTTTTTATTTTCTCTTCTAGACTGGTCATTACTACGTATCATCAACCCCTTTCCCATCAAAAGCCGTAAGTGTCCAATAAAATTGTTGACTCCCGCTTTAGTTTTTAGAGTATACTCCGTTATACGACAAAAGTGAATGTAGCCAAAGTTACTCTAAACAACAAAATAAACACCACTTGTTATGTGCACGTTAGCCAAAAAACCAATAGAAAACGAAATATCGCAATTTTTCAATTCAGGCCTCTCTTATCACCCCCCTCTTCTCTTCGTTTCTATAAATGACAATATAGCATATAATCATGTAAGAGGCAATGATATTTTACACACCGAGTTTGGTTTTGTTCGGTTCCATTGTTAGTGACAATGGAAAGGTAACAAGGAAACAAACAGAAATTATTGATATCGTTTCAATTCCATGTAAAAAAGTGTCATGGTAAAAAAAAAAAAAAAAAAAAAACAGATGTACAGACAGACTGTACAATTATATATATATATATATATATATATATATATATATATATATATATATATATATATATATCTTGAAATGAATATGAGAGCATTGCTTGTTGCTAACTTAATATCTTTCGAAGTACGAATGGTGTAGACTTCACGCATCATTTTGAGGTTTTTATTTCTGACAGGAGACTAAATAGAAAAATATTTATTGGGCAATGAAAATATCGCACACTGATATTTTTTTTTACATGTAGTTAGCAATTACCAAAGCACACATTTTAAAAGTCAAAATTCTTATACAATATGTGGCTGAAGGATATATGCTGATTGTTATTATTAATATAATTTATTAACGTCCACCTTTTGCTACTATGTCTAATTGGGGCTGGCTATCAACAGGTTACCGCCCTTTTCCAGCCAGGGTGGGGAGTATGGATTTTATTTAGAGTTCACCACTAAATATATTCCTATTGCCCAGGCAGGAATCAAACTCGCCAGTGTGCGTATTAGAACATCTACTTGGTTCAAAAATCAAATGCAAGGAACCTAATCAATAAACAGGATAAAGCATTAAGATATTTTATTTACATAATTTATAAATTAATTCAACATGATTTATCAGAGGACACGGAAGTCTAAGTTGTGGTTTCACTTGTTCAGCCAAAGAAGCTGCCGAAGGTGGAAGGAGCTGCCTGTGCAGGAGCTAGAATATATAGAAATAATTAGAAATTTATTTTGATTTTTTTAGAATCATATGGATCTATGTAGAATGTGGCTGACCTGGCGCACTTTGGGCATTACTGCTGGAAGGGGAAAGTAGAGAAGAAATTCCCTCAAAGAGGCCTACTCCACTTTGTGGCACTGCTGATGCAACTTGTTGGACTTGAGAAGCAACTTGTTGTGCTTGAGCTGCAGCTTGTTGGGCAGCTGCAGCAGATTCAGCCTGTTGAGCAGCTGAAAAGCAGGAGCAATTTTAATACAAGATTCAAATGTTTTTCCTTTTCCAAATAGTATTAATTAGTACTATACTAATACCTTCAGAAGCGATTTGACCATCAGGTATTATGGAATTGATTCCGCCAAGAACTTTTTGTGCTCCGGAGTTGGCTAAGTCAAGGAATTTGTTGGTGGCAGAACTTGCTATGTTCACTGCTCTCTGTAACAAAATATATAATAAATGAGGCGTCATGTCTAAGGGAGAGTGTCCTCTTTTTATGTTTACTTGATGGCATAGAAGAAAATGGGATTCCTAGAATACATATATTAGCTATCTTGAAGAAATTCTTCACATACCTGAGTGTTATAACCGCCAGTATTAACTAATATTTTCTTTAGGAAAATTCCGTTGTTTGCAAGACCTCCAACAACTGGAATGTTAGAGGTAATGCCTTTTACAGCATCTGGAAAAATTAAACCATGTCATTTTTTTTGGTCATTCAGTCTTGATATGTTCGACAAAATTTAAAAATATTTGTGATTTTGTTTGTGTGTGTGTGTGTATGTGTGTGTGTGTGTGTGTGTGTGTGAGAGAGAGAGAGAGAGAGAGAGAGAGAGAGAGAGAGAGAGAGAAAGAAAGAGAGAGATGTTTTTCCTATTTCAGTTTAACCATTTAAGACTTTAGAACACTGTCCAATTGGCATGATTTACTTATTGATACGAGTCGTTGATTAACGTCTTCTGCGTGTCTATATATTGTAATCTTTAAACAATTCTATTTGAGCTACTGTTACTTTAGCATTCCTCAAAACCCAGTTTACGAACATCTCATCCAATAAAAGAGCAATACCTAAGCATATTTAGTTACCTGTTGGGGATAATTATTTGGAGAAATAGTGTGGGAGCGAAATCGTTGAGAGATCAGATTGCAATGCAGAGATCTCTTGCCTTTCAAAACTTCAGACACAGATGTTTCACGTGACAGTGGCGTGCAGGCTATGGCCTGGGAAATCCAGAATGTCATCCTGGTCATTGAAAGAAGTGCTCTGAGAACGTTATTTGGAGCTGCACAGAAGAGGGTCAGAAGAATTATTGAACTAATACATTTGTATGTCAAGCCTCGAGCATGCAGTTAAGAAGGGAATTTTCCGAAGGGCAGCACATTCCAAAGACTAGAACCTGACAGGTCGACATGAAAAATATTGGATGATCTGACAAAGGACTCAGAAGATGGGAGTCTACTTTGGTAGTACTGAACCAAACTAAATGTTCATAATTGAAGTCAGCACCGTGTATGAAGTCATTATTCAGCATTAACAAAATAAAATATTTAGAAAATAATCTTACCCAAAGCATTGTTTTCAAAATCAACTGTGGCTTGGATGCCTTTGTTGGCAAACTCCTGTCCAAGAGACACTCCCTCCTTTAATAAATTAGTTCCGCCTGCAACAACTGTAAAGCAAAAAAAATAAGCGACCTTTTTAATTCTTTTATTGATCTCTAGTTATTCTGTTAATTGGATTACTTATAGGTTGAATGAAGGAAATTGTATATGTACGTACATGTAGAAATATATGTAGTTTTTTCAGTTGGGCATAAATGACTTTGGCTGGAATATTGATAATTATTTATCAAGTTCTGTAGTTTCGTCCAATTGAGGAATTTATTAATTTTTATTTCATGTGAAAGCTTTATTCACACTATTTCAGATTTTTTTTTTCTGTCTTTTTTTTCTCCATTCTATACTTACATTTTCATTTATATTATTTTCACTTCCCTGATGTTTCCATATACAATATCGTTTGCTTCATATAAGACTGATATGCCAATGAACTGTTTCAAAAATCACCGTACGTCCATAGTTCACTCCTTTTCGGTTTCTTTTTTTTTTTTTGCTATTCGATTTCTTGAGCACTCCTGAATAATGAGTAAATCGTCGGCGTTGCGGAACTCATTTAAATAATTATTTCAGACCATGGCAGTAACTCTAGGAATAAATATGAATCTAGACAGCGGTTTAGTACCTAAGTGTTCAGTAACAAGTCTTAAGGAACTTCCCATATTTTAAGTCCAAAGCACTTTCCTTACTGTGGGAAGGGAATATTGCTTGCTAACTGACTCACCACATACAATTTTTAGCACACCCTACCTTGATATTGTTAACTCAACTAATTTAAAATACTCCTGATATAATTCTTCGCTTTATAATTAATTTCCTTTTCAGTTCTTACCTTTAGATCCAACGTCTGTCCCTTTCTTCACTGCAGATCCTAGCAAACCAAACCCACCACTGATGGCGTTGGTCACAAAGCAGTCCCCTTGGCCCAGGAGAGCAACAAGTAAAGTCACTGTGAATAATAAAATCTTATTAGGTCAGCCACGTGAAAGAATTACAGAATGTTAATTCAAATCGTTACGAATTGCATTAAATATACGCCGAGAGCGTGTAGATCCGTTTGAATTTTAATAAATGATATATGTATCTATATATATTGTTTGTCAGCTCTCTCTAGTGGCTGCAATTATTGAAGCTTCCAAACCCACCGTGTCTAGAAAACTGTCCAAGAAATTATTCCGGGTAAAGTCAAATTTTACATTTCGATATACACTACTACAGATGAAACCCAAAGAGTGGACTTCCAGACGGAAGTTTATAATTCACTGAATGTTCAAAGATTACAACTCCGTTGCCTGAAAATGAAGATCACAAGCAATACTTTTACGGAATTTTCCAGAAATTGTTTACTAGTCCAAGACAGTTCTTCAAAAAACTGCAGAATTTCTTCATCGAAGCCATAAAATTTTCGGCAAAGAAAAATTGAAAGATGTATTTCACCAAAAACTCCGGTTGTCTGAACTGGAAGGCTGCTTTTCACAGGCCCAATATAGCCACATGTATTCGCTAATTGGATCAACTATGAAATTATTTATTTTATTTATTGCCCGAGCAAAAAGACTGTTTATATGAATATAAAATGTTTTAATACTTTTTTCATATAAACTATTAAAAAAGTTTAAATAAAATATCAGTCAAAAAGTAATGAATAAATTTACACATAATAGTAACCATAACTCATAAAGTTGTAAGCCAAAAAAATTAACTAACTAGTGATCTCATTAAATATTTTGAATTTAGTTCTTCTGTAATATAAATCGTACACAAATGTAACATAGACCTAACTGTCTAGGTTTAAGAAAAAAAAGTCCTTTATTCCAACAAGTGAGCGATGTACTTTACATGGGCAACGAAGAGCCAGTTACAAATAAAAGAAATTAAAAGAAAAATCCATTGATTTTAACATATCAAAAACTTGAATAATTCAATTTTATGGGTATTTAAAAAAAAGTTTCAACTAAAATTAATTTTAACCACAAATATAAATGTTATCCGGCTTTGTCCTAAGGCCCTGATTCAAATTAAGTCCTAAAGTATTGAAGTCTTCTCAATGAATGGTCTGCTTATAATAATGTATAGAATATATGTGTTCAATAGTATTGTGAAACTTTGAGAAAGATATTTTTATATATTTTCTAAAACTTTGCTAATAATCAGTTATAGTTTTCTGTATCAACAATAATTAGGCAGAGCTGCTATGACTCCTTCAGTCATTGGTGCCCATCCACAGTGAATACCGAATTGTTAAACGGATTATGACGATAAAGGTATTTTTCAACACAAAAGTTTTTAAAGTGCGACCACCTTCTTAATTTCGAGTTTGTTATATTTTCTCTGCTCGTATTATATTAATCAATTGGACCTGGTCTGTTCATTAATATAATTGTATAACAGTTAATTTGGCACTGGAATTCATTTTAAATTTTATAAATGGAAAGGCTCCAAGGAATCATAGCTGCTCCCATAGTTTAAATCCGAATTTTTATCCCAGCAAGACGTCTTGCTGTGGTTCGTGACTGGAAACCCTTGCAAAAAATGAAATAACTAAACGTAGTAAGCGTGACTTCAGTGTAGGACAAATAGATTGTAAGAAAAAAAAATGAGCGAAAACAACTTGAAGTATGGATAAAATGCTACCTTTCAAAATTAAACTGATTTAAGAATATGAATATTGCTGTATGCCTCACCTGCAATGATAGATTTCATTATGATGGTTGCACCGGGTAATGAAGGCAGACACCTTGCACCGGGAAGCTTATATACAAAGTCATTATTCAACTGAAATGCAAACATTAATAACAAATCAAAACAACAAATAATGACAGGGGAATTTAGGATGTGTCTCATTACTTGAGTAAACATTTACTAAATCAAATCCTCACTTTCCTCATCTCACTGGAACTACGTCATTTAATATGACAATATCTTCTATTAGACGCAATCTTCAAAACATATATATTAAGACATATTTTTATTAAAATAATAAATAAGTGTATTATTGAGCCTACAAATGGTTCCATTCATGGAAAAGTACATGAAAATGTTTTCATTTTAGCAGATTTCCATCAAGGGAAATCAGCTATTGAGGTCGTACTCATGACGCAATTTTCGAAATTTTTCTTCAAATGTCCATCAATCCTACCTAGTAGATGAGGAAAATAAGGTCCCTTCAAAACTATATATATAGATCTATCAATATACTTCTCTGTTACCGTCGATCGTTACCAAACTCGATATTTAAAAGAATATAAAAAGAATGATCAAGTTCATTAATGGCTGAAATCGGACCAAGGGGGGTGGTTTAGTGGAGGAGAATTTTAAAAATTCGAAATATCCCCGTTACTATAAGTCGGATCGAAAAAAGTCCGTCACGCAGGCGCTGCGTAAACTAAGCAGATTTCCCACGTGAAGTTTTACAATAGAGAAATCTGCCTAATAACAACTGCTGTAGTAGTAAGAAACCTCTAAACCTAAAACATTATTTAGGGCGTAATAACCCAGTAGTTTCTAGCCCCAAAAAAATGGTTTTCCAGAGAACTTTATTATACGATATTGATGCAAATGTGTTCTTGTGCCCCCCCCCCCGTCTTAAATTCTTGGACTACTAAAATTTGATTGATAGAGATATAAATTATTCTTATTCATTAAAAATTACAGTACAAGATATAATAATAGTTTTCAATAAAATGAGTATGTTATATTCTGATATGTTTCTGCAATTGTTTTTCTTTCTGGTGAGCCGTTGGCAGACCTGTTTGTTTACATTTAAGAAGCTTCCCGGTGGGAGGGGAATGATTTCTTATTACCGTTTGTATTTATACACTTAATATTAACGGTGATGTTGTGATAGCAGTACGAAGCAGTATCTATTATTAATCTTCACGTGGGAAGTCTGCCTAGTTTACACAGCCCCTGCGTAACGGACTTTTTGGCAATGAATATGGATGTGTCAAATATGTACTACAACACCGCTTAACATCGTATGACAAAATTTCTTTATATAACTTCCTTTATTTATATTACTCATTTTAACAAGATTCTCTAGGATCTATAATAAAAAGTCCGTCACGCAGGGGCTGCGTAAACTAAGCAGATTTCCCACGTGAAGTTTTACAATAGAGAAATTTCACGAGGGACGAATAGTTATGGAAACGGCCACCAGAGCTCTCGGCGGAAAGTCCGAACCTTACTGGTGACCACACGCAGAATACAAATGCAAATATCTCGGTTAATATTCAAGATAGAGAATAACTGTATATAACAATATTTATAGTAAATTTAATTTGCAATAAGATTGATTCTGTACAATTTTTTGATCCGACGTATAGTAACGGAGGTATTTCGAATTTTCGAAAATCCTCCCCTCTAAACCCCCCCTCCCACTGGTCCGATTTCAGCCGTTAACGAACTTGATCTTTCTTTTTACATAAAACGCTTAAATATGAAGTTTAGTAACGATCAAACAAAAATTGCGACCGCTAGAGCGGTAACAGACAAATATATATATAGATATATATATACAGTTTTGAACGGACCTCATTTTCGTCATCTACTAGGTAGGATCGATGGACATTTGAAGAAAAATTTCGAAAATTCCGTCATGAGTACAACCTCAATAGCTCATTTCCCTTGAGGGAAAACTGCTAAAACGAAAGGTCAAAAATTTCCTGATGATACCCGTGTACACTCCATAGATATTTAAGAATTAGGCGAAGGACATTAATCTAACTTTTCTAGAATTGCGTCGGATTTAGATCGGAATAAATCTATTCTGAGCAGGCTTGCGTGAGAAGTCTCGGTCTGAACAGGCAGCTATTCTGCACTTCATTAGCATCAATCAAATGAAAAGGCGATAGATATATACAAATAACAATTTTGAGTTTGTTGATCGGCCATGGTAGCTCGATAGCGAATGTATGTGGCTCGCTTTATAGCTATTCAAGGGAGAGCAATTTAAAGTCCATAAAACCTCAACAATAAAAATAATAGGGTTTCGTATTATAGTTACATCCGTCAAAAATTCCTAGAAAAAGATGTAAAATCCGTCACACAGGGGCTGCGAAAAATAAGCAGATTTCCCACGTGAAGGTTTTCAATACATAAATCCACCTACTGGTAACATCACCGTAAATATTAAGTAAAGAAATACATACGGTAATGGGAAAACTTTCAGTCATTTTACATGCAAATAACATCTACAATGGTCTGAATTATAAACGAACAGGTCATCCAACCTCTCAGAGCTGAATAGATAGATAGAAATATTCTAGACTGAAACCAGAAACAAATACTGAAATATATCTGAATTTAACGTCTTAATTTTATTTAAAACTAATTACTATAGCGAGTACTGTAATTTTTATTGAATCAGAATAATTTTTATTTCAATCACTCGAATTTTAGTAACCCAAGAACAAAAGATGGGGGGGGGGGGGTCACCTGAACATATCTGCATTTATCTCGAATAATAAAGGTCTCTTGAAAATAATATTTGGTATTTAAGCTTCGAATAATGTGGTTTATTATATAACAGAGTACTGTTTATGTAACATGAGTAGAAGTGGGGATTTGCTGAAGGCTAAAACCTGAAAAATGCAAATATCTCGGTTAATATTGATCATAGAGAATAAGTACATCTAACATCATTTATAGTACGTTTAACTTTCAATAAGATTAGTTGTATACAATTTTTCGAACCAGAGATATTTCGAATTTTCGAAAATCCTCCCCTCTAAACTCCCCTCCCACTTGTCCGATTTCAGCCATTAACGAACTTGGTCTTTCTTTTTACATAAAACGATTAAATATCGAGTTTGGTAACGATCAAACTAAAATTGCGCAACAGATTGTAACAGACAAATATATATATACTCTCCTGAGTTTACGCAGCCTCTGCGTGACGGACTTTTTTCTTCCCTGGATTCTATCCTCTGGTAAAACGTTTTGGCTTGTTTTTTTAAATTAAGTCCTAGATATAATAATTGTATTTAGTTTTTCATGTTATCAGTTTATGTTGTTTTTTAAAAATTCTCTTATTAAGTTATTATGTTATTTGTTTTTAGAAGTTAATTCTAGCAGTGTAGTTTTAAATTTGTTTAATTTTTTAAATGTTGATTAGCTAAGTATACATTTAAGTATTAAGATCCCCTGTTTTTCTGTGATATTTATTTCTATTGAGATCTATTGCTGACCGTCAACTTGTATTTTAATTTTATGCGAATATGTTCAGTTGACCCCCTCTTTAGTTATTGGGCTATTTAAACTTGATTGATTGAGATAAAAATTATTCTGATTCATTATAAATTACAGTACTAGATATAGTAGATAGTTTTCAATAAAATTAATAGGTTATGTTCAGATATATTACAGTAATTGTTTTTCTTTCTAGTAAGTTGGCAGAACTGGTTACATTTCAGATGCTGTATTATTGAACTTTACGAGAGAAATATGCTTAGTTTACGCTGCCCCTGCATGACGTACTTTTTTTAAGTTAAGCTTGTTAATTTTAATAATGTTGGTTGCCTGATTTTCATAGGTTTTGCTTATGTCAACAGGTACTGAAGATGGAGCTGTTGCTCTGAAAGTGCACTCTGTCAAAATAAACGTATTGAAGTGGAAAACAGGCCTACTGTGTACATCCAGATTGGGTCGTTCCTCAACCTTCCAGCTCCCCTAGAAGAAATAATTTTAAAAGGATTATAGAACTTAAAGAAGGTAGATTTTGGAACTTGTCACATGTAAAGTTGCAGGGCCCTGGTGATGAATTCAATACCGACTATAAAACTATTTTTAATACTTCAATAATGAATGTATGAATTATTATTATTAATTAATGTCTACTTTTTGCTATAATTGCTAGTTGGGACGGGTTATCTACAGGTTATCATTTTCTAGCAAGGCTGAGACTAAGGATTTTAATTAATGAGTTCATCACTAAATAAATGTATATAGCCCAGGCGAAAATCGAGCTCGTCACTTTAGGTTTACCATGCAAAATTATTTATTTAGGTATGTCGGAATTTAAGCGATTCACACATTTTCTTGTTATAATAACAAAATAGTTTAGGTAAAGCCACCTTATAAAACCATAAAAAAAAGGTTAAAAAATCTACAGGCTAGAGCCTGAACCCCTGAAAGTATGAAGCTTAAGCTAATACATATGTATTCTCTCGTAGGGACTGCTGAATCCAAGATATTTTCTCGGCGAAAAGCTTACTCATATTCTTATCATTTCTTACATTGATATCAATAATACCATCTCAATTTTTCACCTTGTTGCAAGAATATCAGGAGTACGGATTATGCTGGTGGATAGCTGGGTCAATTCGTTATTACATATTTTCTCGAGCAATATTTGAGTAACCTAAAGATTGTATGAGATCTCATTTCCCAGCAAGCCGAATAACTATATTGAAGCCACGTTATTATGTCACTTCAAATATTCTGTCTCGTCCAATATCTCGCAACCTGGAGTAATATGCTGAGTCAACTCTCATGTTTTATTTAATTTCCTGAACTTTTGCTTATTAGTACATGTCTATATGCAAGTCATCATATCCCAGCTGTAATTTATCCTAGTTTCGGCATTGTTAAGTGTTAATTAGCATGCAAATCTAGTTTCTCGAAGTAACTTACTTGTGGGTTTCAGTACCAGACAAAACCACAAAGGACTTAGGGTGTCTCCTATGAGTTTCTATATTTACTTTAATTAATTTACATTTTTCATTATTCCTTCCCTTTCCTATGTTTTCCCAGAAATCATAATCAGAGAAAGGAGTTTGGCTATATTCGGATCAATTTGAAACAAACAGCTCTAACCTTGCGTGGCTGAGTCTTAGGCTTATTTGCAACATATCCACGGAATCAAGAGCTGTCACTGTTTTGAGGAAACCTGTGTGCAAAAATAAGCCCATGGTCTAGTAACTCTTTTCTACATTTTGAGTTACCTTTACATACCAATATTTATGGAGCAAGGATTTCTTAAGGAACGACATGGTTCGTAATTTCACTTGGGAAAAAGATGTCAAGATTTTATATGCTACATTTAAAGAAGAAATTGCCCTTAAATCCTTTGGATCCTCTACTCCTTCTGCGAAATCAGTTGGTATTTACGTAGCATCTGTTGGTAACTTGTGGAAAGATCATGCAAGGGTATATCATGCATACTGTCAAAGTATTTAAATCAATAACTTGAATACCGTCTTGCCCGGTAGCTCTCCAAGTATGAATATTTTTAACCACTTACCTCACATCATCTTTGTTTTGTAGGTTCCACCATTTGAGGAATATTTTCCATACTACTTTATACACTTGGCATCCATAAGGTTTTTTTATTGTGTAAGTCGTATTTCCTATATATTTTATTATTGGACAAATATATGGGAAATACTAATACTATTATAATAAATAATAATAATAATACTATTTCCCATATATTTGTCCAATAATAAAATATGTCATCAACGTTAAATTCATTATGGGAAATGTTTCCTATGTTTTTTCCCTTGTTTTTTCTAAGACAATACAGTAGAATTGTTTTTCAAAAGTGCTGAAAGCATTGTTGTTTGTCCATTGTAGTTAAGCCTCTGAATATCTGCGAACTCTATTTTCATAAACTTCAAGTCCCTGTTTTCATGGTCTACATATAATTGTAAAGTATTCAGAAGGTATTTATGTATAATTTATAATTAATTCACTAGTCCAATATGGAGCACAATTATCTCATCAATTCTTTTCTTTATTGTGTTACTTCCGTTTCAGGGCCATTGATATAATTAGACAAAAGCACCAACCCTACTACGAAAATCGGTAACTTTCTTTTCAAGTGTTAGTCCCCATGACTAAGGTATACTTGAAATTTTCTAGCCTGCCCCATCATTAAGTTGGGCTGATTTACTACCACCCCTAAGTAGCTCGACACAGCTTTAGCTAGCGCGTAAATTCATTGATATAATATGCCATCAACTCTTACAGTTGCGTCAGAATGAGATTACAGCATTTTATTCATCACTATGATTCCCTTACATGGAGGGGGGGGGGAATATATGGGAACATATTGCTCAAAGGGATCCCATAATACTTCCTATGTACCTCAAAAAAAGGAGATCATAGACTTCATCATACGACTGATATGATGCGTTTTAAATTATTGCTGATTATTTCGTTGGCATGATCTGCATTTTCATCGTCATATACATGTTCGTATTATATTTCTAAATGATTCCAATTTCATTTTTAACCTTTTTTTGTCTCGTCTTCCATTCCACTTCGATATTTTTTTCCCGTTGGGTTGGATATCTTATTCTTCTTCGCCCCTGTCTATCCTGGGCGGTGGCTTTCCACTCTAATATGTACATTGAACTCCGTAGCGTTCACTTCACATTCATTGTCTTCTTCATTCTATGTTGAGAGCCGTCTGGATTACTTCTTGACACATGTCCCGCTCTATGTAACCTCTTATAAGCAGATTTCCCTTAAGGGAAATCAGCTATTGAGGTCGTACTCATGACGCGATTTTGGAAAATTGTTTATCCTACATAGGAGATGATGAAAATGAGGTCCGTTCAAATATATATATTTATATACATTTACATACATATATTTGTCTGTCAACGCTCTAGCGGTCGCAATTTTTGCTTGATCGTTACCAAACTTCATATTTAAACGTTTTATGTAAAAATAAAGATCAAGTTCGTTACGACTGAAAGCGGGCCAGTGGGAGGGGGGGGAGAGGGGAGGATTTTCGAAATATCTCCGTTACTGTACGTCGGATCGAAAATTTGTATAGAACTAAGTTTATTGAAAATTAAAAGATCTATAAATGTTGTTACGCACATGTTTTCATTATCTATAATATTAACCAAGATTTTTCCGTTTTTTTAGTTTTCGGACTTTAGTAAGCCCCCACTCCTACTAATGTCATATCAACAATATGAAGCACTTTAATTGAATCCTAAATAACAAATATTGTTCTCTTTGAACTTATACGTCATGAGATAAATGAAAAATACGGGGGAAATCTGCTTAGTTAACGCAGCCCCTTCGTGACGAACTTTCTTTTATACCACTGTCTCTTTCCAAATATCATCTCTTCTGTTGTTGTTCTTCTCCGGAGTGCTGAATGTATATGAACCTGAGTCACGAGAGAGAATGAAAGGAACTGTACAAGTATAAAGTCCCAATGGACTAGAAGGCCCAATGGGTGGGCAGGGGTTGGTAAAAGACGCGTGGAAGAAAATAGCTCACTGACAAAAAAATATGAATTGATGGTTGGTCTTCAATAACTTCTTAGTCGTTCACAATTATCTAATATATTCATACGGTCGTGAATGCAGGAGTGCAGATCTAGTATGCATGTCTAATAAAATGGAAGTCTTCCCACCATGTTCTTTATTTATGCACAAGGCTTTTTGACACTAACTTGCAGCCACCAGGTGCCAATAAACAAAACAATCCCTTTGCTCCTCGACTATATTCTTTACCAAAGGTTCATAAACCTGGCAAACCTATGAAACCAACAGTGTCATTTTGTGATGCTGTGTGAGATTGTGACTACTATATTTAAGTCTAAAACTGAGTATGATTCAGTAATATATACTAAGAACTTAGCGGAGTTTTCTAAAAGGAAATAGAATACTCAAGGAATATATGCAGGGATCATTATGAACTAATGGATCATGTCCTTCTGAGAAAGATGTATGATCCTTTGAGCTTACAGGAGCTATTGAAACTTATAAAAAGTCCATCATGCAGGGGCTGCATAAACTAAGGAGATTTCCTATATGTTGGTATAGAATACTTGTGACCTCATCTCTCCATATATTCTATATTTCTATGTAAAAAAAAACCGACGAGTAAAATGGGCGTGGGGGAGAGGGATTCCCGAGGGCTGAAAACAAGATGTTATGAATAACTGGATTACTATTTGAGTTACGAAAACAAGTATAGAAAAACAATTGTTAACCAACAGCAGTTTAAAAAGATTGGTTCTAAAACATTTTACGATCCCACTCATAATAACGGATATATTTTGAATGTTAAATCCCCCGCCTCTAAACTCCCACTATTCCATGTCCGATTTAAGCCATTAACAAATATGATCTTAAGTGTTGATAGGAAAGGTTAAATAAAGAGTAGGGTACAGATCAAATAAACATTTTTGAGTTAGAACATAAAATCTAAATTCATGACGTCATCACACAACGAATTTGCATGTATCTCATAATAAATGTCTCTTGAAAACAATATTTGGTATATAAACTTAGAATAAGGTGGTTCAAGATATAACATCTTATTGTTGACATAACGTAAGTAGGAGTGGAGGTTTACGCAAGGCTGAAAACTAAAAAATGCAAATATCCCAGTTAATATTCTTGATAGCGAAAATATGTGTGTAACAACATTTATAGGGAATTTAATTTGCAATAAGATTGCTTAAGTATACTTTTTCGGTCCGACTTATAACGAAGATATTTCAAATTTTCAAAATTCTCCTTTCTATGCCTCCCATAGGTCTGATTTCTGCCATGAACGAATTTGACCTTTCTTTTTACATAGAAGGAATAAAATTCAAGTTTGGTAAGGATCAAACAAAAATTTCAACCACTAGAGCTTCCAAAATCGCGTCAAGAGCACGACCTCAATAATTTTCCTTAGGGGAAATCTGCTAAAATATGTCTTCACTAGAATCATTACATTTTTTTTCAGAAATGGTTTACTTTCATCAAAGTTCATTGCCATTGGGTTCCTCCTTGAAACCACTTGCCACATAGTTTTTTTATCGATTATTTGGAGCAGTGCTACAGATGATGAAGTCAAAAATCTCATATATAGCGTTTGTGAGCTGTTTAAGTATGTAGATAAGTTACTCGTCTGCTTTGGTGGCAGCAGCCCCAAGTCTGTAAGCAGGACTTAATACATTATTAAAATATCTTAACAACTATCATCAAGCAGTTGCTTTCAGGTTTAGAAATAGAAGAGATGAAAATTAATTATCTTGATTTGGCAATCTCAAGATAACAAATAACACAAATATTTGATTTTACTCAAACCAATAGCAAGTGATATTTCAATATCCAAGTCTCGTTTTTTCGAAAATCGCGTCATGAGTACGACCTCAATAGCTGATTTCCCTTAAGGGAAATCCAGAAAGTACTTACTTTCCTCCAGTACTAAAATAAAAACCATGAAAATACCCCAATAAGATCGCTAACTAGTTTTATACATATATATATATTTATATATATATATATATATATATATATATATATATATATATATATATATACTAGCTCAGATACTCGGCTTCCCCCGGGAATTGATTTTAGGCTAAATGTTGATGGTATATTTTTGGCAAGGCTTTACTTTGCATACTATTTTGACATTTACCCGTCCCTGTGTTTAGGGTTAATACCCGTTGTTGGCATTTGTTAATAATAAAAATAATTTTTTATGTAAGTCTTCACTGTCCTCCAAATTGTCATATTTCCCGTCTCCTGTGCATTATGCATAGATTTCAGTTATTAAGGACAAAATATTAACATAGATTTGAATTAATTTTTCCAGGTGAGGTACCTCATAGTTCAAATTGGAATGAATTGTTGAGCATATCAAGATTTCTACGCAAATTACTTGCTCCACACATTGTTCCTGGAGAAATGTATAAAGCAAAAGTTATTCTAAATAACAAAGTAAACAACTTTTGTTATGTGCATGTTTGTCGAAAAACAAATAGACAATGCAATATAGCGAATTTTTATTTCAGGCCTCCCTTATAACCCCCACTCCCGTTCTAACCTAAAAATTTTAATATAGCTTATAATCACGGAAGAATTAATGCTAATTGACATACCGAGTTTTTTTTAAGTTCGGTTTAATCGTTAACGCCCAATGAAATAGTTTACTCCCGCTTTAGTTTATAGTGTATATCTCGTTTATAATTTGTTAAAAGACAAAAATGAATTGTTAAAAGTCACTCTAAATAAAAAATAAACAACTTTTGTTATGTTCATATTTGCCGAAAAACGAATAGAAAACGAAATACCGCTATTGTAGGCCTCCCTTGCAACCCCCACGCCTGCCCGTCCCTAGAAATGTTGGTATGGCTTATTATAATGAAAGCGTTAGTTCTAATACACATACCGAGTTTTATTTATTTCGGTTGGGTCTTTTGTCCCAAATAAAATTGTTCACTTCCGCTATAGGTTTTAGCGTATATCTCGTTTATAATTCAGTATACGAACAAAAGTTACTCTAAATAACAAAATAAACAACTTTTGTTATGTTCATATTTGCCGAAAAACCAATAGGAAACGAAATATCGCTATTTTTAATTTCAGGCCTCCCTTATAACCCCCACTCCTGTTCGTCTCAGAGGATATTGATATAGCCTAAAGTCTAAGTTGGGTTAGTAGTAATATACATACCAAGTTTCATAAAATTCAGTTCAGCCGTTTATGCGTGAAAAGGTAACAAACAACCAAACACACACGAAAGAAACAAAAGTTCGTCACGCAGGGGCTGCGTAAACTAAGCAGATTTCCCATGTGAAGTTTCACAATAGAGAAATCTGCATACTGGTAATAAAAACCCACCATGAGTAAATACAAACGGTAATAAGAAATCTTTTAGTTAATTTTAATGAATTCCCAACTGAAACGGCTTCTGAATTGTAAAAATAATTTATATTTTAATAACTCAAATTTTAGTAGTCCAAGAACTAAAGAAGGGGGGGGGGCGGATGAACAGACCGTATTTGCATAAATCACACAAAGTAAGGAAAGTAAGGTAAGGTTAGAAACGACAGGTAAGGTTAGAAGTAGCCTCCCACCTGAGCCGAGAGAGGCCGAACTAATCCGAACAATACCCGACCACAGCCTTTATAAAAATGCAAATATCTCGGTTAATATTCAAGATAGGGAATAAATGTATATAAGTAAAATGTATTATAGTAAATTTAATTTGCAATAAGAAAGGTTCTATATAATTTTAATTCCTTTTTACATAAAACGATTAAATACCGAGTTCGGTGACGATTAAACAAAAATTGCGACCGCTAGAGTGTTAACAGACATGTATATATATATATATATATATATATATATATATATATATATATATACAGTTTTGAACGGACCTCATTTTCGTCATCTCCTGGGTAGGATCGATGGACATTTGAGGAAACTTTTCGAAAATCGCGTCATGAGTACGGCCTCAATAGCTAACTTCCCTTAAGGGAAATCTGCTAAAATGTAGTTATGGTGTCTATGACATGTGAAACGAAAAGTTATCGTGAAAATCCGCGAAAAAAAATCAATGTACAGACAGAGGTTACAATTTTATATATATATATATATAGATATATGAGTGTGTGTGTGTGTGTGTGTGTGTGTGTGTGTGTTGTATGTATTGCTGTAAATATATATTTTAATTAATTGTATTATGATATATTAGTTTTTAGGAGATTTCCCGTAAGGGAAATCAGCTATTGAGGTCGTACTCATGACGCGAGTTTCAAAAAATTTCTTCAAATGTCCATCGATCCTACCCAGGAGATGACGAAAATGAGGTCCGTTCAAAATTATATATATATATATATATATATATATATATATATATATATATATTATTTATTTTTTTTTGATTTGTTTCCTTCCTATAGTAACCCTATAAGAAGGCCGTTTATTAGTTTCTTCATATATATATATATATATATATATATATATATATATATATATATATATATATATATATATATATATATATATTTGTCTGTTAACGCTCTAGCGGTCGCAAGTTTTGTTTGATCGTTACCAAACTTGGAATTTAATCGTTTTATGTAAAAAGGAAGATCAAGTTCGTTAAAGGCTGAAATCGGACAAGCGGGAGGGGGGATTTTTGAAAATTCAAAATATCTCCGTTATTTTGCGTCGGATCGAAAAATTGTATAGAATCAATCTTATTGCAAATTAAATGTACTATAAATAATGTTCTATACATTTATTCTGTATCTTGAATATTAACCGAGATATTTGCATTTGTATTGTGTGTGTGGTCGGCAGGAGTCGGCTATGTTCGGGACTTTCCGCCGAGAGCTAGGGCGGCCGTTTCCGTAACTGTTCGTCCCTCGTGAATAGGTTTATAGATTCCTTAATACTGCTGTTGTTATTAGGCAGATTTCTCTATTGTAAAACAACAATTTTAATGTTTGAATGTAGTATTAATTATGCTTCACATTTTAATTGCAATTGTTAAATTCTTCCATGTCCTTAAACATTTTTCTTTTTGGTTTGATAGCACCTGATGATGGCACATTAGTACTGAAAAATTGTGTGCGAAAATAAAGAACATGGTGGGAGGTCTTACACTTTATAAGACTTGTTTCCCAATTATGTAACAGGTTTAACATCAAACTGATACAAGCATATCAAATGTAATGACAGAAATGATGTGGGTGTGCAGAGGATTTGGACATCTGCTTGGTTCAAAAAATAGGAATATAAATAATAATTAATTAAAGTATTAAGAAACAATATTTATTAAATGACATAAATTCATTAATATTATTTGCCAGATATGGATAGAAGTTTCCGTTATCTCTTTAATTCCTCAGCCAATCCAACTGCCCCAGCTTGATCCTTTAGAGGAAGCAGATGCTGCTGGTGCAGGAGCTAGAAAACATGCAAATTATTTGTAACTTACTGTGATATTCTCAGAATCAAATGTACCTGATGGTCTATATAGAATTTGTCTTACCAGGAGCACTCTGAGCATTACTGCTGGAAGGGGAGACTAAGGAAGTAAGTCCACCAAGAAGGCCTGATCCTGCTTGTTGTGCTTGGCTTGCTGCTTTTTGTGCTTGAGCTGCAGCTTGTTGGGCAGCTTGTTCAGCAGCTCTTTGTGCTTCAGCTGCAGCTTGTTGTGCTTGAGCAGCAGCTTGAGCGGCAGCTCGTTCAGCAGCTTTTTGTGCTTCAGCTGCAGCTTGTTGTGCTTGAGCAGCAGCTTGTGCAGCAGCTTGTTCAGCGGCTAATTGTGCCTGAGCTGCAGCTTGTGCAGCAGCAGCTTGTTGAGCAGCAGCAGCAGTTTGAACCTGTTGAGCAGCTGAAAAGCAAGATAATCTATAATACAACACCCAAATGTTTTCATCCAAACATTATTAATCAGTATAGTCCAAATACCTTGGGAAGAGGCTTGACCATCAGGGATGAAGGAACTGAGTCCACCAAGGATTCCTTGTGCTCCTGAGTTGGCTAAGTCAAGAACACCGTTAGTGGCAGAACTTCCAGCATTTACTAATCCCTGTAACAGAACATTAATGAGGTATCAGGTGAGATTAAATTAAATTCTTTCTTATAATTATCTTGATAGGAAATTAAAGTTATGAAAATTATAGCAATATTTATATTTATTACCTCAAACAAATTCTTCGCATACCTGAGCAATTTTTCCTTCAGTAGATACAACTCCCTTCTTTATTGAAATTCCGGTGTCTACAAGACCTCCCACAATTGGAATACCAGAGGTAAGACTGTTTACAACATCTGGAAAATTAATCAAAATAATCCATTTTATTTTTAAAATGTAGAAGTATAAAATACTTACATATGTTGAAGTATTGCCACTTTGTCTGTCACAGTGGTCAGTCAAAAAATAATTTATGGTTGGATATATTATCTCTAAGATGGAGGCAGATTTCTTATTATTTTTAAATAATGTCACTAGAATATTTTAAAACCAATAGCAAAATATTTCAAATAAATTAAAAATACATAAATAATACATTTACATTGTTAAAAAATAGAACAATTAATTTATTTAATGCAGTTTTTGAACATGAAGTACAATGTTGAGAGGTGTTGTTGTACCCCAAATCTCTTAAAAATTCTTATATCGTATATAATGAGTAATCCACTTTTATAAAATTGTTATTCATAAACAAAGCAGCAACAAATGTTGGTTTATTATTTGCCTACTTATATTGGTTACATATGTATGGAACTGTTTGAGTTTTTATGTTAAAAACGGCTGTGTATATTATGAAACCTGGTGTTTCAGTATATTGTGTACGAGACAAAAATTTGTGACTGAATCTAAGTAATATTAAAGAAGTCTGCATGGGAGCAGATGTAAAAGCCAGAATGGACCTGGAATCAAATAACTTTAAACCTGGCAATAAAGGAGGTAAATGATTTATACAGCAGACACACTGTTATATGTTTCACAAAGGATAACCTGAGAAACCTCCTTCTTAGGAAGAGAAGTGTCATTAGAAAGAGATTTGCACCAGTGGGAGAACAGAACAGATGAAGCGTTGAAAGCAAATAATAACTCAAAGATGTGTAAGGTGTGCCGGATATTGTCAGTGCCATTAAAAAAGAGCAGATTGATCTGGTAGGGGCATTCCCAAAGAATAGGAATAGATAGGACGCCCCTTAAAATGTTTGGGGGAGATGCCCTCCAGGAAGAGGTGCTTGGGTGGCCTTAAAGAAGAATTTATGAGGCGAGGAGTACGAAAAGGCAGAAACAACAGCAAAACCAAATGGTCCTAGATGGCAGCAGAATTCTAGTGATGTAAAAGCTTATATTTATTATAGAAGGTATACATATAAAAAGTATAAGCAAAATGTCTTACCAAAAGCTTGGTTTTCAAGATCAACTTTGGCTTGGATTCCTGCATTGGCAATTTCCTGTCCAGTGGTTACTCCTTGCTTAACTAAATTAGTCCCACTAGAAGCAACTGAAAGATAAAA
The DNA here is from genome assembly GCA_019009955.1 of Riptortus pedestris. NCBI lineage: Eukaryota > Metazoa > Arthropoda > Insecta > Hemiptera > Alydidae > Riptortus > Riptortus pedestris. The sequence continues at coordinate 82,310,571 of CM032231.1, read as the reverse complement.
AATATAGCTATAGTGACCTCAGTGTTTTAATTATTTTACTCATATTTTTTGGTAAAATTCAGTCTAATATGTGTGTGTGTGTGTGTGTGTGTGTGTTTTCTTATATATAGGTTAAATAGGCATAAATACTCAATCTAAATATTATTTCCTATGAAAATTATGGTTTGGTTTTGGCATGCCTCTAATGAATACGTACTTTAGGAAAGGTCCAGTACCTATAGTGTTTTGGTCTTTAGGAACTTGGCATGTAATTAATAAGAAAGGTTTAGTCCTTATTTAAGGTTTAGGCTCTCCAGCAGAATATTTAATAAACTCTGGCTAGATATTAAGCTCAACATTTAAAGAAAAAAAAATTGGTTTATAGTAGTATAATTGCATATAATATACTTTTCAGTTCTTACCTTTAGATCCCAAGTCTGTCCCCTTCTTCAATGCAGATCCTGCCAAGCCAAACCCCCCGCTGATGGCTTTGGTGACAAAGCAGTTGCCCTGGCTCAGAAGAGCGGCAATCAACGTCACTATAAACAATAAATCCCAATCATAAAATATAAGAATGTCTTTTATTGTTCATAAGAAGTAATTATTACTAATAGTAGTAATAAACTAGTTATAATTGAAGCTGACTACTTTGCATCACAACTTTCCAGTGGCATTAGCTTTTACATTTTTAATAATATGCAGCTATAATTCAAAATTTTAATGAATGAAATGGATTTATACAATATGTTTCCCCTCCAATTCTAGGAATCTACTGAGAGAGTCACTATCAACTAAAAACAGCTCACAGCCATTCCACATTTCTCATAATCACCATTCATAAAACCGTTATTTACACAATAAGTCTGCCCCCTCTGTGTTTTACTGGCTAGGTAAATTAAAAGTAAGCCATTCGTCTTTGACTTACAATGACTTTTAATTCACATAGAATTTTGGTATAATTAGATTGCATCTATTCCTTCTAATATAATAATACATTTAAGCAGCACTATATCTTCCACCCATAATAAAATCAGGCAAAAGTATGATTCGGATTTCCTTAGCCAATCATACAAGCTGAATCTCATGAATAAATGAATTTTGAAAACTGTATTTGGCCTTATGTTATTAGATCATGGCAAATATGGCCTCCATTCCCAAATACATTGAACATGAGTCTACCATTTTCCAGGTAAAATGATTATCATCATAAACATTTGTTAAATATAGTATAAAGTTGAAAGGTGTTTTTAAGAATCATTAATAGTTAATGACATAGGAGGGGTTTACCTAATTTGAACCATTTGAAACTTGAGAGGTAACTCAATATTTCTCCAGCAATGAGCCCCACTCACTAATACAAAAATGTATTAAAGGGCTTTTAATTACCTGGTCAAAGCTCTCGTATATTAAATAATAATCAAAAGCATATTATTTTCTTAAATCATTTGCCAACTTTCATAAATTACATCAAAATAGTTCTCCACCAATGAAAAAAGTATTTTTTTTTTATTTAACTAGATGTCTGTGACAATAATCAAAATTATAACTTTTAATCTAGCAACACAAGCCACAGAAGGTAAAAAAGTTGTTGTCTGGATACAATTGATAATGTATACCATAAATAAATGTCAAAATTGATTAACAACTTTGAATATTATTATATTCTCACCTGCAATGAAGGATTTCATAGCAAAGGTTCTTTGGGTAATGTAGGCAGAGTCCTTGCAGTAGGCGGTTTATATACAAATTCATCCATCAATAAATATGCAAACTGTACAGAAATACAAATATCAAATAATGACTAGGGGATTTTAAGATGTGGCTCATTACCCGAGTAAACATTTACATGCTCTAGTGAAACAGATGGTCATTTCACTGGAAGTGAGTCATTTTACAACATCTCCAAATAGATTCAACCATTCCTATTAGTTCAGAACATAGACAGTAAGTACCATTTTCATTAATCACCAAAAATAAAGTACTAGGGGCAGAGTCAAGATCACCTGATCTATATAGCCTGACGAATATCTTGTTATCTGTCTCTAGATAGCTTGCCTAGGGAAAGGTTTTTAGCCTTTTCATGTAAAGCGATATCAATAAATAACATTTAATTAAAGTGAGTGGTTTTATTTAATTGATCTTCAGCCAATAATTGATTTTAAGTCAAATTTGTTGGTAGTCAGAATGATTTATTAAAATCAGGGCTGTATTACTAGGCCTCTGAGAAATCTCTGGGCTCTGAAGAGTAATTTTTATTATTTATCTTAAGGAATAGGACTGTACAAGATAGATACCAGCAAACTTATTGTGGATCATGGTCTTTAGCATATATCCCATGAGAGAATGGATTTAAGTCCAGTGATAACTCTCACTTCTACTCAATTAATATAAATTAAACTCCCAACTTTAATGCAAGTCATGTATGCATAAGTGTCTTTGTACAGTAAAAATATAGAATAGAATGAGGGTTATAATACAAAATTTGTGATGATATTACTTAATATTCAGCTTGGATGAAAAATAATAGTAACAGTAGTAATATTTCCGTTATATTGGATCATAAAATAACAACTGGAGCTATAAATTAAACTCAGAACCAAGTAGTCTGTAATCAGATATTTATACAAGTTAATGTAATGGATGGCTATTACTTGATCCCTACTGGGAGTAATTCAACCAAATGCTGCAAGGCAGAACTCACAGAGAATGGGACAAATAGTGAGATAGTGATAAGGTGTCTTCAGGTTCTGGGAGGTTACACAGTGAGCAACTGGTGGTGTCACCCCTAATCCAAGGCTTCTTGTTCAAGTTGAAAGTTTCTTTCCTGGTTCCCATATTAATAATAAATAAGCTCCCAACATTTGTTTACATGGATCAGAGCCTCAACACTAGTATTGTGAGTGGAGTGAGCTAAGGCAGGTTTTTCCCTTTTTATTTCAAAAGTTTAAGCATGCTCACTCAAAATAAAACTACGGTGAACTCATTTTATTTATTATGTTTCAATAGATTAGGTTAATAAAAGCAGATCTGTTTCAGGACCTACAGGGCCCTATTTTTTGATTTTATCCATTTGTTGTGGTGATATATAAAGATTTAATAAACACCTATTTATTCTAAACAATTCTACAAAATTTATCCCCCTTCCTACTGCATTGGGATTCCAATTTTATATCTTATACTTATTTACTGTGGTAAAAACAACCACATTAAACACCTAAAGTGGGCAAATATATTAAATAACACAACAATCGGCGAGTCAATGTAGTGCCAAAATAGCATTAATTATAGGCGAGCCAATGTGGAACTAAAATAACATACAATATATATATATATATATATATATATATATATATATATATATATATATATATACTGGTTTGTTATTGAAGATCAAAGTATATTGCCATGCCCCCCCCTCTCTCTCCCCCAACCAGAATATTCAGAAATGCCAGTATCCCCTTAAATGTATTTTATAATTAATTTAATTAAAACAGGAAAATTGATTGAATACTTTTTGTTATGTGAAGATAATGTAATCAGAGCATAATTTCTTGTAAACAGAGCTGAGATCTTAAATAAGTGAGAAGTTGGTTGGCACCATTGAGTGTAGAGAGGGGGTGTGGGAACTTTCTGTCTTCTCGCTCCTAACCTTACATTACTGTGAGTTGTCATGCAATAAGCATTTCCTGATGATTAAGATTACTTTACTATTCTGAGTGTATGCATAAAACTCTTGGATATTAATCCCTCGGAGGATTTGAAATGAGGAAAAATTATTTTATTCTTACATGGTTTGGAACAGTGGCGGCTCGTAGCTAAAATTAGTGGGGGTGCTGCTCCAGAAAATTGTTAGCCTTAGCACGCCAGGGTCGGCACTACGGGAATGACAGTGCTCTCTCTCACAGTGTCATACAAAGATTTTTGTATCTTTTTTCATAAACTGGGGATGGTTACTGCATTAAGCTTAAGGATTATATATTATACATGTATAAAGAAATAATTAAAGACAAAAGGCTCATTATATTAAATGCCATAGATAATATCAAGTGGAAATTGGGGGTGCTGTAGTTCCACAGTGCCTATACACGAGCCACCACTGGTTTGGAATACAGAATACTTTCTATAATTAACAATTAGGGGCTCAGGTTAGCCATGTGAGTTAAAGAGTTGACCATAATCTCACATGGTAAATCTAGAGTGGCGAGTTCGATTCTCGCCTGGGCAAAGGAAATTAATTAGAAACGGGATTCATTAAATAACGCTGCAATAACATTTCTTGGGACGAGCAGGAATGGGGTGTCCTAGGGAGATCTAAAATGAAAAATTGCCATATTTTGTTTCCTGCTGGTTTTTTTGGCAATCATGCACATAACAAAAGTTGTTTATTTTGATATTTAAAGTAACTTTTGCTACTATATCAGTGAAAACAAAATATACACTAAATACTAATGCTCGAGTCCAATTTTATTAGTACTCATTAAAGTGTTTTAATATAGCCATATTATGATAACTGATGTTATACTTTTAGACTTATATGATAACTATCAGAATGTTTCTGATTAGTAAGGATATAAATCTCCACCCCACCTCCTCTCCAGGTCATTTCTTATGTATTTCTAATAGAAATGTAAACCATAAGAGCATTTCGATTATTTAAATTGTATAATGTATTATTTAAACAAAGTCTTGCTGAATTTGCAACAACGTGTGATAGTGGATCTTGTGAGGAAGCAAAGTCTTTAATTCTGATATACCCGTAAATTATCCTATTTCCATTGTAGCTACTGGCTTCAAGATTAAATGTAAAGAATTTACTAGTAAAGGTACAAAAATTAATTTCTATAGAATAAGGGAAATGGGTCTCCTACCATTCTTTAATGAAGAAGGCAACCTTACTTTCTGTTTAGACGTTAAGGCTCTTGGAAAAAATGGGACTTGCACACTACGTTGCCAATAATTGGCGTTTGTTTATTGATAGCTACAAGTGTAGTTAAAAAATGTGTTCTACTTCACAGTGGTAACAAATTTGGCTCAATACCGATTGCTCATTCAACTGTCATGAAAGAAGATTATAATACAATAGCTTTGGTCTTACAAAAGATAAAATACCAACGACATCGCTGGGTGATTTCTGTAGACTTAAAAATGTTACATTTTCTTATTGGGCAGCAAAGCGGCTACAAAAAATATCCTTGTTTCTTGCGCCACAGGGACAGCAGGGACCGAAGAAGCCACTGGTTAAAAAAAGCGTGACCTAAGAGAGAAAGCTTGGTAGTTGGGCAAAAAAAAAAATATTATTTCCGAGTCTTTAGTTGAACGGGAGATAAATCATCTTACCACCCAAAATGAAGCAATTTGTTAAGTTCCTTGATGCGAATGAAACATCCTTTGCCTACATAGGAAGAAAGCTGTCCCAAATGAGTACGGAAAAGGTTAATACTGGAAGCTTTGATGGTCCAAAGATAACTACAGATTACTTGGCTTCCATTTGTTGATACAATGAAAACATTTCTGGGAAATCACAAAAGAGAAAACTATGTTGACCTGGCAAACCACATGCTGAATAACTTCAATATGAGTATCAAAGTTCACTACCTACACAGCCACTTGCACTGCTTTCCTGAAAATTTAGGAGACGAGTGAAGAACAGGGTGAAAGATTTCACCAAGATATCAAACGATGAAGGGCCACTACCAAGGAAGATGGGATACCCATGTGACGGAAAATTACTGCTGGAGTTTGAAGCGATACTGCTTGACTGTTGGCTCAAGAAATTGCGCAAAAGAAGCTTCCATTGCATTGAGTAAAGTAATGCGTTATTTTGATATTCAGTGTGTTTTGTTTTCTCAAAAATAATTGTATATATGTTTAACTGTGCTGTAAGGTTTTATTTTGGTTTGACTTAGTTAAACAGCTTTGTAATTATATCTCTTTATTAGTTCTGTATTTTTATTTCAATATAATATAAATATCAGTATATTTATGCTTCATCGCATACACACTGACATATCAATTCAATTATCTTGAAAACTAGAGTTGATCAGAGTAAAACTAAAACCGTATTTGGATTTAGTAGCCCAAATGTACTTAAAATTAGCTCTCAAAACATTGGTACCAAAACTACTGTAGACGTGTGTTATAGATGATATTTAATTAAGTTCCCTACAGTAACCTGGCCCTACCAGACTACTGTAGGGCCCTACAGAAACAATACACACCAGACGGGAAGTGTAATTGTACACGATGAAACCTTGCTATGAAAATACCATCATCATTCAGTCACCAATGATTTCCAGAGTAACGTCAGGCACCTTAGCTAGTTACTAATAAAATACGAAGCTGTACGAGGAAGTTGGACGTAAACAGGGTTTTAACACAAAGGGTTTTAAATTTAAAAAGTTTAAGCACTAATAAATGTTATTTATTGTATATTTATAAGGTTGTTAAACAAGTTTTGCCTGATATAGGCCTAAGTTTTCGTAATATTTTTACATGCTCATCCAATCCAGCTGCCCCAACTTGATCCTTGGACAGATGCGGCTGGTGCTGGTGTTGCGGGTGCTGAAAAATGAAGGAATCATTACTAATTTATTGTGATGTTCTCCGAATCGAGTGTATCTTTGGAATTTGTAGCTTACCTGGAGCACTCTGGGCATTGCTGCTGGAAGGAGAAAGCAGAGATGTAAGTCCACCAAACAAGCCTGATCCTGCTTGTTGTGCTTGTGCAGCAGCTTGTTGTGCTTGTGCAGCAGCTTGTTGTGCTTGAGCTGCGGCTTGTGCAGCAGCTTGTTGTGCTGCTAATTGTGCTTGGGCTGCAGCTTGTGCAGCGGCAGCCTGCTGGGCAGCTGCGGCAGCTTGAGCCTGTTGAGCAGCTGAAAAGCAAAACAACCTGCTATTCAACATCCTTATGTTTTTGTCCAAGCAATATTAATCAGTATAGTCCAAATACCTTGGGAAGATGCTTGACCATCAGGGAGGAAGGAGCTGAGCCCACCAAGAATTCCTTGTGCTCCAGAGTTGGCTAAGTCAAGAACACTGTTAGTGGCAGAACTTCCAGCGTTCACTACTCCCTGTAACGGAATATATATATATGCAAATGATGCATCATGTCAACGTGACAATATCTTCTCTTATCTCTCTTGGTGAAAAGGGAAAGTTATGATTTTCAAAGCAACCTTTACTTATTCAAACTAACTCCACATACCTGAGCAGCATTTCCAGCAGTAGACACAAATCCTTTCTTCAATGAAATTCCGGTGTCTACAAGACCTCCCACAATTGGAATGCCCGAGGTAAGACTGTTTACAACATCTGGAAAAGTGAGTTGATTCATTTTTATTTAACCCTTAATTGGCCAGAAACTCAAAAAATGACTTGAAATGAAAAATGTTCTTAAAAACTCATTTTTTGCGTTCCTAATAAATAGAATATATAAGGTTTTACTTAATTTTTTTTTCTGAACAAAAATATTACATGGTGTCTTTAAGTACACTGTGGCCAGTTACCCTAAAACCTTAGTGGTGTCTTTAAGTACACTCTGGCCAGTCAACATAAATCAATGGGGCTGTCTGTAAGTTATGTTAATAAACTGACATATTTTCTAAAAATGTAATTAAATAATTTATAATGTAATAAAAGAAACGTGTTGTAAATAAAAAATAAGTACATTGTAAGCTAAATATAAATCCATCAAAAATATCATTAAACTTTCCATTCATTCAAGAAAACAGGGCCTTTCACATATGTTACAAAATCCCACATTACATTTTCGGCATAAAACAACCCTTTGATTTTGGTGACACAGTCTACACTTTCCTATTGTAGTGAATACTTGTCATCCCATCAATTCTTGCTGCATCGGCTATGAGAGCTGCAGCAGTTCTTGGCTGCAATTGGTGGTCCTGGTTCCACTAGCCCTTATAGCTCGCCGGTCCAGCAGAATAACCTCTTCAATGTGTATTCGAAATTGTTTTAAAGTCAATTTTTTTTTAGGGTTTTCCTTTTGTACAATAGCAATGCGTTAGTTACCATCAAATCCTATAATTAGCTGAAAATGTTCATGTAATACTTGTGGGACTTTTGGTAGCAAAGAGAAAAATCTTTTCACCTCGGCTTTTATACGTATCTGTTAATTCAAATGGTAAAAGTAAGAAGTAATATAAAATCATGCCCCTTGGGCAAATTTCTTGGTATTTGGCCAGGGTAAACTTAAGTACACCATCATTAAAATCCATGCTAAAACTCTATTTCTTTCCAAAATGGAAAATGAAACACATAAGAACTTAAATACAATCCTTTACAACTAATTCACCCATTTTGGTTCATATTTAAATCGAATAGTGTATATTTTTATGAATTTGAAACTTCGCTGACAACTAGTGTGAAGTAGGGTGGTAAACAATGATGATTTTCTTCAGTTTATTGTTAGTAATTAGCTCCAATAACAATAAATGGACTTTTGTTGTATATGCTCATGCTTGGGAGGTACAGGGGTGTAAACTGTGGCTCAAAAGGGGTAAGAATAGAAGCAGTTGCTCTCTAGGAGTGTTAAATATGAACGGTGTCTTTAAAGACACCTTGGCCAGTTAAGGGTAAATTTTATAGAAATATTTGTGGTCTTGTGAACGGATGAGAGACTTACATTCATACCTTTATCTATAAATTATAAAATTAATACTTCAGTTTCATAATGGATGCTCTTTCTTATTTTAAGTATCGACGAGCCAGAGATCATCCAAGGAATTACTTTGGAGCTTAGATTACTTTCTAGTTGTCTAACTAAACGAAAAATATCAAATATTTTAATTACTTAATCCTTAATCCTCTATGATAAACTGAATCATATGCGAAACATCCCTTGTCTTCAAATACAGGAGAACATTGTTAATTTGTTTTAGTCGCGAAAAAAGTAAACAGTCATTCTGCCATATTGAGACTATTCTGAGTCTCTATTCCCTTTCAGAAATAAATCAACTATGGACCATTAATGATATATCAGATTCAGAAAATATTTGCTGTATTCTCTCATGGGTTCATTATCTCTTTCAGCCATCTGGTCTGTAATAGAAGTTGTCTCATGAAAGATATTTAACTGTTAAAGAGCAACATACATGAACTATTGGAGTTACTGATTTGTAAAGAATGTCTGGTACTGTCTATAATACCAAGAATGGCAGAATGCTCTAATTGGAGGATGATAAGAGCATAGAACCTGATCAATCCTCATACAAATGAATGGATATATGGTATGAATATCTGGTAATTTTGTAGCTATTTTTGTGGAAATGTTGTATGCAGAAGTCTTCCCTGGGAGGGATTGGATGGACATACAAATTACTTTGGGTGACTGTGGGGCTTCAAAGGCAGGCATAAAAAATCCTAGGCAGAATCAAGAATTCAATGGCAGAATCCTAGGCCTTATAAGTAATGTAATGGCATGTACAAAGTATTTACTATCAAGTAAATATACAAGTAAAAAGAAAAAACAATTAATCGTACCTAAAGCTTGGTTTTCAAGATCAACTTTGGCTTGAATTCCTGCATTGGCAATCTCCTGTCCAGTAGTTACTCCTTGCTTGACTAAATTAACTCCACCAGCAGTAGCTGAAAGAAAATATCATTATAGTTATTTCCATTTTAATTATTTTACATATATATATATATATATATATATATATATATATATATATATCACCAGTTGGTTCATTTAACTGGAATACATTCTAGAGCTAAGCCAATGATACAAGGAAAGAACCCAGTTACTTGATTAAATATATAAAAATACTTAAGCAATTGTTATTAATTGATAACTAATTATGACGCCCTGTAAAGTAATTTTAAGCTTCCTTTTAACACGCCCCTTGTTAGCGAAGGTTCAGTACCTATTTAAGTTTATGTCTCCTGGAGTACAAGGTTTGGTCCTTGCAAGGACAATGGAAATTGTTTCTTAACTCACTCTCCAAATTTAATGTTTAGCAAGCAAAAACTAGACATCAATTTAAATTATTGCTCATGGCATTGTAATTTCCGGAAATATTATTTTAAATTCTTACCTTTAGCTCCCAAGTCTGTCCCTTTCTTCACTGCAGAACCAACCAAACCTAACCCACCATTGATGGCTTTGGCGACAAAGCAGTTGCCGGTGCTCAGAAGAGCGGCAATCAAAGTCACTGTGAACAATAAAATCAAAGAATAGATTTTAAAAATTATTTCTATTGACAAAATAGTTATGGATTGATCTGCAGCTGACTTCCTTGTGCCGCAGTAAACAGTTTTGACTTCTACATAAATTACTCTACGAAATTCAGCAGGGTCCAAATTTGTTTCGTATCCTAGGCATCAAAGTTGAAATTCTTGCCTGTCTGTCATAGCCTATATTAGAATTTGATTTTTCATTTATGGCACAACGATAGTTAATACTTAACTTTGATTTATTCAAATGAGATATCCATAGTAATAATAGAAGTTAATAAAATTTATCATGCAACATTTTCGGGCTGAAACGTTTTGGCGACGAGAAATTGGTGGGAAATATGTCTATTTCCTCAAATTGGATAATGATTTTGAATGATTTCCCTTACCAGCAACGATGGATTTCATTCTGAAGGATTCTCAGGCAATGATGGCAGAGTCCTGGTATCTGAAACATTATATATCTCTCAAATAAGGTATCGATATTGAACGGCAAACAGTAAAAATACAAATAACAAATAGTGACAAGTAGGAAAAAAGGTTTAAAAGTATGGCTCATTACTCAAATAAACATTGACATGATCGAACGACTTTCCATTTTTCACAGAAAGTGCGTCATTTTACAATGCTTCCTAGCAGCTCCGGGCTTTTTGCAAGTCATAGACAATTAGTCTGATTTATCTCGGCGCTGAGCACATTCCCCAAGTGCTGGATGAAACACTGGTGATCTCATCTCACCATATATTCTCTATATCAAATTAATTATCCGATTAGAAGGAGTGGGGGTTTACTAAAAACAGAACAGAATATAGTAGGAATAATTTACTTAATATTTGACCTATTAAAGGATGTTTAGAAATAAAATTGTAGGGAACCAATAGTTTAAAAACATTGAGTCTATAACATTTATCTCTCACGTTCATAATAACAGAAATATTTTGACTTTTGAATTTCCCACTCCCTCATACCCCCCCCCTCTACATGCCTAGCCCGATTTCAACCTTTTTCGAATATACTTGGAGAAAAAAAAAAGTCCAATTCTTCACAGGATTTGAAGAACTTACTTCTCAAGTGAGAGTCACTTGCAGTCTCCCTATGATGCGCTCATGCTAACAGCAGCTCTGAAGATGGAGACAATAGTCTCCAAAACGCTTAGCTCTGAAATAAAAAAAAACTTGTGAAGAATTGGACGTTTTTTTTCTCTCCACGCACACAATATTCGTCAATCTAGCAACACTGCTGTTTTCTAACATGATCGTAAGTGTAAAAATTAACAGGTACAGATCAATTAAACATTTTCGAATCAAGAATGTATAATCTTGTAACGATGATATCATACAGCTCATTTGCATGTATCTCACTTAATGAAGGTCGGTTGGAAACAATATTTGGTACTTAAAGATGGAATATAAGGTTGCATGATAAGGAAGGCTCCTCGTGCCGGTAGAAAAAAAATACATGTATCTCTGTCCAAGATAGTAAAAAGTGTATATAGTCCATTTATGGTAATTGAAATTTGCAGTATGATTGGTTATGTACAAGTGTTCGGCATTCTTTCAAGGAGGGAGATATTTTGAATTTTCAATTCCACATCTCTGGCAAGCACCTCCCGCCTCCGCTCACACCGTTAGGGGTTACGAAATCATCCCGTAGTATTTATCAAATAATACATATGTCCTGTACCATGTACAGTACGTGAGCAGTCTTTCAGTTTTTTTACACGTAAAATAAAAGTCCGTCACGGAGCAGGGACTGCGTTAACCAAGCAGATTTCCCAATTTTTAATTTTTATGCAATTGTTCTCAGAGAGGTGCAAAACACGAACATAAAATGTATTCTCGATAAACTTAAATGGAATACTAGACAAGCCCTGGAGTTTTATTTACATAGATATATTTCTTGTTGTTAACGCTCCGTTGGCTGCAATTTTTGTTTGATTAAAACCAAATCCAAATTGTTTTTTATTGAGGTTGTACTCTGACGCAAATTTCAAAACAGTTCCTCAAATGTCACCCGGCCCACTTTAGATATCATTTTAGCAGATTTCCCTTAAGCTATTGAGCGAAAAATGTCTTAAAATATCCTACAATCCTACCCAGGAGATGACGAAAATGAGGTCCGTTTAAAATTATATATATATATTACTTCTACTTAAATATGAGTTATTGATATAAAAATTATTCTGATTCATTTAAATTACAGTACTAGTAAATAGTTTTCAATAAAATTAATGTTATATTCTGATATATTCCAGTATTTTTTTTTCTTTCGGGTGAAGAATTCGTGTATCTATCTGTTCAACTCTGAGTGGTTGGCAGACCTGTTAACAACTGTGATAACAATTCAGGCGCTTTCCGTGGAGAGGTTATTAACGTTGGTTGAAAGATTTCTCATTACCGTATGTATTTATTCATTTAATTTTCAAGTTGGTATTAAGTGTTACCAGATTTATCTATTGTAAAACTTCACGTGGGAAATCTGCTGAGTTTACATAGTCCCTGCCTGACGGGCGTTTTTATTATTAACTAAGTAATATTCACAATTACTATCCCCAAAAGCAGCCACAGACACATAAAAAAATTACCTTTATGTATTTAATTTAAAAATATTCTATTGTAGGCCCGACAAAGAAACTTATTATTTATAATGTTTCTCTGTCATGTGTGCTTTTGTTGACTCCCGCTTTGATTTTTAGAGTTTCTTCGTTACAAGTCATAAGTGTATATAAAAAACTAATGGTACTCTAAATAAAAAAACTAAAAAACGTTGGTTATTTGACCTTCTGCCGAAAAATCAATATTTATTTATTTATAGGAGCTTCGCAGCTTTGGCGATGTTGCTCTAAACAAAAGCTTCATGATTTAAGAGTCAAAACAATACTCAAATGAAAACAAAACAATATAAAAAAAAAATTAACAAAATTAAACAAAACCGAAATGGAACAAAAACACAAAAGGAAAACAAAACAGATGAGGAACACAAACAAGAAAAAAAACACAGAACACAAAAGGAACCAAAACACCAAAGGAACACAAAATATAAAAGGATCACAGAACAGAGAGAAAACACGAAAAGTAAAGTTGAAATCAAAACAGAAATGGGGATAGAAATAGAAACGCAACACAAAACAGAAACTGGAAAGCAAAAATATAAATAGAACACAAAAGGCGAAATTAAAAACAAAAACTGAATGAAACACAAAAACGGCAACGGAACTCAAAACAAAAATGGAACTCAAAAACCTTCAATGGAAATTAAAAACCAAAAATGGAACACACCATAGAACGAAAATAAAACAGGGTAACAATCAAAAACAAAATTCAAAGCTTGGAACAAAACTGAAAATCGAAACTATTGGGTTACATTGGATAATAGGGAAATCACTATTAAAACATTTAAATATTAAATAAATAAATCAATAATTATAATAAAATTGGTTTATAAAATAAATTTAAAATAATTAAGGTTTAGATAAGATATAAACTGCTACAGGTGACTATTTACATAAAACTCTGTACCTCCCTAATACTCACTCGAGTGAGAGAATATTCATAGACACACAAGCACACATACACACACACACACACAAAATCAATATAAAATGTGCGATATGTGAAATATCGCGATATTTCATTTCATGCCTTCCTTATAACCCCTACTTCTGCTCTCTTATAAAAATTTTCGTATAGTTTATAATCAAGGATGATCTAACATTAACCCGTATACAGAGTTCCGTTTAGTCGTTTGTGCCTAATAAACGTGTATCGTTTAGCGTGTATCTCATTTATATTTAGTTATACTACAAAACTGTACATAACAAATGTTGCTTCAAATATCAAAATCAAAAACTGTTGTTTTGCCTATTTACCATACACGCACACACACACACACACACACACATATATATATATATATATATATATATATATATATATATGTCTGTTACCGCTCTGGCAGTCGCAATTCTTATTTGATCGTAACAGAACTTGATATATAAGCGTTTCATTCAAAACTAAAGGACGAGTCGCTAATGGCTGAAATCGAACCAGAGGGAATGAGGTTATACTGAAGGCTGAAAACTAAAAAATGCAAATATCTCCGTTATTATACGTCGGATTGAAAAGTTCTATAGAACCAATATTATTGAAAACAAAATGAACTATAAACATTGTTATATACATTTAATCTCTATTCTTAGTATTATCGGGTATATTTGCATTTTTTTTCGGCCTTTAGTTAACCCACCACTTTATTTAAAGCCTAAATACCAAATAATGTTATCATTGAACTTTTACGTTTTGAGATAAATACATATACATAGGTGACGCAATTGGGAAATCTGCTTAGTTAACGCAGCCCCTGCGTAACGGACTTTTTTCAGTTTTCTAGCTTTAGTAAACTAATACTCATGTCATATTAACAATTAGCTGTTATAAGATGGACCTCTTTATTCGAAGCTTAAATATCAAATGTTGTTTTCATTGAACCATTACTGTGTGATTTAAATGGAAATACCTAGTGTGTTGGTGTCATCAATAAAGATTTTATGTTTTTAACTCGAAAATTGTCGAATGTTCTTCGCCGTTCTCAATATTTTACAGTTTCATTCAATACTAGTTATCATATTAGTTAATAGCTGTAATCGGCCACGGAATTGGGGTTTAGAGAGAGGATTCAAAATATCTCCATTTTATATATATATATATATATATATATATATATATTTCTGTTGCTCAAGTGTTTGCAATTTTGATGGTGTTAACGTTACCAAACTCGGTATATAAGCATTTTATGTAAGAAAAAAAAAGAAAAAAAGAAAAAAAAAAGAAAAAAAAACTAACAAGTTCATTTATAGCTGATCGGTGCAGTTGGAGGGGGTTTGAAAGGGCGAGGGAGGGGGGGGGAGAGGATTTTGAAAGTTCGGAATATCTAGTTATTATACCCCGGATCGAAAAATGTATTGCATCAATCTTGTTTTAAATTGAATTGCCTTTAAAAGTTGTTATATAGATATTTTCTCTAATATCAATATTAACCGAGATATTTGGAATTTTTAGTTTTCAGCCATCAGTAAAGCCCTCTTCTACTCATCTCATATTAATATTAATCAGTTGTAACATAAACCTCTTTATTCTAAACATTAATACAAAATATTGTTTCCATGAGACCTTAATAAAGGTCTCATGGAAACAAAATTTTGTAGGAGATACATAGGAATTGGTTGTACGATCTCTTGTCTCGAAAATGCTTAGTTGATCTACAGCATTCTCGACATTAAATTATTTCACTGTTTTAATTTTTTTTTTTTTTTTTTGTGTTATTGGCAGAAATCGCAAGAGGAAAAGGGGGGGTTTAGAGGGAGGAAGTCGAAAATTCAAAATATCTCCGTTATTATGAGTCGAATCGAAAAATATTATCGAAAAATGTTATAGAATGAATCTTGTTAAAATATTGACGCTCTACAATTGCTATTCTATATACTTTTCGTAACTCAAATATTAAGGGGATAAATCGTACTTTCTGGTTTTCAGTTAGAATATGTGGTGGGAGGTTATACCAGCAAGAGGGAAACTGCTTAGTTTACGCAGCCCTTGCGTGACGGACTTTTTAGAAATATACTGGTTTCCAGAAAGTTCAAACATTTAAAAAACAATTCCATTAATGTTTTGCTTTCAGAAATATCCCAGTATTAATTGACGATCAATATTTCAGTTTTACCAAGCGAATTAATTGCATTTGCATACATGTCAATAACGGAAGTGACATGACTGTTTTTAATCAGACAAAGAATGACAATAAATAACAAAAAAATAGCCATATACCTCATATGAAGATATACACAAACAATAGTGAGTCAGCGTATCATATACGAGCTGATTTCTCACAACAACTGTTCTTGTTAGTGCGCAGTTTGAAAGCTACCAAAGACATATTTTAACCCATAGAGCTCCAAATAAGAAACAGTTAATTATTTATTTCTTTGTATGTTAAAACGTAATAGTAATAAGATACTCCATATATTCATTGCGTAAGTAAATACCGTAACTACATGAAAAGTGTAATAGAAAAATACTTTTTAGGAGAAAAAGTGACAATCTAGTCATTAGTAGACAGATTGCATGGTGACAATGATGTAGGATCTAGGATATAAAAAAGTCCGTCACGCAGGGGCTGCGTAAACTAAGCAGATTTTCCACGTGAAGTTATACAATAGGGAAATCTCCATACGAGAGCCGACAGTTTTGGCAAAGGGCCGAACTAGCTTTTGGCGGGAAACAGTCATCCGTTATCGGCCCAAATTTAATAAAAATGAAAATATCTCGGTTAATATTCATGATAGAGAATAAATGTATATAACAATATTTATAGTAAATTTAATTTGCAATAAGATTAATTCTATACAATTTTTTGATCCGACGTTTGGTAACGGAGACATTTCGAATTTTCGAAAATCCCCCCACAACCCCCCCCCTCCCACTGGTCCGATTTCAGCCATTAACGAAATTGATCTGTCTTTTTCCATTAAACGTTTAAATTTCGAGTTTGGTAACGATCAAACAAAAATTGCGACCGCTAGAGCGTTAACAGACAAATATATATATATATATATATATATATATATATATAGTATATATATATATATATATATATATATAATTTTGAACGGACCTCATTTTCGTCATCTCCTGGGTAGGATCGATGGACATTTGAAGAAATTTTTCGAAAATTCCGTCATGAGTACGACCTCAATAGCTGATTTCCCTTAAGGGAAATCTGCTAAAAATTTATGGCAAAAATGATGGTATAAAACCGCAGAAAATCATTTTCCAGATATGAAGCATTATATAACAAAAGCAGACGTGGGAATTGCCTTGACGAAGTAGAACTCACGTTACTTAGGATGGGACACTCACATTTAACACACTCATACCTCATGACTAGAACAGAGAGACCTCTCTCGAGAATACGACTTAGATCATAAACCATTAAACACTTACTGACGGACTGGAGGAACATTGAATAACTTAGAGACTACACATAACATGTACGAACATCTTATGGCAAGAGCCCACATACTTGATAATATACTTAATTATCTTAAAACATGTAATTTGGTTCACAAAATGTAACTTCTCCTCTTCTAGATTTGATTTAGTGAGTAATTTAATATAATTTTGAAGAATTTTAAATAATAATATGAGATTATTTATTATTAAAAGATTATTACATGTAACATATTCCCAGAAGTAAATTGCCTCAGTAGTGGAGCTCCTAAACCTAATTAATACTGTTTAAAAATGTAATAGCGTAGTAAAATAGTAAATAGAGAATAGAGGTGCTACTAGTGGCTAACCAGGACCAAGTTATTGGTAGTCAATCCTATAGAAGGCATGTGTTAAAACACTAATTCTGACATATACGAGCAAGCAAATCTTTCAACTCTTCACTACATATTATGGTAGGATATGAGATTTTGGCTGGTTCAATCTTCCTAAAGTAGGTATTGTGGACAGGAATATTCCATATTATCGCTTCAACTTTCAAAAATTAACTGAAAATGATAATATTCCTATTTATTGGGATGAAGCGATGATAACACAAAATAATGTCAAACTCGACTAGCAGGGCATTCTCACCATTAATAAAAAAAATAAATCAGCCGATGTCATTGATATTTCGGTACCAAGATACTTTTAGTAGATTTCCCTTAAGGGAAATCAGCTATTGAGGTTGTACTCATGACGGAATTTTTGAAATTTTTCTTCAAATCTCCATCGATCCTACCTAGTAGAATACGAAAATGAGGTCCGCTCAAAACTGTATATATATATATATATATATATTTGTCTGTTACCGCTCTAGCGGTCGAAATTTTTGTTTGATCATTACCAAACTCGATATGTAGTCGTTTTATGTAAAAAGAAAGATCAAGTTCGTTAACGGCTGAAATCGGACCAGTAGGAGGGGGGGGGGGAGGTTAAAGGGGAGGATTTTTGAAAATTCGAAATATCTCCGTTAATATACGTCGGATCGAAAACTTGTACAGAACCAATCTTTTTGCAAATTAATTTTACTATAAATATTGTTATATACATTTATTCTCTATCTTGAATATTAACCGAGATATTTGCATTTTTCAGCCATCAGCAAACCGCCACTTCTACTCATGTTTCATACACAATACTCCGCTTCATAATAAATCACATTATTCCAAGTTTAAATACCAAAAATTGTATTCCAGAGACCTTTATTAAACGAGATACATGCAAATATGTCCTGGTGACTCCCCTCCCCCCCGTCTTAAGGTTTTGGACTACAAAAATTTGATTGATTGAGTTAACAATTATTCTGACTCATTATTAATTATAGTACTAGATATAGTGAATAATTCTCATTAAAATTAATATATTATATTCTAAAATATTTCAGTGATTGTTTTTCTTTCCTGTGTGAGGCGGGCAGAACCGTTTCTTTACATTTCTAACCTAACGCTTCCTGTCGGCAGGTTATTGAAATTGGATGAAACATTTCCTATTTCCGTTTGTATTTATTCACGGTGTTGTTGTGTTACCAGTATGTATATTTATCTATTACTAAACTTCACGAGGGAGATCTGCTTAGTTTACGCAGCCCCTGCGTGACGGACTTTTTCAAACGACGTTTGTCTAAAGATATTTGTCAAACTGACTTTTAGCAGATTTCCCTTAAGAGAAATCAACTACTGAGGTTGTACTCATGATGGAATTTTCGAAATTTTACTTCAAATGCCCATCGATCCTACCTAGTAGATGACGAAAATGAGGCCCGTTCAAAACTGTATATATATATATATATATATATATATATATATATATATATATATATTTGTCTGTTTCCGCTCTAGCGGTCGCAATTTATGTTTGATCGTTACCAAACTCGCCACTTAGTCGTTTTATGTAAAAAGAAAGATCAAGTTCGTTAACAGCTGAAATCGGACCAGTGGGGGGGGGTCCGGTTAGAGGGGAGGATTTTCGAAAATTCGAAATATCTCCGTTATTATACGTCCGATCAAAATATTGTACAGAATCAATCTTATTGCAAATTAAATTTACTATAAATATTTTAATATACATTTATTCTCTATCTTGAATATTAACCGAGATATTTGTATTTTTATTAAATAGGGGTGACAAACGCATAAGTGACTTTCCCGCCAAAAGCTAGTTCGGCCGTTTCCTTAACTGCTCGGCTCTCATGAAATTTCTCTATTGTAAATCATCACGTGGGAAATCTGCTTAGTTTACGCAGCCCCTGCGTGACGGACGTTTTTCAAAAGAGCTTGTGCCGAAAGAATCTTGGCTTCACAGCCGTTTCAGACTGAGCGGAAATGTTTAAGACTGTGTGCCAAACAGTTCTTATGGTACAAGGATGAAACAATGATCGTGTGAACTAAATGTCGTATAGTCTTGTGTATATTTCGGTACCATATTATGTGAATGTTCAAAAAGCTATATCCGGGATATTGAGAATATATGATACTGTCATGAGCACAAACTATTTAACCCTGGAATGCTACCCATATTTACCAACCTACCCCAGGGGTGCAGGTGTACCCCATAACATTATTAATCACTACATTTTTTAAAGCACTTTATTTATTAAGAACAGAAATTCATTTTTACTTACAGGCTATATAATTTAAAAAAATTAAAAAACAATCATATTTATACATTGTCTTTAGCAACTAGGACATATTTTGTTTTGGTGCTCCAAACATATGAATCGGCCGCACTTCCCACATTTCACCCTCGATTTCCGGTCATTTGACCTCGCGCAGAACGAACATCTTCCGGAAGTTTTATCTCCTGTGTTAGGTCTCTCAATATTAAGATTAATATTTAGGACAAGACTTATGAGGTCCTTAAATTCACCGTAACAGATAGTTCGGCATTCACAAAAATCATTATACCCTAGATACTGTCATGATATTTAGCAAATTACTGAATACCCAATGAAGTAACTTTTTTTTATTTCAAAAAGGAAAACGTTTTACTTTAGCTGAGAAGCAAATCCCACTAATGATAATAGTTTCATTAATAATGATAATAATGTCAAGTAATGAACAGGATGAGCAAAGAATATTAACAGGATAATATGTACATCCTGCAGGAATAGTTATTGGAGGTTGGTTAATAATAAATAACAATCAATTTATTTCTTTGTCATTCAATATCGAACAAGCATTTAGTTATTTCTTTGTCGAACAAGCAAAAAAAGAAAATAAGAAAAGTAAATTTAATTTATCTATAGTATAGTTATTTATAATATTTTACAATTCCTCAGTAGCTTTTGCCGATTGCCCATCAGTACTTAATGTGAGGCCAAGAGAACTATTACAAAATTTACGTTTGTGAAAACATGGCGTAGAGCACTTTCTGCCAAGCCATAAACTGAAAGACACGGCGATAATCACTGTGATTAATTATTATAATTGCACAATGATTTATTTGTTATAATTTTTTCTGATCATTGAAAAAGAGTTAATAAAAATAATCCATCACTGCAACTCAACAAATATAATAATTTACATTAATTCTCTAATGCCCAGCATGACCTAAAGAGCACTCGAACAGTATCACAGATTATATGGTGCGAATATATAACTTGCAAACTTACTAAAATAAAATGACATACAGTAGATAAAAAGTCTAAGCTATATTTCCATTTCAAGTGTGTCCATTTTTTTTCCAATATGAAACTCGTTATTGCGCCACATGTAATGAAGTAAGTGTTTGTACCTTGAAAAAATATAATTTATTCATTTACTCTTTTCCTCTTCTTGATTAAACAATGTCATGGTCTAGTTTTAATTAAACTATTTGTGTACATTTTGTCTATCACCCTCACCTTTGCAGAAATTGCGTCAGACTTTGATGAATTTCAACTTCTGCTTCAAGAATCCCCTTTACTCCGGATTTAAGGATCCTTTGATTCGGTTGAAATGATTTTCGAGAAAATAGAAATAGGTTTTCTCTAGCCGATTCCACTAAACTAGTCATTGAAAGAAGTTATTGTACCTTCGAGATATATGAAGCTTTCTACTTTTGGGATAGTCTGCAATCAAACAGTCTTCCAAACGTAACTTACTGCATACTTCCGTGTAGTTTGTCTTTTCGTGGTTTAACAGCAATCCTATTTCCTTTGAACCGGATATCAATGAACCGACGAGAGATTGTATATTGTGATAGTCCGTGTAATGTCCGATAATAACGGAGTCTCTGCATTCTACCTCTCTGGTGACAGCTGAGTAGGTCCTACATCCGGCAAAGTTATATCACAACTACAGTTAGTGATCTACATCAGCCTACTGACAATCATGAATCGCTAGACTTCTGTATGTTTTTGTGTTCTTCGAAGTATTGTGTATAATTCCTCAATGAATGGCCATACTATACCCCAATGTGTATACGAATTGTCAATATGAATCATATGTCAGTATGAATTATTGAGCTGTGATATATGCAAGAGTCTATAGCTTATGTAATCTATTTTATTGTTGCATCTTTTAGTAGTTAGTTAGGTGCTGTTACAGTTCCTAGTATATTATCAGTCTGTGAGTAATTTTATTCTATACTAGCTGTACCCTGAGCGCGTAGCTTCGCCACTAACCAAAATACTAAATTACGATAAAGATGTATACAATAAAGGTTACTCTAAATACGAAATTAAACATCTTCTGTCATGTGCACGTTCGCCAAAAAACCAATAAGAAACGAAATATGACATTTTTCATTTCATGCCTCCCTAACAACACCCAATCCTGTTCGTACCTCGAAATTTTAATATAGCTTATAATCAGGGAGGTGTTAATACCAAATCACATACGGAGTTTCGTTTAGTTGGGTTGAGTCTTTTGTGCCATATAAAATTGTTGACTCCCACTATTGTTATTAGCGTATAAATCATTTATACTTCCGTATACGAGAAAAGTGTACATTGCAAATGTTACTCTAAATAACAAAATAAACAACTTTTGTTATGTTCATATTTGTCGAAAAGCCGATAGACGACGAAATATCGCTATCTTTAATTTCAGGCCTCCCTTATAACCCCCACTCCTGCCTGTCCCTAGAAATGTTGGTATGGCTTATTATAAAGAAGGTGTTAGTGCTAATACACATACCGAGTTTTATTTAGTTCCGTCGAGTCTTTCCTGCCAAATAAAATTGACGACTCCCACTATAATTTTTGACGCATTTGTACTTCGGAATACGAAGAAAGTGTATATAACAAAAGTTACTCTAAATAAAAAAATAAAAAAAAAACAATATGAAACGAAATATCGCTATTTTTAATTTCAGGTCTCCCTTATAACCCCCACTCCTGTTCGTCTCAGAGAATATTAATATAGCCTAAAGTCTAAGTTGGGCTAGTAGTAATACACATACCAAGTTTCATAAAATTCGGTTCAGCCGTTTATGCGTGAAAAGGTAACAAACAAACAAACATACACGAAAGAAACAAAATGCAGTTATGGTGTCTATGACATGTAAAACGAAAAGTTATCGTGAAATTTCATGGAAAAAATTAATGTACAGACAGAGGTTACAATTTTATATATATATATATATATATATATATATATATTATTTATTTTTATATTTTTTTGGCATGCGAAGTAGTTTTATTATGACTATGAAATAACTACCTTCCTCAAAACTGAGAACATGTTTATGATCTTGGGACCCTCCCTTTGTGACGTCACTATTACTCCCAAAGTGGTAATACATATCTTCCGAGGTCAGTTACATTGTCTGCAAATGCCAGAAATGTATGCATTTTACCTACATGGTCTCCCTACATTCAACATGAGTGCTTCCCGTCTCACCTTCTCGAAGGTAGGGATGAACACCATGAAAAACAGTCCTGACAACGTAGTAAAGCACCATCTCCCTTTGGACCAACAATCGACTTTGTTGCGTACAGAATGATTGTAGCCCCAACAATTTTACAGCGTCTGTTATACAGAGCTAACTCGTGCTTAGAGATTAGATTCTAGAGTATCCTGCGGCATCTGTTGGCTCATCACAGAAGCTCTCGGTCTGGCTGCACAACAACCGCTCAACTCTGCAGCAGACTAACGACAGAATTCGAGCTCCAACAGATGGTAAGAGCAGACATGTCTCTAGCCCAGCCAACATGATAGGGATAGTAGAACGTAAATTGCGCCTTGGGCCATAAACTGAAAGACTCGTCAATACAAACTGTTCATTGACACAATCAATAGGCACCAACAAGATACAAACGAGATATCTCTGCTCTACCCCATCTGCTTGAGATCCATCAGCACCTGTAAGTCTACGCACGGTCTACATTATGCGTCTGCATCTCAACATTGACATCCTCCACCGCTTCAGGGTCAAAATATCAACATAATTCATCACGCTCGATATTCACTAATATAGAAGTAGGCCCCTTTCTACCCTCTTTAATTCTTTGGGCTTCAGATAACATCAATATACCTATTTTAATTCTTCATACTATTCAATCAGCCATCATTTTCCCTTTTTCACAAAAAATATAAGGAATCAGTTGTATTGTTAATTAGTAACGTCAGTGCTACTATAAATGATTGGGACTAGCTATATATAGATTACCACCCTTTTCTAACCAGATTGGTTTAGGATTTAATAAAGAAGGTCAGATACAAAGGATGCTATTGGATGCTTGTTGCATTAGAATTTCAAGCTCATAAATTCCAATGCAACAAGCAACCCTATATGCAAATAATGCATACGATATGAGAGAAACGCTAACTGACAGCAGCCAATATATTCCACAAATACTAACATATAAACATTTACCAATACATATAGAATAAAATAGAATAGGTCCACGGCATACTTAAAAAGATTTAAAAGGGATAACCTATATTATATTCATTTAGACAAAGCACGGATATGAGAAACACTCAGATATTTAAGGAATATTTTATATTATATATTTATAATATATACATAAAGTACAACCAAGGTGTACATGGAGGAATAAACATATTATTCTAACTACCCTTTTACTATTAGAGATCTTGCCAATCACCATCGATATGGAACATAACCAAATAAATAAATTAAAAAATTGAACAAGCTTTTTTCTGCCCTTTCCTGCTCCTGGGACCGTACTAGCTCAGTAGTGAACATTTAAAAAGCTATTTTAGAACCATAGTTCATCTTCTCTTTGAATAATCTTATTGTTTAGTCCTTACCCCTTAACTTTAAGGCTTTGATCTTCTTCTCGCCACCCCCTTTCCCCATCCTTTCTCTACCCTTCCTTTTATTCTCACTTTCCTTCAATGCAAAATCACACTGATTTTATTATACTCTACACAACCATTTTCAACACTTCTTTCTCCAATACAACCTCATCTAATGCCTATTGATACAGAACGTCAGGTGTTCCCATCTCTCATCACATTCTTTCTCCTCCTTCAGGTTGAACAGTTTCTGCTTTTGAGAGTCTTAGGGGGGAAAATACTGAAATCTCTTTCCTTTCTGGACTGTGCATCCGCTCTGTCGTATGTTTCAAAGATGAAATCACTTCTTTTTTATACGGAAGCCCAACTTGCTGGATCTGTCTCTGCAATTCGCCGGGAACTCCGCTTGGACGAGAGCGGCTAGTTACAGGTTCTTCATAGCCAAAACGATTAATTTTAATCAAAATTAAATCAATAAATTAATCGTTTTAGTCACAGATAGATAAGGTGATTAACAGATAAACAAGTATTTTATAAATTCAACTGAATGGTACACAGACGACCTCACGTATGTATTTATGAGCAAAAATGAAATGCAACAATTTATTTATGGAAATGATAGCATTCTTCCGCCTTTACTTTATTTTACCTGTAAGCAGGTTTGATAACTAAGATTAGCTCTGTTTTAATAAACAAATAGTTCAGGTTAAAACAAATATAAAACTGTAAATCAGGGTTTAATTATTTATTAATATATAAAACTGTACACAATATATATATATATATATATATATATATATATATATATATCCTATTCCAATCAGGAAATTGCCAACTAGAAGATGTCTATCATTGGACCTGTAACAGAATACAAATATATTATTAGTGCACAATGTTTTAAGTTGCATCAAAATTTTATTAATTGACTCTCGTCTTACTCAATTAAGTGTGTTGACCCTCACCAATGCTTCAGATTTTAACCCAAGAGACCTACTGCTGGGCCGGCTGAAAATGGAAAATTTAGATTTAGAATAGAAAGTAGTTAGCAGAACTAAATTTGCAGAACAAAGCAAGAGTAATATGTTTTGGAAAATTCATATCGTGTAATATATAAAGAAGTATAGATGATTTCTAAATAGATATTTACGAGTATAAAGTATATTTCAAACATACCAAGACTTGCAAGTGCAAGTGCGCCAACAGTCCCTTGTACAGCTTTATTTCCGGTAGCCATGATATTGTCTGCGACCTTAGCCTTTGTGTTAACATAGCCCTGGAAAAGTAGGAAACATTTGTGACATAAGAAGAAGATGAATGAAAATGAATGTAAACATACAGTATTAATACTTTTACTGACCTGAACAGTATCGCCAACAGTATTGACAACGGTTTTTTTGGTATTTGTTGCGGCATTTACAACATCACCAACAATTGGGATCCCAGAAGTTAAACCACTTGCGAAATCTGAAAGAAATGGATATCTCAAGATTACAAAATATTTATACCATAAATGAATTGGATAGTAATGCTTATAATAATGGTAATTATCGCATAATTTGTAATAACGAGGTAGCAAACCACGTGTGGGACATAAAATCAGATCACATAGCTAAGCATTCCACAGAGTTCCACATAAGGCTTTACATTTTATCGCTCTAGATAGACAGAGGTGCCGCTGGCAGGTAATCTATATATATTTATATCTATATATATATATATATATATATATATATATATATATATATATATATATATATATATATATATATATATATTAAGTGTGCTTAAACATGTGTTTATAAAATTAAGGTACGAAAGCTCCTTACCTAAAACCTTGTTTTCAGCATTCATTGCAGTCTGGATGCCATTGTTAACATTCTTCTGTCCAGCAGCTGTTGCCTGTCGACCAAAATCAGTAGCAGTCTGGGACACTGAAACATTCATAAATTCGCTGATAACAATGTGATCATTATCAAAATAAATAATTTAAATAATTACTTCAATCATAAAAAAAGGAATACAATATGGGTGTTAATCCGGAACCTGTACAAACAGCACTAGCAATATTATATTTTGTTAAAAAACAAAATCTTTTTAAAAACAAACCAGTGTACGTTTGGATATGAAATGCAAATGTCAACACACGTCGAATTCTAAATTAAATACAGAAATAAAAATGAATATGACTTTCTTTCGCACAATAATTAAAGATGGACCCGATAATAATTCAAGATAAATATTGCCTGAAATCTATGTGTATCTCCTGAGGATCTCGACTTCAGATGAATGCAGGAATAAAATAAATAAAATTATGTGGGGTACTCAAGGGGGAAAGTATTTTCCGCCACCCTTGTATTTGAATAACAAATTGGCCATGCATTTGCCTTTACAGATGAGAACTCTAGTGCTTTACTGCTCCATTGGTTATTACTTTAAAGAATTTCATTTTTTGGGTACATATTTTTCTCATTATTAGAAATGTGCGTAAATTAATTTAAACTACTCAGGGCCATTAACTCGAATTCCTTGCCGATTCTAAAACCGCATGAAGGCTGATGTAGAATGAGTTCAGGAATAATGAATAAATAAATGTTGATCAAGCTTCGAACTGATATTCTTAATATCCATTATCATGACAGAATATGTCATGGTTTCACAATAATTGTAAATTATTATACAAATATTTATCAGTCATGTCTTGCTACTTACCCTTAGCCACTTTGTTTGCTACGTTCAGTACATTTGTCACAAAGCCATTGCCTTGGCTCAGGACAGCGGCGATCACAATAACTATAAAAAAGAAAAATATTTAAACTAACCTGTCATAGAAATATAAAAATTGTGTTTTTTATGTTATTCTTCCTTCTAATAAAACTGTTCATTCTGTTTTACTTACTTTATTCTCAACGATTAGTGATATAATAACGATAGATGTTAATACGTCAACCGAAAATACTATAAACTTCAAGTTAATGTCTATAAAGATACGCTAAAACCAAGCGTGCACCCCATATCATTAAGCAACGCCCATTGTTTTCATTAATAGAACTTAATAGTCAGGTTATGATACATCTGCTTTTTAAATGATAATTTTTCTAAAATTAATAAAAAATAATATACTATTTTTAGTCAAGCTATAAATTAAAGACCATTAAGAGAACAACCACGTTTTTAATTGATTGTTTAAATACAAATATCAAATTTATATAGCCCAGTCGAACGATTAGTACTTTCAATATTAGAGAGATATTCTTTCCTAAATGGTCTTTATAAAAATTGATGAGAACACTTACATATTCTCAGATATACAACTAAATTTCATAAATTATATTTAAACCTGCATGGAAACTTCCGTCTTTCTGCCAATTTTCATTTAATTAATATTTTATGTCGTTTTAAAATATTATTTAATAATTTAGTTTTCATTTTTTATTATTATTATTAGTCTTTATTTAATATTAGTAATGGAACTTTATTCTAAATGAATAATGTTTCTAGACATTTTCCCTGATAAACTTGTTTTATCCCAGGTACAAAATGTGTATATATATTCTATACGTGGGTCACCCTTCAGATTTTAGTAAGAGCCATAACAGGCCAAAGGAATTAACACACCCACTTCATATCATCATTTTTATTTTCATAAATATATTCCACGAGAATTATTTATAATAGTATTAACTTATTCTTCTAGGGAAATATATTGATGAAGATACACAAATACATTATCACTCAACCTAAAGTTGACAAACAATTTGTTTATCATATGTACTATTAATACGTATATATATATATATATATATATATATATATATATATAATCATGATACACAAAAAATTCACGCTTTTCCTCTTACCAGCTAAGGTGCACTTCATGGTCGTTGGAGAAACTGGAAGAGCCTAACGACCAGAAGACATTTTATACCCTGAGAAATAAATATATTTGCATAGAGGATTATAAGAAATTCATATCTAATTAATTAAGTAAATATTAATGGTTGCTTGACACTAATAAACATGACTGAGACATTTTCGATTGTGTCATAACGAATAGATCGGTAAATATGGACGCACATTAACATTTTTGTCAGTCATGTCTTACAAAATACGCTTCCCTCAATGGTTGTTTGAACACGAAAAGTTTGTTTAATCCAATGAAAATATGTCAAATTTTACAACATGTTTTCTTCTCTATGATAGAAGTTATTGATCGAGATGCGATACGCACAGGCACACGGGAGTGTTCTTAAATAAAAATTTAAGAGTTTCTAAGAAACTAAAAAGATAAAGAACAAGAATGAAACTTTCACCAAACACTTTTAACTGTTCATTACCTGCACATAAAATAATTTAGTCCTTTAATTAGTTAATTAAAATTTTTCTTATATTAAAGATTTGCGAATAATAAAGGTCACTCTTAATTGAAATAAGAATGCGAGAATTAATTAACAAACCTATTGGTAAAGGAATAATTTATTATGAAATACTTTTGGGCAGACCTTCAAAAAAATAAAAAAGTTATAAACTATTCAAAAGTTATTAAAAATAAGATCACTACAAGGAATCTCCCACCATTCTTACAAGGGGGTTGTCAAAAGATACAACCACTTAATTTACCCACCACTGTAATTAGAAAGGGTTCATTTCATTTAAATTATATTTTACAATTTTGTAGTTGGTTCTTAACATATTTCTTGGCACACTAGGATGCTTTTCCTGTTTCACTTTCTTGGAGATATCTTTCAATATTTCTCTTAACCGGAAGTTGGAAAAATCCAAATTATTTTAGAAGTAGACGTAATTTTTAGGAAAACACATTTAGCTCCAAAGAGAATGTCTCTTACTTTGAAATCTAATATTTCGTTGTTAATTCTGAAGTAGACGCTGCACAGTAAGTATATTCTTTTTTCTTTCTTCCGTCAGTTCCTCAGCTTGACGAATTCTGCTTCAAAAAGACGCCAAAAACAAGAAAATGAATCTTGCTTTTTACGGCTACAATATCCACTCCTGAATACATCACAACGTTAAATGTCCAGATATAGTCAATAATCTCGGTGATATTGGTGAAGTAATTCTGCGAGTCTAAGTGTCATGGTATCTGTTTGTTACTACTCACTGATTCACCCTTTCGTTAGAAACCTAGGACTATGGGGGTGAGGATTAGAAGAACTTGGTGCCGACGGTATATTGATCCTTGA
Source organism: Riptortus pedestris (assembly GCA_019009955.1). Classification (NCBI taxonomy): domain Eukaryota; kingdom Metazoa; phylum Arthropoda; class Insecta; order Hemiptera; family Alydidae; genus Riptortus; species Riptortus pedestris. Next base: position 82,280,970 of record CM032231.1, on the reverse strand, counting down.
CGTCAATTAGATACTATGGGAACTCCGCCCGTTTTAGCAGATTTAAGGGAAAGCAGCTATTGAGATCATACTCATGGCGCAATTTTCGAAACATTCCTTCAAATGTCCATTGATCCTATCTAGTAGATGACGAAAATGAGCTCCGTTCAAAATTATATGTATAATCTGTTACCACTCTAGCGGTCACAACTTTTGTTTTACCGTTATATACAATCCTATCCTAATATATAGGCGTTTGGCAAGTCTTTACTATGCACAATATTTATATATTTTCCTGTTTCAGTTTTAAGGGTTTATATATAATAAGTAGTATTAAGTAACTAAAGCAAACTTATGGCTTTTTTAGACTCGAAGAAAAAAAATAGGGGGTTTCCTGATCATTCTCTTGGCTCTATTTAATATAACAATATGTGAACAATATTAATCATAATCATAATATCAGGAAATTAATTAAAGTGATTTTTATTTCTAATCCCCCTTACTATCTACTTCATTTGTAAAGGTATTATAGTAGTCTAGAGACCAAACCGGTCTTCCTAAAATATTGGGCCATTCAATTTGATTCAATTATAAATACAAGGTTTAATTGATGGCTTAAGTGTAGATCTCGTTTATACTTAGTTATAACCGTTATATGAACGTTTTATATATATATACATATACATATATATATATATATATATATATATATATATATATATATATATATATATATCCCTGGGTGGGATCGACGGACATAAGATGAAAATTTTCGAAAATAGCGGCATGAGTCCAACCTTAATAGCTGATTTCCCTTAAGGGAAATCAGCTATTGAGGTTGTACTCATGACGCGATTTTCGAAATTTTTCTTTAAATGTCCATCGATCCTAATGAGGTCCGTTCAAATCTGTATATATATATATATTTATATATATATATATATATATATATATATATATATATATATCCATCTATGTATCTATATATTTGTCTGTTACCGATCTAGCGATCGCACTTTTTGACTTATCATTACCTAACTTGATATATAATCGTTTTATACAAAAAGAAAGATCAAGTTCGTTAATGGCTGAAATGGGGAGGGGGAGAATTTCGAAAATTCTTAATATCTCCGTTATTATGCGTCGGATCGAAAAATTGTATAGAACCAATCGTATTGCAAATGTAATGTTCTATAAACGTTGTAAACGTTGTTATGTGCATTTTTTTTCACTATCTTGATTATTTACTGAGATATTTGCATTTTTTAGTTTTCGGCCGACTTTTATCTTTCCAGTAAGAAGTTGGTAGCACTTTTTGTTTACATTTCAGATACTTCCCATCGGGAGGTTTCTTATTATCGTTTCTATTTATTCACTTAATATCCATGGTGGTGTTGTGTTATCGTTATGAAGATTTATGTATTATTAAACTTCATGTGGGAAATCTGCTTAGTTTACGGAGCCACTGCGTGACAGACTTTCTCGTCATCTTCTGGGTGGGATCGACGGACATAAGATGAAAATTTTCGAAAATCGTGGCATGAGTCTAACCTTAGTAGCTGATTTCTCTGAAGGGAAGTCTGCTAAAAAAGTGACCATGAGAAATCTTTCAATCCATATACATTTTAATAACCTCCACAGCGGAAAGCGTCTGAATTGTAAACAAACAGGTTAGCCAAACTCTGAGAGCTGAAAGATAGACATATTCTTGATCGGAAAGAAAAGCAGTTACTAAAATATATCTGAAAACTATTTACTATATCTAGTGCTGTAATTTATGATGAACCAGAATAATTTTTATCTCTACCACTCTAACTCTAGTAATATAAAAACATGAGAGGGTCGTTATAATGTATTTGCATGTATGGCATCTAGAAAAGATTTGTTAATCACCATATTTGGTATTTTAGCTTGAAATAAGGCTAACAACTAAAAAATCCCAATATGTTGGTTAAAATTCAAGATAGAGAAAATATGTATTAAAAATAATTATAGGTATTTTAAATTAAATATAAGATTGATTCTATAAAATGTTTCGACCCATCTTATAATATCGGAAATATTTTACATTTTCAAAATTACCCCTCTAAATCCCCCCCCCCGTCGCCTGTCCGATTTCAATCGTTAAGACAAAACTTCTGTTCTCAACGCAACCGCAAAAAAAGCTGTAACAGACAAATATATATATATATTTTCGAAAGGACCTAATTTTCGTCATCTCCTGGGTAGGATTGATGGACATTTAAGGTAATTTTTGAACATCCCATTGTGAATACAATCTCAATAATTGATTATCCTCAATGGAAATCTGCTCTAATTAAATTACAGTCATGAAAGTTAAATAATTTTCAACGCTTAAAAAATTGCATTAATATTATTATTGTTTATTGACGTCCACTTTTTGCAACTTAGGCTAATTAGGACGGATTATCTAAATTACATTAATAGGCAAATAAAAACTCATTTCTAAAATACAAATTGTATAAGTATAAATATATATATATATATATATATATATATATATATATATATATAAAACACACGCGCACATATATATGGACTTGAAAATGTTTTCGATTTTGTTCAAAAAATAATTTTAAACATTATAGCGTTTTAGGGCTACATTTTTGTATTTTTAAGCACTGAATAATTATGGGCATGTGTGGGCTACCTTCAGTCATTATGTCGTGCGCTGGAGGACAGGAATGTCTGACACCAATTTATTTGAATATCTCAAAATTTATTTGGTTTACACTTTTTTTTTAAATGCTCTTTTTTCTGCCCACAATGTATAATACCATTTAAACTAACAATGAATTCTTAACATGTGTAAATCAGATAAGTCATCGCACAAAAATAAAATAATTTAAGAAATGTTAAATTATAGTATTTTGTGCAAAGGCGTATCTCTGTGGAGAATGGGCGTCTTCAAGCGGCTGTCTTCCAGCTTGACCGCTACAGTGTAAGCCATCTGCAAATGTTCACGCTTTCTGCATTCTGCAAGATTCAAAAGCTTTATAGAAAGAGGTACATTGCATAAATCAAATTTTATCTCTTTCTTTTTTTCTATTCGGAATGCATGTGTTAGGTAGGAATGGCCTATAAGATGTCTTGTAATATTCTGAGTTGGTGTTGTCTTGCAATAATTACTTGCCCCCTTCTTGCAAATGCAATGTTTCTTTCTTTTCAGTCATAGATTCTAAGTTTAATTTTTCGGAGGTTCTCGGAAGGGATAAGTTTTATAAACTACTCATAAACAGTTTTGTTGCTATTCTTGATAGACAATAAGTTTAACTGACATTTGAAAGTCATGAGTTGATGAACGCCAATTTTAATTTTTTCAGTCATAATTTTGGCTAGGTTGTCAACTTCAGTTCTTCGTCCAATGTTATGATGATCTGGTAGCCACGCCATTTTTACGTGAGTTTTTAGCTTAAAGCAATGATCACAAATTTTGATTATAATTGGATGAGTGATGTAGATGTTTTTTAAGAAGAGTAAAGAACTTTGAAGAGTCAGAGAAAATTTATAATCTGTGAATTATGAATGCTTTTTATTTTTGAATGGGATAAGTTATTCACAAACAATTGTATCCAGTAAAAACATGTTCTGTTGCTTAATTTTTGAGTGTGTACTTTATCATTAATAATTGTAGAAGCTGCAGTCTGTCTTGGATCCGTCAGTGAATGTGTACAATACGGGTTGAATAGTTCCTATTAATGAACTATAGGCTATGTTGAGGAATATGGAAGAAAGGGGATTACTTTTATTAAATTTGGTCAAAGTTAAATTAATATTTAATTTATTTACCCTCCAAAGGGAGCGTGTCAGATGAATATTAGAGGACATATGTAGATGCCTGTAAAATGTTAAAATAGTATAGGAATGATAAAAACTCAGCATTAAACATCTGTCTGCCCATTCTCAAGAAGTTCAAAATTTTCTTGTATTTATCTACGAGCCCTTTCAAATGGGGCATCCATGTTGGTTTTCTGTCTTATGTCAGTCCTAAACACTTAAGTTTATCCGTTTTGTTTATTGTAGTCCAATTGCACAAACTCTCCAACTCCAAAAATGGTGCTTAATCACTAGTTTCAAGATCTCTAGTCAGAATAAATACCATCTTCACGCGAAAATACGAATTTCCATATTTGATACATAACTGGACTACATTAAACAAAACGAACAAACTTAAGTGTTTAGGACTGACATAAGACAGAAACCAACATGTATGCCCCATTTGAAAGGGCTCGTAGATAAATACAAGATTCAAGTTTTTCTTGTATTTGTGTTCTACGAGCCCTTTCAAATGGGGCATCCATGTTGGTTTTCTGTCTTATGTCAGTCCTAAACACTTAAGTTTATCCGTTTTGTTTATTGTAGTCCTGTTGTGTATCAAATATGGAAATTCGTATTTTCGCGTGAAGATGGTATGTATTCTGACTAGAGATTTTGAAACTAGTGAGTAAGCACCATTTTTGGAGTTGGAGAGTTTGTGCAAATGGTAGTGCTCAATATGTGATTTATATAATGAGGTCATAAGGATACAGGCAGAATGAAACATCTTATTCTCGTTAATTGCTATATTCAACAGTGTTGTGCTCAGCACGCCTCCCTGAGGCACGCCGTTCGCTTGCTGAAAATGATCTGATAAGGCAGTTCCTATCCTCACCCTGAACGTTCGATCAGACGTATAGTTACCCAGAAATCTTGTAACGTTTCCTTATACCAAATTTAAAAATCTTATTAAATAGGCCAAGAAAGATAACGAGGCAACGTACGCGTAGATTTTAAGTCGAGATCAAATCTTGGTAAAGACCGCGTCTTAATGAGTGTTTTATGAGTGCTGAAAACGACATTAAACCCGATGGACATTTAGTTCAATGGGGAGAGAGGTATCTTGTCGAGAATGTTTGTAAAATACGAAAAGATGTGAATTTTGTTCGTTACTAAAAATATTTTTTAATAAAGTTCCAGAAATTAAGTGTATCGTCAGCTGATCTGTCAAAACCATGTAGTTGTTTAAAATTCCTGACACTGAGCGTTGATATTTCTTGTTAATCATGTTCCAAATATCATCAGGAAATGTATTTCAATTAATTTTTCTTTCACTTAAGTCTTGAAACAAAATTAAACATTAAATGTTTAACAAGGCCGATTGTTTCATTAACTTGGGTAATATGTGAATCGTTTAAAATTTGAGTATGGTAACAATTAAAAAAAAATTTAGCACTCTAGAGTAAGGAATATTTATTCATGATGTAACGTTGAACATATTTGCAAGGACTGGTCATTCTTTCAAATAAGTTCCTAAAAACACCCGTTCGTAAAAGACTAGGTTCAATTGGTCAAAAAAAAATATATTTGCCATATAAATCTGATATTACAAATCGTTATTTTTATTGGCTTATTATTAACAGTGATACGTAGGACTAGGTATTTACTCAAGGTTGAAAACAAAACATTAGGAACAACTCGTTTTATTAGTTAGCAAAAAAAATGTATGGAACCTTAAATTACTAACAAGACTTAGTATATAATACTTTTCGATCCTACTCAAAATAATAAAAATATTCCGAAATTTTTCTTTTACCCCCTTCTGGTGGATTAGTGAACGTGATATGTAATCTCTACATGAAACGTAAGGTCTACAATAAATGGGCTGCGATCATACAAAAATTGCGGCCGCTCGAGAGGTAACATGCAAATATGTGTATATAAATTTTATCGGACCTCATTTATGTAATTACATAAATTTCTTTGCTTCATTAAGCAGGTTTGATAACTAAGATTAGCTCTGTTTTAATAAATAAATAGTTCAGGTTAAAACAAATATGAAACTGTAAATCAGGGTTTAATTATTTATTAATATATAAAATTGTATACAATTAATATATTAATATATCCTATTCCAATCAGGAAATTGCCAACTCGGAGCTGTGTATCATAGGACCTGTAACAGAATACAAATATATTATTAATGCACAATATTTTAAGTTGCATTAAAATTTTATTAATTGACTCTCGTCTTACTCAATTAAGTGTGTTGACCCTCACCAATGCCTCAGATGTTAACCCAAGAGACCTACTGCTGGGCCGGCTGAAAATGGAAAATTTAGAATAGAAAGTAGTTAGCAGAACTAAATTGCAGAACAAAGCAAGAGTAATATTTTTTGCAAAATTCATATCGTGTAATATATAAAGAAGTATAGATGATTTCTAAATAGATATTTACGAGTATAAAGTATATTTCAAACATACCAAGACTTGCAAGTGCAAGTGCGCCAACAGTTCCTTGTACAGCTTTATTTCCGGTAGCCATGATATTGTCTGCGACCTTAGCCTTTGTGTTAACATAGCCCTGGAAAAGTAGGAAACATTTGTGACATAAGAAGAAGATGAATGAAAATGAATGTAAACATACAGTATTAATACTTTTACTGACCTGAACAGTATCACCAACAGTATTGACAACGGTTTTTTTGGTATTCGTTGCGGCATTTACAACATCACCAACAATTGGGATCCCAGAAGTTAAGCCACTTGCGAAATCTGAAAAAAATCAGTATCTCAAGATTACAAAATCTTTATACCATGAATTGGATATTAATGCGTACAATAATGGTAATTATCGCATGATTTGATATAACGAGGTAGCAAACCACGTGTGGGACATAAAATCAGATCACATAGCAAAGCATTCTACGGAGTTCCACATAAGGCTTTACATGTTATCGCTCAAGATAGACAGAGGTGCCGCTGGCAGGTAATCAATATATATGTATATGTATATATATATATATATATATATATATATATATATATATATATTAAGTGTGTTTAAACATGTGTTTATAAAATTAAGGTACGAAAGCCCCTTACCTAAAACCTTGTTTTCAGCATTCATTGCAGTCTGGATGCCTTGGTTAACATTCTTCTGTCCAGCAGCTGTTGCTTGTCGACCAAAATCAGTAGCAGTCTGGGACACTGAAACATTCATAAATTCGCTGATAACGATGTGATCATTATCAAAATAAATAATTTAAATAATTACTTCAATCATAAAAAAAAGCAGTATGGGTGTTAATCCAGAACCTGTACAAACAAAAGCCGAAAATAAGAACTCTTTTGTAACAGCACTAGTAATATTATATTTTGTTAAAAAACAAAATCTTTTAAAAAAAAAACTAGTGTACGTTTGGATATGAAATTTTCCGTCATCCCTGTATTTGAATAACAAAGTGGGCATGCATTTGCCTATACAGATGAGAATTCTCATTCTTTACTGCTCCGTTGGTTATTACTTTAAAGAATTTCATTTTTAAGTGATTATTTTTCTCATTATTAGAAATGTGCGTAAATTAATTTAAACTACTCAGGGTCATGAACTCGAATTCCTTTCCGATTCTAAAACCGCATGAGGGCTGATGTAGAATGAGTTCAGGAATAATGAATAAATAAATGTTGAACAAACTTCGAACTGATATTCTTAATATCCATTATCATGAAGGTATATGTTCATGGTTTTACAATAATTGTAAATTATTATACAAATATTTATCAGCCATGTCTTGCTACTTACCCTTAGCCACTTTGTTTGCTACGTTCAGTACATTTGTCACGAAGCCATTGCCTTGGCTCAGGACAGCGGCGATCACAATAACTATAAAAAAGAAAAATATTTAAACTAACCTGTCATAGAAATATAAAAATTGTGTTTTTTATGTTATTCTTCCTTCTAATAAAACTGTTCATTCTGTTTTACTTAGTTTATTCTCAACGATTAGTGATATAATGACGATAGATCTTAATACGTCAGCTGAAATAGTATAAACTTCAAGTTAATGTCTATAACGATACGCTAAAACCAAGCGTGGATCCTATATCATTAAGCAACGCCCATTGTTTTAGCAGATTTCCCTTAAGGGAAATCAGCTATTGAGGTCGTACTCATGACGCGAGTTTCGAAAAATTTCTTCAAATGTCCATTGATCCTACCCAGGAGATGACGAAAATGAGGTCCGTTCAAAATTATATATATATATATATATATATATATATATATATATATATCTATATATATATATATATATACAGACAAATATATATATATATATATATATATTTGTCTGTTAACGCTCTAGCGGTCGCAATTTTCGTTTGATCGTTACCAAACTCGATATTTAAACGTTTTATGCAAAAATAAAGATAAAGTTCGTTAATGGCTGAAATCGGACCAGTAGGAGGGGGGGTTTAGAGGGGAGGATTTTCGAAAATTCGAAATATCTCCGTTACTATACGTCGGATCGAAAACTTATATAGAATCAATGTTATTGCAAAATTTACTATAAATAATGTTATATACATGTATTCTGTATCTTGAATATTAACCGAGATATTTGCATTTTTCTGTTTTCAGCTTCTGAGATGAGTTCGGCTAACTTCGGGTCTAGTCGTGAGTTTCCGTCAAGAGCTAGTTCGGGCCCTTCCTGTAACTGTTTGACTCTCTATTCTGAAATTTCTCTATTATAAAACTTCACTTGGGAAATCTGCTTAGTTTACGCAGCTCCTGCGTGACGGACTTTTCATTAATAGAACTTAATAGTCAGGTCATGATACATCTGCTTTTTAAATGATAATTTTTCTAAAACTAATAAAAAATATTATGCTATTTTTAGTCAAGCTATAAATTAAAGACCATTAAGAATATAATTACTTTTTTAATTGATTTTTAAATATCAAATTTATATTGCCCATTCAAGGATTAGTACTGTCAATATTGGAGTAATATTCTTTCCTAACTGCTCTTTAATAAAATTGATGAGAACACTTCTCCCTAAATTTCAGAAATTATATTTGAACCTACATGAAAACTTCCGTCTTTCTGCAAATTTTCATTCAATTAATATTTTATGAGTTCTCAAATATTATTTAAAACTTCAGTTTCCATTTTTTTTATTATTATTAGTTTTTATTTTATATTAATAATTGAATTGCATTCTAAATGAATAGTGTTTCTAGACATTTTCCCTAATATACTTGTTTTATCCCATGTACAAAATGTATATATATATATATATATATATATATATATATATATATATATATTCTATACGTGGATCACCCTGCAGATTTTAGTATGAGCCATAATAGGCCAAAGGAATTAACACACCCACTTCATATCATCATTTTTATTTTCATAAATATATTCTACGAGAATTCTTTATAATAGTATTAACATATTCTTCTAGGGAAATATATTGATGAAAATAGATATATACATTATCACTCAACCTAAAATTGACAAACTATTTGTTTATCTTATGTACTATTAAAGCATATATATATATATATATATATATATATATATATATATATAATCATGATACACAAAATTCACGCTTTTCCTCTTACCAGCTAAGGTGCACTTCATGGTCGTTGGAGAAACTGGAAGAGCCTAACGACCAGAAGGCATTTTATACCCTGCAGAAATAAATATATTTGCATAGAGGATTATAAGAAATTCATACCTAATTAATTAAGTAAATATTAATGGTTGCTTGACACAAATAAACATGACTGAGACATTTTCTATTGTGTCAAACCGTGTACATTCAAAACGAATAGATCGGTAAATATGGACGCACATGAACATTTTTGACAGTCATGCCTTACAAAATTGATAGTAGTAATGAATTTTAGTATGAAAAGTAAAAATGACGCTTCGCTCAATGGTTGTTTGAACACGAAAATTTTCAATCCAATGAATATATACTGCTCAAAAATGAATAGGGATATTTGTTATTTTTTCTTATCCTATTAATTATAATTAAATCAGCCTTAATTAAATTATTTTTTATGGGGGGAAAACACAATAATTTCTAATAAATATCAATGATATTTATAATTTAAAAAAAAAATGCTAGGCCCCATAAATACCACAAAACAGCCAATATCCCTATTCATTTTTGAGCAGTATATATTCGGCCAAATTTTATAACATATTTTCTTCTCTATGGTTGAAGTTATTGATCGAGATGCGATACGCACATGCACACAGGTGTGTTCTCAAATAAAAATTTAAGAGTTTATAAGAAACTAAAGAGATAAAGATAAAAACAGTTCTAACTATTCATTATCTACACATATAATAATTTAGTCCTTTAATTAATTAATTAAAATTTTCCTTATATTAAAGATTTGCGAATAATAAAGGTCACTCTTAATTGTAATAAGAATGCTAAAATTAATTAACAAACCTATTGGTAAACAATAATTTATTATGAAATACTTTTGGGCAGACCATCAAAAAAAAAAAAAGTTATAAACTCTTCAAACGTTATTTAAAATAAAATCACTACAGGGAATCTCCCCCACCTTCTTATAAGGGGGTTGTCAAAAGATACAACCACTTAATTTACCCACCACTGTAATTAGAAAGGGCTCATTTCATTTAAATTATATTTTACAATTTTGTGGTTTGTTCTTAACATATTTCATGGCACACGTGCATGCTTTTCCTGTTTCAATTTCTTGGAGCTATTTTTCAATAATTTTCTTAATTCCAAGTTGGCAAGTCCAAATTATTTTAGAACTAGACGTAATATTTGGGAGAACACATTTAGCTCCAAAGAGAAGGTCTCTTACTTTAAAATCCAATATTTCATAGTTAATTCTGACTAGACGCTGCACAGTGAGTATATTAGCATATTTCCCCTAAGGGAAATGAGCTATTGAGGACGTACTCATGACGCCAGTTCCGAAAACATTCTCAAATGTCAATCGATCCTACCCAGGAGATGACGAAAATGAGGTCCGTTCAAAATTATATATATATATATATATATATATATATATATATATATATATATATATATATATATATATATGTCTGTTAACGCTCTAGCGGTCGCAATTTTTGTTTGATCGTTACCAAACTCGGAATTTAATCGTTTTGTGTAAAAAGAAAGATCAAGTTCGTTAATGGCTGAAATCGGATCAGTGGGAGGGGGGATTTTTGAAAATTCAAAATATCTACGTTATTATGCGTCGGATCGAAACATAGTATAGAACTAATCTTATTACAAATTAAATTTACTATAAATATTGTCCCATACATTTATTCTGTATCTTTAATATTAACCGAGATATTTGCATTTTAAATTTGAGTGTGGTCGGCAGTAGTCGGCTATGTTCGGGACTTTCCACCGAGAGCTCTGGCGGCCGTTTCCGTAACTGTTCGACCCTCGTGAATATGTTTAGAGATCCCTTACTACTACAGCTGTTATTAGGTAGATTTCTCAATTGTAAACCTTCGCGTGGGAAATCTGCTTAGTTTACGCAGCTCCTGCGTGACGGACTTTTTTTTCTTACTTTAGTTTCTTAGCTTGACGATTTCTGCTTCAAAAAGGTTTGAAGGAATTAAAATAAGAACTTTAATGTTGCTTCTACGTCTACATCTACACTCCTGAGTACACCACAACGTTAGATTGCCAGATATAGTCAATAATCTTGGTAATAATGTTGAAGTAATTCTGTGAGTTACGGAATATGGTGTTTCTTATTTCGCTGTAACTCACACGTTCGCCCGGAACCTATGACCTTGAGGTGAGTATTAGAACTTGTCATCTACAGTGTATTAATTAACTTCAAACGGGTAGTATGCAAAAATATACAGCCTTCGGAAAAATCACCTATTCAGGTAATACTCATCACGCGATTTTCGAAAGATCTCCACAAATGGTCATTGATCCTACCTAGTAGATGACGAAAATGAGATCCGTCCAAAATTATATATATATTGGTTAGTTACAACTCTAGTGTTCCCAAATTTCGTCATATCGTTACGAAACTCGATATATAAGCGTTTCATGCAAAACTAAAGATCAAGTTCGTTAACTGCCGAAATCAGACCTGGGGGGAGGAGGTTTAGAGGGGGGGGGGTTTAAATATTAATGCAGTCTAGAGACCAATCCGGCTTTCCTAAAATATTGAGACCATTCAATTATAAATACAAAGTTTAATTGATGGCTCAAGTTGTAAGTTTATGAGCATCTATTATTCGCTTTCATGTTTATGACATTTTATGAAAAGGAAATGAAATATTATTCCATAACAAACCCCACTCCCGCAATAGTTTTAGTGTATATCTCGTTCATGGTTCGTTGTAAAAGCATGTAAAAAAGTTACTCGGAATAACAAAATAAACAAAGTTATGTACATGTTAGCCGAAAAAACATTATTAAACCAAAAATTTTCATTTCGGGCCTCCCTTAAAACCTCCTCTGCTGTTCATCCCTAGAAATGTTAATATCATTAGGGACTTAAGGTTAATTTCCGTATCGTTCCTTCGTAAGTTCAAATGAGTTGTTAGTAGCCAATATACTTCTTGACTCCCTATATAGGTTTCAGCGTTTATTCTTAGTTATACGGCAAATAAAAGTTACTTGAAATAACAAAATCAACAACTTCTGTTATATGGACGTAATATACAGTGTTTCCCAAGTTCCCGTGCCACCACCCCCCTTAAAATCGCCGTTTGTATTAATAAAAGGCTGAGACTTGGTTCCCATAATTGTGACCCTTGAAAAAACTTTTCACTCTATATTCAACCTCATAACATCCTCCAATAATTCTCGAGCGACCGTAACTTTGGAATTGCCATACTTTTTATTTCGGATTCTTGTAGAAATTTAAATTCTAAAACGAGTTTATATCGGAAATCTTCCGATTCGACGCATCCTTTAGCCGTAAAATGCACAAACCTTTATTTCAGAAACGGCGCGTTTTATTGAAAGATTCTGCGACATAAAAGTTGTAACCAACAAAATTATTCTTGGAACAAGTCTACGGGAAAAGTAATGGATTCCAAAAGAAAAAAGAAAAAAAATAATAAAGCATTTAAAAGAAAATAATTTATTTTTTCTGATTAATTTTAAGTAATTATTTTTCAAGGGAATATGCGTCCTTCCTCATTTGTGTACTTCAAAAGAGAGTAACTGAAATCCCTTTTGGCACTGTGTATTTCTGCTACTGAAATTGAATTTATCGCCAATCTTATTTCATTTTTCATGTCTCCAATATTCTCTGACCTATTCTGATAGAGATGCCTTTGACCTTCTCCCTATAAAGTAATGATTATTTTCTGGAAGATACCTCATAACTTTTTTTACATGAAACTATGCAGGTGGAAAATGCATTCCTTACAAATAATTACAACGTAATTAGTTTAAAATAAATAAATTCTAAAAATGTCTTTTGTTATGTTGGTGTTTTTGAAGTAATTTTTTTTATCCTTTCAAGTATTATATTATTATATTATTATTATATCTTATACTATCACGTTACATCTTTTTAAATACTTTTTTAAAATAAAATAAGTATTTAGTTAGGTCACTGGAGAAGGGTATGAGGCTGAATATGGACTGAAAAGATTCTTTAGGGGTCACAGTTTTGGCACACCAAGTCTCAGTCTTTTATGAATACAATTGGCAATTGTAAGGGGGGGGGGGGGGCACAGGAACTTGGGCGCCGTGTGTGTATAATTTTGAATGGACCTAATTTTTGTCATCTGCTGGGTGGGATAGATGGACATATGAGAAAATATATAGAAAATCCAGTCATGAGTACTGATAGCTGATTTCCCTTAATCTGCTAAAAAAGTGGCCATGAGAAATCTTTCACTCAATTTATATTTTAATAACCTCCACAACGGTAAGCTTCTGAATTCTAAATGAACAGATCAGCCTATCTTTCAGAGCTGAAAGAGGGAAATATTCTTGATCGGAAAGAAAAACAATTACTGAAATATATCTGAAAATTATATATATATTTTATTGAAAACTATTAGAATAGTTTTTATCTCAATTTTAGTAATCCAAGAACAAAAGAGGGGGAGGGCGGGTCACTATAATGTAATTGCATGTATCTCATCTACAAAAGACACAATATTTGGTATTTCGGCTTGAAATAAGATGGTTCATCATATATTGGCTTATTATTACCGTGCAATAACAAAGAAGAGGAGATTACTGATGGTTGAAAACTAAAAAATCCCAATATCTCGGGTAAAGTTCAAGATAGAGTGAATGTTTATATAACTATAGATGTAGGTAACTGTAAATTCACAATAAGATTGATTCTATTACAATTTTCGAACCTATTCCACTCATTTCTCTACGTTTTATATCTCGGTATAATACATTTTTAAACTACTGTCTTAGACTTCCATCACCCTCATGCCAGGATTTATCTCAAAGTTTATTGTTCCATATAGCATTATTTTAACATTTCCTTAATTTGATATCCATGTACTTTAAACTATGTCTTAATAATTCTGAAAACATTTTATCTTTAATTTAATTTAGAGAATGCAAATAAATGGTACTGAGCGACATCGCCTAGTTGCGCCTAGTAGTCAAATAAATAAATATAAGTACTGATGAACCACACTCCAGTTAAGTGTTATATTAAGACGGAAAAGGGTTTATAGTATGCTTTTAGTTATCTTTCATGTACTATATTTTACTATTACACTATATTTATTTTTTTTGTTTTTGTTTATTGTCATATTATTTTTGATCTCAAGAACTTGGATATAATTAATTATTTAAAAAGAAAGAATTGTTCAGTGAGTTCAACCTTAATAGCTGATTTTCCTTAAGGGAAATCTGCTAAAATGAAATTACATAGTAAGGAGTGCTGTAGATGTTTTTTTAAGGAAAGTAAAAAACTTATTTTGACAGACGAAAGGATAATCTGTGAATTTTGAATGTTTTTCATTTTCGAAGGAGTTCAGTAAATCGCATAAAATTCTGCCGAGTAAATACTTTCGAGAAAAAACATCGTCACTTAATTTTTTATCATTAATACACAATACTCTTCACTTCCAACAACACTACTGTGAAATTATCATTAATAAGTTTTAGCAGCTGCAGTTTCAAAGTCTGTCTTGGATTCGTCCTTGAGGGTGTACTGGGCGTTTGGATTATTTTCTGTAATGAAATTATGTTGTAGAATATAGAAGAAAGAGGATTACTTTTATTAAATTTGGTCAAAATTAAATTAATATTTAAATTATTTACTTTCCAAAGAGGGAACGTCAGATGAGTATTAGTGGACATAGATGTCTGTAAAATATTAAAATCCATTTAATTTTCTGATGAACGAATGATGACTTTGTCTGCTGCGTTGTACAGCATATTTGTTAAATAATTTTTTTGTTAACAATCTCTTCAAGCATTGTGTATTCAGCGATTTACATTTTAAAATAAAGTTCGTCCGTCTTGTTTATTGTAGTCCAGTTAAGTATCAAATGTGGAAATTCGTATTTCCTCGTGTGAAGATGGTATGTATTCTCGCTAGAGATTTTGAAACTAGTGAGAATGCACCATTTTTGGAGTTCGAGATTTTGTGCAAATGGTAGTGTTCAATATGTGATTTATATAATGTCATCAGCATACAGGCAGTATGATACTTTTTTGGGTATATATTGTATGACATAGTTAATTGCTATATCCAACAGTGTTATGCTCAACACACTGAAGCACTCCATTCTCTGGCTGCAAATGACCTGATGAGGCGGGTCCTATCAGACATATAGTTACCCAGAAATCTTGTAACGTTTCCTTGGACACCCAATTTAAAAATCTTATTAAGTAGGCCAAAAAAGATTACGAGGCAACGTTTGGGTAGATTTTAAGCCGAGCACAAATCTTGGTAAAGCCTCTTAGTGAGTGTCCTGGTTTATGAATGCTTAAACGGGTGGACATTAAGTACAGTAGGAAGAAAGTTATCTTGTCGAGAATTTTTGTAAAATACGAAAAGCTGTGAATTTTGTTCGTTGCTAAAAATATTTTTAAACTGGGTTCCAGAAATGTAGCGTATCGTCAGCTGATCTGTCAAAACCATGTAGTTGTTTAAAATTCCTGACCCTGGGCGTTGATATTTTTTGTTAATCATGTTCCAAATGGCATTAAGAAATGTATTTCAATTAATTTTTCTTTCACTTAAGTCTTGAAACAAAATTAAACACTAAATGTTTAACAAAGTCGATTGTTCCTTTAACTTGGGTAATATATGAATCGTTTAAATATTGAGTATTTTAACAATTAAAATAAAATTTAGCACTCTAGAGTAAGGAATATTCATTCATGATGTAACGTTGAACATATTTGCAAGGACTGGTCATTCTTTCAAATAAGTTCCTAAAAACACCCGTTCGTAAAGGACTAGGTTCAATTGGTCAAAAAAAAATATTTGGCATATAAATCTGATATTACGAATCGTTATTTTTATTAACTTATTTTTAACAGTGATACGTAGGACTAGGTATTTACTCAAGGCTGAAAACAAAACATTAGGAACAACTCGTTTTATTAGTTAGCAAAAAAAAAATGTATGGAACCTTAAATTACTAACAAGATTAGTATATAATACTTTTCGATCCTACTCAAAATAATAGAAATATGCCGACATTTTTCTTCTACCCCCTTCTGGCTCTTCAATTTTAGTGAAAAGTGAACGTGATATGTAATCTCTACATAAAACACAAGGTCTACAATAAATGGGCTGCGATCATACAAAAATTGCGGCCGCTCGAGAGGTAACATGCAAATATGTGTATATATATTTTATCGGACCCCATTTATGTAATTTCTTAGACAGACTGGATAGCCATTACCAATAGAAAATGCCAATTACCTCAGTAGTTGGTTTTCATTAAGAAAAATCTTCTGAAATAAGCAATACTATGTACCTCGACTGCTCTTCATATCCAAAGAAACATGCATTCAATACTTACCCCTGCCATCTTCAGAAATTCTGACTTATACCGTACTTTCTGTAGTATACTTAACAAACGAGTTAAGGAACGCATGTGGAAACAGAAATGACTTCTATCTTTTCCAAGCAAGGGGAATTAGTCCCTTAGCTTAGACTTAATCATAAACTTATCCTTGGCATTTGAGAATTATCACAGATTCTGGTAAAAAGGAATACAGATCACTATACAGTTCAAAATTTATTTATTACACAGTACAAAAACTTCATATACATATAATTTTCTGTGTTTGAAATCTATCACAGCCTCTGTAACATGATAAATGTATATTAGGAAAGATTCTTGACCCTTCAGTGTATTAAATAACAATCATCTTACTCAATGAATTATTTGAGTCTCACCATTGTCTCCTATCTCAACCCCAGAGGGAAAAACTGCCCCTGGCGGTGTTGGCAGCAGTGTTGACTCCCTGGCTTGCAGTGTTGACGACAGAGTTGACTCCTTGAGTAGCAGTGTCAACTATTGAAGTAAGTCCTCCGAAGAGACCTCCAGATGATTTAGCAGCTGGAAAGATAATGAATGGCTGAGAATTGAGTCAATCACAAAATTAATTAGGGCATTGGCCTTAAGAGTCTCAACCCACAAAGAATTTATTGTTAAGCAATGGTACCTTGAGGAGCAGCATTCTGAGTGGCAGGTGCGCTGGCTTGAGGTGCAGGAGCTGTTTAGACAAACAAATCGATTATTATTTTCAGAACTCTTTTCAAAAATGGATTTGGAGTTGCATATATAACCTATACCAAGATATATATATACCTTGAGGAACTGATGGGATGACGCTTTTAGCAGCGTTGGCTGCAGAGCTCAAACCCTGAGTAGCTTGATTGGCGAGGGACGAAACTCCTCCAGCGGCACCGTGGGCAGCTGCTTGGTCTGTAGAGTAAAATCAGGGCAATAATTCACTCAAACATCTCAGAACCTCAAGTGGATGGTTTAAAGTTTGATTGTCTTACTTTGACCAGCGGCATTTGTATTACCACCAAAAGAAGGAATAAAACTCGAAGCAAGGTTTGCAGCGGAGCTTACGGACGGAATCCCTGATCCTACAGATGGAAGTCCAGATGTCAAGGAAGAAAGTGCAGAGCTGGGAGAAGGAATTCCAGAGGTCAAGGAAGAGATTGCAGAACTGGGAGAAGGAATTCCAGAGGTCAAGGAAGAAATTGCAGAACTGGGAGAAGGAATTCCAGAGGTCAAGGAAGAAAGTGCAGAGCCTGGAGAAGGAATTCCAGAAGTCAGGGAAGAAAGTGCAGAGCCTGGAGAAGGAAGTCCAGAAGTCAGGGAAGAAAGTGCAGAAGCTGGAGAAGGAAGTCCAGAAGTTAGAGAAGAAACTGCAGATCCAAGACCTGGAAGTCCGGAACCTAGAGATGGGAGTCCACCAACGAGACCTTGAACTGCGCACAAAAGAAGAGGCAAATCATTACTTAAAATTTAATGAAAAAGGTAAGTATATATTGCAAAATAATTTATCCCGCTCACTTAGGAATTTGAATTATACCTTGGGAAGCTACATTCTGTAGGTTAGCGATTGAGGGGATGCCATTCCTCAGAGAACTGACAGTCTTTATAAAAGACAGAATATTATCGACGGAGGTATGAAGGTTTGATGCTACTGTAGAAACTTGCTGAATAAGTGCAGGAAGACCGACAAGAGTTCCTTGTACAGCTGCATTTCCGGCTGCCATGACAGTGTCTGCAACCATGGCTTTTGTGTTAACTAAACCCTGAAAACAGTAGAAAAAATGATATTCAAAGTCATCGGAAAATGAGTCGAGAACTGTTCTATTCAATAGTAGATTTCAAACTTAATTGGGAAGTTTTGCGCATAATAAATAAGGTTGATTATCATTATTGCTTCTCTTTATTCCGTATTTCAAATTTGATGCTAGCTAGATTGGGGATTTTATAACATACCGAAGGTACTTGTACCTTTTGCGGTCAACATTTTACATCCGTACCAAAACTTTAGCAAGTGTTCACAAATTAAACTCTATGTACTAAGTCAGGTTCAGTAATTAACCCAAATATTACAAATGATTATAGATTTTTGAAAATCTTGTTGAGGTGAAAGGAAAACACTCTGATAAAGACTTAATTAATTGTAATTATTAACTGAACATTCTAACACGAGGACGAACTGGACAACATATAGCGACTCACTTCAACATACTGCATCCTATAGACAAGGAGGTTCAACTCTTACATAGAGGACAGAAATATAAATGTACAATATACTTAACACGCCTCCTAACATTTATATTTAACAACAAAACATAACTAATTAATTAAACATAAAATACAATACAAGAACTTACATTTCCAAAGACAACATTTCTCTAAAATTCATAAACTTATTACTCCCAAGAGACTTGGTGAAAATGTCAGCAACATTATCATCAGAATTTACCTTACAAATATATATAATACCATTTTTAAAATTTTCATGAACAAAATGATAGTGCACCCCGATATGTTTCGAATTCTTAGTGAAATTTCCATATCTTTCATTTTAAACTTGAATGACAATTTATTTTTTATTTTATTAATAACATCCTTATCTTTTGAGCAAATTAAAAGGTCATCTACAAATAATAAAATATAAACAGGTAAACTATTTTCAATCTTTACATACAAACAATAGTCATATTTACATCTGCGAAAACCAAGAGTTTCTATAAAATTATTAAAACACTCATGCCAAGATCGAGGACTTTCTTTTAGACCATAAAGGGCCTTTTTTAATTTATATACCTCATCTGAACCATCCTGATAACCGAAAGGTTGTTTAACATAAACTTCAGATAAGATTTTACCATTTAAGAAGGCTGTACATACATCCATCTGATCTATATACAAACTATTTTGGCAACAATAAAATAACAATAATTTTAAGGTTTGCATTCTTGCCACTGGAGAATATCTATCTACATTTTCAACATTTTGCTGGAAACCTTTCACTACAATTCTTGCTTTATACACATTACTACACTTCTTTCTGAACACCCACTTAACATCTAACACTTTCTTTTCTTGAGGTCAATCAACTATCAACCATGTGTCGTTTTCAGCAAGGCTACTCATTTCTTGTCCATCGCCACCTTCCACATTTCAGCATCTTCAGAGTTCATCGCCTCCTCAAAGGTACTTGGTGCCAAAGCATTGCAAAAATTAGCAGATATGCAATAATATCCAAACTCTTCATCAAAGCGGTTTGGAGGTTTAATTATTCTTTTAGGTCGTGTGATTGTCTTTTTCATGTCTTCTTCATTTTCACAGTTTAACTCATGTTGTAATTCGTTTTCATTCGGCACTTTCTTGTTTTCTTCTGGCTCTCTGGCATTGTCTTTATTTTGTTCATCCTTGTTTTCTTCATCTTTCTTACCAACAATTTTAACATCTTCTCCAATAATATCAACATGCCTAGCGATGATCACTCGATTGTTTATCAAAACTCTGTATCTCCAAGTAATATTCCTAATTCAGCTTTCTTTTCCCATTTAGACTTTCTATTTTCTTCAGGAATTCTGACATAGACTTTACTTCCGTACATTCTTAGGTTGTTCGATGAAGGCTTCCTTTCGAAGAATATTTCATCTTCTTTTTCTCATAAGTATTAGTCAAAGTCCTATTCTTTAAGTAAGCAGCAGCTTTGATTGCTTCGGGCCAAAAACTTCTATTGACCTTCGCCTCGGTCAATAAACACCTTGCCATGTCCATCAGGGACCGATTATACCTTTCTGCAGTTCCATTTAATTGATGAACATAGGGAGGGCATGATTTTATAATAATCCCTTTTTCTCTTGCAAATTGATAAATACTATTATTTATGAATTCTTTTCCGTTATCACATCTCAATTCTTTTATCATTTTTCCAGTCAAGTTTTGAATTTCATTTACAAACTGCACGAAACATTCATATACATCAACTTTGGACTTAATACAGAAAACTTTAACTAATTTGCTATAGTCATCAATAAAAGTTAAAAAATATTTCTTACCACTAAATCCAAGAGTTGAGTGAGGCCCATTCAAATCGGTGTGGACTATTTCTAGTATTTCCTCTGCTCTTCTTCTATTATTATTAAACGGTAGGTTGTGCATTTTATTTTTTATACAAATAGCACACTTCATAAAAATAGGTTCTATTTCTTTAGGTAAACCGTGAAGGATTTCATTTCGACAAATTATATCTAACTGTTTAAAATTAATACGCCCAATGGTTCGATGAAATTTTTCCTTTAACGTTATTGTCTCTTGACTATTATTAATAACATTTACACGTATCTGAGCCTTTGCAATTTTAGTAGAAACTTTATATAGTCTATCTTCTTTCTTAGCAACAGCAACTAGTCTTCTATTTGAATCATACATTTTAGCCATGTATCATCTACAAATAATAGAATGACTGTCCGTAATCTTTGAATAACTTAGTAAATTTGCTTTCATTTCCTTTACATAAAAAACATTTTCTAAAGTGACTATAGAATACCTTTCATAAACGGGAAATAAAAGATTAATATTACCAACTTTTGAAGCTTCTAAAATTCTTCCATCTCCAATTTTGACTTTAACTGGGTTCTTTAGGGTAATGCACTGATCAAAATATTCATCAGTAGTAATAATATGGTCGGTACATCCACTGTCTAGAAGCCAATTAATTTGACCACTAATTGCTGGAGTATTTGCCCAATAAGAGGAGCTAATATTAGGAACAGTAGTATAAAAACTGCTTTCCGACCTATCTGCAGGCTTATTATGAACATTTCCTCGAAAATGATTAGTACCACGACCACGGTAGTTTGAAAAGCTACGATAATTTAAGTTATTTCGTCCACGACTAGCACCAGACCAACAATTCTTTATCAAATGTCCAGGCTTCCCAAACTGAAAACAGACTTTGGATCTATTTTGAGTTTCGCTTGATCCTGCCTTAAAAACATTAGACTTGTCATTCGACATTTCCTTACTTCGACTTATTTCTTCAATTGACTTTAGCTTAATCTTGCTCTTCAAATAATCCACTGTTCTCTCTTTCTCTGGTAGAACATCTATCAAATCTCCAATATGCCTGTAATTTGATGGTAAAGCTTTAAGCATATAATTTAACTTTTCTGTTTCACTTACAGTTGCCCCTGCTTGCTTTAATTCATTAACAGATTTCTCAAATTCATCAAAAAATAATGATACATCAGAGTAGTTTTTCAATTTTATGTTTTCCAGATTGTTTCTACATATAATATGCAGAGCAGTAGACTTTTTTTGATACATTTCATCAAATTTGGCAATAATTTTAAAACCTGAGTCTAATCCACTTACATATTCAAGTTGTTTATTAGTAATAACACTGTAGATAAGGTTAGTCGCCATTAAGTCCTTTTCTTCCCATTCCGATACTTTATCAGAGTCCTCCGTTTCTCTTTCGACCACTTCTTATATTGCAAAAATTTTAAAATCCTTATTTTCGAATTAGAATAGTCTTGGCAATCAAACACAGGTATAACCATATCACAACTTTTGACAAGCGACATTTTCGGTGTTTTTCTTCGTAAAACTGAACATTAAACAAGCACTGTATAACCACTGACTGCTACCATGTTAAGGTGAAAGGAAAACACTCTGATAAAGACTTTAATTATTTGAAATTATTAACTGAACATTCTAACACGAGGCCGAACTGGGCAACATATAGCGACTAACTTCAACATACTGCATCCTATCGACAAGGAGGTACAACTTACATAGAGGACTGAAATATAAATGTACAATATACTTAACAAATCTGATATAGAATGTGTACTTTCCAACCATAACATGACTGAGATTAAAGAACATGTTACAACAAGTGTCAATACCGTAGAATATAAGAGTTGTGCTCAGAAAATAACAGGAATTTTTCAATTTTGCGAGTTCAGAGAGTCCGATTGTCAAAATATTTGTGAGACTAACTTAGTACACATGCCCCTGATGCATTATATTACTCTTCTTACATGTTTACAAACATCTTATAAGTTATACTTCAGGCTAACATAAATTAAATAAATTGATTGCATCCTTTTCTTAAGTTCACACTTTTACTGACCTGAGCCGTATCTCCAACAGTATTAACAACAGTTTTCTTGGTGTTTCCTGCTGCATTTACTACATTCCCGACAACTGGAATCCCAGAAGTTAAACCAGTTGCGATATCTGAAACGAATACATATCTCGTTTTTACAGAATTATTATTGTTAATAATAGTAATTATTGCAGGATGCTAATAAAAAAATCGTATGCATTGTCGTCCCACTTTTCTCATAAGAAGAATTCATGACGTATCGGTAACGAAAAGAGTTCGTAAAATGTTGTAGGACCCAATGTCTAAATATTGCATTCTTTCTTTCATGGAATTTTAATAGTGATAATGTTTTACTTTGTTCGGTGTTGTGATTTTTCATACTAGAGCTTTCTTCGGTTTCCAGGTCGTCGTCATTCCAGTGTTATGACTTTTTTATTCGATATCTCGTGGAACTGCTAGGAACATAAAATAGAAGTACCGCCAAATAATGTAGTGTAATTCGAAACTAACTCATATCAAGCAGTTGCAACAAGTACACTATAGGACTTCCAAGAAATCAATGGCTAGACAGTCTATATAAATAAAACTGTAAGGTCTATATGATTTCCTATTCAAATTTGGTGGGGGTAACATTTTTAGTGTTTCAGAGCATTTTTAGAACAATGACGACAAAATCTAAAATCTGTCTATCCGCTCGTTTGTTACTCAGTCACTCAAAAACGGCTTAGAAGATGTCAACTCACACGCCAAAGCACATATCTTCGTTAAAATTCGCTTTTTGGAGAAAATGAAGAAACCATATTGTACATTGTATATCAATAGCGGTCCTAAAACGTCATTGACTTTAATAAACTTTGAAGTTATGACTTCCGACTGACGGCAGCCAACGACTTTATTCGTGTTCTATGAAAATGCTTTAGTAAAAGTGAAAAATGTTTCGCATAGAGTTAAGGGAATGAATATTTTTAACACTGGCTAATTTAATAATTTAGCACCGCCCTCAAGAGTGGAGGTTTTCTTCGAAATTAAAACGCATATTCACCAATATTGATTAGGATATTAGGAAATCATTTCTACTTCATCCCGTCAACTAGTTAATTAATAATACTTCACTTAATGTTTTTTAATCTATAAAGACACATAGACAAATAAATATTCAAATGGTTGCTCATAGAATACCATTTTAAGGGAATATAATTCCACTGGGAATTCCTTTCTCTTGAACATGAAGATATTGTTAAAATGTCCAAATAATCATATGGCGATAAAAATTATTTTTGCAAAATCCGCTTACCAACTAGCTTGTTATCAACATTAACTGCGGTTTGGATGGCACTGTTCACGTTTCTCTGCCCAGCAGCTGTTGCCTGTCGCCCGAAATCAGTAGCTGTTTGGGTACCTGAAATAATCAGTTCGTGTTATTTATGAACTGGTGAAAATAATAAATTTATTTTATCACATATACAAGACTCTGTGAGAGATTAAACAATTTTTTGTAGTTATACCAATATAAATATAAGAAAAATATAATAATATAATGGTGAATATAATTGGTCGCAATGCTCTTGGAAAAAGTGTTGTCCATTCCCGCGTGGCAAGCGGAATTTATTTAGTGAATAAATCAAACAAATTCCTTAATCTCAACCTGGATAGAAAAGGGAAGTAACCTGTAGATAATCTAAGTTAGCTTTAGGAACGTGAAGTGGAATAAATAGAATTCAATGGGTTTATTATGTAAAACCAAATCTTATAAGTTACCTTGAATTATTATTTTATTTTTTTAGTTAACTGGCACAGATGGCTTGTTCACCATGCCTGTGTGACTAGTCAGGACGGGAAATCAAAAGGTCCCTTAAGATGGACCAAGTTGTCACTACTGTCGTAGCTGACCTGAAGATAATGAAGGCATGTGTTAGACAGTGTTTTAAATCCCCTGAAGCAACCATGTGAAATAAAACAGGTAGAAAGGATTAATAAATGCGTTAAAGAAGAGAAGTGAGTGTCTTTACCATGTAACATGTCCTTCTATTCTTTCTTGGATTTTGTGAGTAGTTATTGTATAAGGGTTGTAATATTAAACATTATTACTAACACAATACCCAAGACTAACCCAACGTCATTTTATCCTACACAACTGCTAATGGGACATATCTCAACAAATTCTTAGTTACACAAAACTAAGTGAGTCAGGCAATTAACCATGTGAAAGCACCCCGAAAAAACATAAATGAACCTAATTTATAACTACCCACTCACAGAAAAAGAATGATTTCGAAGCTTAATGCAAAAGGTGGCCCATTAGTCTAGAAACAGTATTCCGAAGAGTACCAAAAAAATTTGAAACTTTAGTAAAAGTGTCTTCAAAGACTGGAGACTGCACTAATTATTGCAGTGAGGAGTTTTATGTGTTTTATTTGGTGTTTGCACTTTCATTTGTATTATTTTACTATAAATAATTTCGGCAATTGTGCATCAAATATTGTTCACATGAGATGAGCACAGAAAATAGACTTCCCCTTTATAGGAATACTGCAGAGGGGAAATAAATTTTAAAAAAATTCAAAACTGAATATGAGGAAAATAAAAAAAATCTAGTAACTGTTACATTTAACAGAATTATTGAAGAGTTCTGAAAATCTCAGTTTATAACACGCTAAATAATATATAATCTTCAGAAACATACTTTGATTAATTCTCAATTATAATTCAATAATTTTGTTAACATTTAATTAACAGCGTTTAACAATTTTATAAAATTGCTCTGATATTTTTTACTCTTTCCAAAATGTGTTTGATAATTTTAGCTTAACTTTACTAATGAAACTCCTCAAAGTGTGGCAGGTGTCGGTTTTAGCCCTTATTTTCCCCACACTATTCAATGGTTTTATTTTTTATTGGAAACTGCCTACAATGTTCAATGAAAGCTACAAAGTATTGTGATCTATGTGAATATTTAAATCTAAGGTTTTTAAATAACCAATCACTGAATAAATTACGATTTAAATAGCTGTGATATACCAACCCCTTGCAACAGATGAAGCAGCACTGCCTGCTACGTTTAAAGCATTCCTTACAAAGCCATTGCCTTGGCTCAGGAGAGCGGCGATCGCAATAACTACAACAAAAAAGTAAAAACACATAATTATTTTCATTACATAATATAAAACATATATAAATGTAAATCAAAATACAAATATTAAAAAGTTATTTTTATCAAATTTTCTTTAAGGTAAATCAGCTATTGAGGTAGTACTCATAACGCGATTTTGAAAAATTTGCTCAAATGTCTATCGATCCTGCCTAGATGACGAAAGTGAGGTCCGTTCAAAATTTTACATATATATAAATACTTTTCTGTAACCGCTCTAGCGTTCGCATTTCTTATTTGATCTTAACCAAACACGATTTATTAACGTTCCATGCCAAACTAAAGGTTAAGTTTGTTAATAGCTGAACCAGTGGTATGAGGGGAGGGGGTTATAGGAGATTTAAAAAAAAATCGAAATATCTGGGTTATTATACGTTGGATCGATAATGTGTTTAGAGACAATGTTATTGGAAATAAAAGACACTAGAAATTTGATTGTATACTTCTACTCTATCTTTATTATAAACAGACATATTTGCATTTTTTTAGTTTTCAGCCATCATTATACCCCCCCCCCCAACTCCAACTCATGTCATATTAACAACTAGCTGTTATGCCATGAAACACTTTATTCCAAGCTTCAACTGTTTACAGTATTTGATTAAAACTTTACTGTGTGAAATACATGCAAATACGTAGCCATCAATTAAGATTTTGCGGACGTGACTCAAAAATATTTATTTCTTCTATGCTATGCTCGATATTTAACTTTTTCATCCACTCTTCAGATCATATTAGTTAATGGCTGAAATCGGAGATGGAACAGGAGGGGGATTTTGAAAATTCAAAATATTACCGTTATTATGATTTGGACGGCAAAATTTTTTCTATCTATATATATATATATCTATATATATAGATCTATATATATATATATATATATATATATATATATATATATATATATATATATATTCGATCTTGTTAAACAACTGACGTTCTACAACTGTTATTTTATACTTGTTTTTGTAACTCCAGTATTAAGAGAGTTATTTGTACTTCCTTGTTTTGAGCCTCCCCTTTTACTGATCGGTTTTACATCGAAAAAGTCAAGGCTTCAAATAAAGAGCTTCATAGTATAACAGCTCATTGATAATATTACCTGAGTAGTAGTCGGGGTTTTACTAAAGGCCGAAAACTATAAAATACAAATATCTCGGTTAATAATCAAGATAGTAAATATTACATAAGCAATGAGATTGCTTTTATACAATTCTCGATCCGACGCATATTAACGAAGATAATAAGAATTTTTGAAATTGCGAAAAAAAAATATCCATCATTTTAATCCTCCCCTTTTTTTCAAAACAAAAGAAATAGAAATTAATAACAATTGTCAAGATAGTAACTTTCTTGGAGTTAAGAATATAGATGTTGGCTAATAAACTCGTATTAATGATTGTGTTATTGTTATACAAACAAGATAGATGTATAGTAATGCAATTTTGAAAGGAATTTTAAATGTGGAGAACAAAATTAAAAAAAAAAGACAACGCAAGTAGACATAAAAGTGAGTTATGAAAATACATATGTGGACGTAAAAGTGAGGTATGAAAATAGTAATAAGAAATATATGTAAATAGAATGTTCAAAATTTACCAAAAATAAAAAAATGGAAATTGTTATTTCAGATTAGAAGGAACCCCTGTAAAAGGAGCTATAGATCTTGAAACGCGTTGGGGAATTAAATACAACTGATGCTTTAAGGAAGAAAAAGAGTGTTTAATCATTGAGCCAATATGGCTGCATTTTCCAACTATGTGTATGTGTATGTTTGTGTGTGTGTGTGTGTGTGTGTGTGTGTGTGTGTGTGTGCGTGTGTGTTTTTATTAGAGATTAAGAATGACTCCTATGAAATAACCAGGAAAAGAAATTGAGAGCTGATTGAAAATATGAACCAAATCATCTTTTGATTTTCATTAATTTATAAAAACCTTTTATTCCCGGGTAAAGAATAAATTCACGGCACAATGGGATATTCTAAATAAAGTGGGCTTATCTTTTTTCTCCACAAATAACAATTTAGAATCGCTACATTTGGTTGCATCAATTTAAAAACTATAAACTTCCCCATTTCTAAGTCCACCGTTGCTCTTGAGGCCACTATTTTTGTTTTTAGCTCTTTCTCACAATGTTCATAATTGCCGTCACAAAAATACATTTTAAATGTTCTCTGAGGAAACATGGTTTATAAACTAATGCATAAGTGTTGCGTTCTGCTAACCTGCTAAAGTGTACTTCATTGTGGATGTAGCAACTGGAAGGTTTTATAACGGCCAGGTAGCTTTTATACCATGAGATTATGTGAATACACAAAAATGTAAACAGACTGAAAATAGAGATTCTTGCATCATTAGTTATGTAAATAACTTTAGCTGTTTGATTAAAAGAAAAACCAACTATGAACTTTTGATTGTCATCCTTCCAGTCATAGGATATTCAAGAGTCGAAAACAATGAGATCGGTATATCTAGATTGATTTGCATGACAGTAAAAATCCAACATAGACTGAGCAAATTTTTGTCTATCGAGTCATATGGACACACAAAATCAGGCTAAAAGTAAATTATTAGAGACTCACAAAAGGAAAATCCGTCTCGTAGGGCTGGGTAAACTAAGCAGAATTCCCATATACTGGTAAGACACAATATAGATCTCTTCTTACCAAAGATTTTTCTATTTCCCAGTAAAAATCAGATGTGTTAGAAGTGGACGTTTATTGAAAGTTGAAAACAAGAAATTACTAATAACTCGCTTTATGTAGCTACGAAAAAATGTATATAACAACAATTTTAGAACATTAATAGTTTAACAAGAATGGTTCTTTAACATTCTTCGATGCTACTCATAATAACTGTGACATTTGGAATTTTTGAAAATCCCCCTCTAAACCTCCCCCTTTCCAGGTACGATTTCAACTATTAACGACTATGAACTTTAGTGTGGAATGAAACTGTGAAATATCCAGAATGATATAAATTAAATAAACATTTTCGAGTTTAAGAAATCTTAACTCTTCTAAGTTCTGTAAAATCTTAATTGATGACGTCATCGCAACTCTCACAGTAAAAGTTCAATGAAAACCGTATTTGGTATTTATGCTTCGAATGATGTTACAGCTTGATGTTAATATGTTATGAATAAGAGCTGTTAAATGAAGGACTAAAAATGCAAATATTTCGATTAATATTCAAGATAGAGAAAAAAATGTATTCATGTTAAGTTTGCAATGAAATTGAAATTTTTCGGAAATCATCTAATTTACCTCTCAGGAAATCTGGTAAAAGCTGTCAAAAAAACGGCCGAATGAATTAGAAATGCATGAAAAGTTTTGATTAAATATTGTTTTTTTCAAAAACATAATTATAAGTTTATGCCAGCGTCTCCAGGCCTCCTTACCTGCTAAGGTGTACTTCATGTTGATGATAGTAACTGGAAGGGACAAACAGCCAGGTGGCTTTTATACCCTGATATTATGTGAATAAACAGATGTAAACAGACAGAAACGAGAAATTCGTACATCATTAGGGATGTAAATAATTTTAGATGTTTGGTTAAAACAAAAACTAATGTACTTTCGATTGTCATTCTCATTGTATATTCAAAAGACGAAAATAAAAAGATCGTTAAATAGTAACGTATATTCATTAATTTCACAATCCAACAAAGAACGAAAGTTGTATCTATTATGTTATATAGAAGAATAAAATTTGTTGAAAACTAATTACTAGAAATTTTGACATCGTAGGAAAACTGTCAAAAATAGTCGAATGATTCGGAAATAGAAGAAAGGCCTTTGTTACACATATGTAACAAAGACATACATATCATATATGTATTCAATTAAACGTACAAATTATAAATTCGAAATGACTTACTATTTCGTTTAATCCCTAAATATATAAGGTACACATTCACAATAATTTTGAAGCTAGTTTTAAACTCCAGTCTGACGAATATGAGCCAGGGAAGGATTAAGGGGGTTTGTTAAATTTAGAAGAAGCACGTTTTATCGCAAACTTTACGATCTGTCGAGTGGGCTCACATTCGAAGTCCAGGCACTAAATGAAATCAGAGTTAGAAATGTTATTTTGAAAGACATAGGGTATAATATTATCAGTTCGCCTCAACGTTATCCTTAAACGGGCACTTAAAATGAGACTCTCAACATTTAAAAAGGAATCTAGAAGGGCTAGCTGTCATAAATAACTTCTACAACATAAACTGAGTTGAAGCGATAGAAACTGTCAGCGATAAGTAACCATGAAAAAACGTTATTAGGTGAAGGTCAAAATGACAAAAAAACGTTTTACGGAGCCTACCACCTTCCACACTAGTGTAGCCAGCTGAAGTTAATTTAAACATGGCTTGCTCATGAGAGATAAGAGGGGGGTGTTGAGGTGGCTCATTGGTAAAGCAAGTTCAAATCCCGGGATACCATTTTAAATTTATTTAAATCTAGAAAGTGAATTCTACTGATCAGGGTAGTAGAAAAATGCCTTAATTCCTCACAATGATTTATCTGAGTCCATTCATAGTATATTCAATATTGGGGTGGATCTTCAGAGATGCCGCTTTCACCACCCTCGACGATAATACTTGTGGAGTCTGGCGCTGTGCTCTGAAAGTGCATCTATCAAGAGAAACTATTAAATCCTTCCTACTTAGCTTATTTCACACTTAGTCCTTAAGATCGCTTTTATTGCCTTAATTATTTTACTAAAGTTAATTTTTAAAAACATAAAGTTCTCTTAATATATTTAGTTCTTGTGTAGTTATTTATTAACGTCTACTTTTTGCAAACTAAGACTATTTTTAAAGGGTTAACTATAGGTATCATTCTTCAGTCAGCTTGGAACTTAGGATTTTATTTAATGAATTCGTCACTAAATAAATTCCTATTGCCCAGGTGAAAATCGAATTCACGACTCCAATTTTACCAATTAATATTACCGCCTAAGCCTTAACTCACATGATTAACCTGAGACCTCTTATATTTAGTTAATAATGTTAAAATGATTAATTTATTTGATAACGTCCACTTTATGCTACTATGGCTAATTGGAACGGGCTATCTACACGTTACCACCCTGTTTTAGCCAGGATGGGACTAAGGATTTTATTTAACGAGTTCGTCACTAAATAAATTCCTATTTGCCCAGGCGGGAATCGAAGTCGTCTCTAGGTTAACCATGTGAGATTAAATCCAACGTTTTAGCTCACATGGCTAACCTGAGCCCCTAAAATGATAAAATTATATTTCAATTGTTATACTAACCATAAAATGAGTATATTATGACTGAATATGACAGTAAGCGTTATCCGATTAAATATTTTTTCATATTTAATGACAATAAATGAGTTTATCCTTTTTTCCTTAAAAACGTTTATGGACAAACGGCTAATTTGTTTAGATACGCTTTCTTTGTTTCTTATTTTTGGTGAAGTTCATTCAACCCCTAGGTTCATGTGACCCAGTACATTCTTTAATAAGAAAAATATTAAATAATTCATGAAGTAATCAGTACGGCGTCCTTGGTATCCGAAATGCCAAGGTCATGTGAAGATCAGCAAAACAAAGTGCTGGCACATATCTATGTAAAAAGAGATGAAAAATCGCTGTTGCTTTTCAATTCTTCGTTCCTCTTCAGATTTGTTAATATTTAATGCAATAGTATTTCCTTTCTGTAGGGTCAATGTTTCACGAAATATGTTAATAACCCCTAACTTGGAGTATGTCCGTTTGGAGTATTTTGAAGAGTTCTTATAACGACTTCGTTTCCCTGCTGTAAATTGTTGATGTTTTCCCCGATTTGTTGTTTTCTTTTCTACTTGTTTCAGTTTTTTGACCATTTTAGAAATTCGTGTATTTTCCTAATTTTTACTATTTTCTATATACGTAGATTGATAAACGAAAAGGCAGTCAGACCAACGACCTAACTGCGGTGAAAATTCTTATACTCCTATTCAGACAACTCCTCACTTTTGACAGTCCATTCACAGTTATGTTGTTTTAATCCAATAAGAAACTAGAGAGATATCAAATCTTCTCTTAGCAGCCCCCAGTATCTACAGAACAATAATTACTACTTCTCAATACATCAATGGTATTTCCATTAAAGCATAAGTGAAATTAAATCTTAAGTTTTGCTTTCCTATTACACTCCGTAAAAGTAAAGCAGCCAACACTCAAAAACGATATTTTGATTATTCGATTTTCTCCCTTACTAAACCTCCCCTCCCCCTGTCCGATTTCAGCAGCTAAGGGACTTGATCATTAGGGTTACTTGAAATTCTTAAGTATTGAATTTCGTTCGCTCAATCAAAATTTGCTATAGTTAGAGCGGTAACAGACAAGTGTGAGTGTGTATGTGTGTGTGTGTGTGTGTGTGCTTATTGAATATATAAAATGGACACATTTTATGTATAAAACAGAGTCCGCATTGAGGGATAGGAATAGTTAGTATTACTTCGATTATAATAAAAAAATATAATCCACTTTTTGATATTTATGACCCTTAATAATTTGAACAACGAATTGGGTTTTTGATTTTTTGAATTTGAAATTGCGACCGCTAGAGCGTTAACATACAAATATATATATATATATATATATATATATATATATATATATATATATATATATATATAGATATAATTTTGAACGGACCTCATTTTCGTCATCTCCTGGGTAGGATCGATGGACATTTGAAGAATATTTTCGAAAATCGCGTCATGAGTACGACCTCAATAGCTGATTTCCCTTAAGGGAAATCTGCTAAAAATTGTTAACAATGAATAGGTAGGCAAAACTTTTTGTTTTTTATAATTTAGTTCACTGTTTGCTTGACTGGGAGTTTGTATGATGCATGTTCACTGTTTTTGAAATTTTAAATATACACATTTTGAGCCAGCTTCAATGTCGAGTCATTATTTACTAACTCCCCATTACAAGACTCCATCGACCTAGTAAAAAAGAGAGGTTTATTAAATAATAAGTTATTAGATTTATTTGAACTAGTACTAACTTCATGTTATTTTCAATATGACAATAACATATAAAATCAAAAGCAAGGACTCACACTATGGGAAGCCCCTGTCGTCAGTTGTAGCCAATCTCTTAATGGAAGATCTCAAATCTTCAACCTTAGACAAATGGGCAGAGAATCCCAAAGGAGAGAGATGGCTTAGATACGTAGACGACTGTTTTATAATTTGGCCACACGGCAAAAAACAACTAATGATTTTTTTTAACTTCATGAACGCCCAATATCCACAGATCAAATTCAGCATAGAATTATAAAATGAAGGCAAATTACGGCTTCTTGATATTTTAATAATTAAAGATGGCAATAATACATTCAGCCATACTGTGTATAGAAAACCTACAGCTACTAGTAAATATCTGAATGTCTCATCCCACCACTACCCATCCCAAAAACATGGTATCATCTATACGCTAGTAAACAGAACTATTTCATTGTACATCAATGAAACGAATTTAAAAAATGAAATAATACAGCTAAAAAAGAACTCCACTACAACGGCCATAAAAAAAAGAAAGTAACAAGAGTATTAAAGAAAATTAGGAAGAAACTTGATATCACTAAGATTCAACAAGACAATGAAATTTCTCAAGTTAAACTATTGAACAACGTAACACTTCCCTATATAGCGGGGACTTCCGAAAGACTTCCAAGAATACTTCGGAAATGTATTTATCAACAGTATTCAAACCACACAAAATATTCAATAAATATTCAAAAAGTCCGAAAGACACCCAATTTTTACAGGATAGTGGGGTCTACATGATACCATGTGATTGCGGTAAAGTTTATGTGGGACAGACAGTTAAGAAGACCGCCACAAGAGTTAACCAACACGTGGATGGTCTGAAACATCAGGGAATAAAAACATCCACCACAGCTAGACACGCAAATATTTGTTCTCACTAAATTAAGTTCGACGAGACAAAAAATCTACATACTAAAGACTACCTTGGGAGAAGACGTATTCTAGAAGTTCTCGAAATTAAAAAGAGAACAACTACAATAAACGGTGTGAACATGTGTCTTACTCTCCGAAATGTGAAAAGCCATATTAAAAAATCCTAAACATATGATTTAATCAAGTAATTATTCGTCGCCGGACGAAATTGGACGCATTTCCATTGAAAATTCAAACCTGAGCAGATAGCCGAACTCCTCATAATGAAAATACTTTATCAATGTAAATCTTTAAAAAAATGCAATATGTTAAAGAATGTATAAATTGACCATGCAAGCGTAAATAAAGTAATTACATGAACCTGGGAAAAAAAAAAATGAAAACTCAGTCAAGAAAAAGGGGCTGCCTATACACCCGCCGGATGACCCGCCTTGTGATCTCGTCTCACCATATAATCACTATTTCCATGGAAAAATCCGATCAGTAGAAGGGGAAGGGGCTGACCCTCCACCTGGTATAAAAATATACCACATTTTTATAGCCTCCTTTCACCGCACCGCTTTCAGCCGTAAACGAAATTGATATTTTCTTTTACTGCTTATATATCCAGTTAGGAGCTCATTATCGTAATTTCCTTGATTGGATCGATGGACATGGATGATGAATGATTTGAAAATCACGTCATCAGTAACTGATCTCCCCTAAGGACAATTGTTAACAATGAATAAGTAGGCAAAACGTTTTGTTTTTTTATAATTTAGTTCACTGTTTGCTTGACTTGGAGTTTGTATGATGCATGTTCACTGTTTTTGAAATTTTAAATATACACATTTTCTGAATTATTTTTATATCTAACCTCATAAACCGGCCATATTCTTGAAGAGAGGAGAAAGTTTCTTCATATAGGTCGCTAGTAACTTAGTATAAAGTTTTTTATTCTTAATTATAAAAAAAAACTACTACTCCTACGTTTTAGCATTTTTATTGATCCAGAACATCTGATTTTGCTTTTCGACCTCACTTACAACTCTGTACTTCGATTAGTATATGGTCTCCATGCTTCATATAATTCTTCCTTGCCTAAAATTATTGAGAACCATATTCCATTCCCTTTAATTAAAAAACTAGAAGCTATTACATTGTTATTAGGGAATTTTTTCAAAATTTTGAAATACCTAAAGGTGGGAAATTCGCAGAGGTCGACGGCTAGGTGTGATGGGGTATTTTTTTTCTTTTGTAAACTGCGAGTTCCCTTGATCAGAAACCCCCATACGAAGGGTGGTTCGGCTTGGTTTGTATCCAAACATACTTGTATAATCCATACCAGAATAATTCAGGGATTCCAGATAGATTATTCCCGCAATACGCAATTGCGGGAATAGTATCATACCTAATATTACGGGCATTTAAACAGCCACTAGTATTGTCAAAAACCTTATTATATCTCAAAAAAACTTCACATTCTACCATTGCCGCTCAATGTAGTATTATATATTCTTACATGGTACATTTTATTAGCAGATTTTCGTCCGCTCAAAATTATACACACACACACACACACACACACACACACACACACACACACACACACACACACACACACACACACACACACACATATTTGTCTGTTAACGCTGAAGGGATCGCAATTTTTGTTCGATCTTTACTATACGTCAGATCAAAAAAAATGTATAGAACCAACCTTACTGGAAATTAAATGCACTATAAATATTTAGCTGAAAAGTGTTAATCCCTGTCCTTATTATTAATCAATTTGTCGTAGATCAAAAGTTTTGAAAGTATTAAACTACATGCGAGATATCTTAATACTTCATAATAATAATTAGTTTTTAATAGTAATAGTTCTTAATAAATAAATAAAAATCTGTCTCGTAGTGGCCGCGTAACAAAGATTTTCCTGGAAATTAAATTTGCAGATATTTAAAATTGGGAGCTATTTTGAATTTTTGGTTTCTCCTCTTCTTTGATAAAAATAATACGTCGTATATAAACTTGAAATAAGCCATTTTGTGATATATTGGTCATATTACTAATATGACCAAAACCTAAAACCTTGTCCTGTACAAGTGCTTTAATATATGCAAAGTGCACTTTCAGAGTCAAAGCTCCATGACAAAATAACAAAATATGGTCAAGAGTGTAAAAACAGTCATACAACAATAATTAAACAATAAAAAAACATGTACAGGATAAAATGAATAAATGAGGTGAAAAACAAATAGAATATTTTTTTAAAAATATATAAAAACAACAAGAACAAATATAAAAACCATAATCAGACGTTATAAAGATAAAAGTTAAAAACATATAAGCTATCTAAATTAAAAACAAACAAATTACTAGGTAAGAAGCGTATATGTACATATCACAATGGAGTGGAAATTCCCCTGAATACATCTAACAGGAAATAGAGAGAAAATGACAAAATAGCGCCGTCACGCAGGGTCTGCGTAAAGTAAGAAGATTTCCCTCTTGAAGTTTAACAATAGATAAATCTACATCATTAACACAATAGCACCGTCGATATTAAGTGAATAAATACAAACGATAATAAGAAACCTCCAGACGGAAAGCGTCTGAAACGTAAACAAACAGGTATGCCGGAAAGAACCAACGAAAAGAAACAAACTTCTCACCAGAAAGAAAAACAATTACTGAAATATATCAGGATATAACATATTAATTTTATTGAAAACTATTTACTATATCTATTACTGTAATTTATAATGGATCAGAATAAATTTTATCTAATCAAATTTTAATAGTCCAAGAACTTAAGAAGGGGAAGGGGTTCACCAGAGCATATTTACATTTATCTCGTTTAATAAAGGTCTCTTGAAAACCATATATGATATTTAAGCCTCGAATAACGTGGTTTATTACATAACAGAGTGTTTTTTATATAATATAAGTAGAAGTGGGGGTTTGCTGATGGTTGAAAACTGAAAAATGCAAATATCTCGCTTAATATTCAAGATAGATAATAAATGTATCAATACATGTGAATATCAATATTTATAGTACATAGCGGACCCTGCAGACGTTGTCCTGCATGATATTTCAAGCGATTAGGATATTATGTTTCAAACAAAAGCTACTTTATGTATCTCGTTTATACTTTGTTATGCGACAAAAGTGAATATAACAAAAGTTACTCTAAATAACAAAATAAACAACTTTTGTATGTGCATATTTGCCGAAAACCCAATAGCAAACGAAATACCGCTATTTTTAATTTTAGACCGCCCTTACGACCCCCCACTCCTGGTCCATCTGCCGGCCTGATTTGTGACGCTAAACCATCAAAAAAAATTCATTCAAATCGGTCCAGCCGTTTAGGAGGAGTTCAGTGACATACACACGTACAGTAGAATTATATATATAGTACATGTTGTAGCCCTCTTTCAGAGTCAGAAAATTCAGTGTCACGTGTGATGTGCTACTAATGTCTCGTCCATATCTTTCTTCCACTCTTCTCCCATATAAGAGGCAACATATCCCGAGCAAGAGATTCTATAAACGCCAGATCTGTCCAGGGGGTCTACATAGTCCTTATCATGAAGCAAACAATTTTTCAAGGACCACGTGCTCCTGCAGGTGGTTGTTATCCCAAGTTTCTTCAACCCAGACCCAAACTTCCCTAAGGCAGTAAGGGATGGAGACAGGCAAAGACTTCTTTCTCAGCCGCTCTCCCCTCGTAGTTCTCTACAGCTGCTTCTAGGTCTTTGTTTTTACATGAAACGTTTAAATATAAAGTTAGTAACAATAAAATAAAAAATTACGACCGCTAGAGCGTTAACAAACAAACACACACACACAAACAGGGTGCCCCAACTTCCCACCAAAATAGCCAATTGAGTTAAAATGGCTGAGACTTGGTGTGGCAGAATTGTGACTCCAAGTCCATATTAAACCTCTTAACCTTCTCCCGTACTTCTTAAAAGATCTTAACTTTGGAATTCCTATCGGAAAACTGTAGAGCTGGTAAGAAAATAAAATAGGTACTAACTAAAACGGGTAAGGTTTCGTTTCCCCTTAAGGGAAATAAGCTATTGAGATCGTACTCATGACGCGATTTTCGACAAAAAAAAATTCAAATGTCCATCGATCCAGCACAGGTGATGACGAAAATGAGGTTCGTTTTAAAATTAGATATATATTTTTCTGTTAACGCTCTAGCGGTCGCAATTTTTGTTTGATCGTTACCAAATGCGATATTTAAT
The DNA here is from genome assembly GCA_019009955.1 of Riptortus pedestris. NCBI lineage: Eukaryota > Metazoa > Arthropoda > Insecta > Hemiptera > Alydidae > Riptortus > Riptortus pedestris. The sequence goes on along the minus strand of CM032231.1, from coordinate 82,242,760 downwards.
CGTTTAATGTAAAAAGAAAGATGATCAAATTCGATAATGGCTGAAATTGGACCAGTAGCAGGGGGGGGGGGGTTTAGAGGGGTATTTTCGAAATTTCGAAATATTTTTCAGCCTTCAGTAAACCCCCACTTCTACTCATGTTGCATAAATAATATTCTGTTATATACTAAACGACATTATTCGAAGCTTAAATACCAAATATTGTTTTGAAGAGACATTTATTAAACGAGATACTTGCAAATATGTTTTGGTGACCCCCTCCCATTTCTTAAGTTCTTGGACTACTAAAATTTGTTTTATTGGTGTAAAAAATAGTCTGATTCATTATAAACTACGTATTGTAAATAGTTATCAATATAATTAATATGTTATATTCTGATATATTTCAGTAATTGTTTTTCTTTTAGGTGAGAGGTACACAGACCTGTTTGTTTACATTTCAGGCACTCCCCGTTTCAAGGTTTTATTAAAATTGACTAACAAATTTCTTATTACTGAATAAATACAAACGTTATTCACTTAATATTCATGGTGGTTTTGTCTTACCAATTTGTAGATTTATCTATTGCTCAACTTCAAGAGAGAAATCTACTCAGTTTACGCAGCCCCTGCATGGCAGACTTTTTTTGCAATACAAAGGAGATTGGGAATTTTTTGCTTTGTTTTTTTTTAAATAAAAAAAGACATAAAATGACTTTGTGGTGTGATTTTTTTTTTTTTCCAGATGCACCTTCATTCCTAAAGTGACGAATAATTCTGTCATGTCACATCGGCTTCATTTTCTGCCACCAGGGCATGAAGAGACAACTATTCCTCCAATCATACCTAAAATGAAATCAGCATATAGTTAGAAAACATATATTTCTCAATAACATTAATTATTATAAATGTTAAATGAAAAAAAAAAAATATAAAATATGAGTAGAAAGTCAATGGATAAAATAAACTCATTATTGCTGGTATATTATGAACTATATGATTAAATCCAATTTATAATTTAAGTGAAAAAGTCTTTATTTTGTTTTTAAGTTTCTGATTAGACTATTTCTAGAAGTATCAGTGTGTGAAAACTTTTGGTGAGGCTTTTTTGGCAATGGATTATCCTTGCTGTACATTATGTAATACACAACTAACTATCGAACACTTACTTACAGACTGCAGTCAAATAACCGACAAGAACTTACCCACCAACCTATCAGAACTACTACACGACAACAGCCCATACATCGCGACAATCATGAAACACCTCCAACATACACATCTTTTCAACTACACTTAAAACGCTTATCGAACCTTAGACTTAAGGAATTAGAATCTACTACCATTAATATCCACTGGAGAAAATGTAGCATCGTACTGTGACCTACGACTGTAGAAATTTTAACATAGTTTTCTTTTATAATAAGGTGGCTATACCAAGTTTTAGTTTTATAATATGAGTAAGTGTGAATCGCTAAAATTGCGACACACCTAAATAAATAAATATTCTTGCTGTATTGTACATTGTACAAAATATACGTACGTGAATTTACTTCCTCGTCGTTTAGTTAAAAAAAATAATGACTATTATTTATTTATTTAATTAGGTGTATTAGGTGCAATTTAAGCGATTCACACATTTTCTAGTTATAAAACTAAAACAGTTTAGGTACCTAGTTATAAAACTAAAACAGTTTAGGTACCACCTATAAAAACCAAAAAAAAAAAGTTATCTCTTTCGAATCACAAATATGAAAGTTCAATTTTGTAGCCCGTTGTAAGTTGTAGGAGTTTACCATCGGTATGGGGGGGGGATATAATAAAGGAGCATCCATAACTAGGCCTGCAAAAAAAATAAAGTACCCAAAATTAAATTATTTAGTATTATTATTAAGAAATAATAGAATTTACGAATTTTATTATTTAAAAATAATAGAATTGAGGTAAGAGAACTGTTTAAATGAAGGCTCATAATAAAGGAAATAACCGATGACTGAAATGCGACCACAAAACGAGTGACCACAAGATTGAGGTTGACATGTTGAGAGAATTTAATCAAAAGTGTGATTACTGGCATCGATTGTGAATGGAGCAAGTCCAAAAAATAATGTCCTACAGAACTGTAAAGCCTGTGGTATGTGAAACTGTCCCTGAATGTCGGTGAGTCTATAATGTGGACAATAATCTTAACTAATATTATGGTTGAATAACAATCTATAATGTTAGGTTTCTGTTCTGAATGTCAAATTCTCCTCCACCCAGAAGAATAATTAATTGTGTAAGATTATTTTTTAGGGGATGTTCCATTTGTTTTTTCCAATAACTGTTTTTTTTTCTTTATGAAATAACTGAATTTGTAGGTTTCAATTGCTGCGAAAACCAATGCTTCAGACCAATGAAAAAAGGATAACGATACTTGAAATCAAAAGTGATATTAATGCAGGAACACGACACATTATTTCTATATCCCATTTACAATACATAATACACATTATCTTGAGCTTTATTACTGGAATAAATACATACATAAATAGTTACGTGATGCAGTGAGTACAGAAGTGAATTTCAGGCGTATGCACTATTACTAAGGTGCCATATGTTTTGAAACCTTTAGATTTGAATAATTTATTAAGACCTACTTTATTCAACTAAGGCTAATTGTTACGGGTTACCTACAGGTTACCACCACCCTTTTCTAGCCAAGATTTAATGAATTCCGTCACTAAATAAAATCATTGCCCAGGTGGAAATCTAACTGGGCAGATTTAAAATATTGTAAATGAAGTAGGAACATATCCCGAATACAAATTGGATTTAGGGTTCTCGCAAATATTAGTAAAAATATTTAAAATATAAGGAAAAAAATATATTTAAAAATGATATTCCCAATATAAGTCCTCTATGGATGGGTGATAGAAATGAAGGATCACAAGTGTACAATGAAACAGTTCTAATCCTTCAATTGATTTTTATTGCGTTAAAAATTTACAACTATCCAACGCAGGTTGCTGTAAAACTAACGAAAATTAGCGTTTTAATGTTTGTCTAAAAGACCAACGGAGCAGAAGCCGGAATGAAGCAGAGAAAATCAAATTCTATTTAGGACAGAGTATTAGGTCCTAATATTTATAAATATTAAGGTTTGGCTCACTGGCTTACGGTCACCAAATTTAGTTAATTAATAACACAGGAGGACGGTTACAAATAATTGAGAAATTAAGAGAATGAGCATTTCCAACAGCTTATGGAACATTTCCATCTTCAGAGCTTCAAAGAAAATCTTGAGGACAAATAGAGAGAGTCTCACCGCCTGAAATTGGAATTTAAATTGCTTTTGAAAATGAACTGTTGTAAATTTTCTGTACAATAAACATCAGCTGAAAAGTTACGGTTGCTTTAATCTACTAATTAACTAATAAGAAATTGTATGCAAAGTTGGATAACTCATTGTCCTAATTGTGATTTCAGGGTGCACGGGTACACGTCTCTGATATAAAAAAAAAGTATTTGTCTGATTTTTTTTTTTTTTAAAGAAAGAGACATATAAATAAATTACTAGTCTATTTCGCGTTTCGTCTTCAACCTACCGCAATAATTAGGTCTTTGTTTAAAGACACTCTCAGGGTATTTAACAAATCCTGGACAACAAAACACTTGACAGTGAAAGGCAACATGAAGGCTGTGAACACTTACTATAACATTTTGACAAGAGATAAGGGAATATTATTTCAAATGTTACTGATAGTTGCTTATTGAAGTGTACCCCCTACCTGCAATTGTGGACCTCATGATACAAGTTTTGGGAGTGAGGTGAGCGTCATGGTGAAGCTCTTCTCTTATATTTTTGTTGTTTTAGATGTTTTCCTGAAATAAATAAATGTAAACAAACCGTGCCGAAAAGCAAACAAACGTCTGTAACAATAGATCTATCATTAGTTATGTACATATATGTTTAATTGGCTAGAACAAAAGGTTTGATGTATTCTCACATATGTGTACACATGACGTCATGAAATGAAAATAATCCTTTGTAAGATGAAGTTGAATCGCAAAGCCCCATTATAATTGTTTATTTAAAAAAAAGGATACGATTTGTAATACCTCAGATTAGCGAATATAATTTTGAATAACAATTAACAGTGCCTTTGTGCATAGACAGAAATAGACCTTCAAGGCTCTTTAGTTTGCCACACCCTGACAAGTGAAATTAAAAAGTCTCTTATAATCCCTTTTTAGATCTATAACAACCTCTTTTTAAAGTCCGTTATCTCAGATAAGGGACCTTAGATAAAGACTAATTTTGAGAGAAATATCTTACGGCTATGTCTGCCTGTCCACTTGTCCGTTTATCATATAGAGTGAACGTATATTAATTGTATGAGGCATGCAATTGCACCACTTGTCGAAATGAAATGAAATAGCCTTAATCCTAGAAACAATAAATAAGAATAACTTTTCATCGTTTAAGCAGTCATAAACTATTAGTATTCAATCCTTCCTTCAAAGAGAAGTCAAGGCCTAGACTTCCCAGAACAAGCAACCTTACCGGATAGAAATAGATTTCACGATTTCTATCCGTACTTCCCACCATTTCTTATTTTGAACCATTCTTCACCATGTCGGGCCTACCACAAGCGGGTTGTGGAAAATAATTGTTCTCATACAATTCTGAAAAATATGTCATCACCGCAATATCTTAGTAAATAGTTACATTTATTAGCAAAGATGTGGAGTACCCTTTGGAACAAATTCCGTCGTATTTTTGACATAATAAGATTACCTCGTACTAAACTCATCCCAAAAAGCAAGACAGTCAGGAGCTGCGTAGACTAAGCATATTTCCTGCAAGATGGAATCAAACACGATCGAAGTCATCATCTGCACATTATTGTCTCTTTTTCTATCTAAGAAATCTATGGAAACAAGACTTGAAACATTAGTTCTTATAAGACGTTCAGGTGCCGCTTTCTAACCTAAATCGCATTGGTTCGCGTGGAGATTTATTGAAGACCGGAAATGCGAAAGTACTGTTGCGAAAAATTAATACGTGGAAGATTGCCTGAAGGAGAGGGAGCCGTTTGATCTAATTAGGGCGGATCTAAATAGGGCCGCCAGCAGAATCTAATTAGGGCTTTCCAGGAAGTTCTGGAACTTCTAGTCTAGACCTTCCTGCCTAGCCCCTTCTCCAGGAATTTATAAGAGACCCTGCCAGTACCTCAGTTCAGTTGACGCTCGACGGTCTTCGAGGGATGTGCAGCGCTACAGTACGACTTAGTGCAGTGCGGTAAAGTGTTGTGCCGTGAAGAACAGTGTTGTGCCGTGACTGTAAGTAACAGATTAGTGCCGTGTTTAAGACAGTGCAGTGCCGCGAAGTAAAGGACAGTGCAGTGCCGTCTTTTTGTGAATTTCAGTGAGTGAATTATTGGACTGTGTAATCTGAAGAACTCTATCAGTGTAATACTGTAAGTAGTAATAATTAACCAAGAGTATTGTGCATTGTGAAATAAATCGTGCATTGAAAAACTGTGAAACTTGTGTGTGTTTAATTTTGCAATCCAAAAGAACTCTTATTAACAACGTTTATTACTGGTTTTGTAATAAAACGTAACAGTACTAATAAGTACGTTAATATTCAAGCTAAAGAAAAATGTTAAAAAATAATCTTATTACATTGTATCCTACAATATTGGCAATTTAACACGTATTGGTCCTACAAATAATAGCAGAGATGTATGAGACGTTTCAGCCCTTCCCTAAGCCGATTTCGACCTTTAATGATTTTAATTGTTACTATTAAATAAAACATCGAGTTTTATTTATCCTATTAACGTACCTCATCTCCATCGTCTACTAAAATGGATCAATAGATTATATCGAGAGAGTTTTTCGAAAACCCCTAATGATTAAACCACAGCTCCTGAATCACCTTAGGAGAAAAATACTGAAAACCCTATTACATGTTTTAGAAAGGGAAATTATTTTTAATGAATTTTTGAGTTTGTGAACATTTTATTCTTTATATATTTATATATATATATATATATATATATATATATATATATATATATATATATATATAAAACGTACCTACATACGTTACAGATATATTTCTTTGCGATCAAGCGACCACAATTCACGTCATGAGTAAATCTCAATAGCTAATTTCCCTTAAGTAACTGATAAGTATCCTCTGAATAATGATGGTGTGTGTGTGTGTGTGTGTGTGTGTGTGTGTGTGTGTGTGTGTGTAAAGGTTTTTTTCATTAATCACATCTCCAGAGTCAGGGAAATTTGGACCTCCCGATTCTGAAGAAAGGTGTATATTAGAAAATAAATACAATTGCATTGACATTTACTCTTCTGATGAACTATATTAGTACATCAGACGTATTTAATTTTAAAACTCATTAGACATTTTCTTGTTTTACTATTTAAATTTTAATCAATGATATGCATATTATATGTTTGTTACTAGTCTATCTAAATGTCCTGAACAAACGTCATAACGAATATATCGTTGCAGAAATGAAGGTTTTCTTCGACGCCAACACAAAATAATCAATATCTTTGAGAAAGTTGGTTTTGTCGAGTAAATGTTGAAAAAGCAAATTGAATGATTCTGTGAAGTTGTTTGCTGGGCCAAGTGTTCCGCTCCTGCACTCCAGCTTTATGCTCCAGCAGTCCCTTCGACACTGTTTAAAAGTCCGTCACACAGGGGCTGCGTTAACTAAGCAGATTTCTCTCGTGCGCCACGTATTTGCTTTTATTTCAAAACTTAAAACTTCAATGAGAACAGTTGGTATTTAAGCTTCAAATAAAGTGCATCATAACATAATAGAATATTGTTAATATACGATGAGCAGGAGGCTTTACTGAAGACCGAAAACTAAAAAACGCAAATATCTCAGTTAATAATCAAAATAATGAAACAATGTACATAACAACATTTAAAGAACATTACATTTGCAATAAGATTGGTTTTATACACTTTTTCCATCCGACGCATAATTACGGAGACATTAAGCATTTTCGAAATTCTCCCCCTTTAACCCCCCCCCTTCTCCTGGTCCAATTTCAGCCGTTAACGAACTTGATCTTTCTTTTTGTATACAACATTATATATCAAGTTTGGTAACGATAAGACAAAAATTGCGACCGCTAGCCAAATATATATATATATATATATATATATATATATATATATATAAATAGAGAGAGAGAGAGAGAGAGAGAGAGTTTTGAACGGACTTCATATTCGTCAACTCCTGGATAGGATCGATGGGCATTTGAAGAAAACTTTCGAAAATCGCGTCATGAGTACGACCTCAATAGCTGATTTCCCTTAAGCGAAATCTGCTAAAACGCTAGTTGGTAACTCTTCAAGCTACATATCGCCACTCCTGTCTATCTAGTTAGGTAGCAGTCCAGAGACTATACATCATAACCGGTACCCGGTGATGCCGGGGAATCATTGTTGACAGAATAATGTCATTTTTATACTGTAGCTTAAATTGTTTCCGTAAGGGTGAGGTAACCGTAGAGGTCTTATAGAAAATAAATTTCAGTTTTGAAGTATAAATGAAAATATAGGACCTCAAATAAATCCCTCTCCACTGTTTGACACACCACGAACAATTCAAATCATGAATAGAACTTATTGTAATGAAATATCTTCTATAATCTACATGCAACCTGTACAACAATCAATCCAAGGACACTCTTCAAGCATAGTTAACATTATATAAGGAATAGTAAATATGAGTAGAAAGTAATTCGAATAATGACAGCAATTCACAGAAAATAAGTTAACACAATTACATCCCTGCAAACTCCGCTCCCGCCTGAGACTTATCAATACTGCACTACTTGTGCTGTTTATTTCAAATATTAAGTAAATGATTCGAATTATTAAATAATTTATATACCTGGTGGAAATGAATAACAGTGGTAGCGTAAAAATAATTTAGTTTATTTGGAAAAATGAGGTGAGATGAAGAGATCGTATCCCTCCCGTGATGAACACAGCGATCACATTGAGTTAAAAGCCTGTCACGCAGGGGCTGCGTAAAATAAGCAGATTTACCACGGGCTGGTATTGCACTAGTGATCTCATCCCCCACATATTCAGACTGAAAATCAGTAAATCCGAATTACTCCCTTAATAAAGTTACGAAAAATCCATAGAACGGCAATTGTAGAGCATGGACATTTTAACAAGATTGGTTCTATAACATTTTCCGATCCGATTTATAATAACGGAAATATTTTAAATTTTTTAATCCCCTCCCACTATTCCAGGTTCGACGTTAACCAATTACAAATATGACTTTTAGTGCTGAATAAAAAATTCAAATATCGAGTGTGATATAAATAAAATAAATATTTACTTTTTAAGAACGAAAAATGTTAATTGATGATGCCATCACGCAACGAATCTGCATGTATCTCACATAATAAAAGTCTCTAGAAAGCAATATTCGGTATTTAAGCGTTGAATAAAGTGGTTCATGAAATAACAGCTAATAGTTAATCTGACATGAGTAGGAGCGTGGGACCAAAAAAAATTCAAATATCTCGGTTCATATTCATGACAGAGGAAACATTTATAGACAATTAAATTTTCAATGAGTTTTGTTCCATACAATTTTATCATCCAACTCGCAATGACGGAGATATTTCGAATTTTCTAAATTCTCCGCTGCTCCCATTGGTCCGATTTTATCCATTATACGTAGATCTGGATCTTTCGTTTGACATAAAATGATATATATCGAATTTGGCGATGATGAGACTAAAATTGTGACGGCTAGAACGGTAACATATATATACCCGTATATATATATATATATATATATATATATATATATATATATATATATATATATATATATAAATATATATATATATATATATATATATATAATTTTGAAAGGACCTCATTTTCGTCATCTGGTACGTAGGATCGATGGCACATGAAGGCATTTTTCGAAAATCTTGTCATGAATACAACCTTTATAGCTGATTTCCCTTAAGAACAATCTGCTAAGACGCATAATGTATTTTGTCATAATGACATTATGAAGTAACGTTAAATAGTTATAAATAGTGCATAGTCAATTCAAATACGTCAACATATCGGAGGAAATAGGATAACATATACCTGAATAAAAGATATTCTACTTGAATAAAAGGTAATAACATATAACTGAATAAAACAGTTCATTTTCTAGTGAAAATAAATAACAAAAGAGGGGGGGGGTTATTACATCACTAATCCTAATTATTCTTTGAACTCTCATAAAATTCTAAAAACATTACATAATTTGTCATAATGTGTCTATATCAAATAAACTTAAGGAGTCTTAGCTGTTGTAATAGTAATTCAAGTACCAAATGTCATAAAATTTGATTCTGTAGTTTCGGTGTGAAAAGGTAACAAACTAACAGATACAGATTGTAGATATGTCAAAGGCATGTGAAACGAAAAAGTACCGTGAAATATAGTAAAAAAAAATAAAACAATGTACAGACAGAGGTCTTAAATATATATATATATATATATATATATATATGATATAGTCCCAGGACCGTGACCGGACCTTTTGTAAGTATTTCCTCGCTCCCGATTGTAGTATTTTAATGGATATTGTTTGAGATTTATACTTTGTCTTTGTGCAATTTGATAATGTAACAAAGAACCCACCATCCAATGATGATAAAGTCTGTCGCGGGGGGAGGGGGGTGCTAAAAATAACCATATTATCTCTATTTCTTAGTAAAATTCCTGTACTTCTTAGTAAACATCTAAGGAGCATAAGTAGGTGCTTACTGAAGAAAAAAAAATCTACGAATAACTCGCTAATATTTGAGTTATGTATAGAACAAAAATTGTGGAGCAGCAAAAGTTAAACAAGATTGATTTTATAACATTTTTCGACTCATAAGAGGGGAGGTACTTTCAATTTTCATATTCACCCACCTATTCAGCCTCCGATTTAAGACATTGCCGAATATGATCGTTATAGTCCAATGAATCATAAAATATCGAGATTTGTATAGTTCAAATAAACTTTTTCGAGTAAAGAATGTAAAATATTAATTTATGGCGCCATCACACGTCGTGGTTGCATGTATCTCACATTACAAACAAACCGTTAAAAGCGATATTATGTATTTAAGATTGGAAAAAGACGTTTCATGTTATATTGGCTAATTGTTAATGTGCGATGACTTTATGAGGGAGGGGGGAGGTTACTGAAGACTGATATTTAAAAGAATGCAAATGTCTCTATTAACCGAGATATTTGCATTTTTTTAAATTTCCATATGAAGAGAAAGTATGTAGAACAACATTTATAGGAATACTAAATTTGCAACGAGATTGATTTTGTCCAATTTTCCAATCAGAATCATATCCGATTCAACGGATCAATTTTGAATATTCGAGTTTATCTGCATTTCATTTATTTTATTTTATCTACTTTTTGAGCTATCAATGAATGTACTTTTCCTTTAATATATATATATATAAAGATTAAAATGTACATTTTATTATATATGTATAACTAAAAATTAAATTATAATAGAACGTAAACGTTGCAAACGTAAAACAATTTAGGCAACTTAAAACTTGAAATTATTTTGAATTTCATTTTATTTTATTATGTTTTATTTGAGTTTAATAAGCCGGATCGAATGAGGCCAGCACCAAGGCAATAGAACGAGTGCCTTATGAAGTATTAGGTTTTTCCGCCATCCAGTTAGTTGTGTTTTCAAATTGTTTTTTGAAAGAAATATAGAATGGTGCAGTAGAAAATGTAGTAGGCCTGGGTTTCAGAGCAGCAGGAAAACATTTACTCATCTAATGAACCATATTTTCTTTAATATTGTTTGTTCTTTCCATTTTATTACTTGTTTGTATTTTTTAGTTTTACTAATTACATTTGAAGCAACAGACGTCTAGGTAAGTATATATTCAGACAGATTTTAATAGTTTAGTAACATTGTTCAGGGAACCTCCACAATGAAATCCACTATTGCAGGTATATTCCTACCATTGTTCTTTTCAGAAATCTTACTTGATTTATTCAGGGAACTTGTTCATTTCCTTTTTCTTAAATATATATCATAATGTTAATTAAATTTTAACACATATCAAAGTGTAATTATTGTTATTACATGTCTCATACATAGGAAAACCTAGTTTTCCTGTTTATCTAACATTTCTTCTTTTTGTGAAAAAAAAAATCGTTTTATAAGGGACATTGATTTATAAACCCCACATTTTAGGAGAAAATATCCGCTTGGATGCGTTTAACAAGAACAAAGTGTAATGTCATAATCAGTTGTGGTTTTCGAGAAGTCGAAATTGTTGTCATAAGGAAATCTAATCAATTCCTTAAGAAACACCCATTGCCACAAATCACTACAAAGCCACGTTTTTTCCTTTATTAGGGAGAGAAAAATAGACAATTTGTAATATATCAGTCTTTAAAATTTTCATAGACTATTCATTTAATAGTTTCTGTTTTATTACTTGCTTGTATTTGGTTTAGTTTAGTTTTTTGTATTACATCATTCATGAAGAAAGTGTAATGTCTTAATGAGTTTATGGTGTTAGATATGCATTGTATGTAAAAATCCCAATCACCAATTAGATTTAAAAAGATGTCTCTGATTTCTTAATTATGAATTAGTACCCACCATCGCCAATCTGAGAAGCTTCATTGGTACATTCTTCTTATATTTTTTATATCTATTATTCGAAAATGGATCCAGAGATAATATACTTCTGAGCTCAAAAACCAAAAGTTGTTATAGGCGATAAACCTAACACTACGAACTGAAATTTAACAATGGTACAAACGTGTTAAAATGCACAAAAATTCATCACAATTCCATCCTATGACGCTATTGTTGTTAATTAGCGTTATAATGAGACTAACCTGAGCCTCAGGAGCGTTGGGTTTAACAACACATGGTAAACCTAGAGTGGCAAGTTCAATTTCCACCTGAACTATAGCAATTTATAGACGAATTCATTAAATAAAATCGTTAGTACCAACCTCGAACTCCCCACCTCCTAAGTCCCCAGATAGAAAAGGATGGTAACCAGTAGATAACCCGTCCCAATTAGGCATAGTAGCAAAAGGTGAGTGTTAATAAATAAATATAACATTACCATGGTTTACAGTCATTCTTCTCGTCGCTCTTCTGAGCCAAGGCAACTGCTTTGTGACCTCAGCAATCAAAGGTAGTTTGGGGTTGGGAGGATCTGCAGTGAAGAAGGGAACCGACATTGGAGCTCAAGGTAAGAACTTAATTTCATGTTATTACTAACACTATTATAAAGTGTAATTCATGCTATTTATAAATTATATTCTCTAATCTAAACGTTTCTGGTGTCCCTGCCTAAAGGTAAGGCTACGTATTTGAAATATTGAGTGACTATTCTATTTTTGCATCAAAAACCACCTTTGTTCACTCCTTTTACGTTTCCCTCTATTTTTTTTTGCTATTCTTTTTTTTTGCGTGCACGATTTAATTATGAGTAAATCGCCGGTGTTGCGGAACTCATTTAAATAAATAAATACTCTATTTTGTCCAACTTCAAATGTATTACCATAAAAAACTGGATAAAGGTCCAACGTCTCAAAATAAGCCAACTTCTAAACAGCATACAACTCGCACATAATGCTAACCGGGAACCCCCCATTTTGATCTTTTGACCACCCCTTAATAGATTTCTTGTGGTTCTTGCACGGTCTTAAGAATAGAAACCCGTATTTTGCATAGTAATTAATTACTTTAATGAAGCATCATTAATTAAATATCTGAAATGTTTCCAGCTGCTGACAAGGGAACTAACCTAGCAAAGCAGGGCGTGACTGCAGGACAGGAGCTTGCCAACTCGGGCATCCAAGCTGGAGTTGACCTTACAAACGAAGCTCTTGGTAAGTATAAATCTTTATCAGACACAAAACAATGACCCAAAATAAATTTAAAAAATAAAGTAAATAAATAATAAGGTATGTTATGAAGAAATGACTAGTTAACAAAGTTAAATAATACTAGTGGACCCGACAGATATTAAATTTAATAATATTATGTTTAAAACAAAAGCTACTTTTAATAACATAAAAAGAACTCTTGTTATGTGCATGTTTGTCTAAAAACAAATAGAAAATAAAATATCGCGATATTTATTAGGGTTTAAGGCCACCCTTATAAACCCCACTCCCGTTGGAAAATAGTAGCAACAGTGAAAATAACAAAAGTTACTCTAAATAACAAAATAAACAATTTTAATCCTGTGCAAATTTGCCAAAAAACCAATAGGAAACGAAATATCGCTATTTTTAATTTTTTTTTCCCTTACAATCCCCACTCTGATTTGTAAATCTAAACCATCCAGGGCGTCACCCAAACGCATACAAAAAAAAATTCATTCAAATCGGTCCAGTCTTTTAGGAGTTCAGTGACATACACACGTATAGTAGAATTATATATATATATATATATATATATATATATATATATATATATAATTATATAAATCTTTCGTATATAAATGATATTCGATAACATTGTTAATTCAATGAGGGGCATAAATATAAAAGGTTTTTGGTAATCATCTACTTAACGTTATATTTTTTGGACTTCTGGTACTTCTTAGTTATACACAGGAAATGTTGTACCCAATTTATGAAAAAAAGGTATTTATAAAATAGTTGTTCATTTTTTTCAGATTTGGTAAACAGCATTACCTCTGGAATTCCAATTGTGGGAGGATTTGTTAGTTCTGGAACTTCTCTTGGCAAAGGACTAATTTCTTCTGTTGGAAACGTTGCTCAGGTATTTGAAGAAATTGCTAGCGCATATTAACATTAAGGACTTTTAAAGTATTCCTTAAAATGTCTATTTTTCTTAAATGTCTATTTTTTACCTTTTAAAAACTATTTATACTTAGGCTACACCTCGGAATTATTCATAAACATAGTATATGATCCTTTACAGAGAATAGTGAACACCGGAACTTCTGCAACCAACAAGATTATCAACACAGCTAACACTGGAGTACAAGGAGTTCTTGGTGGGATTGGTTCCTTAATCCCTGATGGTAAGACTGATGTATAATACTGAATATTTCTGATCTTACAAAAGTTTTTAATTCTAATGCTAAAATGTGCTTTCTTTTCAGCGACTCAAAAAGCACTCGATGCCGCAAACGCCCAACTGGCAGCAGCTCAACTTGCTCTCCAACAAGCTACTGCTCAAGCTGAACAAGCTGCTCAACTAGCTGCCCAAAAGCTTGCTGCTCAAAATAAACCAGCCACAGCACAATAAGCTCCAGACCAAATCCCAAGTGCAGAATCAGGAATTCTTGGATGTTAGCCTTACTGGGCCAGTAAAATCATTGAATATACTGTAGTCAAAATTCGGCCTCAGAAGGCAATAATGGTTTAATAAATGATACATCATTTTTCTCAATTGTTTGTGTTTTTCGTTCCTTATTCTTAGCAATTTTTCCTTCTGGGAAATTAGTAATTGTAACTTTATTTATATGTCCATTGATACTTTTGAGTAGGTGAAGATGAGGTCCCTTCATATATATATATATATATATATATATATATATATATATATATATATATATATATATATATATAACTGCAGTAAACCCCTCCTAATGCTAATGCGATTTATTTATTTCACTATTGCACTGATGGCGTCATTTCTTTATCATTCCTTGGCAAGACAAATCTGCTTAAATGTCCCAACAAAACAGACGTTTACAAAAAAACGAGGTAAAGTGTATATTAAGATCACTCTAAGAATAGAACTCTTGAACTATATTCTCTCTTAAAACGTTAATTGCAGTATTCTTTCCAGGCACGAATAATAATAAGGGTTTTGGTGATTGTCCTTGCCGGTAGACACAAAGAAATTGAATGCATAAAACCTTCCTGATTTCTATCAATTAAGAAAAAAACTGCTGAAAGTCAAATTTTCAGGACTTCACTCTCGCCGGACTAACCTCTTCCCTCTAACCTATATAGTAAAGCCATAAACTCCTTTGTAAACCGGCAAAAGATTTTGGCATTCGAGGTTAGTTACTTCACTGCACATGCGTGAGATTTATGCACCGTACACAAATTTACGTCTTCTTGCGTCATGGATGCTTCCAATATTCCAAGATAAGGAAGAAGAGAAAGGGACACTAGCAATCATCTTATCTACATTCTGACTAATATCTAGTGCCTCAGTCATGTTTCCTTACACTAAAACTAAACTGCGGGAGCAACTGATGCATGCCGTGGCCTGCTCGACGTGATTCCATGAAACCCAAGCAAGAATAATATTGTCATTCACATATTACATGTGGTGACTATAAATTTGGAAAAGACATGTTAGAAAATATTCCAGGGTGATACATTTTAATCCTAGAGGAAACGGGTTTCACAAGGATTAATAAGACTAGTAAGTCTCGAATTGACTGCATAGCTTCAAATATCTCTGGACGTAAGACGTCCATCAGGCAGGGGCTGCGTAAACTAAGCAGATTTCCCACGTAAAGTTATACAATAGAGAAATCTTCATACGAGTGCCAAACCGTTACGGAAACGGCCGAACTAGCTTTTGGCGGGAAACACTCTCGTCCGTTATCCACCCACATTTAATGAAAATGCAAATATCTCGGTTAATATTCAAGATAGAGAATAAATGTATAGAACAATATTTATAGTAAATTTAATTTGCAATATGATTGCACTGGTCAGATTTCAGCCATTAACAAACTTGGTCTTTCTTTTTACATACATATCGTATAACTATTAAATACCGAGTTTGGTGACGATTAAACAAAAATTGCGACCGCTAGAGCGGTAACAGACATATATATATATATATATATATATATATACACACACACACACACACAGTTTTGAACGGACCTCATTTTCGTCATCTACTAGGTAGGATCGATGGATATTTGAAGAATTGAAGAAAAATTGCGAAAATCGCGTCATGAGTGCGACCTCAATAGCTGATTTCCCTTAAGGGAAATCTGCTAAAAGACCACTGTCGTACATTCGGGGATCTCAGATCACGAAGGGAAAGAGTTTACATTTCCACAAAAAATATATCCCCTAACAGAAAAATTAAGCACTGCTTTAGAGACATAAATAAAGTAATTTAGAAGAGCTAAATAATGCCCTAAAATGGGACGATGGACTATGTTTGAATAATGAATCGATAATTGGAAATAGTATGTACGAAAATTTTCACAATAGACTCTTACTGCATGCAAATAACATAGTACCCTTAAAAACACCACAGAGAATGTGTGTGACTATCAAGGAAAATAAAGAATGGTTTACTTCGGGACTAAGAATCTCTAGTAATAAGCTTAATGCTTTACATGCAATTAAAGACTACACACATTCTCTCTCGAATAGTTTTTTTTACTGATTTAAAGAAATATCAACGTACTTATAGTCGTACCTCAGGCGCAGCAAAAATAAAATTGAGTTATCAAACAACAAAATATAATGTTCTTGGAATATTGTAAAGCCTGAAACTAAAACTACGAACTAAAATTATAGTGAAGTTATTATTAAATCTAATTAATAAGCCGTTAATGAGCTTAATTTGCACTACGTTAACATAAGAAATCGAGTATTTCCCAGAGTCAAGGGACGGTAGAAGAACCAATTCATCAGGATCCAAAAAGAGGCGTCGTCCTCTACAAATACTTTACTATGCAAAGGTTTTGAAAGAGTTAGCTACACTACTCTAACTAGGTAACTACTCTATCTCCTCTCTATCGTTAACCTTGTTTTAAGCAGGTTTCCCTTAGGGGAAATCAGCTATTGAGGTTGTACTCACGAAATGTTCAAAATTTTTCTTCAAATGTCCATCGATCCTACCTAGTAGATGACGAAAATGAGGTCCGTTCAAAACTGTATATATATTTGTCTGTTACCACTCTAGCGGTTGCAATTTTTGTTTAATCGTTACCAAACTCGATATTTAGTCGTTTTATGTAAAAAGAAAGATCAAGTTCGTTAACGGCTGAAATCGGACCGGTGGGAGGGGGGTTTAGAGGGGAGGATTCTCGAAAATTCGAAATATCTCCGTTACTATACGTCGGATCGAAATATTGTACAGAATCAATCTTATTGCAAATTACATATACTATAAATATTGGTATATACATTTATTCTCTATCTTGAATATTAACTGAGATATTTGCATTTTTATTAAATTTACGTCTTACGGACGAGAGTGACTTTCCCGCCAAAAGCTCGTTCGGCCGTTTCCTTGATTCCTCGGCTCTAGTGAAATTTCTCTATTGTAAACCTTAGGATACAAACGGAAAATCTACTTAGTTTACGCAGCCCCTGCGTGACGGACTTTTTTCTCATCTGTGAATTTTCTGACTAGTTCCTCTGGTGTAAGCAGCCAAGGTGTTTTCACCCCTTACTTGGCCCGTCTTCAATGTATCCATTCAGTATACGTTTTTTATCTTACTTTGAACGTTTTAATTTAGACAGTTTATTGGTATTGTGTTTTTAACTTTTTCCTTCTAACTTACACTTATATATTTTTATTTTTTTGGTTGACTTACTATTAATTAAGTCTTCTTTTAATATGTATTTAGTTTTATTGTTGAAAGATAGTTCTTCACTCTTTGTTGGCCAAGCTATGAATGTCATTCTAAGTGGTATTTAGTAGATTACCTTAAGGGAAATCAGCTATTGAGGCCGTAATCATTTTCGAAAAATTTCCTCAAATGTCCGTCGATCCTACTCTGTAGATGATCAAAACGAGGCCCGTTCAAAATGATATATGTATATATATACTTGTTTGTTACTGCTCTAGCCGTAATATGTTTTGTCGTTCCGTAAGCAAACTCGATATATAATCGTTTCATGCTTAGACTAAAGGTCAAGACCATTAAGGGCAGATTTCGAACCAGAGGTGAAAATTTCGAAAAGTTAAAATATCTCCGTTAATATAGGTCAAATCGAAAACTTTTATAGGTCTAATCATATCGTGAATGTAATGTTCTATAAATGCTGTTCGTGTTTTCACTATCCTGTTTATTAACCGAGATATTTGCATTTATTGGTTTTCGTTCATCAGTAAACCGCCACTCCTACTCATGTCATAATGGCAATAAGCTGTATATCATGAACCACTTTGCTCAAAGCTTAAATACCAAATATTGTTTTCAAGAGTCCTTTATTATGCGAGATACATGCAAATGCTTGATTGAACGGTTTTTGATGACGTCATCAATTAAAATTTTACGTTTTCGTTTCGAAAATATTTACTTGATCTCTACCATTCTCGATATTTAGCCGTTTCAGTGAGCACTAAGATCATGTTTGTTATTGGCTGAAGTCGGACCTGGAAAAGTAGGGTTGGGGAATTCGAAAATTCCTGACATCCCAGTTATTATAAGTAAGGTGGTAAAATGTTACAGGACCAATCTTGTTAAACTATTCATGTTCTACAACTGCTGTTCTACACATTTTCTCGTAACTCAAGTATTAAGCAAGTTATTCGCGCTTTCTTGTTTTCAGCCTTTAGTGACCACCTCTTCTACTTATCGGTTTTTTTGGTTGTTTTTTTTTTTTTTTTACATTGAAGTAGAGAATAGATAAGTACATGTGGCGAGAGGAGGGGAGATTAAAAATATGCTATACCATCACGAAGGAAATCTGCTTAGTTTACGCAGCCCTACGTGACGGACGTTTTGTTAATTAAACAGACACTCATGATGGAGCTTGGTTTCTGGAAGTGCACTTTACATATTAAAGTTCCTGTTGGTGACAAAACCTTTTTATTGATCATGGTCAATCTAATTTGTTTGTTTGTTTTTTTTTATCAACAAAAGTTAATATCTGCCAAATAACGATTTTTTTTTATAATTTATTTTTTTAATGCAAACCGAGAAATAATAAATTCCGATTCTGAATCAGGACGGCTACTAGAAAATATATATTTATTTTCTGAAGCTTGCACTTACATTTGCTCAACAGATGCACCATACTTCAAATCTGACCTAATTCATTTTTAATTTTATTTGTATTATTGTTTACCTTATAATCAATGAATGACTTGATAAGCATACAAACTGTCACGCACTCAGAGAAAACATCATTCATTGCCATAATAAAATATATTTCGTTATTTTTCTGCTAGGAAGAGGTTAAAAAAGGCTTTTGACTCTTTGTGACGATGTGTATTTCGGACTAAAAGCAAGGTTTGGAATCTTTCATAAGACGGATGTTAGTATTCTGGACCTAGGTCCTCCGTTAGCTGTGGTTATTTCAAACTTGTAAGAATTACGCAGCAGAAAATGCAATAGGCCTTTGTTTCAGAGCAGCAGGTAAACATTTAATCAACTAATGAACCCTATTTTCAAAAATATTGTTTGTTTTTCACATTTATTATTTATTTGTTTGTTTAGTTTTACTAACTACATTTGAAATAATAGGCACCTGGATAAGTATATAATGAGCCGAATATAAGAGGTAAGCAACATTGTTCAGAGAACCTCCAAAATGAAATCCTTCATTGCAGGTAAATTTCAATCATTTTTGTTATTAGATCCCTTACTTAGTTCACTTATTCGCCAAAGTTGTTTATCTCCTTCTCGAGATAAATTTTGATATTTTAATCATTTATATTTTTCAAATGTTAAAGCTACTTATTAGTAAATCGATAAATAATAATGACAGAAAAATAAATTTTTATATGATAATCTAACAAGTCTTAAGCTAAGGCGCTTCTTCTTTTTTGTAAAATAAATATTTGAATTAAAGATATAAACAAGTTGAATGGGGCATTATTACCCCCTCCCTCCTCTTTATGAGGGAAATTATTCACAATGTATATAATTAAGGGGAAATTTAATGACATTTTAATTTGATCTTGTGTCAAAAAGTCATTGTTCAATTTCCATTAAGATATCAAGGGGTGGCAAAGTCTCTGATTTTTCTTAATTATTAATTAGTTTATTGATCCTTCTGCTTATATTAATTCTCTGCACATGTATACCTCGGAATGTACTTTATCTTGATCCAATCATTATTCCCACCTTCACCTCTTTGGAATTATATACATACAGACAGACAGAAAGACAAATTTCATTTATGTCCGACTACAGCAAAGCTCGCTGCAGTAATTTTGGACCAGCAGACTCGAATACTAAAATATGGGCGCAGTTTGATGCGTTAGAAATCATTACTCACCATTTAAAGAAATAGTTACAACAAAGTTGGTGCGCAATTCCAAAGTGGTTAATAGGGCTATTGCATGATGTGCCAACTAGGTTGGTACCTTCCTTCGGTCACAACAGTTTTCCTTTCCTTCATGAAATATTTTATGGTCATTAACGTATTATTACCTGGAAAAATAATGAAACATATATTTATATTGTTTTATAATGGGTACGTATTGTTTTCAAACTCCTGTTTCATTTCAACCTTCCAGATGGTAATGTGGATGAAATATTAAGGTATAAAAAAAAAAAAAATACGGATTCTCTAAGTAAGCTGATCGTTGTCAAAATATTTCAATTTATTTTCGATACATATCAAGTGACATATTTCATGTATAATGTTATTATTGCTTACAGCTATTTTTGTTGTCGCTCTTCTGAGCCAAGGCAACTGCTTTGTGACCTCAGCAATCAAAGGTAGTTTGGGATTGGGAGGATCTGCAGTGAAGAAGGGAACAGACATAGGAGCTCAAGGTAACCACTATATTTCGCATTGTGACTTGGCTGCTTGCCAAAGAGTATTCAATTTTCATTACAACGTGCTCATAGAGATACAAATGGTTCAATTCTATCCAAATATATTCCTTTAGATATGTAAGTTATTGTTGAATCCACCTCCTCAAAAATAGCCAAGTGCAAATTAGCTTACTAGTGCTAAGCATTAGCACACTAATGCTAGCATATCACCAAAATGCTAAACATTGCAATCCAGTGCTATAAAGCATACGGCTAACATAGTTCTAAACGGAAAACCTTCGTTTTGTGTTACTGATCATGCTCTAAAAGATTAGCTGTAGATACTTTATTCAAGGTTTCACATTCTTAATTTATTCGGGGAAAAAAGCATTCATGTTTTTTAACCGTTTTATTTTCTTGTCTGGGGTGAAAGCTAACTTTGCTGCCTTAATTATTAATGGAATCATGTTTTTATTATTTGCCTGAAAATAAGAATGTTAGAACTCGTGTCCAGTATAGAATATCGGTATAGGTCCTTTTAATGTTTATAAGAAAGTTTTTATGAAATACTCGTAAGTGCATAAATGCTCCGACACTCCCTAGCCACGATATCATAATAACTCCAATAGGAATTTCTACTTAACTAACAATCAGTCCCAGAAATAATCCGGATAAACAATATCTTAAATTTAGCAAATTACGGTAGAAAACAATATCTGAAAAAGTGGTTAATTTTATCAACATAAATATATTCACAGCTATCATTATTTAATGAATTATGTAATTCTTCACAGCTGCTGACAAAGGAACTAACCTAGCAAAGCAGGGCGTAACTGCAGGACAGGAGCTTGCCAACACAGGCATCCAAGCTGGAGTTGACCTTACAAACGAAGCTCTTGGTAAGTATAAATCTTTTTCAGACACATAATAATGACCCTAAATAAAGTAAATAAATAATAAGGTATGTTATGGGGAAATCACTAATTAATAAAATTAAATAATACTAACGGACCAGAAAAACGTTGTCCTACATGATATTTCAAGCGATTATGACATTAAATTTAATAATATTATGTTTAAAACAAAAGCTTCTTTTAATAAACCAAAAAACTTTTGTTATGTGCAGGTTGGCCTAAAAGCAAATAGAAAATAAAACATCGCGAATTTTTTATTCAGGCCACCCTTATAACCCCCACTCCCGTTGGAACCTAAAACCATTAATATAGCATATAATCATGGAACAATTAATACTAATTTGCATATAGCGTTTAATTAAGTTCGGTTCAATCGTTAGTGCCCAGTAAAATTGTTGGCTCCCACTTTAATTTTTTTAGTGAATATCTCGTTTATACTTTGTTATACGACAAAAGTGAATATAACAAAAGTTACTCTATATAACAAATTAAACTACTTGTATTCTGTGCATATTTGCTGAACAACGAATATGAGACGAAATATCACAATTTTTAATTTTAGGCGTCCCTTACAACCCCCACTCCCGTTCGAACCTAAAAAAATTAATCTAGCTTATAATCATGGAAGAATTAATGCTAATTTGCATATAGAGTTTTCTTAAGTTTGGTACAATCTTTAGTGCCCAGTAAAATTGATGGCTCTCACTTCAATTGTTTAGTGAATATCTCGTTTATACTTTGTTATACGACAAAAGTGAATATAACAAAAGTTACTCTAAATAACAAAATAAACAACTTTAGTCCTGTGCATATTTGCCGAACTTTTCAAGTAAGAGTCGGCGAATCCCTTTCCTCATCCTGTCCTCTCCGAGTAGGGGTACCTCAGGGTTCGCCGCTTTCTCCTACCCTCTTCAAGGCATACACCCCAAAGGTAGTCAACAGTTTCCGAATACTGAGGTGGCCGCATACGCGGACGATGTAGCCATTGTTAGCACCTCCCTCAACCCATCCCGCGCACTATCCCTGGCAGAATCTGCATGCCAGGCAATATCCGACGACCTGCCCTCCATAAACATCCATGTGAATTGAATGTGTTTTTGATGGTTCAACTGAAGACTTGCAAAGGATGCACAACTACTTAAATACGCAACATCCCAACATAAAATTTACTTTGGACCAAGAGGAGGCAGGAAAAATAACCTTCCTGGACCTAAAAATTTATAGGAGTGGAGAGGGAGTTAAATTTTCAATTTATAGAAAGCCCACATGCACGGACATAAGTATAAACCAAATGTCTTTCCAACGCCCCAGAGTAAAAGAAACCCCATTCATATATCTCATAGACAGACTCCTATCTGTTCCAATGGACGATGAAAATTACCAAAAAGAATTATGCCATATTTACCACTTAGGAGAACGGAATGGCCACAGTCGGGAATTTATAAGAAAAATATATGACAGGAGGGTTTCTAAAAAATTGATGAGGGAGACTTTTAGGGGTGGAGGGGAAGAAGTTAAATCCTGGGGAATATTGCCATATTTGGGCAGGCTATCAGAAATCCTGGGAAGGAAACTAAGCAGGCAGGGCATTAGAATAGCCTACAGAAAGAGGGCGTCACTTCAGAATTTTGTTTCTAAAATCAAGGATGCTACTCCTCTAGGAGACAGATCAGGGGTGTACATGATGAAGTGTGGGATGTGTGAAGCCAGCTACGTTGGGAGGACAGAGAGGAAGTTACGGATCAGGGCTAAGGAACACATGAGAGCAGGCTCAGAGTTTTATGCACACTGTAAGGAGCACAACCACCATGCTGGAGACCACCAGATTAAATTAATTCATAGTGACGTTAAAGGTTATCTGTTGGACATGGTGGAGGCTATTGAAATAAAACTTGAAAAAGCCATAAATAAAGACAATGTAAATGTGCAGACTGACACAAACGCGTCTCTCATGTCCAGACTTGTCTCTGCCCCCTCCCTAGCGGCTTGGAATGATCCCCTTGGCCTCAGTGCATCGGGAGGGTTTAGCCTGGTAGCAAGTCTATAGGATCGCCCTACGCTCTGACGGTCATTTTTGCTTATAATATTATTTTAATGTTTAAATAGTAATTATTAATGTGTTATATTTTAATTTTAAATGTGTTTTTGAATATAGGTGTTATTATTGTAAAAAAAATTATAATGTTATAGACGTTTTTGTTATATGACCAATTATGTAAAACATTTTTAACAACTGATTTTTAGACTCCTAATTATGGTGTTACATTTTTTTGTAGCTCTGAGGATGGGGATTTAGTCCCCGAAAGCGCTCAGCGTTTATAAGAAATAAAATTGTGAGGAGCCATAAAAAAGTTTTGTGATTAACCATCCATGTGAACCCTAGGAAGACAGATGCCCTAGTGTTCTCATATCACAAACTTACCCCAGTCCCAGACACTTTCAGACTGGACAACAATGACCTCCCCGTGTCCCGCTCCATAACATACTTAGGAATTAAACTCGACAGACACCTGACCTTCTCCACTCACGTACGCAAACGGATACAACATCTAAGAATCAAATTCACTTCCCTTAATCACCTTCTCCTTTCCCCGGTCCTCAGCATCCGCCTCAAACTCCTTATCCTAAAAGGCGTCATCCATCCCGCTCTCCTCTATGCCTCCCCCGTCCTTAGATACCTCACCAAATCCTCCTTAGAAACCCTCCAACATTTCCAAAACGGAATAGTCCGGAAAATAGTCCAGCACACACCCCTCCAACGCTCCACCAACCACACAATCCATGAACCCCTCTCCCTTCCATCTTCCACACCATCTCCCGCAGACACATTAAATTCTTTGACTCCCTCCACTATATAGACAACCCCTTATACCGCTCCATACCCCCTTCTCAGCAGCCGGTGAGATGGCGACAGGATGGTCTCGATGAGCCCCTAGTCGATCTCACCCGCTGCTGACACCCATCCACATAGTGCCCGAGGTCTGGCCAATAATTCACAAACAGGGCTAACCCTCATGCCCCACATTCTATTATAGCCCTGTAGTTTAGTTAGGTTAGTTAGATTAATTCTAGTTTAGTTTTCTTTAGTATAGTTTAGTTTAGCTTAGTTTAGATTAGTCGATAGTTTGGGCGCCCCTTACCCCCTTATGGCTTCTTAGGTTTATTTACTGGCCGCAGCGGCCGTCTTTTCTCTTTTTCTTCTTATCTCCTCTCCATCTTTCCCTTCTTCTTTCGTTTTCTTCCTATCATATTACAACCCACCCAGTATCACCAGCTACCGGGTCACCCACCCTTTACAAGTTCCATTACACCCATTCATCATTACCACCTCCCTTATAATGGAACGTAGTTCAGCAGAAGGGGAACTATCGCTTCTCACCCCCGGTAGGCCACACTACCTTATTACAAAACATCGAGAAAAGCTGGGTCTCAAATAAAAAAAAAAAATAAAATAAAAAAAAAAAAAAAAAAAAGCTCAGTACGCTTGGATGTTAGCGAAGCCACGCCACTGGGATCGGAATACTATTGGTCAACTTAATATTTTTCTGCAGTCAATATACGGTAATGTATATATTAGATAAAAGTGAAATGATGGGGAAAATTTAAACAATAATATTTTCAGATCTGGTAAACAGCATTACCTCTGGAATTCCAATTGTGGGAAGCTTCGTTAACTCTGGAACCTCTCTTGGCAAAGGAGTAGTTTCATCTGCTGGAAACGTTGCTCAGGTAAACAAAGGAATAGTTTGAAATAATTTAGTCTTTACGGTATCTCTTTGAAATGTGTTTTATTTTTTTTTACTTTCAACATTTTTACTAATGTTGGTTACACCTTGAAATTATTCATAATCATAGAATATGATCCATTACAGAGAATAGTGAACACCGGAACTTCAGCCACCAACAAGATTATCAACACAGCCAACACTGGAGTCCAGGGAGTTCTTGGTGGAATAGGTTCCTTAATCCCTGATGGTAAGGCTGATGCATTACTGAACAATTCTGATCTTACAAAAGTTTTTAATTCTAATGCTAAAATGTGTTTGATTTTCAGCGACTCAAAAAGCACTCGATGCCGCAAACGCCCAACTGGCAGCAGCTCAACTTGCTCTCCAACAAGCTACTGCTCAAGCTGAACAAGCTGCTCAACTAGCTGCCCAAAAGCTTGCTGCTCAAAATAAACCAGCCACAGCACAATAAGCTCCAGATCAAATCCCAAGTGCAAAATCAGGAATTCTTGGATAGTTGATTGACTAAGGAACTAAAAGTAATTAAAAACAATGCTGTTAATATTTGGTCTCTGAATGTGATATTCGTTTAATAAATGGCGTTAAATTTGTTTCATCAATCTGTTATGTTTTTTCCCTAATTATTATATTAGCAGATTTCCAGTTCAAAACTTGACGTTTCAGGTAGAAATATAGATCTAATTCTTTAAGGGTAAATAAAACAAGGAATGTGGACAAGAAAAACGTCCGTCACGCAAGTGCTGCGTAAATTAAGCAGATTTCCCACGTGAAGTTTTACAGTAGAGAAATCTGCATACTGCTAATACTTAATACTTCCGTGAGTAAATAAAACGGTCATGAAAATTTGTTCAGTTACTTTTAATAAGCTCCCAACGGAAAGGGCTTCTGAATTGTAAACAAATAATATGTTCCTCAGCTATTGAGGTTGTACTCATGGCGCTATTTTTGAAATATACATCAAAACGGTAGGAGATGACGAAAATGAGGTCCGTTCAAAATTATATTTATATATATGCATATATATATATATATATATATATATATATATATATATATATATATTTATATATTTGTCACGCTCTTGAGATTGTAATTTTTGTTTGATCGTTATCAAACTCGATATTTACTCGTTTTATGGAAAAAGAAATATCGAGTTCGTTAATGGCTGAAATCTGCACCAGGCAGGTTAAACAATTATGAGTGTCAAGCAATCCCCTTGCTCAGTCATATCCTCTAGCACTGAAACTCGATAGCGAGAGCAATGGAAAAGCTTCAGAATTTTCCAATGATAGCTTCAACATGAATCACATGCAGTTTTGCAGTGAATGACTAGATTATGTATATATTATTATTATGGGGAGGTTTATACTCAGTAAAACTGAAATAAAATCCATATCGGGAGAAAATCAACGCATATGTAGTTTGTAATTGTGACATATGTTAAAGGGAATTTAAAATTTTTCGCACAATTCTTGCAGTGTTAAGAAGTACTCCTTGCTGTACTTCTTTTATAATTTCTGGTGGGGGATTTCAATTCTTGGTGCTTGCTATTGTGGTTTTCGGCAAAGAGCCTATTTGAACTTACTATAATAGCTGTAACTGTGGCAGATTTCAGTTTGTATACTTCTTTGAGCTCGATAGCCAATTCTTGATATTTTCTTATATTTTCGACATAGGATTTTCGAATATTCTCATCATTAGGTACTGCAATGTCAATGATATCAGCAGTCTTATTGATCTTGTCAATAATGAGAATATTCGGTTTGTTATGATGCACAGCATTGTCAGTTATCATCGCGTCGTTACAATACGGTACATGTTTACATTATCTTATTCCAATAGTTTTTGTGGATTATAGCGAAAATCCGTCTATCATGCGTGCGTCAGCGAATTTCTGTCTATCATGCTGAATTTCTCTGCTTGAGCTTGATCGTATACTTTTGCCACGTTATTGTGCCTTTTTAAGTATTCGGACTCAGCAAGTATTTCGCATCCAGCCGTAATACGGACTCATCCGATTTGTTGCATAATCTACATTTCTCTGAGCACTGCTGTCCTTGAGGATATGACGTCTGTATGATCTGGTGGCAATCACTTGGTCTTGGATAGCTGTAATGAAACCTTCTGTTCTCTTATTATAATTTTATTATTTATATATTAACGTCCACGTTTTGCTACTATGGCTAATTTTGACAGTTTATCTATAGTTACGCCACTAAATAAATTTCTATTGCCCAGATGAGAATCGAACTCGCCACTCTAGGTTTGCCATTTAAGATTAAGCCCGACGCTTCAACTCACATGGCTGAGCCCAGGTCAAGATTTCCTTTAATACCACCACTTAAAATCTTGATACTCTTTTCCGTTCTGTAATTGACGGTTGGGTTAAGTAATTCGAGCACCTTAATTGTTCCGAAACATTTCCTGAATGTACAGAAGCATTCAACGTAGATTTGTTTCACTTGTACTATTTAGCATCACAGTGTGTGATCGGGTTAAAATTCGGTCTTTTGTTGAAATGTTAAGGAGGCTTCCCCTTTCAGGTTCTTCAATAAGTTCAGCTTTACCACAGTTGACATGGGAACGTCCATTCTGGCATTTGATTTGTGTGGTTATGATTCTACCCAGCTATTCAAGAGAAGAGACTCCACCACTTTTATTATCCCGATACTATGTAGAAGTGATGAAATATCCAATGTGTTCACTTCTGCATTATATCAGCTGGAGCGATAGCTATCAAATACGCATAGTGAATACATTTCATGTATTCTTTCACTGTTTTCAGATACTGTGGAAAACCATGATATTTTTATGACTCAGTTATTTCTAGCTCGGGTAAATACAAAAAAAAAGTACTAAATAAAAAGCTAACGGAAAATCAATCAATTCTTTTCTATGTCAATCATCCTCCAAACCGGGCAGGTGTGACTCAAGATCATCCCGTTGTAAGCTAAGGGTTACCCTGGGTGCATTTTTGAATACTGAAATTCAACTAAAATTACAATTCACATTCCCGACTTAATTGGCTCTGGGGAAACTAACGGGTAATAAGACTGTAACCACGTAAAAAACTTCATAGAATTCTATTTAGCTAGAATTAGGCCTCTCCTAATTCACTTTGGTTTCCTACTCATAGAGTTAGATCTAAATATCTATAGCAAGAGTAGTATATTCAAAGCACTAATACTTATATTTTATATATATAATTCTAACGTACGTGTGTATGTCACTGAACTCCTCCTAGACGGATGGACCGATTTGATTGAATTTTTAAATACGCGTTCGGGTGACGCCCCGGATGGTTTAGCGCTGCAGATCGGCCAGGCAGATGGAGCAGGAGTGGGGGTCGTGGGGGAGGCCTGAAATTAAAAATAGCAGTATTTCGTTTCCTATTGGGTTTTCGGCAAATATGCACAGGATAAGAGTTGTTTACGTCGTTATTTAGAGTAACTTTTGTCCTATTCACTTTCGTCGTATAATAAAGTATAAACGAGATATAGACTAAAAAAGTAAAGAGGGGCCAACAATTTTATTGGGCACCAACGATTGAACCGAACTGAACAAAACTCGGTATGTGAATTAGCATTAATTCTACCATGGTCATAAGCTGTACTAAATTTGTTAAGTTCGAACGGGAGTGTGGGTTTACTGAAGGCCGAAAACTAAAAAACGCCGATATCTCGGTTAATATTAAAGACAATGCAAAAAGGTACATGACAACGTTTATAGATCTTTTAATTTGCAAAAAGATTGGTTCAATACAAAATTTCGATCAGACTCAAACTACCGGAGATATTTCGAATTTTCGAAAATCCTCCCCTCTAAACCCCCCCTCCCAATGATCCGATTCCAGCCGTTGAAGAACATGATCCGTCTTTTAACGTGAAACGCTTAAATACGGAGTTTAGTAACGATCAAGCAAAAATTGCGACCGCTAGAGCGTTAACAGGCTAATACACCTCTATCTTTATATATATAATTCTCGCGTACGTGTGTATGACACTGAACTCCTCCTAGACGGATGGACCGATTTGATTGAATTTTTAAATACGTGTTCGGGTGACGCCCCGGATGGTTTAGCGCCGCAGATCGGCCAGGCAGATGGAGCAGGTCTCCGGTCGAAAGGCAAAGGGCGAGGTTATTGGAAATGTAATGAATTGTTAATATGTTTGTCTAATGTATGTCCTTAGAGTTTAATTATGTCATCTAAATAAAGATGTTTTCAGCTGCGAGAGGTTTTCACTTTCAGACATTGTTATTTATTGTCCAAATTTATTTTAATTTGTTTTGAATGTTGCAATTATTTTCTTTTCTTTATTTATATTTATGTATTTGCATTATTATTGTTGAGGGTTTTGATTTATATCAATTATTGGTCTGCAACTGTTTGTTTTTAAGGACGTGTAGGGGGCATTCTACCAGATAATCATAGAACTAAAACGTCTTCTTTTCCTTCTCTCATATTTTCCTTTTCTTTTTGCGTACCAAGTTTTCGCGATATTTTGTTTACTATTTGTGTTTTGGCAAACGTGCACATAACAAATGTTATTTTTTGTGTTATTAAAAGAAGATTTTTTTAAAACAACATTATTAAATTTAATATCCTAATCGCTTGATATATCATACAGGACAACGTCTGCCGGGTCCGCTAGTTTTATATATAATTATTAATAGAACTTTGCTAAGAACTACATTTCAATGGTCCCTCTCAATTTTAGATCAGAAAATAAGTTACATTTCATTTATCTAAATTCGTGCAAATACACACGAAAAACCTATGAAGTTTCAGTCATATCCTATACTTATGAGTAGTCTTTCTGGGATGGAAAAGTATAGAAAACTCTTCCGGAAAATAATTATTGCACACTGAAAAAAGCAAAATCACGTCTAAACAAATGAAAACCCAATTGTAATATTCATTTTAAATGAATCCATCCATATCGAACCAAAGATAGTTATTAGTAGAGATAAGATACGACCAACAAAATCTTGACTTATTGATTCAAATAGTCAAATAAGTTTGCTTGAATATATACATATGACTTTGTGATATTTATATATATATATATATATATATATATATATATATATATATATATATATATCACAAAGTCAGTAAATAAATCGGATTATTAAAAAATTCTACTTGGCGTCTACGAGGCCATAAATCTTATCTAATTGGTGAGCCACTTTTGCAAGATTTGTTTTTTTATCGCACCTATATTTAATGAACAATAGGGAGAAATTTAATTAATAAAAGCAATTTTAAAATTCAGATAGCACATTGGCCACAGGCTGCATTAACACAATTATACTTCTAATACCGAAAAACTTCTTTGGGGGGGGGGGGGAATTTTGACGCTTTTAAAACTCAATTATTCGTAATTTTTGTTTTGTGGAGTTTTTCCTTGTATCTTATTTTTATGTATATATTTATTTTTAACATTTAACAGCAAGATGGAACATTCAGGATTAAGTTATTTCTTTATATTAACTTCAGCTGAGAAATGTTATGTGAAGTCTTTAGAAATAATCTGTACAATTCGCTTCTGTAAGTAGTGCGTCGATTACCCTCTATTTCATATTTGGTTTTAGTAACACTTAATAAAGGTATTTATTTCTATTGTACATTTTATGGATTACCACCGTAGTTCTGCCTTGAAAGTTGGCTCTTTTGACGTCTCCAAACACTCTCGATGAGGACGTGATTTTTTTCAAATGCCTCATTGCCGGTTGCATTTTTTTTTAAATATTTCACATTAACGTTTTTAATGATTATATTATACATTTTTTGATGGGTTTACACAAAATTCCGCCAGTAGCTGCGTTAACTAAGCAGATTTCCTGCAATGCGTATTTTCATTTATGTAAAAGTCCAATGAGAACAATAATTGGTATTTAGTCTTCAAATAAAGTGCTTCATAACATAATAGCATATTGTTAATATAAAATGAGTAGGAGTGGGGGTTTACTAAAGATCAACAACTAAAAAATGCAAATATCTCGGTTAAAAATTAAGATAGAAAAATATACATAGCAACATTTATATAACAAGATAACAGAGATATTAAAAATTGTCGAAATACTCCCCCTCTAAACCCCCCTTCCCCCTGGTCCGGTTTCAGCCGTTAATGAACTTGATCTTATTTTATACATAATACAATTATATATCAAGTTTGGTATCGAGAAGACAAAAATTGCGACCGCTAGAGCGATAACAGACAAATATATATATATATATATATATATATATATATATATATATATATATATATATATATATAATTTTGGACGGACCTCAATTTTCGTCACCTACAAAGTAGGATCGATAGACATTTGAAGAAAAATTTCAAAAATCGCGTCATGAGTACGACATCAATAGCTGATTTTCCTTAAGGGAAATCTGCTAATAAAAAATTAACCGGAAGTTATTTTTTGATACAACCTGAGCTGAGGCTCAGTCCAGCAATGAGGAAGTTGACCAGCTGGGTGGCTAATTATGCTTGTAATATAATGTATAACACTACAATTTATTCCATTTTCGATCTATTTTCTCTAAAAATAACAAACCAATTACCAATTTAGTTATAACATTGCAACTAATAAACATATCAATAATTTATTATCAATTAAAAGCTAATTCTCTTTTTTAATACAGGGGAAAACAAGTTGTACAATGAATACAATTATGTGAATTTAACTATTTTTACATTTTTCATTAGGTTGTTTCTTTTTTCTAGCATTTCTATCAACTTTCAATGGTATTTTGAAACAAATAACACCCTCTCATCTCATATACCTTCACCATATTGTTATCTCTATATTTGAAATTTAGAAATTTATGGGAGGGGAAAAATATTAGCACTATTTAAATTGAAACTTTATTATTTGTAAGCGCATATTATATGAAATTTTGTTTACGTGTCCCTAATATAAAAGTTTATCATCATACTTAAAAAAGAAATTTATACCATTCACAAAACTCTATAACTAAAATTCTTGAATTAACTGACTATAAATATGGCTTATTTAAGATTAAATATCACAATGAAATAGAAAATTAAAGTCAATGTCACGTATAAATCAATAATATTGATTGAAATTAACGATATTAGGTAACTTGACATTGATTTATAACTAAAATATAAACTAAAATATTGATAAATCGATCTTTGACAAATTATTAAAATAATTTTAAAAAAAAACGTGCTGTTCGATGTGAAACCGACTTATACCATTCGAAAGAGTCAGATAACTAAGACATTAGTGACTGCCGCGAGTTGAAGCAAGCGAGCAATCTCCAGGACGTACGGCCCGAAACAAGATCTAAGGATATACAAGTGCGTAAACCACGCACCTAAAGCCCCTCAGGCATTGGATAAAGTTTGTCCAGTTTCACCTGAGGTCCGTCGGCAACGAATGTGTTATTTCAGGTGATCCAGTATTTTCATTCTTGCGAGAATTCCTTTCATCTGATAAATTAGCTTCTTCGGGTCAGAGGGGTTCTGGGATGAGATCGGCATCGCCATTGATAGCATAAATTGTTATTACTCATTAAAGCTCAAAGTCTTTTTGCCACTTAACACTGAACAGAATACTCCATTAATTTTAGAAAAATGTCTGGAGAGGTTAGGAAGTACATATATGAAGAAATAAACCAGATTACAGGGAAACGTGACTAGATTAAACCATGCAGACAAACGGCCACCTGTTTCTGACAGTGAAGCACGAGCCAGACTTGACACATGTTTGGACAACTAACGAACCACATCTGCAAATCTATTTTTTTAGACTTCATTAATATTTGTTTATATTTACACTCAATCAATGGGCTACTTGAGCTATATAAACTCTTCGTTGCTAGGAGCGTGCCAACATTGCCTGAGCAAGCTTCACCATGAAATCTATCATTGCAGGTAACAACCATTTGAAAAATTTAAAATTATGATGTAGTTAACATGATATGTAGAATAGCTCTTATTTTTTACCTAAGTACTTTATAATCTTATTAGCAAAACGTTAATTGTTGATACATTAAAAATACACACACACACAAACACACACACACACACACACACACACACACACACACACACATATATATATATATATATATATATATAACCGTTTATATCTATTACAATCCTATTTAATGGGCCACGAAAACCATAAAATTCAATTATAATATGACTTTCACTCTTTAAAAAAGCAATATTTGTCAACAATTAACAAATTTAGAATAAATAGCTTCATTTTTGTAGTCTCCTTTCAGGGCAATTGGAATTTATTTTGTCACGAACTCATTAAATAAAATCCTTAGTCCCACCGTAGTTAGAAAAGTGAGGTAATCTGTAGATAACCCGTCCCAATTAGCCAAGCCAGTCAAAGGTATACGTTAATAAATAATAATAATTTTATATGGATATCCATAATCGTGTTGACTTAAGTTTTAATGAACTTTGAGTCGTTATTTCAATAGAATCTAAGTACAAGAGTATGTTCTCTAAACATTTTCCTATCTCTCACATTACTTTATCACTGTTAGTAAATGGAAAGGCTGATAAGGGTATACGTAAAAATGTACAGACAGTTAAGAATAGCTTGGACTTATAAATGTGATTTCATACTTTTATTTTGGAAGAGGGAGAATTTTGAAAATTCGAATTATCTCCGTTGTTATGCGTCGTATCGAAAAATTGATAGAATCAATCTTATAGCAAATATGCTGTTATATAAATCTTGTTATATCATGTTTTTTCTCAATTGAATTTCATTGAGATATTTCGATATTTTAGTTTTCGACCATCAGTAAACCCAACTCCTACTCATTTTGTAAATTAACAATAAGGTGTTATATTATAACGCAATTTATTTGCAGCCTAAATACCAAATATTGTCCTCATTTAACTTTAAAGTTTTGAGATAAATACAAATTCGTGACGTTCGTTGAAAATCTAGTTAGTTTAACGCAGTCCCTGCTTAGAAAGATCCTCAAGTTCGTTAATAACTGAGAACCGACCAGTGGAAAGGTGGGGTTTAGAGTGTGGAATTTGAAAAGTCCTTAATATCTCCGTTATTATGCGTCGAATCGAAAAATTGTATAGAGCAAATCTTATTACAAATATAATGTTCTATAAATCTTGTTATGTAGGTTTTTCATTATCTTGACTATTATCCGAGATATATGCATTTTTTTAGTTTTCGGCTTCTGTAAACCCCCACTCCTACTCATGTCATATTAGTTATATTAACTATTATAATCTGTTCTATTATGAAGCGCTTTATTTGAAGCAAAAATACCAACTAATGTTCTCATTGAGCTTTTACATTTTGAGATAAATGCAAATATGTAAATCCAGTAGGAAATCTGCTTAGTTTAACGCAGCCCCTGTGACGGGCTTTTTAGTTCTTCTATTAATAAATACTCTATGTAATAATTTTCTTTCGCAGTAACTTTGATCGCCGCACTCGTTGGCCTAGGAAATGGTTCCATTCTAAAAGGACTCAGCGGTGGATTCGGTTTTGTTGACAATGCAATAAGAAGGGGAAACGAATTGATTGGAGAAGGTAAGTACATAAATTTCTTATAATATATTTTTTCAGAGATTCTTGATGAAATTTATTCATACTTTACCTTAACGAGTTTTATACAATGTCACCTTATCAGGAAGGCATTCAGAAATTCATTACCAATGGTTGATAAGAGAGACAATTATTAGGTGGCAATCAATACTGCATTATTGAGGGAGAGGGAAAGATTTGATATTACATTACCAGAGGAAGATAAATAGGTATAAACCGGTTCCAGCTTAACCATTCAGTACTATCTTATTCAAATCTACATTTGCAAGGGTTGAAAAAAACAATAAAAACTCAATGTCATCTTAAAAGTTGGAATTTAATTCAGACTCATTAGGGGTAGGGAAGGGGGTTCAATACTGCACTGTCTAGGGAAGATAACAAGCAATAAAACTAAGCTAACTTATCTATTGGAATTCATTACGATCTTATTGAGAGGAATTCAATACTTAGAGATAAATATTCAATAACTGGGACAGATAAAAAGAGATAAAGCAATGCTAACTAATAAAAGGGAATTCCAAGACAAATAATAATAGGGGAGTTTTATAGGCTTATATATT
Organism: Riptortus pedestris; assembly: GCA_019009955.1. Classification (NCBI taxonomy): domain Eukaryota; kingdom Metazoa; phylum Arthropoda; class Insecta; order Hemiptera; family Alydidae; genus Riptortus; species Riptortus pedestris. The sequence goes on along the minus strand of CM032231.1, from coordinate 82,207,227 downwards.
AGTGATATTAGAATTTCTATAATGCGGAATACTTAGTAGTTTAAATCTAATGTGTTTGTTAATATACTATTAGATGGTAGAACTAATAATTTCATTGGGCATAAACCTACTTGAACCAATTTTTGAATACGTTTAAGACAGATATAAACAGAGGCATACAATTTAAAATCATCAGTTATCTGTTATCATAAACAGAGGCCTAAAATAGTTATCTGTTACCATAAATAGTTAGTGCACCTAAATAGTATTGTTCAACATTGGCATTATTTGTTTCCGTACACAAGTCTTTATAGGTAGGTGACTCTAGGGTTCCTACAGTTCACCTATAAAGACTTGACTCCCAAAATTGAAAGATCTATACTAATTTCCAGACTACCTTAGTCCGTTTGACAACTTCTCACAAACATTCGTCGTGGGGCCCCTAATATAGAGACAGTAGGGAAAGCTATAGATCCTAGAAAGTTCCCTGGCATTTTTTAATAGATTTTATTTTTCAGGAGCCTAGTTGATACTCAGTTATGAATATGTCATCTATTTATTTACAGGTAATATGCATTTTCAAAATGTATAGTCAATCTCCGAGGTTTAACTATTCACAGAGGGCTATTTTGGTCATATGAAAGATATCTTTTTATTGTTGTAGCCCTATGGCCACCTCACAAATTTAGTAAAGATAATCCACGATTTATTTTAAGGCAGCAAAGTAGGGCATGATCCCCTTTGTTGTGCCTGTTTGAGTGTTCAATTCGCTCCTCCTTTATCCTCCCAGTACCATGAGATAATTAAGAGAGTCCTTATTAGCAGATTTCCCTTGGGGGAAATCAGCTATTGAGGTTGTACTCTTGACGGAATTTTCGAAATTTTTCTTCAAATGTCCATCGATCCTACCAAGTAGATGACGAAAATGAGGTCCGTTCAAAACTGTATATATTATCTATATATATATATATATATATATATATATTTATATATGTTTGTATGTATATATATATATATATATATATATATATATATATATATATATATATAAAACGGATATAGTGTATTCTGAATTAGCATGTCACAAACTGTGTATAGTCAAATGTCTCACACACACAGCATACTTCGTTCGTGTTAATCAGGTATGCCGAGGCAGCTTCATCAAGTTGTATGTATATGTTGTTGCTTGTAGAGTCGTTGAAGGAGGACGTTCTGAGCGAAAACGTTCTTTTAAGTGCTCTGTGCTTGTGGTCTATTACTGTGGTTATGAGGCAATCAAAGAGACAGTGAATAATGCTGATAAAGAACATTTTATTTTTCAGCTGCTCAAAAGGGAACTGATCTTGCAAAGCAGGGAATAGCATCTGGACAGAATCTTGTCAACAGCGGCATCCAAAGCCGGGCTGATCGTGACAGCGAATTTTTGGGTAAGCTCAGTTGTTGTGTTCAATTGGTACAACTGTATTGGCTACATTCTTAACGAGGGTTTGCTGATAGCGAAATGGTGTAGTAAAGTTTTTTTTTTTTGTGTCAGGAATATGATTTTAATTTGATGTCGAAATTATTCACCTGATAGATACACATATATTTCATAGTGAACATAATTATACATTTATGAATATGATATTTAAATTTACTCGTAGACCTCCGTGGTCCTTGTCTATATTACAATCTAACCTTTGAGCATTGATCGTATGTTCATGTTTTTGCCCGGCGTTTCGCTGGATATACTTCTAGCATCCTCAGGACTTCCTCTTAGGCTAAAGAGTTCCTATTTAGTTGTATGTAACTGTCCGACCGGTACCTTGGGTGGAACCTCCCCTTCAGGTACTATCTCCGGTGCATGTTCCATTGTGATTATGCCTTCTTTGTTTATTATTTCTTTCTTGATGGAATAATGGGTTTCCAAAGTTTAATCAATATCTAACTATCTTCTCCGATTAAGTTGTTAGAAAATTTTACTATCTCGATTGCTTCTTGTTGTTTCTTTCCTGATATCGATTAATTTTTGCCAGCACCTTGACTTCATCAAATTTCATGAAATGGTTAGTTTTCTAAAAATGTTCTGCTGTTGCTGAGGCTTCAGCCCGAAATGTTTTCACACTTTTGATATATTTTCCGAGCCTGGTGCTTAATTCCCTATCGTTCTGACCGATATATTCCAAATCAAAAGAACAAGGTATACAGTACACTTTGGGCTGATCCTTCATACTCATGTCTACCTATTCTATATGTGTCTAATTCCTTATCTATACCATGCTTCTTAAGTATTTTTACAATTTTCTTCATCATAACTTTAGCAAATGATATTACTGCCGTTTGACGGCACTCAGTTTCCCTTGAGATATTCCTATCTCTTATCTTTATAATGAATTGTCTTTTTATTTCGTCCCCCTCATAGCCATTTTTCTGTAGAGGTGTTTTTTTTTTGGCAGGTTCTGTGGCTCAATATATTTTCAGCTCTAGTTAGTAGTTTTCTAATAATTCCATTCCTCTGTGCTGATGGTGATGTCAAGCGGTGTGCAGATATATATTGGTGTGTGTTGGTTGTCTATTGGCTGCGTATTCGAGTTGTCCATTTAGTCTTCTTTATTATTAGTATTTTATATTATACTATTAAATAGAAAAAGTCTATTAAAATTATAAAATTTGCATTGTTCTTCACTAAGAAAAAAAGTACATTGTTCAATATTCTGAAATTTATTTCTTCCGCCCAAATTTCTAACCTGGAATTCGTTCCCGTGCTTTTCTAGGCTCTTCTAGCCACACTTTATATAGCTTTCAAGACACTTGCTTTTCAGCAGAGTAGGTTCCGTTCTGCACCACTTATCTCAGTTTAACATTGTGTTTTCACAATATGATAGCAGAATCCAAGAATACATCAATATAAATCACTAGGAGAGAAAGGTTCATTTTTTTATTTTTTCGTACTGCGAAGGTATTTAAATAATTCTTATCACTTGAGTTCACCGAGGTGCCTACCATGGTATGAGAGTGTCCCAAAAATGCTTCAATGTCTATCACATTTTTCTTCACTTTCAATCAATTTTCTTTGTCTTTTATATTACCCTTTACCCCTTACTTTTATACTTGTCCTATCTTGGCACCTTTTCTACATTAAGATAATATTTATTTATTATCATCTTGTATTCCATTACTCTAAGATCTACTAGAATATTAAGTATTTTCTTTCACACCCCCTATTTTTTTTTTCGTTTTTATTTTACTTTCATCATGCCACATAAAACGTTTTAATGTTTTCAGCAAATATAGCCAGTCGTACCGGTGGCGTCCCGATTGCCTCAGGCCTTCTTCACACTGGACTTTTCCTTACCAAACAAGCCATTCAAAACGCTGCAGAAAGAGCACAGGTATATTAAAGGATATATAGAGAAATTCAATATAAGAATATATTCCTAATAAAGAAAAAGGTTATTCATTGTATCAAATAATGCCCGCTTATTGTGTATCATTCACTGTAGGATAAATTGAAGCTACAACTTTTTTAGTGCACTCATATTCTGTTTGTTTTTTTCTAAATGTTCTAATAAATTATTTTTCAAAATATCCCTTCACAGAACATTGTCAACACTGGAAGTGCTGTCTCTAATAATGTCCTTGATTTTGCTAACTCAAGATTCCAAGGAATTCTTAAGGAAATCAACTCCCACATTCCAAATGGTAAGAAAACTTATAATTTAGCGAAGAGATTTAAAAAAATGAAGTGTTCCAATTTTTGTTTAATATGATTTTTTTGTTTTGTTGTCAGCATCTGAACAGGTCCAATCTGCCACAGCTGAGCAAGAAGCAGCAGCTCAACAAGCAGTAGCTCAGGCTCAACTTGCTGCACAACAAGCTGCAGCTCAAGCTCAACAAGCTGCTCAAGAAGCTGCTGCTAAAGCTCAACAAGCCGCTCAGCAAGCTGCCTCTCAAGCTCAGTCAGCTGTTTTACAAGCACAAGATCAGGCCCAGAAAGCAGCAACTGAAGTGCAACAAGCCGCCTCACTAGAAGCAGCCCGTGCCCAACAAGCCGGATTACAAGCTGCTTCACAAGCCCAACAAGCAGGCAAAGGTCTCCTTGGTGGACTTTCTTCCCTTGTCTCTACCTCAGTCAATACTGCTCAGAATGCCGTCAATACAGGTGAGTCACTTACACACAATCAAAAATGCTTTAGTATGCTTAGAACATCAAATTCAATTACTGATTTCCTTCTTTTCTAGCAGCAGCCCCCGCTCCCGCTCAGAGATCTGGATGGGGCAGTTTATTGGGCTGAGCAAGTGAACCTGTTTAACTTTTCGCCTGACAGTCGTTGAATGTATACATTGTTTAATAAACTGTACTGTTTACTACCTTATCATTGTCGTAGTTCATAACAGAATCCTTAAATCTATTTATTAGTCAGTTTACACCAACTAATTAGGTTTGGAACGCATATCTAAAATATAATTCTTGATTAATGTAAGTAGCCGCTTCCTCAAAAAGTCCGTCACGCAGGGGCTGCGTAAACAAAGCAGATTTCCCACGTGAAGTCTTACAGTAAAGAAATTTCACGAGAGCCGAGCCAGTCAAAGAAACAGCCGAACTAGCTTTTGGCGGGAAAGTAACTATCGTCCGTTAGGCTCCGAGATTAAATTAAAAACAATTCAATCTCAAAAAACAACAAGAACACAAAAGATGGACTTACCGTTAATGATAGCAGCGCTCTGAACACTTATTACACCAACACTAAATAGTACCACAGAATATCCATTATTTGTAAGACTTAATACTGTTGTGAATATTAAGTAAACAAATAAAGAGCAAGTCAAATGGTAAGAATCTTCCTGATAGCAAACAGTCTGAGTTCTAAACAATCAGGTTAGCCAGCTTTTACCGGAAATAAAAGCAATTACGGAAATATATTTGAATATAAGTTATAAATTTTATTCATATAACTATTTATTATATCTAGTACTGTAATTAATAATAGACCAGAATAATTTTAATCACAACCATTACAAATTTAGAAATCTCATGATGAAGGATTTTCACATGATTAAGGAACAAGCAGGTTAGCCAGCGAAGGTTTACAATAGATAAATATACATACAGGTAACACTTCCGTGAATATTAGTGAATTACAAATGGCAATGAGAAATCTTTCAGTGAATTTACAATATAAGTTAATAGTCCCTACAACGTAATACGGCTGGATTGTAAACAAACAGGTTAGCCAACCTTGTAGTGCAGTATCGATAGATAGACCGGAAAAACAAACAGTTAAAGAAATATATCTGAATATAAAATATTAATTTTATTGGAAACTATTTATTATAGTTAGTGGAGTAATTTTAAATGAATCAAAATAATTTCTATCTCAATAAATCAGATTTTTGTAGTACAAGAAATGGGGGGGGGGGTTCAAAAGAACTTATTTGTTTGTACCTCGTAAAATAAAGCTTTGTTAAAAACAATATTTTGTATTTAACCTAATAATGAGGTGGTTCATTAGATATCAGCTTATTATTAATATGCCCCTAGAAGGAGTAGGGGTTTACTGAAAGCGGAACTCATTACTAAAAGTTCAAATATCTCGGTTAATACTCATTATACGGAAAATATGTATAGACCAATATTTATAGTAAATGTAATTTGTAATAAGATTGATTTTATACAATTTTTCGATCCGACGTATAGTAACGGAGATATTTTGAATTTTCGAAAATCCTCCACTCTAAACCCCCCCCCTCCCACTGGTCCGATTTCAGCCATTAACGAACGTGATCTTTCTTTTTACATAAAACGACTAAATTTCGAGTTTCGTAACGATCAAACAAAAATTGCGACCGCTAGAGCGTTAACAGACAAATATATATATATATATATATATATATATATATATATATATATATATATATATATATTTACAGTTTTGAACGTACCTCATTTTCGTCATCTACTAAGTAGGATCGAGGGACATTTGAAGAAAAATGTCGAAAATTCCGTCATGAGTATAACCTCAATAGCTGATTTCCCTGAAGGGAAATCTGCTAACAGTATGAAGTAATTGGAGGAGGGAGGCAAACAGTGGGAGGGTATGATTGATGAAACCATATAATAAACAATTTTATTAAAATAGATCACTGGAAACTCGTTTTAAACACTTTAAAAATATGTATTTGAACTGTTAAATTACAAAATGATAAATGTATGGGCAAAGGATTAGTCGTTTGTTCACATACATGATATTCACAGGAAGTAACCAAATAACTGTCGATTTTCAAGGGTTTTAGGCACTTTAAAAAATGAAAAATTCCCAAATGGATATGTTGTAGCATATACATTTAGGGAGGTAATCAACTGAAAGTCAAATTTTAAAAAAGAAAGTTAAAATTAATTTCTTTTTAATCCAGATTCAATGAAAACTATTTGTTGCCAAATAACTAATATGAAAATAAACCTGCAAACGAACCTCTCTGTTTTTAATCTTAACCTGTACTATAAAACACAATTTCTTATTCCAGCATCTCTAAATGCATTTTTTTAAAACTATGCATGGAGCAGAAAACAAAAATACATTCTTTTGAAAATGTGAAGTTCGATTACTGCTGATCTTCAATATTCACGATTCTTACTCAGAATCTCCAGGCAATCAAACATAAAGAAGTAGCAATCTGCGGCCTGTAATGTTACCACAAATTGGCAATGAATCCATCAAGAGTGACTTTATTCCAAAGCTATTTGACAGGCTCTAGTCATCTGTGGAATGTTGAAGCAGATTTTCAATTAGCTGATTTCCCTTAGGGGGTCTTACTCATGACACGACTTTCAAAAAATATCTTCAAATGTCCATCGATCCTACCTTTGAGATGACGAGAATGAGGTCCATCCAAAATTATATATATCATATATATATATATATATATATATATCATGCCGTTGAAGAGAATAATCAGCAGATATCGAGATTTATATGAGATTGTAAATAATAGGCTCTTCCGATAGGCCATTATTTTAATGAAATTGGATTCCAGAATGTAGTCTTCCTGTATCTGTTGGAACTGAAGGGCATCAAGAAACAATGGGCAAAGAATTGAATTAATTTGACGGGAAATATTAATCGCAGCCCCCTGAAAGAAGTGCGCGAACAATGTGGATTACTAAATTATAAAAAGTTATGTTGAGACCAAACCGCCAAAAGAACCCAAGACAGATATCTTATACATTATTGAAAGATTAAGGAGTGACTAACCAAAAAAATGAAATTTTAACAATAATTGATAGTGTATTAATACAACTACACACGTGGCATCTGAGTACAGCCACTATGCAGTCATCTAGATAAAGCCGTAGTGGAATATTTCTCAAGGACCATCTTCGTCTGGACCTAGCAGAACCTTCACAATATTGGTTGGTTGGAATTGATGTTCACTCCAATTTTCCTGAGGTTGAGAAAATGAATGATTATCGTCCATTGTCTCAAGCAGTGCTTCACCAAATACGGATTGCCGAACCAGATAATATCCGATAACGGCCGACCGTTCAAGTCTTGACACTTCTTCCATAGGAATCACATCGCGGACCACCAGACTACTGGAAGGCAAACGGTCTCATTACAACTCAAGACCTGCAATCTATGATATGATGTCTGCAGTTATGGCGGGTCCGAATATGTGCTGGTTCTCTAGGAGGTGTCATTCGCTTAAAGCAACATGCTGTAGAAGTCGACGGAAAGGCGTCCGGATTTGTTTGCCACCGTATGAAGCCCGAAATCCAGGAAGAGATTCAAAACTGAATTGGCGACAGAATCTGTACCACCTATTGTACAGCAAAACAAGCCTTGAGAGAGAGTGAGAGAGAGAGAGAGAGAGAGAAAGAGGAGAGAGGGAGAGAGAGAGAAAGAGGAGAGAGCAGCACGGAGGAGTTGCCACAGACCTATTTAAAATTTCGGGAATCTAAATTCAAAAAAGAAATTGGAAAGTACCGTTTGTATGAGGGCAGTCTTAATGTAAAGCGGAGGCAGAGAAGGATAAAAATAAATAATAAAAAAACACAGAGAGAGTGAAAGAGAGTTCTATAATTCTTTCAGAAATATAGATATCCTTCAATCTAACTTGACCTGGACACATTCTCGCGACGGCCCAAAGATACAGTAGGAAATACCAGAAATTACTGAAACATGGTCGCAACTTTTTCAGATCTTGTATGCAACAAATAATTGTAAGAAATAAATACGTTGTTAATCAAATACTACTATTATTTATTAACGTTTTCTGCTACTATGGTTAATTAGGAAGGGTTATGTACAGGTCACCACCCTTTTCTCACCAGGGTGGTACTAAAGATTTTATATAATATGTTCGTCTAAATAAATTCCTATCGCCCAAGGGGAAATCGAACTCACCACTCTAGGTTTACCGAGTGGGATTAAAGTCAACGCTTTAAATGACATGGCTAACCAGAGCCCCCGCTAATAAAATATATAAAGTGAAAATACATGTTGCAATTGGAAAATCGCACACGAGACCCTGCCTAAGAACTACGGAAATATTAATAATATTCTCGGGATCTGGAAAATCAACTTTAATACCTATAACAGACAAGTATTTGTACGTTTTGTGAAAAGCATTTGTTTCTTCACATAAAGATAAGTCTGCAGTAAAAACGGAAATTGGAAAATTTTTAAATGAAACCATAATTGTTAAAAAATAAAGACTTGTAAATAAAATGCATAAACTGAAAGAACTTATCATCGGAAATGATAGTTCACTTGTACTCAAGTGCAAATAACTACGCCATTAGTAATTCAAACATTTGGCGTGTGTGTAATTTCGCAATACAAATGGCTGCTACATGTTACTAATGTTATGTTATATTTATTCTTTATAAGCACTGAACTCGTGAATTCGTGCCTGGCGGTCAAGAATCCACTTCTTGTCTTCAAGAGTCCTTCTCTTAGAAGATTCCTTCCACTTTATTCGTCCTCGCTCATGTTGCACCTATTGCCCTTTAAAGTACTAAGCAATTAAAACATTGTGAAAAAGATAGATGTAACAATTATAATTTGTGGCGAGTTCAATTCCCCTCTAGCCAAAAAGGAATTTACTTAGTTACGAACTCACTAAATAAAATCCTTAGTCCCACCCTGGCCAGAAAAGGGTGGTAACCTGTAGATAACCCGTCCCAATTAGCCATATTAGCAATAAGTGGACCTTAATAAATAATAATATAATTTCACCACATGTTATACGTAAACCTTTTCTCCCAACGTTACAAAAGATAGAAACTGTCATAATAAAAATAATGATTAATATCACAGTAATGATACAGCAATTGCCAACAAATTCTGAGCTTAGCTGTTAATGAAATATTCTGAGTAATAAAGAGCTTCTGTCGAAGAATTTAAGCGATCATGGGAAGCTTTGGATTAGACCAGTTGAAGACATCTTGATGTCCGTTTAAAAAATAAATAAAAAAAAACCGCTAAATCTGTAGAAATTTACCAAATACTAGCATACCAAAAAGGATTGGACCCTTATCCTCAGGGATAGTGGACTTGCAGGATGTTAGCTCATTAGCTGTTTCTCCGAAGATCGGTAGTCAAAATTGTTTTCCTGTGGAGATGATTTTGTCCTCTGTGAATCTGTATTTATCTGTGGATAACTATTCCCACTCTACTTCAGTACGGAAAAAGTCCGCAATTTTAAAATTCAGATAGCACATTCGCCACAGGTCGCATAAACACATTTCTATTTTTAATACTAAAAAAATCCGTCACGCAGGGGCTGCGTAAACTAAGACGTTTTTCCTCGTGAAGTTTAACAATAGATAAATCTAAATACTGGTAACATAACACCAACATTTGTTGTTGGGGAGGGGAAGGGGTTACTAGAATATATTTGCACGTATCTCGTATAATAAAGGTCTCTTGAAAACGATATTTGGTATTTAATTTTCGAATGATGTGGTTTATTATATAACAAAGTATTGTTTATCTAACATGAGTAGAAGGGGGAGGGTTTTCTGAAGGCTGAAAACTGAAAAATCATGGCTAATATGGAGAATAAACGTACATAACAATATTTATAGTACATTTAATTTGCAATAAGATGGACTCTGTACAATTTTTCATCAGACTGAGATATTTCGAAATTTCAAAAATCCCCCTCTAAATCCCTCACTCCTACTAGGCCGATTACAGCCATTAACGAACTTGATCTTTCTTTTTATATAAAACGATTCTCAGATCCCCTAGAAGAACTAAAACGATTAAATATCGAGTTTTGTAATGATCAAACAAAAATTCAGCTGATAGCTCAGATAGAAGCTAGATTCAGCTTCAATAGCTCAAAGGGAAATCAGCTAAAACGCGATTGATGGTAAGAATCATATACAACTATACGCCAAGAGGAACTTCCTACAAAAGGAATCATTTCACCCAGTCTGTGTGTGGAGTACTGCACTTTCAACACTTCCAGCACAGATTATTGCAGTCACAGATAGTAAAGCTTGCGATTCGGTAGTGGAGGCTTTCTGCTTTTCTTGACTTTTCTCGAGATCAAGAGCCAACATCCTGGTCAAGCTAAATACCATGTCAAATTGTAATAAATGCAAAGGAAAGCAAATGCTGAACGGTAATCAAGTCCTTGCTTAATGATTCCAACTAGTACCCCAAAAACGATAAGGAAGTAGTGGCGAAGTTCGCCACTCCAGCCAACTGGCCAGCTAGTTGTAGACAATGAAAAAATATTTACCTAGCTAATGAACCTCATTTGAAATTTTTTTTAGATTTTAACTAGCATCATTTGCATTTGCATTGAATCAATGTTGGACTTGCAGTATATAAACTGTCGGGTTCAATAGGCCTGTCCATATTGTCTGAGCTACCTTCACAATGAAAACCGTCATAGCAGGTGAGAGATTAATTAAAATTGTAATGCCTTCTATATTATACTTTTTATTTGAATGTCTCATTTTCTCCTCTCAAAACTTAAATCTCTTATCTCTATAGTATTCTTATTTGACTGTACCACTCATCTAAATAACAGATTTCCAACAAACAGCTTCTCTAACTTTTTTAAGTTTCATTTTGCCCTATGCATTTATACTTAGCTCATAAAACCTGTACTCGAATAATTGCCCTGTTCCTCAATATCCAAAACCACAACAAAAGTCTTTCTCACTGGTAAATGGAGTCTCTATTCTCTCAGATTAGTAATGACCAGACTGGGAAGTGAGTTGGGTTTTGATGTGATTTGTTTTTCACTTTTCTTATGTAGTGATGAAAGTACTAATCAGTTAGTCACAGTTTTGTTAACTATTTGTCTACAAACCCTCATTTATTTTTAAGATTAGGGATCACTTCCCACTTTTTCTGTTTGTGGATTATGTTTTGTTTACTTTTATTGTCCAAGATTCTTCTTTTTTTAATATCCACATTTGGTGAATATTAACTTCAATGTATATATCATATTAGCTGCATACTATTAATGCAAAATGTTTTAAAAATGTTGTTGTTTTTTTTTTAATTCTGTCTTCACTGGTAAATTTGATTTAGTTCCGTAGGATATATTTTATGATTTAAATTTTAAAATATGAATCAGCTCTATTTTAATACTCATAAAAATACACTATCATTTTAATTATAGGCTGTTTTGTGATTTTCTTTTGCAGTGACTTTGATCGCCGCTCTTCTGAGTCAAGGCAATTGCTTCATTTTCAAAGCCATTAATGGTGGCTTTGATTTGGCAGGAAGTGCCTTGAAGAAAGGAAACGAATTGGCAGGTCTTGGTGAGTATTCAAAAAAGTATTTTCTCAGTAAATTTCCTTGGATAGTGTTCATATTTTACCTTTACCGATGGCGTTCGATGGTATCTTTGGGGGTGGAGCAATACTGCATTTTCTGGAATTATTCATAACATTACCTCACAATGTATAATCATTCTATCATTCGCAGAGGAATGGTATATGATCTTATCCTTTATGTGATTGTTTGTAACGTCGAACAAGATTTCTCTATCAGTCATTTCTGAGAGGGCACGACATCAACAAATAGAACACTTTATAAGTAGCATAATGGACACAAATATGTGTATTATAGAAAGTCCGCCTCGCAGGGGCTGCGTAAACAGATTTTCCTAGTACTGGTATGACACGATAGTGACCTCATCTCACCACATATTCTCTATTTCTATGTAAAAAAACGACAAGTTGAAGTGGAGGCTAAAACAAGAAAGCAAGAATAACTCGGTTAATATTTGAGTTACGAAAATGTGCATAGAACAAACAATTGCAGACCATCATTCAATTTATTATAAATATCATATTACTGATTGCAAGAATGGAAAAGATTAAATAAAAATTTTCGAGAGAAGAACTTAAAGTCTTGATCAATGAAGCCATTACACAACGAATTGGCATGTATCGCCCATAATAAAGGTTTCTTGATAAAAGTAATTGGTTTTCAAACTTGGAATATTGTAGTCTATAATATTACAGCAAATTGTTAATATCACACCAGTAGGAGTGGGGGTTTATTGAGGGCTGAAAACTAAAAAATTCAAATGTCCCGATTAATATTCCTGTCAGAAAATATGCAAATAACAACATTTGTAACTACATACTTAAATTTCCAATAAGATGGATTCTACACAATTTTTCGAACCTTACTTATTATAGTAACGGAGATATTTCAAATTTTCAAAATTTTCCTCTAAACCCCCTTTCAATGGTCCAATTTCTGCCATTAACGAACTTGATCTCTCTTCTTTTTACATAAAACGATTAAATATCGAGTTTGGAAACGATCAATCAAAAACTGTGACCTCTAGAGCATTAACAGACAAATGTATTTATACACGTTTACACACACACACACATATATATATATATATATATATATATATATATATATATATAGAGAGAGAGAGAGAGAGAGAGAGAGAGAGAGAGAGAGAGAGAGACAGAGACAGAGACAGACAGACAAACAGACAGAGAGTTATGAACGGACCTCATTTCGTCATTACGTGGGGTAGAATCGATGGATATTTGATGAGATTTTTCGAAAATCACGTATGCGTGCAACCTCAAAAGCAGATTTCTCATAAGTGCAATCTGAAAAAAAAAAACTCGGAAAATGATTGATCCTATGAATCATTCTGTGAGTTCTTCAGGAAGTTAACAAATGGACCGTCAAAATATTTATATTTAAACAACAGGATTCTGCATGTAGACAACAATCCTTCAAGAAAATGGGCTTCAGGTAGAAAAATTCAATAATAATTGTGAATTATCACAAATTGAATTGTGAATTAATACTAATATAATGAATTATGTAAATTTAGACTGCTATCTTCCCAGATCAAGCAAAAATAAGCATAAACAATATCAAAGGGAAAAAATATATATATTTTATATATTTTTAAATTGCCATGATGGAAATACAAACAGATTAATGTTTATTTTATTGTTCTTGTAAAGAATATAAGGCACTTTTAAGTTAGGTTTGATGGTGAAAAAATCATAACCTTTCACGATTCTAATTCATTGACCAATCCAAGTAGCACTTACGGTAATATTCTGAAGAGTCTTTTTATTATTGATTTTCACAAATATCGAGAAAGGATAGACATGTATTTATGCTGTCAAATTGCGATTGTGTGTAGTTGAGTGAAGCTGAAGAAAGGGAGGGTAAACAGATTTAATATTTGAAAATAAACAATAATAATACACAATCCTAATGATGAGCAATTTCACTTTTCAGCTGCCAACAAGGGAACTGACTTAGCAAAGCAGGGAGTTTCAACTGGACAGGATCTAGTCAACTCAGGAATCCAAGCACAAGTAGATCTTGAAAACCAAGCTTTGGGTAAGTCCAATTGTGCTAACTTATTCTCTACTAAAACAGGATTCGCGTGTCAATCTTCGTTAACAGAAAAAACTTCTTTAAGTATAAGAGTGGTCACTCGTTATTAAAATACTTCATAATGAATATGTTTATTAATCTATATATATATATATATATATATATATATATATATATATAAATGAATGTTTCTCTGTATGTCCTTTATAGAATCGTAAACGGCTGACCCGAATTTTATGAAACTTGGTATGTATATTACTACTAACCCCGGTTAGGTTTTTGGCTATATTAATATTCTCTGAGACGGACAGGAGTGGGAGTTATAAGGTAGGCCTGAAAAATAGCGATATTTCCTATTAGTTTTTCGGCAAATATACACATAAAAAAAAGTTGTTTATTTTGTTATTTAGAGTAACTTTTGTTATATGCACTTTTGCCGTATAACGAAGTATAAATGAGGTATTCACGAAAAACTGTACAAGGGTTCAACAATGTTATAGGACACGAAAGACTAAATCGAAATCAACGAAACACCGTATTTTTGACCATAATCTATATTAACATTTTTAGGTACGAACAGGAGGGTTGTTAGGGAGGCATTACATGAAAATTCGTTGTATTTCGTTTCCTATTGGTTTTTTCGCAAATGAACACATAATAAAAGATGTTTAATTTGATATTCAGAATAACTTTTGTTATACACATCTTTATCATAATGTTTTGTTATATTCATCAATGCGTATCCATGAATGAATTTATTCAACTTAGTACCTCGATGGATTAGTGAATTAACCTTAAAGTACCATTAAACTTAACAGCCGTTAATAACAGGGTAGATGAAGACCAAAGTATAAACATTAATTAATCACATTTCAGATTCTCCTAAATGTATTACTCATATGGTTAATACGATACTCTATTAAAGAGTATCGTATTAACCATATGAGTAATATGGTAACTACGATAATCCGTAATTATGTTATATTCATAATAAAATGCACAGAAAGCGGGTAATATAAAAATATTGTATATTTTTATGAATTAAGTACATAACAAATAATTTTATTATTAACATGTCCCCAGCACGCCGGACTTTGGTGTAAATCTTATGCATTCAGACGGTAAAATGTAAAAAGTTCGTCACGCAGGGGCTGCGTAAACTAAGCAGATTTCCCACGTGAAGGTTTACAATAGAGAAATCTGCCTACTAATAACGGCAGTAGTGGTAATGAATCTCTAAACCTATTCAAGAGAGACGAACAGTTACGGAATGGCCACCCTATCTCTCGGCGGAACGTCCCGAACATAGCCGACTCCTGCCGACCACACACACAATACAAATGCAAATATCTCGGTTAATATTCAAGATACAGAATAAATGTATAGAACAATATTTATAGTAAATTTTATTTGCAACAAGATTGATTCTTTACAATTTTTCGATCCGACACATAATAACGGAGATATTTTGAATTTTCAAAATTCCCCCGCTAAACTCCCCCCCCCTCCTACTGGTCCGATTTCAACCATTAACGAACATAATCTTTTTTTTATATAAAACGATTAAATTTCGAGTTTGGTAACGATCAAAAAAACCGCTAGAGCGTTAACAGACATATATATAATTTTGAACGGACCTCATTTTCGTCATCTCCTGGGTAGAATCGATGGACATTTGAAGAAATTTTTCGAAAATCGCGTCATGAGTACGACCTCAATAGCTGATTTCCCTTAAGGGAAATCTGCTAAAATATAGCACAAATAATAGCCCAAAAAAAATACCATCATTATTCAGCTACAAATGATTTCCCCTGCGAAGCCCCGGCTACCTCAGCTAGTTTATAATATAACAATGATGTAAAATGTTTGGGGAGAAGTTTCATATTCTCGCTTAAAAGACAGCATCAAGTCACTATAAAAAATAAATTATTTTTTAAGAAATTTTAGAATGTGGCTTGTTCTCAATGGTCCATTTAAAACAAAATACGTCTGTCACACAAAAGTTGAATATACTACTCAGGTCTGCCAAGTGCTTCTATAACACATAAGATATCACCTTTCCTAGTACTGGTATGACACGATAGTGACCTCATCTCACCACATATTCTCTATTTCTACGTAAAAAAACGTTGAGTAGGAGGGGGGGAGGGGTTATTGAAGTCTGAAAACAAGAATGTACGAATAACACGTTAGTACTTGGGTTACGAAAAAATGCACAGAACAACAATTGTAGAACTTTAATAGCTTAAAAAGATTCACTCTATAACATTTTACGATACAACCAATAATAACGGGGGTATTTCGAATTTGCTAATTACCCCCCCCCCTACTCTAAACCCCAACTATTCGATTTTTGCAAATCACAGATAAGATCTTTAGAGTTGAATAAAACAGTTTAATATTGGGTATGGTATAGATCAAATGAACATTTTCGAAATAAAAATGGAAAATCTTAATTGATGACGTCATCCCACAACGAATTTGCATATATCTAGCATAATAAAGGTGCCATGGAAACAATATTTGAAATTTAAGCTTAGAATAAAGAGGTTAATGCTATAACAGTTAATTGTTATTAGGGCATGAGTAGGAGTGGGAGTTTACTGATGTCTAAAAAATAAAAAATTCCAAATATCTCAGTTAAAATTATTCATAGAGAAAATATGTATATTACAACATTTATAGACAATTAAATTTCCAATAAGATTAGTTCTAAACACTTTTTCAACGTGACGTATAATAACGGAGAAATTTAGAATTTTTGAAATTCTTATATATGTATGTATATGTATATATATATATATGTATATATATATATATATATATATATATATATATATATATCTGTATGCACATAGATAGATAAATAAATAGATACAGTTTGAATGGATCTCTTTTTCGTCATATCTTGGGTAGGATCGATGGACATTTGAGGACATTTTTCTAAAATCTCGTGTTGAGTACTACCTCGATAGCTGATTTCCCATACGGGAAATTTCCTAAAACGTAAACCTTCTGCTGAAGCTTAAAACTTCATGTTTTCATGGTCTTAATGTTTTTCTCTAGATTCATCACTCATTACACCCTCAAAAACGTTTAATTCGTTGTGATTTCAGATTATGTAAACAGTCTTGCCTCAGGCATTCCTCTTTTTGGAGATCTTGTGAACGCCGGCATTTCTCTTAAAAAAGGAGCTGTTTCAACCAGTGGAAATGTTGGTCAGGTAATTAAAATAACAAATATTGATAATTAATATATGCAAATCTCATTCACTCCTATTAACCGAATTTCTATTTTGAAATAGAGAATAAATGGTGGGAAGGGATCAATAAAGTGTCATACCTTACTTGGGAAATCAGCCCCAGTGTGACTGGTTTTCTTCTGATCTCTTGCTTAGGCCATGGTGATAATTCCCTGACTGAAAGCATTTGTCTTAATTTATAACAAATAACATTGATATTATTATGTTACATTTCGTTACAGAAAATAGTCAACACTGGAAGCTCTGCCACTAATAAGGCTCTTGATCTGGCCAACTCAGGATTCCAAGGAATTCTTAGTGGAATCAACTCCTTCATCCCGCAAGGTAGGTGGACTTAACTTTTATAACCAAACAGATATAAAAAATAACGGTTGCTACACGTTTGTTTTGTTTTTCAGTTTCTCAACAGGCCCAATCTGCCGCAGCTAGCCAAGAAGCAGCTGGCCAACAAGCTGCAGCTCAAGCTCAATTAGCTGCCGAGCAAGTTTTAGCCCAGGCCCAACGAGCAGTAGCTCAGGCTCAACAAGCAGCCGAACAAGCTGCAGCTCAAGCCAAGCTTGCTGCTCAGCAAGCAGCCGCTCAAGCTGCAGCTCATGCCAAGATAGCTGCTCAGCAAGCAGCCGCTCAAGCTGCAGCTCAAGCCAAGATAGCTGCTCAGCAAGCAGCCGCTCAAGCTCAACAAGCAGCCGCTCAAACTCAACAAGCAGCACAACAAGCTGCTGCTAAAGCACAGCAAGCTGCATCTCAAGCCCAATCAGCTCTCTTACAAGGACAAAGTCAAGCTCAAAAAGTCGCAACTCAAGCCCAACAAGCTGCCTCTCTAGAAGCAGCGCGTGCCCAACAAGCTGGTTTACAAGCAGCTGCTCAAGCTCAGCAAGCTGCCCAACAAGCAGCCACTCAAGCTCAACAAGTTGCTGCCAACGCACAGCAATCTGCTCAGCAAGCCGCAACTCAAGCTCAGTCAGCTCTCTTACAAGGACAAAGTCAAGCCCAAAAAGTCGCAACTCAAGCCCAACAAGCAGCCTCTCTAGAAGCAGCGCGTGCCCAACAAGCTGGTTTACAAGCAGCTGCTCAAGCTCAGCAAGCTGCCCAACAAGCAGCCACTCAAGCTCAACAAGTTGCTGCCAACGCACAGCAATCTGCTCAGCAAGCCGCAACTCAAGCTCAGTCAGCTCTCTTACAAGGACAAAGTCAAGCCCAAAAAGTCGCAACTCAAGCCCAACAAGCAGCCTCTCTAGAAGCAGCGCGTGCCCAACAAGCTGGCTTACAGGCAGCTGCTCAAGCTCAACAAACAGGAACAGGTCTTTTGGGAGGTCTTTCTTCCCTTATTTCATCCTCAGCCAATGCTGCCCAGGGTGCTGTTAATACAGGTATACCACACAAAATATATAAATATGAACTAGGAAAATGAATTTCAATTAAACTACTAACTTCCTTTCTCTGATTTCCAGCTACTAAAACTGCAGCTGCCGTCGCTCCCCCTCAAGCGTCTGGATGGAGCTTGTTCGGCTGAGCAAATAATACTATTGGCTTAATACAACATTATTCTGTCTAGCTTTGAATGTGCACAGCGTTCAATAAATTATATCACATTACGCCTTAATTATTTTCTAATAATAGTAATAATAATTTTCTTCCCTATTACAGTCTTCAAACACAAGCATTCAATTTAAACTTCTACACAAACTATTTTGCAGTTGCAGAAAAACTCGCCCTTGGAATGAAATGAATTCCATCAAATGGTAAAGAAATTGCATGTTTCAAATGCTAAAGATAACCTTTTCTAAATTGTATTGACATCCATTACTTTTTATATTGATTTCGCTCAATATTTCTGTACATTTATTGATTTAATCAACTCACTTGCTTATTAATCCTAAGTTACACTAAGCTATACATTTTGAAAATTTTCCTACAACAAGATAAGACAAAGATATATATGAATTTTAATTTATATTAAACATTTTTAAAGGTGTTCGACTAGTGTATAAACGTACATTTTTCATTCCTTTTTAAAATTGGAATATTTCATTAATTATTTCATTTATTCAAGTATTGATTGGCGGATATTTTCTACCGAAAATAGTACTCATTCTTAAGATATGCAGTTACATTGAGCTTACAAGCGAATGAATATGTGCTATATTATTTTAGTAAAATAACCTGGAGTCTGGGATCCATGACCTGTTTAGATTGTCTATAGAAAATATAAACCAGTGTTTGCTTAAATTTGGAATATTTGTTTTCGGCACGGTCGTAGCTAACTTATTTGTCATTTATCATACAGATAATGTTTTAAAAGCAACAGAGCAGTTCTGTTTAAATTTGTCAAGGATTTTAGCAACTACATTATTTAAATTAAGCTAGTATATCAGCGTAAAGAATAGATTGTTTAAAATAAATGAAGTAGTCATTTAGACGCACGCACGCGCACACACATACACACATGCACACACACCACTCGCGCGCATTACATTAAAAAATTCTATCACTCAGGGGCTACATAAACTAAGCAGGTTTCCTATTACTCGCAGCAAAATACACTAGTGATCTGATATCGCCATATAATCTCACCGATGAGTAGAAAAGGGCGTTTTATGAAGACTAAAAACAATTAAGTACGAATAACTATATGTATAACGAACCAGTTATAAGTATATGTATCAGTATTGAAAAAATAAATATAACAACAACTCTAGAGTGTCAATAGTTTTACAAGATTGGTTTTATAACATCTTAAGATCGGACTCATAATCACGAAAATATTTTGAGTTTTCGAACCCCCCTTCTAAACCCTCCTATTCCAGAATCGACTTCAATATGATTCAAATTCAATATTCAAATAGGATCTTTAGTATTGACTGAAACGGTTATATATCTAGTATAATATCGAATAAACCTTTCCAGACGAGAACGTAAAATCTTACTTGGTGACGTTATCACATTACGAATTTGCACATATATGGTCATATACATAAATAATAAAATAAGGGTCACATGAAAACAATATTTGATATTTTTGCTTATTATTCTAATAATGAGGTTCATGATATAACAGCTTGCTAATGGGACGTGAGTAGGAATGGGAGTTTACCGAGTGCTGAAAACTAAAAAAAATCCACATAACTCGCTTTATATTCTTGATAGAGAAAGTATTTATAAAATGCGTAGTAAATTACATTTTTAATAAGATTGATTGTATAAAATTTTTGACACGACTTAAAATAGTGGAGATGTTCTGTAAATGTTACGTACAGGTTTTCTCTATATTGAATATTACCGGAGATATTTCCGCATTCTAGTTTTCGGCCATCAGTAAACCCCAATCCTATTCTTTTTCCAAAGTGTGGTTCTGTAATTACTCGCAAGGGCTCAAATTAGCTATGTCAGTTAAGGCGTTGTTGTTTATCTCATTAAGTAAACTAAACCTAGAGTCGTGAGTTCAAATCTCACCTGGATAATAGGAAATTATTTATTGACTAGCTCATTAAATAAAATTCGTAATCCCACCCTGGGTTCGGTACCTGGTAGATGACGCAATATTGCTAGCAAATTCCATTTTTCTCCCTTAAAAAGCCCATTATAAGCAGCGCATGTTATTCTAGTTGGCCATAACTGATTTCTTGGTATATTGTTATTTTGTATAAACTACATAGGTAGGAGTTGGAGGTATAAACCGAAAAAGAAGAAAAACTCCTTGTAATTAAGTTATTTAAACAGTAACAACCATTTGAACTAGCTTAATAATATTGTTTCCATAACAGTTATCGAAGGAAAGTATAATAACCGACCTTTTCAGAATCATTTTGAAAAATGTTTCAAGGTGATATCAAAGAAGTACTTTTACTAAATCATTAATTCAGTAGCACATAAAATACAGGTCCTGGCAGTACAACTTATTGTTAGATGCCCTCTGCTTAAAAGTTCACTATTTCATTATTCAAGTTGCAACACAATTAAATCACGGTGCTGAGTAATCATCCAGGGAACGGTATAAATTCAACGTCGTAGCTCGTAAATTGGTTCAGTAGAGACAGCTCCTATCACACTAGACTAGGTTACAGTCACTAACCAGCCCTTGAATTGTGAAAATAAGGTGAAGTTACAATTACATTCACAATCAGAAGTTAGAACTGCTTATAAAAATGTGTCACAATATGGTGAATCTATTTGTTACTGGATGTAGATAGATCCACAGTTGGAGCTGGTAACCAAGTGAAATAGTGCAGTAGATAGTATAGTTTGGTCGACTGTAGTTTTTACATTTATAGAAAACATAAGTTACCTAAAGAAATAATTTATTTTTCAAAAGGAGAAGCTAAATTTTACTTTGAATAAAGTTCAAAATTCATAACAGGTAGTAAAATGAAATAAGTTTTTTTTTTTTTTTTTTCGGTTGAAAGTATAGACCTAAATGATCTTTAGCCACCCCGAAAGTGAGACTCCAGGGATTCGTGATCCTAGTTTTGCATAGAGACTGATCATCTCGTCGTAGAATCCTCGTTAACCAAGGAGGACCTGGAATGCGTTTTGTCCTAAAGACTGACGGGTCTTATACCTGAGGAGTGGCTAGTGGTCAGTTCACTTAGGTTCTTTGGACGGGGTCTACGAGAGTCATATCTCGTTAGTCATCCTGAGTGGCTGTCAGACGTATATGTTCGCTAAAGTCCCGCTAATGCACAAGCGCTGTGGCAATGATGTTATTTGGTAACGAACTCGGGAAATAATGTTCTTCCTTAGCAGGTATCAAATTTGAGCCTATTTTAGCAGATTCCCCTTAAAGGAAATCAGCTATTGAGGTCGTACTCATGTCGTGATTTTCGAAACATTTCCTCAAATGTCCATCGATCCTAATTAGAAGCTGTATATATATATATATATATATATATATATATATATATATATATATATATCAGGTTAGTTAACGGTTAAAATCGGAGAAGGGGTTATAGAGACGGGAGAATTAAGAAAATTAAAAATATATGCGTCGGATCGAAAAAATGCATAGAATCAATCTTATTGCAAATGTGATGTTCCGTAAATGTTGTTATATACATGTTTTCTCTAAATTGAATACTAACCGAGATATTTCCATATTTTATTTTTCGTCCATCAGTAAACCCCCACTCTTGTTCATGATGTATTAGCGAAAAGCTATTATATTATGAAGCGCATTATTTGAAGCCTAGAAATTTTACGTTTTGAGATAAATACAAAAAATGTGACGCACTTGGGAAATCTGTTTAGTTTACACAGCCCCTGTGTTAATTTACACAGCGGACGTTTTACTTTTTGCGTATTGAAAGTAGTGGACTCACGCCGTAACCCGCATGGCCACCGGCGACCTAACATAAAGAAAGTAATATCAAGCAAAAAAAATGCATATGCAACTTTCAAAAAGGTTTTTTACCATCGGCATGAGCTGTTATAATTTTTTAAAACATTTTCTCCCAGCAATTTGGTCCTCCGTCACACATTTTAAGCTCAAAATACCAAGCTTAATTGACTTCAGAAATAGCATTTACTTTGTTTAAATTATTTTTAATAGAGATTTACAGGTAAAATGGTTTTGAGGAATATCAGTCAATGTATTTTTGTAATCAAGGATATCCGAGCGTTCTTTCAACCCAAATATATAACCGGAACAAATACCAATCAGCATAGCTGGAGTTGTATGTTTAACGCTTCTGACGTCACACATACTTACCTAAGGAAGGCAAATTTTTAGCGATTCTCTCAATAACCACTTTAAATGTAATATAGTAATATTACTTGAGTTTTTTCTTAATTAAAACATTTATGTTATTAACTTTATGCCACAAGGCCAATTGGAACGAGTTATCAATAGGTTACCACCACCATTTTCTTGCTAGGGTGGGACTAAGAATTTTATTTAATGTGTTCGTAATTAAATTAATTCATATTGCCTAGGCGAGAATGGATCCCACCATTCAAGGTTTACGAAGTGAGATTAAAAGACAAATGCCTTAACTCACATGGCTAACCTGAGCCCACTAATAAATCACTAAAATAAAATTAAAGACAATCATGGTGTTAGTATAACTTCTTTTTAGTGAAATTCCTAATGGAAAAATGATATTGCTGACGTCTTCTACGCACAATTTCTCCTATATTCTTTTAAATATTTCCAATAAGAAACGTTTGATCAATAAGTTATTTAACTGTTCACTGTGGTGCCTACAGACACTGAAACTTTGAAGCCAAACATCAAATTTATCCTTGAAACAAAAACTGAAATTCAATTCGTGAATGACTCATTGTTATTAATTAACGTCCACCGTGTAGTACTAAGGCTAATCGCAACGGGCTGTCTACGGAATACAAACCTTTACAACCCTGGATGGGAAGGAGTATTTTATTTAGTGAGCTCGTCACAAAATAAATTCCTATTATCCACATGGAAATCGAACCTATGACTCAAGTTTACCAACGTTATTAACACCATTGCATGATCAAATTAAAGAAAATAGTATACAACACTCCATGAGTTATAAAATTTTGTATTTGGATTTTGTGAGCAATTTGTGTATAGGGGTTCCGTTTTAAAAGGTATAAATGGGCTGTAAAGGCCCTATGCCTATGCATCTGTGAAGTGAGTGTCCTTCATTAGTTACTCTCACTGTACTTTCTTTCCTCTGCTCAGACGCGTTTGTAGAAATATAGGCATTATCCTACTTACCATTCATTTTTTTTATTTTCCGTTTTTTTTTATTTCTTACAATGGCATACGCACATTTCACTTCTCCATATTTTTTTAATTCAATATTAAGTTATAAGAAAGCTATATTTTAAAAATGATAAATATATTTTTATATAAAAATATTAATGAACCTTTCTTTAAGCGTAGTTCGATTCAGGGAATGCCTTATAGATAAGTTCAATACCCTAGACATCGAGATAATACTCATGATGAATTTTGCAAATGTTCTTGAAAAATCCATGAAACCTAACTTAGCAGTTGACAACCTAACCTAGCTGTTGATAACCTAACCTAGCAGTTGGCAACAATGAGGCCCGTTCGAATACAAATATTGTCATTAGCGGCCGAATTATTGTTTGTTTCATCCTTACCGAAATCCATATTTACAGGTTTTATAAGAAATGATTTCTTGAAATGAGTGATGAATTAATCAAATAATGCCCCTACTCCCATCCTGCATTCAAGATAGTAGTAACTTAGAGATGACGTTCCCAATCAGCCTCACTTTCACAAAGTAAACGTTAGTTTTTTATTTATAATTAAATTAAAACAAGCGCTAACAAAATATTTATTATCACAAGTTTGGTGATTTGGTTCCAGTTTTATTAAATTCACAGTTGCTGTTAATTTATAAATAATGTCAATGTTTAGAGTATGAAATTACAGGAAATCATTATGCACTATTTGATGCACATCAGTACGTCTCCGACCAATCAGTTTTTACCAAAGTAATTATGATCTTATCCCCACAGATTTGAGAAAAATCCTCCTGATCCACTGGCCTGCTGCTGAGCTGCTGCGCCTTGTTGTGCACCTGGAAAATATAAGCAAGTGTTATTCATTATTCAAGTCTACACGGCGAGAATAGCAGAGTATACTCCCGCACCTTGAGAAGCGGCAGCGCTTGGAGCAGAATTAGCGGATGAACCAATTCCTGAGGAAATTTGACCTCCGGCTGAGGGGATTCCACCGAAAACGCCTTGGCCGCCTCCTGAAAAACAATATCATTTAGGTAAAATGTTAAAAAATATATAACTTATGAGCTAATACTTTGAAAATGTACTTGAATTGAATTTTACTGATAAAGTTGGATTTCGAGGAGTTCGCACTTCCGATTTGTAGCTTGTTTAACAATCTGGGAAGGATAGTAACAGAGACCAACATTAAAGAATCAGATTTATATAAAAACCAGGCTGGTTGAAGTGACCATGTGTTTCTAAGTCTTGCAGAAGACTCTTATCGCAAAACCGCCAAAAGTGCAAATTTACTAGACTATCATGAGACTAATACTAGTATAAGGACTGAACTAAATTGACTCCCATCAAGGATGAGTGAAAAGGCACTCTGGTCTAAAAAAGAAGGTCTCTGAAAAAGATGTTCTGCGCCGGGATAGAGCATATAAAGTACCAGGGCCAACATTGAACTAAGGAATTTATACGTGGGACCTGATATCTACAGTAGGGAGGCTAAGTAGCCATGAACTAGGGGGTCTTCTTGCTGACGAGGCTGCAGTTGTACTAAAAGTTGCAGATCCTACATGGACTGCAGTGATTAGTAATTACTATTAAAAAGTTGTGTCGTCTTCTTGAGACGTTAACAAGAGAACTAAGACAGTCCAACTAGGAAGTGCTGAGAAAACTATACAGATTTCCCACAAGTTGATGTCATCCCACAGTCATTCTCTATTACTCACATAATATGAAGTCTTTGAAAATTGAACTGTAAATTCATCTGTTTATTGGCAGTGCTTTAAATGAAAATTGTCAGAGTAGAAGGGGGCGTGGACTAAAGACTGAAAACTAAAAAACATAACTAGCTCGCTTAATTTTCAAACTAGAGAAAAACAAGTAGAGGAATATTATGCATATATTATAGACATATTCAGAGGAAGACTAATGTCAACTTCTCTATATTCCAGTGCTATGGAGTATCCATGTTTTCGGGACGCAAGGACGTCTTTTGCCTTGTTATCTGCGAGTATCTAGTTGCCCCTTAAGATGTCTGAAACTATGGCCGCTATAACACCCCTTCTACTCTTCTTCGCCTCCCTCCCAAGGGGGCAGAGGCCTGTTTTCAGCTACCTGTCCCAACGCCTCCATGATACTTTGATCTTTACCATAATAAAAAAAGGCCGTCATGCAGGGGCTGCGTTAACTAATCAGAATCCCTACGTGCATCACGAATTTGCATTTATCTCAAAAAGTAAATGTCCAATGAAAACAATATTTGGTATTTGGGCTAAAAATAAAGAGCTTCATAATATAACAGATTATTGTTAATATGACATGAGTATGAGTGGGGGGGGTGAATTTGTTGTAAATAAAAATAGAGGATTCTAATATTATACCTTGGGCAGGACGACTCTGAACGGGTGGCGCGGTAGTTGCAGGAGCTGCTGTTGCTCTGCTTGGATTACTGCTCTGCGACCCTGAGAACATTGAAGATAATCCACTGAAGAAACCACCACCTGCAACAAGGATCATTGATCTCACCACAGAATTTTATTAGTTCCCTGTCTGAAGTAAGAATGAGACAGGAATTAGGCGATGTACCTTGAGCAGGAGCGCTCTGGCTGGGCTGAGAACTTGTTGCTGGTGCTGCAGCTTGGGAGCTGGGTCTGCTGCTCTGAGAAGAACCAGGGGTCAAAGATGGGAGTCCGCTTGAGAAACCTTGACCACTTCCTGCAATACAATTCGTTGTGTTTCAATAAAAGTTGTGTGGTGTAGTTCTGTTTTTCTTGTAAAATACAGTGTCGTTTACAATACCCTGTGATGGAGCGTTGAACGCACCACTTGAGACAGGCCTATTGTTCTGGGAACCAGGAATCAATGACGATGATCCTCCTGCTCCTGAGAAATAATAAAGCTTTACCAATACTATATAACCGCATTGCATTCAAAAAATGAATATAATGACGTTTAATAAGGTATTGATACTCAATATGTATCATCATGCAGGATATACAACCATACCTGAGATAATAAAAAAAAAAAAAAACTCTGCTTCGACCACTGTCTAACAATTTCATTTTACTTTTTATCCTTGATAAGAAATTACTTTTCTACCTTGGTTAATAGCGTTCTGGCCTAGAGCAAGGCCGGCCGAAGACCCTGCACCTCCGAATCCACCAAGTAGACCTTGGACTGCACTATTTTTCTTGTCCAGCAATGAGTCTGCGACAGAGAATTTGGAGTTCACTATGCCCTGTAGAAGGACACATTTTATTACTATATATTATTAACACAATATGTCTTGTTTTCATCACAGTAAGAGAATGAATAAAATGTTGGAATATAAAGGAATCAAACAAAAGAAAGAAACAGGTTTCTTTCTTAACAGATTATAATAGGCAGTAAAATAAGTTCGTAGCGTTTTTTACTGGTGAATTCAATAAAAACTTCAGATTCTTGTAAATATTTTTAACCAATTATATATGACCCGTTTTGATCTATTATATGGTGCCTTGTTTCAGGTAATTTTTTGATTGCGAACTCCCAGAACTCCGCAGTGAACTCTTCTATGTGCGTTTCGCAGTCCTCAAAAGAGTTTAAGTGCTTCCCGTTGAGAGAGTTTTAAAGGGCCCGAAATAAGTGAAAATCAGTTGGGGCAAGATCTGGTTACTAGGGCGGGTGGGGGATCACATCTCAGCCAAACTCCAATAAGGTATTTCTGCCAGGTCTATATAGACACGCGAGGACGGGCGTTATTGTGATGGAGAACTATGCCTTTGCTTTTATCTTCCATTTTCAGCAAGTATACCATTTAAAGATAAAGAATCTCGGTTGAAACTGATGCATAAAAGCACCTTAACTAATCCTTTTTTTTTTAGAATATATAAACATTATAGGCCAAGTAAATATGATTTTATAAAGACAGAGAGGATTAAATTGAAATATTAATAAACGCTACGAACTTATTTTACAACCCAATATAATAATATTAATATAATAATACTATGATTATTAGGAAATATATCGTAATTGGGATCCATTAATCCAGAAACTGTATAGAGAACTGTAACAAAATAACAAGAAAAATTCAGTAAAAGTCACTAGGAAGAGACAAGACTTCTAATTATTGCTGGGAGGAGTTGTATTTAATTTTATGTGTTACATTTTATGTTTATAATTTGTTTTATTGTAATTTTATTTATATTATTTTACTATAAATAATTTTGTACAAACGTGCGTTATGTAGTGTTCATGCTCACAGAAAATATACCCCCCCCCTCTCTTCTTTATAGAGATTACTACTTTAAGGAAATAAATGGAAATAATAATAATCAAAGATTTTAGACACGGACCCAGAAAAAAAAGGCTAATGGCTTCAAAATAAATACTTAGTGACTTCAAAAGTTCATTTGATACGTGTGTTGATAATACCGTATACCCTACTTTTCTTTTTTCTTTTTCTAATTATTTCTCTTTTAATCCAATCTCTCGCTCTCGTTTGTTGATTACAATCTTTCACTTAAACAAAAAACTCTGATGATGGCAATGAAAAACTACGAAAGTGGCTAGGATGAAAGCATATCTTTTTTTTTTGGGCGGGGGGAGAGTATGTTTAAGCTTTCACTTTTCCAAAAAGTTATTATCTTAGTGTAAAATCTAAATATCTTCAGGAATAATTCATTTTTTTACAGACATTATACAAAGATACCTCTGCTTTTATCTCTCTACAAGAATGGTTTGTTTGCACTTTGGCCTACAATAACGGCAGTAAACGCATTAAAAATGTACCTTGAGATGAACTAAAACTACTGATATTTATTCACTAATGTATTTCCCTTAATCAATTATTTATTTATTTATTTGTTTATTTGGAGCTTCGCAGCTCCATTAATCAATTAGTTATTAGTTTAGTGTATAGCGTAGATATTTGTTGCTTGAAATTATCAAATTCATATATTATGACGTATGAGAAGCTTAACTGGTAATATAATCTGAATCCCCTGACTGGTGGAAGTCCATGTATATATCAATGATTGGAACCTAGTTTAACACTTTTAAGACGTTACTTAATTTTAATATTATAATACAAATTATGACAACCTGAGCAAGAGCTTCTTCTGCGTTCATCATTCCCTTTTTGAGTGATGTTCCAGCGCTCACAGCTTGTCCGACAAGTGGGATACCAGAGGCCATATTGTTAACAGCATCTAGAAAAATACACCTCAAAAAAACTGAGTACCCTTTTTTGTCACGACATAATTTAAAATTCAGAATTATCGGGCTCTTCACAAAACAACTTATATGTGCTTTATATAAGGCGCCATTTATAATTTAAAGATTGATTTTAAACTACAGTATGACACAAAGAGTGGAAATATTACATCAGCTGGTGATAATGAACTTCAACTCCCGCTCAGACTTTTATTACAGTATAATAAAAATAATTCAAAAGTCCGCGAAGCAGGTGCCGCCTAACCGAAGCAGATTTTCCGCGCACTGAAATATTATATGTTGCTGAGCTCATCTCACCATTCATTGTCTATTTCTCCCGCAATAAAAATCCTATGTAAATAGGAATTAAACTTTCATTGTTCCGATTACAGCCATTAACAAATTTGATCTTTAGTTTTAGATAAATCTTTTAAATAAAGAGTTCAGAAACGATCAAATAAAACTGCAACGTCCAGGGCGTTAACAGATATATATATATATATATATATATATATATATATATATATATATATATATATATATATATATATATTACATAGTGCAGATTTCCAACATTTAAAAATGTAAATCACATTGTCATTTTAAATTATTAACATAAAATTATTTACTAATATCCACTTTTTGAAACTACGGATAATTGGGACGGGATATCTACAGGTTACCACCCATTTCCAGCCATGGTAGGACTAAGGATTCTAATTTAATGAGCTGGTCACTAAATAAATTTCTGTTGCCCAGGCGAGAATTGGCACGCCACACAAGGTTTACTATGTGAGATAAAGGTCATTAACTCATATGGCTGACCTGAGCCCCTAAATTATTTACAGAAACTTATCAAATCTAACTACACATAAGAAGATTTAATTACACTCACCCAATGCCTGATGTTTAATACCAAATGTGCCTGAAATTCCACTGTTTATCAAACCTTTACCAGCCGCTAGAGACTGTCTTGCCATGTTAGTACCTGCTAGTGATGCTGAAAAATAAAATGAAATTTTCAGTTCAATGTTTCTTTATCCGGACACAATTGTTTAATTTGTTTTTTTGAAGAACAAAAACTCTTAACACTTTACAAATTTATTTTCAGTCTTTGCTGCTCAGGACGAAACTTAACCTCCCCCATTGATTCATGGAATAAATTAAGCCTGAAACATACCGCCCTTGCCATAATGTGTAATTATGAAGTAGTTTTTATTGAGTACTTATTTTGATTGATTTATTTTATGAGGAACCCTAGCTACAGTTCCCTGACAAAATGAACAGGATTCTTTCAATCCCCACTCTAGTTCTCCAAATATTTATATGCTCTGAAGTATAGTATGTCCTTCAAAAAATACATGTAAGGAATTTAATGAATTAGCTCGAGTCACAATTTTGTGTGAACATCTTATTAATAAATTGTTATAAGACAATAATGTGCATAATTAAAGTCGCTTTGGATAACAAAAAGGTCCGTCACGCAGGGGCTGCGTAAACTAAGCCGATTTCCCACCCGCTCGAAAAACACACTTGTGATCTCATCTCACCACAAATTCTTTATTTCATTAAAACTCTCCGAACTCATCCTTAAATATCCTTTATATTTTAATGAATCTTTCCATGCGTAATTCCCTTATCAACTGAGAGTCTGGCTGTCTCTTTCCAAACCCTCCGTCACGCAGGAACTGCGTAAACTAAGCAGATTTCCCTCGTGAAGTAACAATGGATAAATCTATATAATGGTAACACAATAGTGTAGTCAATATCATGTGAATAAATACAAACAACAATAAGAAACCTCCCTAATGTATCGATACGACATTTAAAAATAAAAACGATGTTCTGAGGGTTCAAAAAAGTGTGTGTGTGTGTGTGTGTGTGTGTGAGTGTGTGTGTGTGTGTGTGTGTGTGTGTGTGTGTGTGTGTGTGTGTGTGTGTGTAGAATTTACAGGATACACCTGGTGATTGATCTCGTGAAAAGGTAAACCTGATTTTCACGGGACCGAACAAGGGAATGAGAGGGCTACAAGGGACATGCTGTGATTTCCCATTGCCTTCAGCATCAGGCCATCCAGCTTTAAAGAAATCATGACGAAAATGCCAAACACACCAGCAAAGCCATGAAAAATTCGATTAAAGGCCAGAATTGTTAGATGGCCATTCCTCTGAAGTCTATAGCCTGCATCGGCTGACTATATACATATATATATATATATATATATATATATATATCTGAGAAAGAGAGAGAAGGGAGAGGGAGAAAGGATTTTCGAAGCCCTCAGAACATTCACCTTATGACAAAGTACACTGATAATTAATTAACTTAATGTGAATGATTTATTTATAATTGATAATAATAGTATGCACTAGTTAATGAATAGATGATGTGTACTCACCAGCAGCTCCCATTTGGGCTGCACCACCCGCAATGGACTGAATGAAGCATTCGCCACTGCCCAGGAGAGAGGCAATAATAGTCACTGCAACATAGTGCGTATATTTGAGCTTTGCTATAACTTAAAACTCTTTAAAAATAAAAAATATCCTATTATCCTGGCAATTGTATGAATACCCATATCTTCATTTTTAAGACTTGCGACTTAAACCATTATACGAAACGATTAGAGATTAAAACTTTTTCGAGCAAAAGACCTTATATTGACTGTCCATTCAAAAGGCCTTTCTCGAGTTGAGTTTGTCAAGCACATTACCGTGGAACCAGCTAAAATGTAACTCTGGTTATCCCCAAAAATGCACAAGATTCAATGCTACACATTGGCTTTAGGACAAGACGTCTTCCCAGTCAGGGATAGTGATTTCTCCAAAGACGCATCATTCAATCTACCCGACAACAGGTTATAGGAAGGAAACTCCTAGATTAAGACGGTCATAGTTACTTGGAAGGAAACTCCCAGATTAAGAAAGAGAAATGTATTTTTGGGCTAGCTGAAAATGGAAGCTTGTCTTTAAAAAAAAATTCCTTCACGCAGGAGCTGCGTAAACTAGGCAGATTTCCCACGTGAAGTTTTACAATAGAGAAATTTCACGAGATCCGAAAACCTTGTGTGTGTGTGTGTGTGTGTAATTTTGAAATTTCACGTTAATGAAACGGCCGAACTAGCTTTTGGCGGGAAAGTCACTTCGTCCGTTAGCCCCCTGGATTTAATAAAAATGCAAATATCTCGGTTAATATTCAAGATAAAGAATAAATGTATATAACAATATTTATAGTAAATTTAATTTGCAATAAGGTTAATTCTGTACAATTTTTCGATCCGACGTATAGTAACGGAGATATTTCGAATTTTCGAAAATCCTCCCTTCTAACCCCCCCCCCTCCCGCTAGTCCAATTTCAGCCGTTAACGAATTTGATCTTTCTTTTTTACATAAAACGACTAAATATCGAGTTTGGTAACGATCAAACAAAAATTGCGGCCACTAGAGCGGTAACAGACAAATATATATATATATATATATATATATATATATATATATATATATATATATTTATATATATACAGTTTTGAAGGACCTCATTTTCGTCATCTACTAGGTAGGATCGATGGACATTTGAAGAAATTTTTCGAAAATTCCGTCATGAGTACAACCTCAATACCTGATTTTCCTTAAGGGAAATCTGCTAAAAGTCAGATATGATCATTCAGCTCAGTTTAAGCTTCAAATTTATAGAAGATCTCTATATCATTCTTATGCCAGAATGATTGTTATCAGGGATATAATAAACAACTTCGAAAGGAATTCAATTTATTTTGCTATTCTGTTCTTTGAATGGTCTTATTAGCGTATTTCCTAAAGGCAATCGTATAAAATAGAAATAAAGAAAATGACCGAAGAGAACTATTCTCTTGCCTGATCTGTACATTTTGTATCCTGAGCCAAAAATACATTTTCTAAGCTAAAATTCTTTGAGGGCACAAGAATAACATAATAATGACACAATTTAAGTGTGTGTATAATCCTTCAATATAGCTGCAAACAATCAAAACATTTGTTGTTATTTCGTAAGGTTTTAGGGCGAAAAACTACTAGGTTATCATCCCCCTGTATTATCTATAACTCACGTTTTGGTATTCTCGTACATATTGTCATTTTAATAATATAGACGAGGATACAAAAGCCCCTAACCCCAAACTTTCAAAAATTTCTTGATACAAATTCATAATTTTCACAAAATTAAACAATTTATCTAGCTCTTTGGGGTCATCTCCAAGGGCCACTTCTATATCATTGAAAATGTTGCATTCGTGTCGAATATTTGTATACTTATGGCATTCCATTAATAGTTAAGTTTGTGTTGCACTTCCCACTAATCAGGGGTTCATCTTTTGTCATAAGATAACATTTACATTTCAAAATACAAAAAACATTAATGAAAAAAATATGCCCCAATAAATTGCAATTTAGCTTATGTAATGGAGTTTTAATTGTTATTGATTAGGGGAGGTAAAAATAGTCATGCCTGGGTGCCCAACTGATATTTCACATGGGATGACCCGAAAAGTGCTAGGCTCTGGAAAGAGATACTAAGGCGAAGAACGGTCGTTTCTTTAGATCTTGAAAATTTGAGAAAGCAACAAGATGTAACTACGTCTCAAATACAAAAATTGGATAAGAAGGAATAATCTTATTCAAACTCATACCCTCCCAATAAAAGCCCATGACTGACTTGAAAATTCATGTGGTCTTACGGTATCTAGTCTTTGTTCCTTCTCGACAACACCAATCACGAGGCTAATCTTCAACATCCAGACATCCTATAAGATATTTGTAAAAGTTTTATCCGCAGAAGGACGAATCATTTCTTACCTGCAATGGTGTACTTCATGTCGCAGAATGACGAATTCTAAAATCACTGACCTTATATACGCGCCAGATGTTTCTTAAATCAGATTAGGCTGAAAATCGTTGAAGGCAAATAGGTAAACAAATATTGTCGGGTGCAGCCGTTTGCCGTGTAAACATCCGATAGACTTTTGGGATAGTTTATGAGTTCTGACAGGCAAAATGTTCTTTTAAACACATCTTAAATGAACAAAGGTTTGATTTAAGAGATTATAGACACAAGAGAAGTCACCATAACTTTTTAAGCAGATTTCCCTGAAGGGAAATCAGCTATTGAAGCCGTATTCATGATGCAATTTTTGAAATTATTCTTCAAATGTCCATCGATACTATCTAGGAGACAACGAAAATGAGGTCCATTCAAAATTGTATGTGTGTGTGTGTGTGTGTGTGTGTGTGTGTGTGTGTGAGTGAGTGTGTGTCAACACGTTAACGCTCTTCCGGTCGCAATTTTTGTTTAATCGTTGCCAAACTGGATATTTAAACGTTTTATGTAAAAAGAAAGATCAAATTCATTACCGGCTGAAATCGGACCAGTGGTGCGGGGGGTTTAGAGGGGAGCAATTTCGTAAATTCGAAATATCTTCGTATACGTCGGATTGAACAAGTTTATATAACCAATCTTATTGTAAATGTAATTTTCTATAAGTGTTATTATCTACGTTTTCACTATATTGAATATTAACCGAGATATTTCCATAATTTAGTTTTCGGCCATCTGTAACCCCCCACTCCTACTCATGCCATATTACCAATTAGCTGTTATTTCATGAAGAACTTCATTCCAAAGTTAAAAACCATATATGGTTTCCATTGAACTTTTATTTTGTGAGATAAATGCAAATGTTATGTGATGACGCCATCAATTAAGACTTTTCCTTCTTTACTTGAAAAAATTTAGTTGATCTAAACCATACTCGATATTTAACAGTTTCAGTCAACATTATACATCATATTTTTTTTGCTGGAAATCGGACTTGGAATAGTGGGGGTTTAAAGGGGTGGAGGAGGGATTTGATAATTCAAAATATCTCCATCATGAGTCGGATCGCAAAATGTTATATATCCAATATTGTTAAACTATTGATGTTCAACAATTGTTATTCTATGCATTATTTGGTTACTCAAGTATAATGCGAGTTATCCGTAATTTATTTCTGCCATCTGTAACCCCTTCTACTCATCGATTGTTACATATAAATAGAGAATATGTGCTTCGATGAGATCACAATCGTGTTAAACCAGCACATGGGAAATGTGTTTAGTTTACGCAGTCCCGACTATTGTAATCCATCACGTCTATAAAAATTATTTATTAGCGTCCACTTTTTTGCAACTAAGGTTAATTGGGACGGGCTATCTACAGGTTACCACCCTTTTTATACAGGGTGGTACTAAGGATAACGTTTATAAGATCGAGTAGAAATGACTATAATTGACTGGATGTCTATTACAAACCTCTTGAGTGAACCTCTAGAATAGTTCTCTCGACTTTATAGTTATCTAATAACAAACAAGATCAGTGATGCTTTATATAAAAGTCCAATAAAAACAGGATTCGTTAATGAAGCTTGGAATAAAACTTGTCATGATATTTCATCTTATTAATATCATAAGAGAAGTAGCGGGGGTTAACTGAAGGCTTAAAACTTAAAAATGCAATATATTGATTAATATTCGAGATTTTGAAAAATAGTATTACAAGATTAGTTCTATACAAATTTTCGACCCGGCTTGTAATAACCGAAATATTTTGAATTTTCGTTTCCTTCCTTGATCCAATTTCAGCCATTGACGAAAAGGATCTTTAGGATCTCTGCATAAAGCATTTACTTACCAAGCTTGGTAACTATTAAACAAAAATTGCGACCGCTAGTGAGTTTCCATACACATATAGTTTCTCATGGCCCTCATTTACGTTATCAATAACTAGTAGAATGTTGTAAGACTTTTTCGAAAATCGCGTCATGAGTACAACCTCTATAGCTGATTCCCTTAACGGAAATCTGCTAAAATACGTAACTGTTAGCTTGATTGTGTGGCTGAGTGTTATTATTAGTGGGATAGTTTATTTTTATTTATTTAGTTTATGTAGGTGTGTCGCAATTTAAGCGATTCACACATTTTCTTGTAATGATTCTAAAATAGTAGAGGTAAAGCCACCTTATAAAAACCAATAAAAAAGGTTAAAAAATCTACAGAGGTAGGTAAAAATACGGTAATTTATTTTTTCTCCAGTGGATATTATTGCAGTCTATTTATTATTATTATATTATTTAATGTTATATCTGGTTGTAAATGTGTGTGTCTTTGAGGTGTTTTATGACTTTTGTAATGTATGGGCTGTCGTCGTGTAGTAGCTCAGATAGGTTGGTGGGTAAGTTCTTGTCAGTTATTAGTCTGCAGTCTGTAAGTAAGTGTTTGATAGTCAGTTGTGTATTGCAGAGTGTACATAATGGTGGTTCAGTCCTAGTCATGAGGTGTCCGTGTGTTATCCGTGAATGGCCGTGCCTCAAACGAGCAAGGACTATTTCTTCTCTTCTAGTATCCTGATTACTGGACAGCCATTCGCGAATAGTGTTTTTTATTTCTCGTAGTTTTGTGTCTGTCAGATGCCATTCCGCTTCCCATTTTAGGCTGACCTCTTTTTTAATGAGTTTAATGGCATCGTATCCTGTGATGTAATCAGTGTGTAACATGTCAAGTTGAGTTGCTAATTTTGCATGTTTGTCAACCAAAATATTTTCCGTGATGTCTGAATGTCCTGGTATCCAATGGATAGTTATTACTTTGCCCATCTGTGTTTGTAAGTTAGTTAGTAGTTTCCTGAAGCTGTTTCGTGAGTGGGTGAGTTGCGTAAAGGTCAAGTATTGATTGTATAGAACTGTAGGAGTCAGTAAAAACATGAATGTTGTCTTGTTGTACGTTTGTAAGGTGTTGCAGTCCAAGAAGTAAGCCTTGTAATTCAGCAGTGAAGTTGCTTGATACGTCCGGTAGTCTACACGTCAGTACTTGGTTCCCTACTATGGCGGCTGAGCCACATTTTCCTTCATATTTATTGAAGGACCCCTGAAGGGTCTAGGACTATTGGTGGATAGTCCTAGGCCCTTCAGGGAAACCGTTATAGCTATGCAGTTTCTAATAATGTTTCGTAATCGAAGAGCAGGTGACACACAGGGAAACACTCTAAGGTCACCACTATGGGCAGACCACCTGTTTAAATGAAGCAAAGATGTTGGACCATTGTCCACATTCTAGAAATTGGCTTAACCTGCTCTCAGTATTATTTCAATTATGAATTTATAATGCCGTGGGTCCTACAACCAGTACAGATTCAATAGCCGCATATACAGTGAGGATTTATCGAATATACATTCAGGTTGTATTTATGATTATATTCCGAAAATCTCCATCGATCCTACCTAGGGGATCATGAACATGAGGTCCATTCAAAACTGTGTGTATATATATATATATATATATATATATATATATATATATTAACAAATACAATTTCCAGAGCTATATTGTTCAATGGAAAGGTCATAATAAATGACAATCTTTATAAACGTTTAAAAAAAAATCACGCCAAATAAGAATCAACATGTTACCAACAACACGACGTATTTATACATTTGATGTAAAATATAAGATTTAAAGAGGAAGAAATATTACGTCGACTGCAGGAATTTATTGTTCGTGTAATAAACAAATAATGTTTGGAAAGAAATCAAATATTCACAAAGTACGCCTTTTTATCAGATTTCCCTTAACGGAAATCAGCTATTGAGGTCGTACTCGTAATTTTTCGAAAAATTTCTACCAAACTCGATATTTAATCGTTTTATGTAAAAAGAAAGATCAAGTTCGTTAATGGCTGAAATCAGACCAGTGGGAGGAGGGTTTAAGAGGGGGGAATTTTCGGAAATTCGAAATATCTCCGTTACTATACATCGGATCGAAAACTTGTATAGAACCAATCTTATTGCAAAATAAATTTAATATAAATATTGGTATATACATTTATTCTCTTTCTTGAATATTAACTGAGATATTTGCATTTTTATTAAGTGTGTGCGGGTAAAGGACGAGATTGGCTGATGTCGGTTCCATTCGTGGGTTTCCACTGAAAGTTAATTCGGGCGTTTCGGTAACTGTTCGGCTCTCGTGAAATTGGTTTAGAGACTCGTTACTAATAAAGTTACTAGTATGCAAATTACCTCTATTGTATAACTTAACGTGGGAAATCTGCTTAGTTTACGCAACCCCTGCGTGGCGGGCTTTTTTAGTGAAGCGGAAAGGTAAAAACAAACTACAGCAGGAAGACGCTCTTCACCATATGAACTCTCTCCTAGGAAGAACGTCTTTCATTGCTTTTACTCCAGAGAGAACCCCCGTTTGTTCTCGAAAGAATTCGAAATTTCAAAATATCTCAGTTATTATGAGTTGGATCAAAAACCGTTACACAATCGATAATCTTAAACCTTTAATGCTCTACAATTTTGTTTTCTACAATTTTTCATTTTTAGATTTTATCTATCTTAAAAGTCAAGCTTCTAACTGAATGACATGAACGCCCGAGTTTGCTACAACCCTTATCTGTCTGTTAAAAATCATTCCTTCAACTCTGAAATAACTCTGTTGTTATAAGTCTGTCGGAAATGTTGCTTGACCCATCTTCTTGTAAATTTAATTTAGGAAATTAAATTTACAAGAAGATGGGTCATGCAACGTTTGCGACAGACTTATAACAACAGAGTTCCTAAAATTATTATGCTACACATATTTTTTTGTAAAAGAAAGCAATTAAGGGAAAAGTAGCGTCGATCCTACCTAGAAGGTGATGAAAAAAGTCCGTCACGCAGGGGCTGCGTAAACTAAGCAGATTTCCCACGTGAAGTTTTACAATAGAGAAATTTCAGAATAGAGAGTCAAACAATTACGGAAACTCACGACTAGACCCGAAGCTAGCCGATCTCATTTCAGAAGCTGAAAACAAAAAAATGCAAATATCTCGGTTAATATTCAAGATACAGAATAAATGTATATAACATTATTTATAGTAAATTTAATTTGCTATATGATTGATTCTATATAATGTTTCGATCCGACTATAGTAACGGAGATATTTCGAATTTTCGAAAATCCTCCCCTCTAAACCCCCCCCCTCCCACTGGTCCGATTTCAGCCATTAAATATATATATATATATATATATATATATATATATATATATATATATATATTTGTCTGTTAAAGCTCTAGCAGTCGCAATTTTCGTTTGATCATTACCAAACTCGATATTTAAACGTTTTATGCAAAAATAAAGATCAAGTTCGTTAATGGCTGAAATCGGACCAATGGGGGGGGGGTTTAGAGGGGAGGATTTTTGAAAATTCGAAATATCTCCGTTACTATACATCGGATCGAAAAATTATATAGAATCAAGCTTATTGCAAATTAAATTTACTGTAAATAATGTTTATACATGTATTCTGTATCTTGAATATTAACCTAGATATTTGCATTTTTCTGTTTTCAGCTTCTGAGATGAGATCAGCTAACTTCGGGTCTAGTCGTGAGTTTCCGTCAAGAGCTAGTTCGGACCGTCCCTGTAACTGTTTGACTCTCTATTCTGAAATTTCTCTATTGTAAAACGGCACATGGGAAATCTGCTTAGTTTACGCAGACCCTGCGTGACAGACTTTTTTGTTTTATCGTTACCAAACTCGATATATGTAATTCAAATAAAGGGTTAGAACCACCAATATAGATGATACTATTGTCATACCTATCGGTGGAGACCCTCGTCACTGGCTGATGGTTGAGTACCGCTGGCCGGTACTCAATCATCAGCCAGTGATGACGATCTCCACCGATCGATATAGTATGTGTTTTATGTAAAAATAAAAAATAATTAAAAAATAAAAAAAGGATCAAGTTCATTAACATCTGAAATCGGAATACTGGGGGGGGGGGGTTTAGAGGGGAGGATTTTGAAAAATCAAAATATTTCTGTGATTATGAGTCGGGTAAAAAAATTGTATTGAAACAATGTTAATGCAAATGTGATTGCCTATAAATGATGTTATATATATATATATATATATATATATATATATATATATATATGTTTTACCTATAATGAATATTAACCAAGATATTTAAATTTTTTTAGTTTTCAGCCATCAGTAAACCCCAACTTCTATTCGTCATATTAACAATAAGCTGTTATATCATAAACCACTTTATTTTAAGTTTATTTACTAAATTTTGCTTTCAAATGTAATATTATGCATACACGAGATACAAGCGAATTCCTTGCATGATGACATCACCAATTACAATTTTTCTTTCTTAACTAGAAATATTTATTTTTTCTATAACATACTCAATATTTAACTGTTTCATTCAACACTAAAGATCATATTTGTTATTGGATGATCTCTGGCCTGGATTAGGGGGGTTTAGAGGAGTGGGGATTCGAAAACAATATATTTCCCATTATTATGAGCCTTAAAATTTGTAAACATGTTTAAATGTGCCAACTTCTAAATTCACTTTAAAAAAGGGTGCTTTGAACTGAGCTTTGTTTAAAAAAGTTCTTTAGTTCATGCCCTTTTTAAAAGTATATTTCTTTTTTAAAAAAATTGTTCCTTTTGTGGTCAAAGTAAGAGGCAACACTAGTTCCTAAAAGTCAGGCTCACTCAAATAACTGAACAATTCCTTTGATCAAGGAGTCAAAACAGCAGGTAAAAGATCCAGTTGAAAGTTCCTGCTTAGCTTACAGAGCCCCTGCATAACAAATTTTTAAATTTCATCTCTTTAGCTAGGGTAACAATAAAATAGAATCCACTTATAATAGCTTGAATAATGTTAATAAAGAAAAGAAATAATTATGCAAAATAATTTAAATTTGTATTTTCAAATTCATAACAATGTTACATATGAACTTTATAAAATCAGCTTTAAAACAACAATTAAAGATAATTTAAAAAGTATTATCATAAAAATCCCGATGAGCTCAAACATGCCAGTGGACACCAAGCAACAGTCACAAAATCTTAACAAACATGAAACACATTGGCATTAGCATATTTACATATTGTGCATTTATATACATAAATCTGGTTTTAATGAATATCACAAAACAAATAATTGAAAAATCAAGTGTTTCATCAGACAAGGTGTAGACTATCTTTGCATCATAATATAAATCTTGAGAAATATAAAACAGTATTGACATTTCCCTATTTACAAATTGTGCATATTTATACATAAATAATTGTGTGAGGTATATATCAAATTAAGAATAACATGATTCATGAGACAAGGTATGGGCTGTCCAGTGCACCATCTCCAGCTGCGACTCCACCTTCGTTAGTAGTGGATAGCTTTGAGCGTAGCATGTGGCCCGCAACATTATTCACCAATATCTCCTTATCATTCCTAAAACAAAATTAACATGATTTAATAAATTCACACAGGAAATATATCAAAACTTAAGCCTCATTCTGCATATATTGACTTAAACTGACATTCGGTATTTCTCTGACCGTTTTGAGTATCGCTTTACCGATCCAGGGAAAAACTTTCAGATACATCCCAGGTCGTTCGATAAATCCTAGATTGTTTGGTAGCTTGAACTGGAATAACCACTGCCTGCCATCCCGACAAGTGACGATCAAACACGAAAGTACCTTTTCTTACAATTGTCCATTCTATCGCATTATTGTTTTTTTCTTTTCAAAGCCTTATTTTTAAACTGGAGCGAAAGGTCTAGGTATCTACCAAGGCAATTACCCTTACTCCCCCCCCCTCCACCGCCACGATATACGGACCCTCAAAAATCAACTCTCCTAAAACTCCCCTCTTTCTGCCACTCTCCCAGCTCTCCCAATGGGGCGCCAATGCCATGGTGATTTCAGCATCTCCTCCGGCAATCACTCCTCTATAGTAGTTTATTAGCTAAAACTTTGAATTCCTTTGTTTAATGTATATTATATTTTTACTTATTGAAATTGTGGACATCTTAATATCATCATAAAAATAGGAAGCATTTTATAGAGTTCAGCCAACATCCAAAGACCACTCTATTATCCTTCTCTAAGCCTGAGACAGATTAAAGACC
Source organism: Riptortus pedestris (assembly GCA_019009955.1). NCBI lineage: Eukaryota > Metazoa > Arthropoda > Insecta > Hemiptera > Alydidae > Riptortus > Riptortus pedestris. The sequence continues at coordinate 82,165,262 of CM032231.1, read as the reverse complement.
TTTCATGATGAGGTGCACATAAAATTATAATTCCATAGAGTTTGATCTGTAGCCATGATTCCAACTCCCCTACTTGGCTTAAGAATAATTTCTAAATTAATACATCGATTTGAAGAACTACCAAACTATTAATACTTATTTATAATTAATGTACACTAAATGTATTTAAATTACAATAAAAAGTAAATCCTCTTTTGGTGCGATTGGCACAGACCCCATGTCCATCAGACAAAATGGTGTTGCATTAAAATTGTAGCTTGCAAATATATATCTAATGTAAATTGTAATAATTTGTTGTATAAGTCATTCCAAGCACTTTACTGAGAAATGGCTCTCCATGGTCATTGGCCAAGCATGAAATCCTAGATGTCAACCACCTTCCCCCCCCCCCCCCGTCCTTATCAGCATCAAGATACAATTGAGTTCTTGGATAAAGTTTTGTACTCTTATATAGCCACAATAATAGCATAAATCATCATCCAAAATCGCGAATCATGCCACCAAAGGCTGTGTGGCAGCCCGTAAACTTTATAGCAATTGAGCTCAGGATCATAATTTACATAACCACAAAATATGAAAATCTTACCCAATGACAATTCCATATATGCCAAGTTCTGAGACAATATGTGCATCAGAAGTAGATGAAGGCCTTACAAGAACATTGGGTGAAGGAGAAGGTTGAATCAACTTCATAAGAATCCAAGATGACGCATCATCTCTGCTCATCGCTAAAAAAAGTAAAAACATTAGCAGAGATAGAGTAGCAAACAACAGGAATATAAGTTAACAATTAAGAAGTACAATTGTAATAGTTGATACTGACAATAAAAATCAAAGAACCTTAAATTTTATTACTCTGAACTTAAAGGAAGCCATAATAAGAGCAAATATTCTCCTGGAACAAGAATATAACCATAGTACATTAAGCCAAAAATAAAGCACTTTAAATTTTGCTATTTATTTAATACAAAATAAACTAATAAATTGCATCAATAGACAATTAATCAAAATTTTGGTTTTAATTTTTGCAAGGTGGTAACCTGTAGATAACCCGTCCCAATTAGCCTTAGTTAAAAAATGTGTACATTAATAAATAATTTAATTTAATTTTTACTTCTTTATAATTTTTTTTAAAAATTTGTTTAAAAATAAATCATACTTATTTTTTTTTTAATTACATCCTCATTACATGGCTGTGATATCATATTTTATCATAAGCCCACTAACTTTAAAAATTAATGAAATTATTTTTGGATTCATTTCAAAATATTTTTTGACAAACAATAACTAGTCTGTTATATCTAACTTTTCAAATTGGTTTATATTCATTTTGACCAGGTAGAACCTTTTTATTTTGGCTCCCTTCAATGATTATTGCAATGAATACATCAAGACCTGTTACATCTTACTATTCCAACTAATATGAAATCCTATCATAGCATAACTTTATTACTGTTCCTAGGTCCTTTTTCCTCAGTTAATTCTTAAGTTTTGCCCTTTGTGTTAGTAGTATTTACAGAGTGGACTTAATGCTGGAGCATTAGTATGAACATTTTGCCCAGTGAAGGCAACAGTTATCATTTCCATTGAAAAATAAATAAAATATATCTTAAACCTTACTTCATGGGTCTAACATTCAAAAGGATTTTTTATTCACATCAGCATCTACTTCAGACCAACAACACTTAAGACAGTTAAAGAGGAAATAACCATGATCAGAAGCAGTGTGTGTGTGTGAGTGTGTGTGTGGTGTGTGTGTGTGTGTGTGTGTGTGTGTGTGTGTGTGTGTGCGTGCGTGTGTGTGTGTGTGTGCGTGCGTGCATGCATGCGTGCGTGCATGCATGCGTGCGAGCGTGCGTGTGTTCCTGCTTGCCTGCATGCGTGTGTGTGTGTGTGTGTGTGTGTGTGTGTGTGTTATATGCTAGAACATTATAAAATCTTTCCTAAAAAAAAAAATCTTAGGATAGAAACTTCACCTGCAAGATGACTAGGTATATCCTTTCCATACACATTATTGCCCCCACCCTCTCTTTGCGGCTTCATCACATATTTCTCAGGTTCTGTCATTGCCAGCTTGTAGCCCTTTTCTCCTTCATCACTCTACAAAAGATAATAGTCAAAAATTCTATTTTGTTATTCTTTTATAACTAGATTAAGATCAATGTCTTAGCTCACACGGCTAACCCAAGCCCTTCATGAAAGTAATACTTAATTTTTAGATAGAGCAATTCATAAAGGACCTGGGCCGCTCCAAAAATACTTTGCATTTGCATATATATTGTTCTATTTACGTTTATATTGAGCCTTAAGTCATGTACACAGGATGGGGAGATTATCTTTGCATAGTGGCATTGTCTATGACGCAATGAAAAAAAAAACCTGCTCTTTCTATTAAAAGTTTGGAATGAGGGAATATTATCTCCTCTCATTTGAAAATTGAGAATTGTTAATCATAACAGAATCCTCCAAAACAGCTAATTATATTAAAATAATTTTAACTAGGAAAGAAACCAACCACACAAATGGTTTTTGAATATGTATGGTAATTCGTCATATATTTATAATTAAAATGTAAACTATTTAGCCTTAAATCATCAATGACTGCTATTAATGAGTAATAAAGCAAGTAATTTAAATAGTAACTACTGATAACATAAATACAATATAATAATAACATTTATTTTATAATTCAAAAATTCGATTGCAGAATGACAAAACCTACTTAACTATTTTCAATGCAATAAAGTAGAACAATGAAGTGAAATTACCTTATCAAGGGGGTAAATGTCCACAAACATTTCTCTAATCAAACGAATGTCATGTGGATCATTGAGATATTTTTCAAGTACACCATTCTCACATAGTACTTGCTGAACCTGAAAAATAAACAATTTTAAAATGAATGAGGCAATTTAAATACATTTTCTGATTGGGAAAGATAAAGAAAATTTATTTCAAAAGTAATGTCAAACAATACTTTTGCTGGCAACAGGGCTTAGATTACAGTGAAAAATAAAAATCAATGAATATAAATATAAGTATGAGGTAAAAATCGAGTGTAGCAACATCGACAACATTTTTAGCCAACACTAAAGGTCATGTTAATTAATGGCTGAAACTGGACAAGGAATGGGGTAAAGGGGTGGTTGGAGGTTGAGGAATTCATAAATTCATATTTCCATTATTACGAGTTGTATTGAAAAATGTTCTAGAACCAATCTTTGATGCTCTACAATTGTACTATACATTTTTTAGTTTATTGTACTTTCTTCCTTAAAGCCTTCATTAAACCCTTATCTTAACTTATCGGACTTTAGAACTATAGAATGAGATCAGTAGTGTTTCATTCCAGCACAAAAGAAATCTGCTTAGTTTGCGGAGCCAATATATGACGGACTTTTTACGTGACAGGATGCTGAAGATCGAGCTTGTACTCTGAAAGTGCTCGGCCCAAAAAATAAATCACTGTGAAGGAATAAGGCCTTCTACTATAATCATAATCTGTATCCCTCAATTCCATCACCAGAGTTTGAGTTTGAAATATAATGTAGAATTCTTACCTTTTTAGTTCCAACAAGGTGGTAGTGAATGCTTGGACATTTTATGGCACTAGATCTCTCCATTAACAGTCGAACTGACCAAAAGTCTTCCGTATACTGGTTAGGATCATACCCATATCGGAAATAAACAACTGCCACCTGCTTGTTGCCACTAAAAATTGCACAAAATAATAAATTTATGAGTGAAGTAACAAAGTCCATCACATAGGACCTGAGTAAATAGCGGCTTTTCTATATATATATATATATATATATATATATATATATATATATATATATATAAATGGAATCTCTAAGATATAATTACTCCATTAATATTTGAGTTAGAGAAGAAAATGAACACAACAATTGCAGGAAATTACATAATCAACAAAATTTGTGAGGTAAAACTTTTTAATATGACACCTAATAACCAATGTATTAATAATTTTGATACATCCTCTAAACCCCTACTCTTCCCAGTCACATTTCAGCCATTAACAAACTTGATGTTAAAATTTATGATTTAGATATGTAGTTCAGAAAGAATGATCTAAAAATTATGAGCACACAGGGCAGTTAATCTACACACACACACACACACACACACACACACACACATACACACACACACACACACACACACACACACACACACATATATATATATATACTAGCTCAGATACCCGGCTTCGCCCGGGAATTCATTTGAGGCTGAATGGTGATGGTATTTTTTAGCAGGCTTTACATTGCACAATATTTTGACATTTACCCGTCCCAGTGTTTAGGATTGATACCCGTCTTTCCCGTGGATTTGCTAATAATAGAATTATTTGTTCGATAAGGCATCACAGTCTTCGATATTTTTATATTTCCCGTCTCTTATACATGTATATATGGTGAATTTTTATTTCAGGCCTCCCTTTTACCCCCCTCCCGTTCGAACCTAAAAATTTTAATATAACTTATAATCATGGAAGAATTAATGCTAATTGACATACCGAGTTTTGTTAAGTTCGGTTCAGCCGTTAGTGCCCGCTAAAGTTTTAACGTATAACTCATTTATACTTAGGTATACGACAAAAGTGTATATAAAAAAGTTACTCCAAATAACAACTTTTGTTATGTTTATATTTGCGGAAAAACAAATAGAAAACGAAATATCGCTATTTTTAATTTCAGGCTTCCCTTATAACCCCCACTCCTGCCCGTCCATAGAAATGTTGGTATGGCTTATTATAATGAAGGCCTCACTGCTAATACAAAACTAACAACAAAATAAACCACTTTTGTTATGTGCATATGTTTTTGCTGAAACCCCAATCGGAAATCATTATTATTAAATTCAGGCCTCCCTTATAACCCCCACTCCTGCCCGTCCATAGAAATGCTAGTATAGCTTATTATAATGAAGGCGTTAGTACTAATTCACATACCGAGTTTGGTTTTATTCGGTTGAGTCTTTAGTGCCAAATAAAATTGTGGACTCCCGCTATAGCTTATAGCGTATAACTCATTTATGCTTCCGTATACGGCAAAAGTGCATGTAACAAAAGTTACTCTAAATAACAAAATAAAAAACTTTTGTTATGTGCATATTGGCTGAAAAAGGAATATGAAACGAAATATCGCTATTTTTTAATTTCAGGGCTCCCTTATAACCCCCACTCCTGCCCGTCCCTAGAAATGTTAGTATGGCTTATTATAAGGAAATTGTTATTATTAATTCACATAGCGTGTTTGGTTTAGTTCGGTAGAGTCTTTTGTGCCAAATAAAATTGTGGACTTCCGCTATAGTGTTTAGCGTATAACTCATTTATACTTCCGCATACGGTAAAAGTGCATATGACAACAGTTACTCTAAATAACAAAATAAACAACTTTTGTTATGTGCATATTTGCTGAAAAAGGAATAGGAAACGAAATATCGCTATTTTTAATTTCAGGCCTCCCTTATAACCCCCACTCCTGCCCGTCCCTAGAAATGTTAGTATGGCTTATTATAAGGAAATTGTTAGTATTAATTCACATAGCGAGTTTGGTTTAGTTCGGTTGAGTCTTTTGTGCCAAATAAAATTGTGGACTCCCGCTATAGCTTATAGCGTATAACTCATTTATGCTTCCGTATACGGCAAAAGTGCATATAACAAAAGTTACTCTACATTACAAAATGAACAACTTTTGTTATGGGCATATTTGCTGAAAAAGCAATAGAAAACGAAATATCGCTATTTTTAATTTCAGGCCTCCCTTATAACCCCCACTCCTGTTCGTCTTAGAGAATATTAATATAGCCTAAAGTCTAAGTTGGGCTAGTAGTAATATACATACCAAGTTTCATAAAATTCGGTTCAGCCGTTTATGCGTGAAAAGGTAACAAACAAACAAACAAACAAATAAACAAACAAACAAATAAACAAACAAACAAACAAACAGACACCAAAGAAACAAAATGCAGTTATGGTGTCTATGACATGTGAAACGAAAAGTTATCGTGAAATTTCGCGAAAAAAATCAATGTACAGACAGAGGTTACAATTTTATATATATATAGATATATATATATATATATATATATATATATTTATATTTATTTATTTATTTATTTGTTCATTTATTTATTTATTCATTTATTTTTATTTGTTTTTAAAGAATATCATTGTTGTTATTTAGCATGTGGGCATTTGAAGAAGTTTGTAAACAATTCACAAAGCGAATATAACCTTAAAGAGGGGCTACTAAAACAGCTTAGATCTATGAAATATTAAGCCACTCTTGCAAGCAGATGTTCTGTGACTGTTTTAACTCCCATCATCTCAATATACCGTAAAATAATTTAAAAATAGACTGTCAGAGCACAGCATTAGTCAGATTACACAAAAAAGGACCTCTTAAAAAAAAAAAGGACCACTAATAAAAAGATAGTACAATTTATGTCTCGTGTCAGTAACTCTTTTTCAGAGTTAGCAATTTTCACTAAGTTTAATTAAATTATATTTGTATTATAAACACAACTCACACAAAAAGTTCCATATTATTGCCAAGAGTAGCTTCATTTACCAGCTGAGCAAACGATCTTCGTATAACCTTAACACGTCTTTCAAGGCGACCAATTTCAAACTCCATAAACCTCTGATCGCAGATGTTGTATGTCACGTCTTCAACAACAAATAATATCACAGACCTGAAATAAAATTATTCTTTACAGATAGTGAAAATATGTACTTGCAGTTTCATCAGCACAAGGAGTGTAAACGCACTTGCTTCTAATATAGGGAAATTTAATACTATAGATAAAGGACAATTATAGTTCAGGGAGAGAAAAAAAAATTGTATCATTTAATTCTGCAAACCAAACTGTTCTTCATTGGTGTTTTTCTTTAAAAAAATTACAAAATCAAGAAAATTTAGTAAGGAAACAGTAAATAATCTCTCCCAAACCTTATATAACTGATATTTTGCTTACTCTCATGATTTCCTTAATAACAAGGGAGCTACAAATCTATACCTTCACAAATTCAGAATAAAGTAACTATTAAAATATTTACCCCAAAAGTTTATCTCAATCATTTTCATTCATGCATTTCTTTACGAAAAAGTGAAAACGATTTTTTTTATATTCTAATTAAGCTATAATAACCTACAGAGTTTCAAAAAAAGAACATTATAATGAACATCAAAAATGTTTATTGTTATGACTTATGGGATATAATCAAATAGCAAATGTTTCACTAATAACCCTAACATTGCCCATTGATCCATATTTCCATTGAATTAATTCAATTATACAAAATAAAAATATCCTTTATAAAATTAAAATAAAAACTTTTTCCGAATAAAAATACATTTCTAAACTCAGAAATAATGAGAATGGTACCTAAATTAACTCTCTACTGAACTTAATTACATCTTAACCACAATTCCTCCCCGTAGAAGCCGAAAGAACATTTGAAGAACTATGCAATATTTAACATCCCATGTAATATATAACTTACAATAAAAAAAATTATTTTAAAAATCCATTTTTTAAAATTAAAACTAGCTTCCAACGTATGGGGACAACTTAAGACATGTTCTTTCCACCAGGTGACAATTTACAAATCCAGCTGGAAAAAAATAGCCAATTCATGATGAGCAATTGATTGGTCATCTCTGCACCGATCTTTATAAGCAAAACTCTCTTTGAACTGTCATGTTTGGAGAAGCATAGTTTCACAAAATGATTTTATTACTAACAATTCAAGATAACATTACATTGTGGGGTGTGTGTGTGTGTGTGTGTGTGTGTGTGTGTGTGTGTGTGTGTGTGTGTGTGTGTGTGTGTGTGTGTGTTTGTTTGTTTGTCTGCCTACACACAATTTTATAATATAGTAAATAATAATTACTTTTCAACGTTGAAGAATTTCCATGCTTCGATGAGACCTAAACAAAGATTAGAAAGAGATGGGTTCTCAGGCAGCTAAAACAAACAATTGAATTTTATCAACTACTTATTCTACTCACTAGAGTTACATTAACTTAATAAGGAATAATTAAAACATTAGGTACTATACAAATCTAAAAAATTAATCTAGAACTCAAATGAAATACTCATATTAAAGTGTATTAGTTATCACACAATCATTCAGCTAAAATACTATAAATACAAAGTGAAAAACATACTCATTTTTCCTGAACTAGTACATACTTTTATCAATTGCACTTACATTTTGAAGATGATGTTCCAAATTCATTTCCTTCAAAACAAACCTAAAATTATTAATGGAAATTAATTTTGATTTAGTAGCACTAAATAAAGATAAATTTCACCTACTTAATAATTATTTTGAAGTCATAAATGAAATAAGTTGGAAAATAATAAAAATTAAAGGCAAAAAAGTTCCAAAATAATGATTAAAGACTAAAACAGCTATTGCTTAATGATTGATCACAAGTAGTTAAATAAAGTAAATTAGGAAATCATTTTTCCCCAATTTAAAAATTGTATTGTTACTTCTTCTACAGTGGGTATGAATTAGTTTTAAAAAAAAAACACTAGTCTATAAGTTCTTTAAAATAAATCTAGTTTAAGGGTTAGAAGGGAAAGAAGATATTTTTCAATTAATATAGGTAAGCCACTGGCCAAGGCAGAAGAATTTTTGTATTTCAAGAAATTTGTATTTTGAAAAAACTCTTATATCCCACTTTGTCATTCTGTTATGCTCAGAATATTAAAAATGAATATATGCACACTGAAAATATGAACAGAACAGAGAAATTACTCTCTTCTCTTTTTCAAATGTGTCCAACAAATGAAATTCTGCTGCTCTATTCATTCATAGATGAATGAGGCAGAGTCATAGCATTAATAATTCTGAAAATACTTTTACCAATTTTTGATCACATGTTCAAAGTATTGTAATTTTTGATTTTGAATGGTGCATATATCCAAAATTATTGATCAGTATTGGCAAAAATAGTTCAAAGAGTGTTTCTACTCCAAGTTTCTTCTGTCACATTACTGTTTGTAGATTAAAAACCATGAAAAGTTGAGTGAATTCATGTGAATACCACTCTAACTTCATATTCAAATTAAATAAACATATTTAAAAATGGAAAATATAGTGATACTGCTGCGTAAGTCAAAAGTATATTGATTCCAATATATAAAAAAAGCAGTGGGAAAAGCAAATGATAAAATAACACTTTTAAACACATAGAACAGGCAATAATTGCTTCCTTAAATAATCTTAAAATTAATGCAAAAACATAAACATTTAAATGTATCACACAAATATTTAAACATGAAATAAGTATGTTAATGATGAAGAACAAACAAAACACACAAAAACTGAAAAAGAAAAACATTGTAAAGATATATATTTTTTTTAAAACAAACATACAATATTTAGTGCAAAAGAAATCAGAATTAATACATTTCCTTGAAAGACATACAAAGTTCTATGAAAACTACAAGCTAATTCAGATTTAGGAGAAACAAAACATAATTTCTATGAATAGTTAGATGACATTTTTACAAAAGCTTTAGTTCTGAAAACATTTTTTTTGATTAATATTAATGTATTGAAAATAATGCATAATCATTTTATATATTGTAATTTGTATATAAAAAGGTGATCGTGGGATTTTGGAGGAAAAATGTTAATCAGGATATATTATTTTGATTAGTGTAGGCACCTATCATGAATAGTTAATTGTGTAATATCTAATTAGTTAAATTGTTGATAACTAACTATTTCAATGCTATATATATATATATATATATATATATATATATATATATATATATATATATATATATATATATATATAATGTTTCCTTGGAAAGTATAAACCGAAACTATTAAAATCATTAATTACATATGTGAGAGTAGAAGTAGCTTAATTTTTGGTGGTAGCAGTCTCAAATTTTAACAAAAAGAGGTTTATTTTCAGCATGGTTTGTTGGAACGGCACACAAAATTGTTTTCCGTGGAGTGATTTCAGGTTTTGAGGATGAACTTCTAGCCATTCCTCTGATGCCTATCAGCACAGTGAGGCACTTGTATTGAACTTGAGCAAGGTATTGAACTTTGCTTTGCAAGGTCACTAATGCTATAAAAATGTCAGAAAACATCATGTGACCACACTATCAAATCATATGTGAGTGCACACAAAATTTCATGTGTTAGGCTCTGTCTTCATGGGTTGATAAATAAGTTTTCATCATTCTTTGGTGATTAACAACTAATATTTTAGTTGATAATTACACCTAAAAATTAACTCTTTTGCCATAGTTGTTAATTCTTGCTTAATTATGCTATTTACAAGAACTAGAATAATTAGATCGTTGAAGATACAGGATTGAGAATAAGATTTACTAACTGAATACTATAAGTCACTCAATAAGACACCACTTTCAGCAGTTGTGAACACGCAACATTCAGTAACAACTTGTCAAATTATATATATATTTTTTAACCTTATTTGAGACTTAATCAAATAAAGAGGTTATAAATAAAACAAATACTTTCTTTCTAATAAGGGACAAAGGATGGTAGGTATGGGGATAAAGTTAAATAAAATCTTACACATATACTAGATATGAACAAAATTGTCCAACAAGTATTTTATCATAATAATAGCTGCATGGGAAATTACAAATCACTCCTATGAGCTGCTATGAATATAAATAATACGTACCTATGAATGAGTTCTACACTTGAAATAAGTCCAGCCATACTTGAAGCAATTGTATTCATTTCAACTTGCTTTAGGCTGCCGTCACTATCAGGAAGGTAGTCAGATCGTAATAGTCCAAGAGAAAAAGTCTAAAAACAAACGGTTCAAACCAGCTCACATAAACTACATAAGCTAACCTCACTTATGCTGGAGTACCCAAAATTACAAAATGAGGTAAGCAAGAGTATTAACTCGGAGAGTGGTTGGCATAGTAGATTATACAGACTTGTGTTTGACACATGTGTCAGTAACACGTGTGTGTAAGTTTGACACACATCATTTTTATACAGCTTTTGATATGATGACACTGGCTAAGCTAATTACAAAATAATATACTACAAAATTGTAAGTCCTGTCAATATGTAACATTAGAAGAATAAAGCCAATCACAAAAGGGCTGAGAAACTAAGGTTTCCCTTGTGTTGGTATGACACACTATTTCTAAATAAAATCCAATGAGTACAAGTGGGAGTATTCTGAAGACAGTAAAAGAAGAAATTACAAAAAGCTCTCTTAATATTTGAGCTATGCGAACATGTTTACAGCAATAATTGAAGAATGTCACTAGTTTAACAAAATTGGTTCTATAACATTATTTGTTCCGACTCATGATAATGGAGATATTCTAAATGTTCTAATTTTCCTTCCTGCTAATCCTGGTCAAATTCCAGTCATAAACAAATATTATTTGATAAATGACATTTTTAAATGAAATGGTTAAATATCGAGTATTGTAAAGATCAAATAACATATTCGAGACTAGAATTAAAATCTCAATTATGACATGCTCACGCAAAATATTTTTATGTGCCACATCTAGTAGAAATTTGACAAAAACAAGATTTGGTATTTAAGCTTGAAATAAGACATTTCATAATATATTCCCGTATTAATAAAGTGTGATTTCTAAAAGTGCGGGCTCACTGAAGGCTGAAAATTAATAAATGCAAAAAATTTGGTTAATATTCAAGATAGAGAAAAAACGTGCAGAATAACATTTATAGGAAACTAAATTTACAACAAGATTGATTATATACAATTTTTCAATCTGACTAATAGTAATGGAAATATTTTGAAATTTTGATCTCCCCCAGTCCGATTTCAGCCATTAATGAACTTTATCCTTAGTTTTCCATGAAACACTTTAATATCGAGTTTGGTTGCAATCAAAGAAAAATTGTGACCACTACAGTAGTAACCGACATACACACACATATAATTTTCAACAGACATCATTTTTATCATTTCCTAGGTAGGATGGATGGACATTTGAAGAATTTTTTTTCAAAAACCGTGTCATGAGTACAACCTCAATATCTTATTTCCCATATAAATAAATAAAATATGGAGGAGAGGGGGAGTAGACACAAAACAGAAATGAAGGCCGAAGAACCATAAGGATACCTGAAGTATAGCTTATGACATATATAATCATGAAAATAAGGAGTATTCTCATTGTTATGAACTTTAATTGGGTCATGTTCAAAAAAATAATAAATTTAATTTGTATATCTTTTGACTACAAAGTATTCTGACTAAAGATCCTGTAAATAGTTAAAGATTTTAACAAAGGAAACACTAACTAGAAGATAAAAATAAAATTAAGAATTATACATTTTGAATACTAAACTGGAAAATGGAATTAACAAGAAAAATTCTGTTAATGGAGACATCTAACAATTCTAAAAATATAATGCTTACTCTCAATAGAATCTACGTTTTATCTCTGAAATATTAACCCAGCAAGTATTGTTTATACAAAAAGGGCCTCCTACAGTGTTTAAAAAATAAAGAGTGATCAAAAGAAAAATAATATATTAACTGCTAAAAGATTAATAGCAGTTTCCTTACACAAAAAATCATAATAATTGAATAACTTATTCAAAACATTCAAAGAACTTAGGTTAGCCTAACTCACATAGCTGTAATGGGTCATAAATACAAACTGGGGTAAAGGATAGCTGTAAAAAGTTAAGGAGTTGGTCTTAATCTCATGTGGTAAACCTAAAGTGACAAGCTCAATTCCCACCTGGGTAATAGGAATTTATTTAGTCATCAACTCTAAATTAAATCGTTAAAGTCGCACCTTGGGTAGAAAAGGATGGTAACCTGTAGATAACATGTCCCTATTAGTCGTAATAGCAAAAAGTGGACGTTAATAAATAATAAGAAACATTAAGGAGTAAATTATACATGAGTATTATATTACCTCTATAAAATATCAAAATGATGAACTTAATAATTAAATTGTTTTTATGAGAATAGTTTTGTCAAAAGTTTGGCTAGTGACTCATACAATAAATCTTTTTCTCAAATTCAACCACTCCAAACATAGCATCTTATGTCAATCACAACAAGAAGACACAGTAAATATCAATTTACAGCTTAAAGTGGTGTAGGTCTACTAAGTACAAACTGTATATTTTGTGGATGTAACGACAGACTACACTGAAAACGAATTAGATGGTGATTTCGTTCCTTAATGTCAATATTGTATGTAAATATTGAGTGGTTAGGAGGAACAGATGAACCTCGACATTTAAATCTCAATACATATCAAATACCATTAAAACAATCCATCATGCAGGTAAACTAAGCAGATTTTCCTATAGTACAGTCAATGAATAAGGTCCCCTAGGCAAGAAGGGTGGGGAGGCCGTACTAAGGCCTCTCAGCCAATCAGAAGACTGCGACGTTGCTAGGTTATACCTGCCTTCCCTCTGTCACTCTAGCTTCCAGCGTTAAGTGGCCACTATCCAAGTGTTGTTTTGTTTTCTATTGTTCATAGTTTGGTTTTGTGCATTGTTCAGATTTTGAACATAGTTCGGTTTTGTGCATTGTTTTCTACATTTGTGAAAATGTCACTAAACGAAGGCGAGGGGAGTGGTATCTCTAAAAAGAAAAGAGGAGTAGTTTTCAAGTCACAAACTCGTGAAATGATAATTAAAGTGCGTGAGTTTTTTGAAAAAGAAAAACAGAACGGTGGCCCGCTTGTTTCATTTGACCAGGTTGTAGAGAGGACAGCTGCTACTTTTGGAATTTCAAGAAAAAACAGTGTCTAGGATATCAATGGAGAAAAGAAAATTGGGAAATGATGAAAAAATCCTTACCCCAGGAAAAAAGCGGCCTCGCAAAAGTCTAACTATTGATGCCTTTCAAGAAGAAGCAATAAGGAGGCATATATATGGCTATTATGAGAGAAAGGAGTATCCTAATAGAAAACGCCTCCTGATCACTTTGAAAGACGCCGGTTTATTTTTTGGAGGTGTTACTAGCCTTTATTACACATTAAAGAAATTAGGATTTTCATGGAAGAAGTTGAAGGACTTAGAAAATTACTAATGGAGAGGGGTGACATCGTTAGCTTGGAGAGCAAGATTTTTTAAGAGATATCCTGAGCATACCCATGGATAATATTATTTGGCTCGACGAAACATGGGGTAAACGCGGGTCATTCAAGTCACATATTTGGACTGATAATACAGCAAAAGGAAAACTATGAGTGCCCCAGTTGGGAAAGGGACCAGGCTTATTCTTCTACATGCTGGTGGAGTCCGAAGGGTTTGTTCCTAATGCAAAATTATTGTTTGTTGGCAAGAAAAATTCAGGGGACTACCATAACGAAATGAGCCACCTCACATTTACAGAGTGGTTTAAGGATAAGCTAATTCCGAATTTTAAAACCTGGGAGGGTTATTGTCATGGACAATGCACTTTATCATAGTGTAAAAAAAGAAAAAAATCCTACGATGTCTCAAAGTAAAGATGACATAATCAAGTGGTTACAATCAAGAGGAATTCAATATAACAGCAATATGTACAAAGCAGAACTGCTCGAATTAGTAAAAATTCATAAACCACGTTTTCCTATTTACGAAATAGATGAAATTGCAAAAGTACATGGTCATAGGGTTTATTCGGCTTCCTCCTTACCATTGTCACTTTAACCCTATTGAAATGATTTGGGCTCAAATAAAAAGGGTACGTAGCTTTAAACAACAAGAATTTTTAAAAATGCCGGAAGTGATAAAATTAACCGAAGAAAAAAATGAATACTATTTCTTCAGTGGATTGGGAAAAAGTTGTAAAGCATACAGAGAAGGTGATTGAAGTCTCAAGCTCAACTAGATGGCGTAATTGAAGAAAGAGTTGAACAAATGATTATTTCAATTACCAGTAGTAGCAGTAGTGAGTGGGAAGAATCTGATTCTTCAGAAGACGGACATTCTGCCAATGAGGAAATGGAAGGCGTCTTTCCTCTTCCATAGCTTTTTGTTTTTAAAATATTTAATGTCTTTCTTTGCAATAAAAATCATATTTTTCTTCAAAGCTTTGTAAATTCGAAAATACCTGTTACCTTTCTATACAATAGATGTCACTGCTTCAGATATTTAATCACGAAAAATAAAATATTGGTTTTATGCTTACAAAGTCATTGGAACTACGAAAAAATATGTGAGAAATATGAAAACGTCATAGGAGGCTCAGCGGGAGGGTAGATCTGGCAACATAGGGGAGGGCCTACTACCCTAGCCGGGGGACCTTACTCATTGACTCTAGTATAGTGTTGGTATGAGACACTATTAATCTCTTCACACGGTATACTTTCTAATTCTAAGTAAAAATCCGATGAGTAGAAGTGGGAGTTTAATAGTTAAGATTAATATTTGAGATACAAAAAAATGTTAAGAACAATAATTGCAGCAGTTTAAAAAATTGGTCCTATAAACTCTTTCAATTCAACTCGTAATAATGGAGATATTTTGAATTATCAAATCCCCCGCCCCATCTAAATCCCTTATATTCCTAGTCTGATTTCTGGCATTAATGACTATGAACTTTAGTGTTAAATGGAATGGTTAAATATCGAGTATCGTATAGACTTGATCTTCATTTTTACACAAACGCTTATATATCAAGTCTCGTAATGATCAAACTAAAATTGTGACCGCTAGTGTGCTAACAGACAAATATATATATATATATATATATATATTTATATATATATATATATATATATATATATATATAATTTTGAAAGGACCTCATTTTCACCATCTAGTACGTTGGATCGATTGAGGAAATATTTCGAAAATCCCATAAATGGGAGGAGGTAAAGACCAATAGTGGTTTTTGTCAGATGTTTAACAGACAGAATTCCAATAGGAATTTGCTATTATACTCGCAAAGATAAATCATGATTTAATTATTTGTTCAAAGACACTAAAAACTTGGAGTTCTCAACTAGCTTAGCTTATCAATTATTTTACAGTGTTATAAAATAGATTTGTTTTATATATCCATTATACAAATGATTTCTAAACTAAATTAGTTGACTCTGGGTGTGCAGGTCACACATTCATAACAGAATGTTCAATTTCTTTAATAATCACTACTGAGTACAATAAAATGGTCACAGGATTGGTCAGCAGATGAAAACCGAGTTAGGAATAGGTACAGAACAAAAGCCACAGGAAATGGTAATAAATTGTTAACTGAAGCAAATCCCAACATTGATTACGGAACGATCATCAATCATGGCAAACAGACAATGAACATATACAATCATGGTAAGAAGTAAAGGGTACTTTTAAAAATGACGCTAGTTACTTACAGAAATAAGTAGATTTTTAGAAACTGTCAAGACAGCCATTGTTATGTATTATATATATTTGCAATTTGGAGCACTCATAATAAGTATCCATCTAATTTTGAATTAGGCATTATTTTTCAAAATAATTACAGGCTTCAGGAGGTAATAATTATTCTCTAGCCAAAGCTATCACTAATGGCCTTCACACTCCTTTTAAACTACTGATTTTTAATAACTACCTGAGTAAATATGTTAGTGCCCGAAAGAGATATTCTGAGTGCTCCAAAGATGTTAATAACAGTTAATGTGTAACCATTTATTTAGTTCCGTAAAGCCCACATATGCACCATGCAACAAGAAATGAATGTTAAAAATACAGAAGTCATTATATTTATACTTTAGAATATTTAAGATGTCAAAAATAAATAAGAGGTTAGTTTCAATTGAATATACGTATTCAATTACAGGCTCTTGAAATTCACAATATAAAACATAAGGGAAAAATAAATTGCATTGTAATATTAATAAGACCAATAACAAATGGGCAAGATTCCATAAATTAAAATAGAAGATAGTATAGCAGTGTGTGACTTCAAACTAGGCAAATCTGCTATGGAGAAAGTACACTCAACACGTTAAATGATAAAAAATTACATTCAAAATCACAGTTTTGCAAATTACAAACTGATAATCAACAAAGTATAATGAAGAAGGTTTTGTCGTTTGACGGGACACTGGGAATATGAAGCAAGTTAGTGAGGCTAAAGGCTTTTTAAAGAGGATTTTGAAGTCTTGAGTGGAGTTGGACAGGGTGGGTATATTCCTCATTTACTCTGATATCGGGAAGAGTTACAAAGAGACAAACCTAGGTGGCACTATCGAAAAAAACAACAGCCAGAATCAGAATTTCCTAAATGCTGATAATGTCCTTACTACTGACAGGAACCAAGGAAATACCTTTGAGAGTGTCAAATGCATTCAATTATTCATTCCCAAAACCATCAACTTGGTGTCATAATATACCCTACATGATAAAAATGGAAAGCATCACAGTGCGAGATGGAAATATTGAGTTACGAGTGCATGTTTTTGAGGTTTGTAATTCTTTAAAATACCATAATACATGTGGAACAAATGAAAATGACCTGCTGGCAGATATCCAAGATATTAGAAAAAGAAAGGAAAAAAAAAAAAAAAAAAAGCTGCTATGCTGGAAAAGATACTGTGTTCCAGGACTCGTGGAAGTCAATTTTATAATCATGGTAAGGGGCCTGGATATCCAGAAACAAAAAACTTGAACCTTCCCCCCAAAATTATAAAAATATTGCCAAGAGACTTAACCTCTTATTTTATATTTTGTTACATTATTTTGTTATATTATATGTCATTGAGTACAATCACTGACTGCTGTTTATATTCTGATCAGAATACTCAAGCCTACCTTAGCAATACAAAATTTATTTAGTGATGAACTAACTAAATAAATTTCTTGGTCCCAACATGGTTAGAAAATAGTATTAATCTGTAGAAACCCCACCCCAATTAGCCATATTAGCATAATGAGACCATTAATAAATTACACCAATATTAACCATCAAACCACTTGTTCCATATGATGAGTTATTGTTAAAATTATTTTGTCAAATATAGCCCATTTTACTTTATTAAGGTGTGCTTATATATATATATATATATATATATATATATATATATATATATATATATAAGTAGCCCTCATGAAAGGAAGAAATATTTCAAATTCATCAGAAAATAGACGTTAACCATCGAGAAAATATTGCATCCAACTCTAAATATGTCAAACTATTAAGCACCATCAGACAAACCCCAAAGCAAAACCATTTAATGTTTCTAAAAAATACTACCATAAAGATAAGCTCGAGTCACAAAAGTATAAGTCCTACTTATATGTTTAGGTCTTAAAGTATCCAAACCTCAGATACTAATCAAGATTCTTAAAGTATTAAAAGAGTTAGTTTAGAGAATATGGTATTAAAATATAGACATTTTTATTCTAACTATATGTATTTCCCCTCAGGACTTTCTAAAATATTAAATTTCTCTGTAGTTCCCAATGGAAGGAAAAATTAAAAACATCTAGAAAATTAGTATTAGAATAAAACCAGCAAGATGACTTATGTGTCATCAGTCAAAGATTGGATTTTTACATCCATTTAATAGAAGTATATATACATATTAACATAACCATCTTTGAGCTACAGCAGTCAGTGACAAAAGATGCATTAGTCATTAACAGCATTTTATAATAAATATACTTCTAAAGTACAAATAGTTACATTAGAAACATAAAAACAGCTTCAATTTTTAGCATTAGGTTGATGTATAAGAAATTGTGAATCCAGTTATGAATATTATGATAATACAAATACAAGAGCACTACCAAGTTAATTTATACTGATATACTGAAATATATTAAATTAATGATATAAAATTCATAAAAATTAAGATTATTATAATGATAAAATTTATAATTTTTAAAACACCCCTTGAAGATATAAGGCCACAGTTATAATAACATGGTTTGAGTTGGAGGACATGTGCTATCATGTTCCTCATTTCTTTGATGACTCAGTCTCTACCTAAGTTCACTACTTCTTTATTCCTGTAGCTTCCCAATGAGAAGGTTTAGTGCATTCCATGCAACAAGAAAACCAAGATCAATAATTTCTAAATATATTAAAAGAATATTAAGTAATCATTAATACTAATTTTCTTGTACATCAACCTAACACTAGAATGACATAACACAAAAACGGAATGTTATTTTAGGTTAAATAGGATGAAATGGGTAACCTGTGGATGGCACTTGAGGCAGGGCCTAAAAAGGCAAACCCTGAGGCGAAAGTGTTCATTTCAACTTGTTTAAATTCAGGACCAATGAACATAATGTCATTCCGTAGGATCACTATAGACATCTGGTGGTAGTGGAAAATTAGACAGCAATATCACAGTATTAAAGCAAATAAATGAAAATAACTATTTTTCAAGATAACAGATACATAAAATAATTATTTAAATGCATTAATATTATGAACAAGTAATAACAAAAGAAATAATAGAGGATCAGTTGGTCTCAAAGTTTTTGTAAAAATTTAAATTTCTGAAACATAACAAAAAGTCTAATAATAATTATGTTACTTCCCATTTTTCTTTAAAGGAAGTGGGCTGAAGCATCCGTGAAGCATCTTCAGGAATCAAAGAAAAAGTATATGTATTTTTATTTTAAAATTATATGATACTTCTCTTTGACCAACATCCTTTTCAAACATATCACAATGCCATGGACACCTCATAGTACTTTAATTTAACATAACTCCATTTAGTTTTGGGAAAATCTTCTAAAAAATTAAGATGGACAAACAAATAATTTTATCCTGAATATGCTTATATGTATACTTGAGTAATATTTACAATACTGCACGTTAAACAAATACATTATAGACACAATAAGTAAACATATACTAATCAAAGCCAACCATTTTTAAATTATTGACAGGGATAAAACATTATTCTGTGAGCCAATATAATCTTTGCAAACTCCTCTACATATCAACAGGTATCACCTGAATAAAGGGATATCTTAGAATCAAGCATTTCATCCAAGCAGTAGATGTGTTTAGTTTTCTTCTAAACACTAACTCAGGGCAGCTTATATAAAGTAACTGAGGAAGTGAAGTCACCACCAATATGACTGATCAAAACTCCATTGAAGGATCTGCTTCTACTAGCTATAATTCAGATTATTATAGCTGAAGCAAAACCATGACCATGAATCAATCAAAATGAATCAGCCCAAAAGTTTAAAGATGATATGTCTCCTTAATTTTCACCTATCCTAAATGGACTCTTCAAAATACTGATACTGGCGTTAAGGTCTTCAGGCTTTTACTGAGCCACTGTAATATTTTATAATATTTCATTTTGTCGGAGAGGATTCAGGCACCTGAATCTTAAAAATTAGTTTTGGCAAGGTCCCTGAATCCATTTGAACCCAATATAAACATATATATATTGTCTTGAAATTTAGAAGTAAAAGACAGTTCTCATGAGAAGCTATACCGATTCAGTTGGATCAAGACATCAAAAAGCAATTGTCAATGGAAAGGATGGCTTTCCTTTATATATCTTCATGAAATAATATATCCCAAGATATAAAAGGAAAAGCAGATTTCTACCATCCATTACTAAAAAGCTCCTTTGATGTATTAGAAACTGATCGAAGAGTTTAAAAATTGTTAACAAAGTCATTCCTAATGTAAAATATCTTTCAGATTTACTCTAGTCAAAACATCCTCAGTTCATTTATTATTCCATTTTCACTGAAAAAAAAATTAAGAATTGTTCACTATGGGACTGTGTAAATTAAGCAGATTTCCTTTTAGAGGTGATCCTACTTAGATGACAGAAATGAGGTCATTTCACATTGAAACGGGTAGTTTTTTTTTGTCAGTTAATGCTGTAGTGACAGTAATTTTTGTTTAGCCACTGCAAAACTCAATATATAAACATTCTTTGAAAACTAGAGGTCAAATTCATTAATGGCTGAAACAAAACAAGGAATGGGATTTTATTTTCAGGATCATGTCATTTCAAAACACCCATTTTACCTACCTCCTCAGACTTCAATAAAATTTGGCATACGGATTATGGTCACAAAGAACAACAAAAATACCAATTTTCAATTTTTTATCTTGAATAGTTTTTAAAATATCGCTTTAGGTAGTTACTAAATATTTTTTAAATATCCATCTTTTTCCCAACTTGTATCTATAATTAATTATTGTCCACAGATCTTGAATTTGGTCCACAAAATAGGAAAGTAAAGTTTCACGAAAATTTGTTTAATAACTACCTCAATCTGAACCATCAATAATTACTATCACAAAGACAGTTCTCACTGTTTTTCAAAAGTACTGAATTTGTACACCTTTATTCATATAAATCATTGGATTCTTCAAATGAAAACAACTTCCTTTAATTTTAAAAACATCAAAATACTTTAATTTTCAAGAATCAAGGAATTGTAATGCAGACTATTAAATCTTTGATTACTAATTAAATAATGTAAATTAGTTTTCACTAAAATTAATGTTATTATAATAGATCTGGTAAGAACAGTTTATTCAAAATAGACATGTCACTTGAATACACTTGAGTCAGTCTGTGCAGGCTAAGCAAGTTGGTACCAGTTTATGTAGTTGTGTGCAGTCAGAATTTGTTGTTACATGTAATTTTTCTGAAAATTATAGTATAGTTTTATAGGACGAAGTGCAGTGCTATAATTGGACAAGCCAGCAAGTTACTATTCATCCATTTGCTATTTATTATCAGAAGGATGACAAATTGAGGTATGTTCTCATGTCTAGACTTCTGACTCCCTAGATCATAACACAATTGCTGTTTCCACTATTTTAATTTTTAAAAAACTCACTCCCTACCATACAAACAAGCTCAAAAAAAATTGTATGGCTAAAGTGTAGTTTAGTCCCCCCCCCCCCCCCGTACGCCATCTTGTTTCATCACCGTCTAAGGATCCAACAAATTAGGTGAGTTAAAAAAAATTATGTTAAAATTAAAATCCCCACCCTCAGTTAAAACCACCGACGGCGTATTTTGGAAATTTTTGATTGGAATCACTAAAGTCTTAAGTGTTAAAAAAGATAAAGTTAGAAAAACGAAATGGCCGCAGTCGTCATTTTGAAAAGTGCGCCACCAAGGGGGGGACACTAAACTACACTTTCACCAAATTGTATTACTTTTCTGGTGGTTCTACTGCATAAAAAACAAGAAAAACTTCTTGAACCATTACCCTCACCAGGAACATTTCGGTACAGAAGCTCAGTGGCACTTTTCAGCTACAGCACATGGGAAAGGTTCTTGTGATGGAATAGGCAGTTCAATTAAGAGAATGGCAGTTCGTGCAAGTTTGCAAAGGCGTTACAAAAACCAGATCTAAATTCCAAGAGATCTTTTAGAATGGGCAGTGGAAAACGTTTCGAAAGTAAATTCTTCCTTTCTCACCGAAGAAACCTACATTGATCCGGTAAAGACTTTGCATTCCCGATTTGAACAAGCTTTAACAATAAGAGTAACACAACAGTTCCACAAATTCATTCAAATGATATTTAGGGGTGGCAAAAAGAGGTGTCAAAATCCCTTAAAAATAAAATTTGAAGAAATAACAGGGTATGTCACAACTGTGTATGGCAACTGGTGGCTTGGCTACACTCTTGAAAAAAATTAAAAACAAAGTCAAAGCTTTTTTATATCGACGTGGACTTTACCCTAAAATCGTCCTTTTACCCTAGATATACAGATGTCCTGAGGTCTCTGTTGTGGATATTCTAATTAAAGTAAACCCAGTGACTCCAACTGGAAGAACGTACGTTATTGAAGAAAAATATGCTAAACTAACACAATTGGCTTTTTTTTTTAATTTAAACAATACACATCAACCATTTACAAAATAATAATTGTATTACAATTATTATTTGTACAAACAATATAATCATTTTTATTTTTATTAACGAAAAACTTTGATTTGGCTCCAGGTGAGCGTTGAATTTGTTTTTAATTTATTTGAAACTGCAACATTAATTCTGTGTAAATTTCCAATTAAATACAAAAGAAATCTCACCCTTCAATATTACTAATAAATTTACAGTTTTGTAAAATCAACTTATATAATAAATGCAGTCTGCATGAAAAATGTTCATGTAAACACCACATAACAAAATAAAAAATTGTACTTTATGTTCATACTTTTAAAACTATTTTATTGTCGTTTCACCACTTTTTATATACAAGAAAAAATTATCCTACTTCTAAACATGTATTTAACCAGCACAGAGAGCTCATTTCATTAAAAAAGTGCTACTTATATGTATTCTTTATTATATCTCGTTTGAATATATTAAAATCATTGTAATAAGGTAGAAGCAGGGTATATGTGAAAAACAAAGGTCAGTAATTCTTTTTTAATATAAACCACTTTATTTTTTGCATGGTAGCTTGAGAAAGTACTATCTATCTATAGTTTTTTTTTTTTTAATTTTAAATGTGGTACTTTTTGGAAAAGACAAAAACCAAAATTTTAACTGGTGTTTTCATTGTTCTTTACGTCCATAATCTGTGTTCCAAATTTTATTGAAATCTGAAATGGTGAGTTAATTTTTTTATTATTAAGTGTGTTCATTTCACATGGAATGACCCTTCAGTCATAAATATCTCAATTATTATGAGTAGGACAGAAAATTATTATACAACCAATATTGTTGATAAAGAATTGCTAAAGTAATTGTAGCTATATAGATGTCTCTCAAACTGAAATATTCATAAATCTTTATACATTATTCTATTCCCAGCCTACATAAAACCCCCACCCCTACTCATGCCATCTCCACATTAAGTTATAAAATCTCAGGTCAACTCAAATTGCAAGCTTCGTTTAAATAGGGCTACGATGGGAGCTACATAGTTCTTTTTATAATGTCATCAATAAAGATTTCAGATCTGTAATGTATTTAAACACTGCATATAAAAAATAAAGATCTAAGTACATTAATGAGTGAAATAAAACCAAGTGGGGTGGAGGGTACAATGTACATTCGGGAGTACACGCATTATTTTGAGCCAGATCGAACATTCTAAAAAATGGCTGATGATGAAGCAATGAACTAGAATTGTTGTTTGGGACATTTTTCTCAAAATTGAATATTAATCTTTCAACCATTAGTTACCATTAGTAACCCACTGGTAGTACATTTAAAGCTTCAATGTCATGAAGCATTTTATGTTCAGCTTAAAATTCAAATCTTGTTTACTTAATGTTCTAACGGAGAAACAGAGAGTAGACTATGATATATTATATAAACTGTTTCCCGTCCCAGTGCTTAAGAAATCTGCCTAGTTAACACAGCTCCTAAGTGACAGACTTAAATGCTTATTCAGCTTATACACTGAAGTTAATATATATTAAAAGTAAACATGCCATTCTAAAATAGATGCTACCTCCCAGTTATCCCTCTTTTCCCCTCATGGTTCTGATATCACAAATGTAATTAATAAAATACATAAATAATTCACCTGCGATAAGCCTTCCTTCCTGACAATAGTATAAATCTCGAATAGTCTTCTGGTGAAATCATCATGCTCTATAGTCCTGGAAGAAATGCAAATTTATAAATGTATATATACAATTTAATATTTATTTCATTTAATTGTTTAAAGCATTAACCAGGCTGCTGAAAGTTGAAGATTCCCTTCTTCTATGTTTATCTTCTGACTTTTATTTTTAAGGTAAATGTTTCACAGTATTCTTTATTTCATAAGTAAATAGCTTATCAAATCTTAGCTGAATATAGATTGCACAGATGGAGAGCAGTAATGTTTCTCGAGCTATTTATTTGTGTATTTCCTGAGAGGAATTATATTTTTTGTTAAAATTATAATGCACTTACATCACTATTACTTATTTACAGTAAATTCTTTAGATAGTAAATCTGAACTTTTAACAGTAGTTGCGACTAAGAAGTAGTAACTTCTTAGCAGATGAATAGCATGATGATGATGAATAGCATCATCATTGCAGTAGGGCATGGCTTGAATTTCGCCAGGGCAAACATTTTTATTTCTTCACCATACTAAAATTATTTTCATTAGGCGTTTTATGACATGAAGAGAATAAGTATGTAAATTGTTTGGAGACATTTTTATGATACTCAATTTTCTAGACATCATTATTAAAAACAAAAAAAATGTAGTATTTTTCTTAAATTTTCCAAGACTTTATTTAGCTGAATATGTACTGAATATTCTATTTCAAAAGCTTCTTAACCCTCAAACGAATGTGGAACCTCACAAATCCGTTTTGTTAATAGAAAATAAATAAAATTCTTTACTGTTTAAAATAAATAAATATTGCTTTCTTGTTGAAATAAACATTCAAATCCTTAAAATGAGTTCCTACAATTTATAATCAGTTAAAATCCTTTCCCAAACTGCAGTAAACTAGTGAGGTCCCCATCGTTCAAGTAACTTCCACCGTGCCCACTTGAGGGTTGATTACAATTAACTCTTCGGCTCAATAATTAATTCTTTGGCCAAGATGGGCAAAGGCCTCCAACTACATAATATATAAAAATACATTAAGAATCTAGTGTCTACATTTTATTAAAACATTGTTTAAAAATGTACTTGTATTTAATAAAACAAAATAAAAATAAAACTATACTTCGAAAGGGCTTCTTGAAGAAAATGGGGGTCATAAGCCAGTCGATGAAGGAGATAATTGAGACTTGTTTGAGCAGCAATAGCTTTTTCAAAAGCTGACTTTGATATAACTGATGGAAATAGAGTAAATGGAGCAATCGTCAGGCTATTCGGGTCATAGTTATTCCTCTGCCTCATCCCAATACCTGTAAATTAAGTAGAAAAGATTTCTTTCATATTGCAGTTAATATAATAGTTAATAATAAATCACAACAAGCATAACTGAATGAAAAAGGAAAAACACTGATAAAATACAAGGAATAAAAATTCTTACATTTACTTATATTTGAGTAGTACACCTTAATTTGGTATCAGTTTCAGGCAGGGAACAATACAGAAAATTCTTTCTTATCATCAGGAACCTAAGTTACTTTCATCATGTACTTCTAACACTTCTCATTTAAATAGACATGAGGAGCTCAGGTTAGCCATGTGAGTTCGCTTTAATCTCAAATGGTAAACCTAGAGTGGACAGTTTGACTCCCACCTGGGCATAGGAATTTATTTAAAACCATTAAATAAAATCCTTAGTCCCATTTGACTAAAAGAGGGTGGTAATCTGTAGATATCCACCCCAATTAGATATAGTAGCAAAAAGTGGATGTTAATAAATAAAAATAATAAATAGATATGAGGCACAGGTTTAAAAAACAATCTGATTTATAGTAACTAAATTGTCTAAATATGGTTCGAAAAACTGATACAGCCAATGAGACATCATAAAACCTCTTCACATTACACATTTATGTAGCCATTGCCCACAACATCTGAGATTTTGAAAAATTAACTTAAAAAAATTTAAAAAAAATTTCAATTATATGTTTCCAACTGTTAAAAAGTTGAGTTATATAAATAAAACAGGAAATTTGAAAATGAGAATTTAAAATGTATAGAATAAACAATTGTTTTAGCACATTTCCGTAATAGTACAATCTCTAAAATTGAGAAAATAATCTCAAATAGGAGGATATATATAAGCATAAACCATGTTGATTTACTGCTCTTAGAAATTTCAGAAATATAAAATTCGGAGGCACCGAAAATAATTTAAAAGAGACTGATATCAAAACTGCTTCATTGAATTCATTTTAATGCTAAGTGGAAATATGCATCCCTTATAACATTATGGCCATTTTCTCAGAGCAAGTTAAGTAAGTGGGATGGACCGGAGAGGAGTTATAAAGCATGGGAAAAGAGAAAACTGACTCTGAAAATCGAGTGATATTACTGGGAGGAGAAATATAGTTTCTTCCTCAGTTAATAAGTAGCAAAAAGTGTCAATACATAATCATAACCTGTAAGAATGCTTGAACAATTAAGTTTTATAAAAAATAGAAGCACAAATAACTCAATACTAATTATCGATCACATGTCAAATATCATACCCACTGAAAATTTAATTGGTAATGGACTCAAGCCTAGCAAGAAAATGGAAGTAGCCTGTAGATAAATCTAATAAACAATATTTACATAAACTAGAATAAATTCTAATACAAAAACAGCACATTAAACTACTAACTACACATGAAAGAATCTTTAAAAACCTACACAGCAATAAATGTAAGTGGAATGGAAAAAAAATATTTTGGCGTCATTGAGTGGTTTATGTACTAAATTTATGAAATTTTCTCTTAATATTAGGACTCAAAATACAAGAAAGTGGAAAAACATGATCCATACCATGCATTAAGGCCCAATCTTTAACTTTTGAAAATAGATCATCCTTGGATTTATTATCCAGCTCATTTAATTTCTTCATCAACTCTTCGTAGCCCATTTTAAATATTGCGTAACCGTTTTAAAGGAAGAGTTCTCTTGTAGATTAAAAGTATCTCATTTTGTTTACTCAGCCTAAATTGGGCCGTTCTCGAAGGAGCGTTCAAGTTTATGAAGAGTTGGCAAAGAAATATGCAAGTCTACTTGTAC
Organism: Riptortus pedestris; assembly: GCA_019009955.1. Lineage (NCBI taxonomy): Eukaryota > Metazoa > Arthropoda > Insecta > Hemiptera > Alydidae > Riptortus > Riptortus pedestris. The sequence goes on along the minus strand of CM032231.1, from coordinate 82,137,674 downwards.
TACTTTTCATTTTAAACGCTACATTAGCCTAGCCAGATAATAGCAAACAATTTCAGGAATATCACGTAAACTATGAATACTTCCTCCTACTTAAATCAGGACAAAACGGATGTCTTAGTACTTCTTATTTAATTTACTAACAGTTTAGTACCAAAGAATAATTATGTATAGATGTGGTGGGATACCTGTACAATTTAAGAATGCTAGGAGCTCAAAATTTCCAAAAGTCCGTCACGCAGGGGCTGCGTAAATTAAGCAGATTTCCCTGGTGCAGTTTAATAATATATAAATATACATACTGGAAAAGACAACCACACCTTGAACATTAAATGAATAAATACAACCGGTAATAAGAAATCTTCCCCTCTAGACGAGAAGCGTCAAAAATTTAAAAAAAAACAGGTCTGCGAACCCGTCTCTCACCGGAAAGAAAAGCAATTACTGAAAGATATCAGAATATAACATATTAATTTGATTGAAAACTATTTACTATACCTAGTACTGTAATGAATAATGAATCAGAATAATTTTTATCTCAATCAATCATATTTAAGTAGTCAAAAAACTAAAGACGGGGGGGGGGGTGTCGCCAGAACATGTTTGCATGTATCTACTTGCAATAATAAAGGTCTCTTGAAAAAAATATTTGGTATTTAAGGTTCGAATAATGTGGTTTATTACATAACCGAGTATTGTTTATGTAACATGAGTAGAAGTGGGGGTTTGCTGAAGGCTGAAAACTGAAAAATGCAAATATCTGGGGTAATATTCCGTGATAGAGAATAAATGTATATAACAACATTTATATTACATTTAATTGGCTAAAAAATTGATTCTATACATTTTTTCGATCCGACGTATAGTAATGGAAATATTTCGAACTCCCCAATCTGTTTTTTGTACATAAAACGTTTAAATATCGAGTTTGGTAACGAACAAACAAAAATTGCACTGCTATCAGACACACATATATATATATATATATATATATATATATATATATATATATATATATATACTAGCTCAGATACCCGGCTTCGCCCGGGAATTCATTTGAGGCTGAATGGTGATGGTATTTTTTGGCAGGCTTTACATTGCACAATATTTTGACATTTACCCGTCCCAGTGTTTAGGATTGATACCCGTCTTTGCCGTGGATTTGCTAATAATAGAATTATTTGTTCGATAAGGCTTCACAGTCTTCGATATTTTTATATTTCCCGTCTCTTATACATGTAAATATGGTGAATTTTTATTTCAGGCCTCCCTTATAACCCCCCTCCCGTTCGAACCTAAAAATTTTAATATAGCTTATAATCATGGAAGAATTAATGCTAATTGACATACCGAGTTTTGTTCAGTTCGGTTCAGCCGTTAGTGCCCGCTAAAGTTTTAACGTATAAGTCATTTATACTTAGGTATACGACAAAAGTGTATATAACAAAAGTTACTCCAAATAACAAAATAAACAACTTTTGTTATGTTTATATTTGCGGAAATACCAATAGGAAACGAAATATCGCTATTTTTAATTTCAGGCTTCCCTTATAACCCCCACTCCTGCCCGTCCATAGAAATGTTGGTATGGCTTATAATAATGAAGGCCTCACTGCTAATACACATACCGAGTTTTATTTAGTTCGGTTGAGTCTTTTTTGGCAAATAATATTGTTGACTCCCGCTATAATGTTCAGCGTATAACGCATTTAAACTTCGGTATACGACAAAAGTGTATATAACAAAAGTTACTCTAAATAACAAAATAAACAACTTTTGTTATGTGCATATTTGCCGAAAAACCAATAGAAAAAGAAATATCGCTATTTTTAATTTCAGGCTTCCCTTATAACCCCCACTCCTGTTCGTCTCAGAGAAAATTAATATAGCCTAAAGTCTAAGTTGGGTTAGTAGTAATATACATACTAAGTTTCATAAAATTCGGTTCAGCCGTTTATGCGTGAAAAGGTAACAAACAAACAAACAAACAAACAAACATACACGAAAGAAACAAAATGCAGATATGGTGTCTATGACATGTGAAACGAAAAGTTATCGTGAAATTTTGCGAAAAAAATCAATGTACAGACAGAGGTTACAATTTTATATATATACTAGCTCAGATACCCGGCTTCGCCTGGGAATTCATTTGAGGCTGAATGGTGATGGTATTTTTTTGGCAAGGCTTTACTTTTCATAATATTTTGTCATTTCCCCGTCACAGTGTTTAAGGTTCATACCCGTCGTTTTTTTTTTGTTTGTAAGACTTCATTGTCCTCCAAATTGTCATATTTCCCGTCTCCTGTGTATTATGCATAGATTTCAGCTATTAAGGACAAAATATTAACATAGATTTGAATTAATGTTTCCGGGTGAGGTACCTGGTAGTTCATATTGGGCAGAATTGTTGATCATATCAATATTTCTACGCAAATTACTTTAGTTTTACTGTATATCTCGTTTATAATTCGGTATACGAAAAAAGTGTATATAACAAAAGTTACTTTAAATAACAAAATAAACATCTTTTGTTATGTGCATATTTGCAGAAAACCCAATAGAAAACGAAATACCGCTATTTTTAAATTCAGGCCTTCCTTACAACCCCCACTACTGCCCGTCCCTAGAAATGTTGGTATGGCTTATTATAATGAATACATTTGTGCTAATACACATACCGAGTTTTATTTAGATCGGTTGGGTCTTTTGCCCCAAATAAAATTGTTCACTTCCGCTATATGTTTTAGCGTATATCTCGTTTATAATTCGGTATACGAAAAAAGTTTATATGACAAAAGTTACTCTAAATAACAAAATAAACAACTCTTGTTATGTTCATATTTGCCGAAAAACGAATAGAAATCGAAATAACGCTATTTTTAAATTCAGGCCTCCCTTACAACCCCCACTCCTGCCCGTTCCTAGAAATGTTGGTGTAGCTTGTTATAATGAAAGCGTTAGTGCTAATACACATACCGAGTTTTATTTATTTCGGTTGAGTCTTTTGTCCCAAATAAAATTGTTCACTTCCGCTGTAGGTTTTAGCGTATATCTTATTTATAAATCGGTATATAAAAAAAGTGTATATAACAAAAGTTACTCTAAATAACAAAATAAACAACTTGTGTTATGTTCATATTTGACGAAAAACCAATAGGAAACGAAATATCGCTATTTTTAATTTCAGGCCTCCCTTATAACCCCCACTCCTGTTCATCTCAGAGAATTTTAATATAGCCTAAAGTCTAAGTTGGGTTAGTACTAATATACATACCAAGTTTCATAAAATTCGGTTCAGCCGTTTATGCGTGAAAAGGTAACAAACAAACAAACAAACAAATAAACAAACAAACAAACAGACACCAAAGAAACAAATTGCAGTTATGGTGTCTAGGACATGTGAAACGAAAAGTTATCGTGAAATTTCGCGAAAAAAATCAATGTACAGACAGAGGTTACAATTTTATATATATATATAGATAGATATATACTAGCTCAGATACCCGGCTTCGCCCAGGAATTGGTTTGAGGCTGAATGATGATGGTATTTTTTTGGCAAGGCTTTACTTTGCACAATATTTTGACATTTACCCGTCCCAGTGTTTAGGGTTAATACCCGTTGTTGGCATTTGTTAATAATAAAATTAATTTTTTATGTAAGTCTTCACTGTCCTCCAAATTGTCATATTTCCCGTCTCCTGTGCATTATGCATAGATTTCAGTAATAAGGCCAAAATATTAACATAGATTTGAATTAATTTTTCCAGGTGAGGTACCTCATAGTTCAAATTGGAATGAATTTTTGAGCATATCAATATTTCTACGCAAATTACTTGCTCCACACATTGTTCCAGGAGAAATGTATAAAAGTCCGTCACGCAGGTGCTGCGTAAACTAAGCAGATTTCCCACGTGAAGTTTTACAATAGAGAAATCTGCCTAATAACAACTGTAGTAACCTAAACCTATTCACGAGGGACGACTAGTTATGGAAACGGCCGCCAGAGCTCTCGGCGGAAAGTCCGAACATATCCGACCACACGCAGAATACAAATGCAAATATCTCAGTTAATGTTAAAGATAGGGAATAAATGTATATAACAATATTTATAGTAAATTTAATTTGCAATAAGATTGGTCCTACACACTTTTTCGTTCCGACATATGGTAACGGAGATATTTCGAATTTTCGAAAATCCTCCCCTTTAAAATCCCCCTTCCACTGGTTCGATTTCAGCCGTTAACGAACTTGATCTTTCTTTTTACATAAAACGACCAAATATCGAGTTTGGTAACGATCAAACCAAAATTGCGACCGCTAGAGCGGTAACAGACAAATATATATATATATATATATATATATATATATATATATATATATATATATATATATATATTGTTACGTTTTTATTACCAAAACCAGTAATAAACGTTTTTAATAAGAGTTCTTTTGGATTGCAAAATTAAATACTCGCAAGTTTCACAGTTTTTATCACTGCACAATTTATTTCACAATGCACAATACACTTGGTAATTATTCTTAATTACTACTCACAGTATACAATGATAGCGTCACTGTTCTTCAGATTACACAGTCCAACAATTCACTCACGGTCACTGAAATTCACAGAAAGACGGCACTGCACTGTCCTTTACTTCGCGGCACTGCACTGTCCTTTACTTCGCGGCACTGCACTGTCTTAAACACGGCACTAAACAGTTACTTACAGTCACGGCACAACACTGTTCTTCTTATAAAAACACTTTACCGTACTGCACTAAGTCGCACTGTAGCAACAGGTGAGAATAAAACTGGCTAGCCCTTCTTTATATAGGGCGGCGGCATACATCAAAGGGGAATTGTCTGGACGCCTCGACGCCTGGCTGGAAGGTGCTGGTAGGACCTAGGACATTCTATCGGTTTCTTTGATCTACGTCACACTTTCCAAATACGCGACTCTCTCTCTCTGAAGGATTATTCATCTATTTAAATTTCGCAACACTGCTGCCCACTTAAGCCTTTTCGTCCCGAATAGGCTCAATATCGCCGTTGCCATACTTGGCTAGTCGCTCTAGGTGTACCACTTTCATTTTAGACCTCGGATTGTGGTATCTCTGTATCAGGTAGACAACGTCGTTCAATCTCTTGATCACCTTGTAAGGTCCCTCCCAGTGCGTTTGCAATTTAGGGGATAGTCCTTTCTTTCGTTGTGGGTTGAATAGTAGAACCATTTGCCCTTCAGTGAATCCCTCCGTATTTGCTGCCCGATCATACCTGGCTTTCATCTTATCACCTGTCATTTTAATACGGTTGCGTACAAACTCATGGAGCTCATGCAGGTCTTCCTGTGCCTGGGGAGTATTTACATTGTCTTCGCAGGACGGTCCGGGTTTGGCCCCAAATTCCAAATCCGCTGGCAGTCTTAATTCTGCTCCAAATAAGATTTTCGCCGGAGTACGTGAGGTGGAATCATGGACGGCCGACCGGTAAGCCAGTAGTAATTTTGGTATGTGCACATCCCAATCCCTTTGGTGTGTGCTAACCACTTTTCTGAGATATTCCTCCAGTGTCCGATTAAATCATTCGACCATGTCATCAGATTGTGGATGAAGCGTTGTCGTTCTTGTCTTTTTGATGCCATAAAATTCTCACATTTCCTTGAATATGGCTGATTCGAAATTTCGGCCCTGGTCAGAATGGAGTTCTATTGGAACCCCGTATCGGCACACCCAATTATTTACAAAGGCATCTACAACCGTTTTCGACTCCTGGTTTGGGATGGCATACACTTCGGGCCATTTACTGAAATAGTCCATTACAACTAGGACATACCGGTTTCCAGCCTCACTGACAGGGAATGGACCAGCAACATCCATGGCTATCCGCTCGAAAGGGGCGCCTGCGTTGTACAGCTGAAGTTTGCCACGACTTCTTCTCGTTGGACCCTTGGCTGCAATGCACTGCTCGCAATTGGCTATCCAATCGGTTACAGATTGCTGACATCCCACCCAGTAAAATCGTTGTTTTATCTTTTCCAGGGTTTTTGTAATGCCCAGATGGCCGCCGCTGGGACCATTATGGAACTGCTTCAATACCTCATTTATCTTGGAAGTGGGCACGACAATTAGGTCGGTTGTGGTTTGCCATCTGTACTCTCCCAAGATCGATATAAGCAACAAAAATTGCGACCGCTAGAGCGTTAACAGACAAATATATATATATATATATATATATATATATATATATATATATATATATATATATATAATTTTGAACGGACCTCATTTTCGTCATCTCCTGGGTAGGATCGATGGACATTTGAGGAAATTTTAGGAAAAAGTACTCCTCCTATTCCATAGCCACTGGCGTCCGTACCAATTATGAACTTCTGTCCAGCGATTGGATAGGCAAGGACAGGTGCTGTGCACAAGAGTTCCTTGAGCCTCTGGAACGCATCTTCCGTTGCCTCGCTCCGGTGGTATGAATTCCAGCGTTTGAGAAGGAACCTCGAAACTAGTGATCTTTAGTTTTGCATGAAACGCTTATATATAGAGTTTGGTAACGATATAACAAAAATTGCGACCGCTAGCGCCGTAACTGCCAAATATACAGATAGATAGATATATCCGTATAGATAATTTTTAAAGGAACTCATTTTCGTCATATACTAGGTAGTATCGATGTACATTTGAAGAAAATTCCGTCATGAGTATAACCTTAATATCTGATATCGCTTAAAATAAATGTCCGTCACGCAGGGGGTTGGGGCGGCGGAAAATAAGCAGATTTTCACGTGAAGTTTTACAATAGATCTATATACTGTTAACACTTATCATCACCGTGAATATTAAGTGATTAAATACAAATGCTTATAAGAAATTATTAAGTCAATTTACATGTTGACAATAACCAAATATATTTTAAAAAAGTCCGTCACGCAGGGGCTGCGTAAATTAAGCAGATTTCCTACGTGAAGTTATACAATAGAGAAATCTCCATAGGAGACCCGAACAGTAACTGCAAAGGGTCGAACTAGCTTTTGGCGGGAAACAGCCGTTAGGCCCAAATTTAATAAAAATGCAAATATCTCGGTTAATATTCAAGATAGAGAATAAATGTATAGAACAATATTTATAGTAAATTTAATTTACAATACGATTGGTTCTATACAGTCTTTTGATACGACGTATGGTAACGGAGATATTTCAAAAATCCCCCCCCTCCCACTGGTCCGTTTTCAGCCATTAACGAACTTGATCTGTCTTTTTGCATATAACGTTTAAATATCGAGTTTGGTCACGATCAAACAAAAATTGCTTAATAAAAGAGCTGTAACAGACAAATGAAGCTGTAACAGACAGTTTTGAACGGACCTCATTTTCGTCATCTCCTGGGTAGGATTGATGGACATTTGAAGATAAATTTCGAAAATCGCGTCATGAGTACAACCTCAATAGCTGATTTCCCTTAAGGGAAATCAGCTCATAAATTGTTAATTGATTATGCTTAGGAAGTAACGTGCTATTCTGCTTACGGGATTGAATTAATCCTTGCCTGAAACTAATGCATAGGAGAGAATAAAAATAAAAAAGAACATAATGCTAAGAACATGCTCATATGCATGAAACCTCTTATCATTGAATCGTGTTTTATCTTGTAATGATACAGGAAAAAAAGTACATCAAGATGCCAGCACATTTTGTTTTAGCAGATTTCCTTTAAGGGAAATCAGCTATTGAGGTCGTACTCGTGTCGCGATTTTCGAAAATTTTCTTCAAATGTCCATCGATCCTACCGAGGAGATGACGAAAATGAGGTCCGTTCAAAATTATATATTTTTCTGCTACCGCTCTGGCGGACGCAATTATTGTTTGATCGTTACCGAACTCGATATTTACTCGTTTTATGTAAAGAGAAAGATCAAGTTCGTCCAAGGGGAGGAATTTCGAAATATCTCTGATACTATACGTCGGATTGAAAACTTGTATTGAACCGATCTTATTGCCAATTAAATTTACTATAAATATTGTTATATACAATTATTCTCTATCCTAAACATTAACCTACATATTTGCATTTTAGCAGATTTCCCTTAAGGGAAATCAGCTATTGAGGTCGTACTCATGACGCGAGTTTTGAAAAATTTCCTCAAATGTCCATCGATCCTACCCAGGAGATGACGAAAATGAGGTCCATTCAAAATTATATCTATATCTATATATATATATATAAAATTGTAACCTCTGTCTGTACATTGATTTTTTTCGCGAAATTTCACGATAACTTTTCGTTCCACATGTCATAGACACCATATCTGCATTTTGTTTCTTTGGTGTCTGTTTGTTTGTTTGTTTGTTTATTTGTTTGTTTGTTTGTTACCTTTTCACGCATAAACGGCTGAACCGAATTCTATGAAACTTGGTATGTATATTACTACTAACCCAACTTAGACTTTAGGCTATATTAATTTTCTCTGAGACGAACAGGAGTGGGGGTTATAAGGGAAGCCTGAAATTAAAAATAGCGATATTTCATTTTCTATTTGTTTTTCGGTAAATATGCACATAACAAAAGTTGTTTATTTTGTTATTTAGAGTAACTTTTGTTATATACACATTTGTCGTATACCGAAGTTTAAATGCGTTATACGCTAAAAATTATAGCGGGAGTCAACAATATTATTTGCCAAAAAAGACTCAACCGAACTAAATAAAACTCGGTACGTGTATTAGCAGTGAGGCCTTCATTATAATAAGCCATACCAACATTTCTATGGACGGGCAGGAGTGGGGGTTATAAGGGATGCCAGAAATTAAAAATAGTGATATTTCGTTTCCTATTGGTTTTTCGGCAAATATGAACAAAACAAAAGTTGTTTATTTTGTTATTTAGAGTAACTTTTGTTATATACACTTTTGTCGTATACCTAAGTATAAATGAGTTATACGTTAAAACTTTAGCGGGCACTAACGGCTGAACCGAACTTAACAAAACTCGGTATGTAAATTAGCATTAATTCTTCCATGATTATAACCTATATTAAAATTTTTAGGTTAGAACGGGAGTGGGGGGTTATAAGGGAGGCCTGAAATAAAAATTCGCGATATTTCATGGTCTATTTGTTTTTCACCAAAGAAGGTCATAACAAAAGTTGTTTACTTTGTTATTTAGATTTTTTTTTTTATTTTTTATACATTTCTCCAGGAACAATGTGTGGAGCAAGTAATTTGCGTAAAAATATTGATATGCTCAACAATTCATTCCTATTTGAACTATCAGGTACCTCAGCTGGAAAAATTAATTCAAATCAATGTTAATAAGTTGTCCTTAATAGCTGAAATCTATGCATAATGCACAGGAGACGGGAAATATGACAATTTGGAGGACAGTGAAGACTTACATAAACAATTAATTTTATTATTAACAAATGCCAACAACGGGTATTAACCCTTAACACTGGGACGGGTAAATGTCAAAATATTTTGCAAAGTAAAGCCTTGCCAAAAAAAAATACCATCACCATTCAGCCTCAAATCAATTCCCGGGCGAAGCCGGGTATCTGAGCTAGTATATATATATATATATATATATATATATATATATATATATATATATATATATATATGTCTGTTAACGCTCTTGCGGTCGCAATTTTTGTTTGATCGTTACCAAACTTCCAAATACCAAAATATTTAAGCGTTTTATGTAAAAAGAAAGATAAAGTTCGTTAATGGCTGACATCGGACTAGTGGGAAGGGGGGTTTAGAGGGGGGATTTTTAAAAATTGTATAGGACCAATCTTATTGCAAATTAAATTTACTATAGATATTGTTCTATACATTTATTCTGTATCTTGAATATTAACCGAGATATTTGCATTTGTATTGTGAGTGTGGTCGGCACTATACGCCGAGAGCTCTGGCGACCGTTTTGGTAACTATTCCTCCCTCGTGAATAGGTCTAGAGATACCTTCCTACTACTGTTATTACTAGGCAGATTTCTCTATTGTAAACCTTCACGTGGGAAATCTGTTTAGTTTACGCAGCCCCTGCGTGACGGACTTTTTCAGTTTTAGGCCTTCAGCAAACCCCCTATTTTTGCTCATGTCATATTAACAATAAGCTGTTATTTCGCCGGGAAGGTCTTCCACTTTCTCACACCAAAATTTAAGTAGTCAAAAAACTTAAGAAGGGGGGGGGGTCACCAGAACATATTTGCGTGTATCTCGTATAATAAATGTCTCTTGAAAACAATATTTGGTATTTAAGCTTCGAATGATGTGGTTTATTACATAACCAAGTATTGTTTATGTAAAGTGAGAAGAAGTGGGGATTTGCTGAAGGCTGAAAACTGAAAAATGCAAATATCTGGGGTAATATTCAAGATAGAGAATAAATGTATATAAGAAGATTTATTTTACATTTAATTTGCTAAAAAATTGATTCTATACATTTTTCGATCCGACGAAACGGAATTATTTCGAATTTCCCGATCTGTTTTTTGTACATACAACGCTAATATATCGAGCTTGGTAACAATATTGCTAAAATTGCGACAGCTAGAGGGGCAACAAATATATATATATATATATTTGAAAGGAACTGATTTTCGATATTTGAGGAAAATTTCGAAAACCCTGTCATGACTACTACATACTAGGATGTTTTCGAAAATCGTGACATGAGTTGGTTTCACTAAGGGAAAGGCTGCTGATAGTGACGTAATAACATACCGGTAGCGGGAAGGCAATATGAAATAGTTCAATTCAATAGTTCGACCACATTCAGAGGGTGAATGTTAAAAATGGAACGAACCCTCGCCTATTGATTGAATTATACCGAGTTATTGGCAAAGAATGAGTCACGTTCGTTTCATTGTTGACGCTTACAAAGAAAGAAACTTATAAGGAGTAATTTCTTCAATAGGAATAGACGATTTTCCATGGATTTGCTAATGCCCTGAATACATTAGACCGTGCGCTCTAAGGCTTGCATTGAATAGGTCTTGATTCGGGCAGAGCAAGGCGGCCTTATACACTTCCCTCCAGGCGAAGGAGCTGGAGTGCGTCCTTCATTACGCCGAGGGGTTTAGCAAGATCCGTTCTCTAGAAACCAGGAAATAAGCCTAAACGAAAAGGAATCAAAGCGCGTAATGTCTCTTCCCTCGTTACGCAGCCTGCAGCGATTCGGAACATCGGTGAACTAATTCAGCCAGTGAGAGGAGCCGTCATTAATACGGAGACCTAGGCCCAGGGACGGGCTCTTGCTTGTTTTCCTTCACTCCGCTCAAGGATATGACCACTGCCGCACTCCGCCTCTCAACCATGATTCCCTCCATACTCATTAGCTGCTTGATAAGCACTCATACACGCAGGTAATATGAGAAAATTCAATCATAATAACCACTGTGTCCCATATAGATTACAAAGCTATAATTTTTATCAACTCAAATCATGCCTTAATGCAGTCAAAAAACCAATCAACTATTCTCCATACCCAGGGTATTTCTTTCCACATTGAATACCTACTTTCTTTAATTTAAAATTTCCAAGGAAAATCACTAATAGCAATTAATGCCCTAATTTAGGGAGAGGACAGAGCGCCCATTGAGGGGTCCCAGTCCCCTTAATAATTAATATTTTTTTTAATAGACTTACTCTTTATTTTAATAAATAAATAATTTATTATTCTCCACCAAAGTGCTAAATATTCATTGAACATAAAAGTATGAAACTCAATACCATATAGTTCTAATACTAATTTTATTAAATAATAAAAAATCCATGACAAATTTATTTAAAACAACCCTAAACAGATAATTTTGCTGAACATCTTTTTACAATATCATTTAAAAACATAGAACTACATGTATTATTTTTTAGCTTTATATAAATAAATCATTTTTTTTCTGCTGTTTTCCAACAACTAAACATGTTCACGTGGACCCAGAAAAACCACGTAAAACAATGTGTACTCATCCTATTAACTAACCACTATGCATGAAAATTGGAGATCCTTAAACCATTCAATGAGATGTTTAGTAAGAATTCCAGACCCCAACCACTGCATGTCTCTCCTTAGGTCATCCAGCCACCTCTGCCTGGGTCTGCCTCTTATCCTCACTCCAACTTGGGTAGGTACTATAGATTTTCCTGGGTGGCCAATTGGATTTAACTATTGTGAGGAGCAATTTTTGACACCCCAGGATGTATAACATAGTTTTAAATATCACAAGACTCAGGACCAACACTGTAGTCCCTACTAACAAAAAAAAAAAAAGTTAGCCCATGCATTCTTTGGCTTATCTCACCTAGAAGAATAAATAAAATTGATTGCACAGTAAAAGAATACTAAAACAGGCTGTAATAAATGTGTTGGAAGTCCAGGAAACTCCTTTTCTGCCCATTGTAGTAGCAAAGTCAAAAACTAGCAACTTTATTCGCTTACATTCATTATGACTACTAGAACACATTAACTAATTCTCCATAAGAAATTCAAACACAATTTTATTATTAGTTAATTGTTCTATTGTTTTTTAACGCAATTACAAACAATAGTTTCACAGATATTTAAGACAATGGACAAAATTTGAATTTTATTTTATTTTTAGTTGGAGTTATGCCCAAGAGGAAGATTATATGATTCAACAAGTTACAGAACCCGTAGATCATTCAGAAGGCCCACATTGGGTAGAATCAGAACAAGCTTTATATTTTGTAGACATATCTGGTTTTGGAGTGCATCGGTATGATCCATACTCAACAAATCATACATCCATCAAATTAGGTACATATACTTCATATTTTAATTTTTATACATGAGTATATTGTATGTATAATAAATAGAAATATAATTAATAAAAAAAATTATCTGAATTACTATTCACAAATTTGTAAATCTCTATTAATTGTTAAAAGACCACATTCATTTTATAGACACTAGTGACCCCAGAAGACTGAAATAAATATATATATTGAAAAAATAAAATATTCCATTTTAATTAGTTAGCAAATAAAAAACTAGAAAAATCCAATTAAACAAATAGTAATCCTTAATAAATTGGGGAATTTAGTAAATAATCAGTTTTTTGGAGTAACAATTTTCTTCACATATTAAACCATTTATATTTTTTTTTCAAGAAAATCTTACATTATAAGGTCACAATTATTCAGAAATGTCTACTTAATGATCAATAAATTTTGTACTGTGTGAGGGAGGAAATTAATAAAGTACAACTTTAAAATATTTATTTAACCTATGGTATTTACAATTTGACTAAGTTAAATATGGAATTCATTATATTTAAATATAAGTCTGAATAAATTATATTTCTAGAAAGTACTGTTGGTGTACTTATACCAATTGAAAACAATGAAGGAAAATTTGTCATTGGTTATGGCAAAAATATATCTGTTCTTTCTTGGGATGGAAAGTCAAATGGGCACCAAATTGATCATAAATTTAAAGTCGATGATGAAAAAGTTGGTAACAGATTTAATGATGGAAAAGCAGATTCAAAAGGCAGACTTTGGATAGGTAAGGTGAACTTTTTCTTTTATTTTCTACCAAATGGATCAGACCATACTTTCATATTTCCAGGCTGTATATCCTCTTGCTTAATGTTAGCCCTTGCTGTGGCTTGTATTTTCTTATAACCTTCTGGATACATCATTGGATAAATTATAATGGGGTATACAGCAAGTCCTATTGCAGCAACAACTCCAACCACAACAGCAGTGTTTTTGTAAACCTTTGTTTGTTTTACCATTGTGTGAGATTTGCAGTCACTCCTTAATCACTTTTCATATTATAATAAAACGTAAATGAGCACTATTAAACACGAGTAACGAAAAGCAGAGTATTAAACCACAAGGAATTAAAAAGTTCAAGTTAAACCTGGGCCCTTCACGCGATAACAATAATACTACCTCCTAAACAAAACCATTTCAACCAAAGAGGTATGTTATCTTACCGGTAAGAATGAGTAAGAGGAAGATATTTACTGAATATTATTGAAACTAAAATCGACCTGTGAATATAATCCTAGCTGTTATTGTAAACCTAGACTGGTGAGTTCGATTCCCACCTGGGCAATAGAAATTTATTTAGCGTCGAACTCAGTAAATAAAATTCTTAGTCCCATGCTGGCTAGAAAATGGTGGTAATCTATAGATAACCCATCCCAATTATTCACAGTAGCATAAGGTGGACGTATATAAATAATATTTCTATTATTGAATTGGGTACGCAAGTAAAACATTTATTGCTCCTATAAATAATAATTCATAATTAAACACGAAGATAGGAATGATATAGAAGAAGTATGCCTTTAATCTAAGTACAGGCTGAGTCACAAAATGTTTTGAACCTTTGATAATGGTGTTGGTTACATGTATCGTATTAAGAAGCAACAAATTAAGTCTTAACTTCCTAGGTCATGTTATCATCACACACTGTCACATTTCGTTTTCTCAGACGTTTATTTTTAAATAAACAAAAAAATATCGAACACCTGCTGAATGCTATTTAATTGGACCAATTCAGTTAACTAAGTTTTAAAATGAGAAATAGACTTCACTAGCACCTTAAAAGAATTAAAGCGACTCAGTTTAGAAAACGGTTGTAGATTTATTAAAAACAAACGGAAAGAGACCAAAGTGTCATCGATTAAATTCTAAAAAGTGTGACATTTTTAGGAACAATGGGAGAAGAAAAACCAATAGGAGTTATAAAGATGAACCAAGGCTCATTGTATAAAGTTTCAAAAATTTGTGAGCTATCTAACAACGTATCTCCTGTTAGCATATCAAATGGAATCGCATGGAATGCGGATAGCACGAAAATGTATTACATTGATTCTCCCACTAGAAAAATAGATGTTTTTGACTACAACAGTTGCAACGGGAAGTTATGTAAGTCTTAACATTTTGTAAATTGTTTTTATTAATCCCACTATTCAATTTTTTTTGCAATACCTTTTTATTTCAGCAAACAGAAGAACTCTCTTCGATTTCGAAAAAAATAATATAACTGGTGTACCTGATGGCATGACTATAGACACTGAAGACAATCTGTGGGTAGCAGTTTGGGGAGGAGGAAGGGTGAGATTCTTTTTCTCAATATTATTTTGTTTTTTACTTGAATGTGAGATATTCTTGAAACGGATTTCATTATCATTCAGTAATACAATTTTTTTTTTTTTATTGTTAGTGACATACCGGCATATTTATATTGGGAGTTCAGTTTAAAAATACTAAAACTCCAGGAGTCAATTCTTAGTACAAATTCTTCTTAATGTGAGATTCCATCCCCATTTGTTTTGGAAATTCTTTTATTTCATACATTATTACTACGTTATGTATATTAAAAAAATAAAATAAATGCAATAAACTTGCCGGGGAGCGATCAGAACTTTGGGGACTGATCTGGTACATAATGTAGGTACAACTAACATCAATATTACATGTACTGACTTGTGCTCGTTAACTAGTTTGTATGTTGCAAGATTTTTTATAAATACAATCTTTCATTTAAATGAGGTGCTATGAAATTAGGTAACAGTAGAAGTATAGAGTTTGCCAACTTCAATTTTTAAATTTATGTGAATCAAACGCGGTATTTGAACTTTTAAAGAGTAGTGAAATGGATGAAGTTTGTCGATCATATGGGAATGACTTAGGGTGCAAAAACAAATGTAAGATATTCCAGATCATTATGCATTGTTTCAAAACACTTTTTAATATAATTTGCAGAACTTTCTGTCATAATAAAATAGCTTCCTTATGCAAATTTTCATTATCTCTAGCATGTTCTGAAATTGTTTATTATTATTTACGTCCACTTTATGCTACTATGGCTAATCGGGGCGGGTTCTCTACAGGTTACCCCACTTTTAGCAGATTTCCCTTAAGGAAAATCAGCTATTGAGGTTGTACTCATGACGCGATTTTTGAAATTTTTCTTCAAATGTCCATCGATCCTACCCAGGAGATGACGAAAATGAGGTCCGTTCAAAACTGTATATATATATCTATCTATCTATCTATCTATCTATCTATCTATCTATATATATATAAAATTGTAACCTCTGTCTGTACATTGATTTTTTTCGCGAAATTTCACGATAACTTTTCGTTTCACATGTCATAGACACCATAACTGCATTTTGTTTCTTTGGTGTCTGTTTGTTTGTTTGTTTGTTTATTTGTTTGTTTGTTTATTTGTTTGTTTGTTTGTTTGTTACCTTTTCACGCATAAACGGCTGAACCGAATTTTATGAAACTTGGTATGTATATTACTACTAGCCCAACTTAGACTTTAGGCTATATTAATGTTCTCTAAGACGAACAGGAGTGGGGGTTATAAGGGAGGCCTGAAATTAAAAATAGCGATATTTCATTTTCTATTGCTTTTTCAGCAAATATGCTCATAACAAAAGTTGTTTATTTTGTAATTTAGAGTAACTTTTGATATATGCACTTTTGCCGTATACGGAAGTATAAATGAGTTATACGCTAAACACTATAGCGGGAGTCCACAATTTTATTTGGCATAAAAGACTCAACCGAACTAAAACAAACTCGCTGTGTGAATTAATACTAACGATTTACTTATAATAAGCCATACTAACATTTCTAGGGACGGGCAGGAGTGGGGGTTATAAGGGAGACCAGAAATTAAAAATAGCGATATTTCGTTTCCTATTGCTTTTTCAGCAAATATGCACATAACAAAAGTTGTTTATTTTGTTATTTAGAGTAACTTTTGTAATATGCACTTTTGCCGTATACGGAAGCATAAATGAGTTATACGCTATAAACTAAAGTGGGAGTCCACAATTTTATTTGGCACTAAAAACTCAACCGAATTAAACCAAACTGGTTATGTGAATTAGTACTAACGCCTTCATTATAATAAGCTATACTAACATTTCTAGGGACGGGCAGGAGTGGGGGTTATAAGGAACGCCTGAAATTTATAATAGTGATATTTCGCTTCCTATTGCATTTTCGGCAAATATGCACATAACAAAAGTTGTTTATTTTGTTATTTAGAGAAACTTTTTTTTTTTATATACACTATCATCGTATACCGAAATATTAAGACGTTATACGCTAAAAATTATAGCGGGAGACAACAATTTTATTTGGCACAAAAGACTCAACCGAACTAAATAAAACACTCATTATGTGTATTAGCACTAACGCCTTCCTTATAATAAGCCATTCTAACATTTCTAGGGACGGGCAGGAGTGGTGGTTATAAGGGAGGCATGAAATTAATAATAATGATTTCCTATTGGGTTTTCGGCAAATATGCACATATCAAAAGTTGTTTATTTTGTTATTTAGAGAAATTTGCTCAACACTTCTTTTCAATATGAACTACCAGGTACCTCACCTGAAAAAATTAATTCAAATGTATATCAATATTTTCTCCTTAATAATTCAAATCTATGCATAATGCACAGGAGACGGGAAATATGACAATATGCAGGACAGTGAAGTTTTACATAAAAAAAATAATTTTATTATTAACAAATGCCAACAACGGGTATTAACCCTAAACACTGGTACGGGTAAATGTCAAAATATTGTGCAATGTAAAGCCTTGCCAAAAATATATCATCACCATTCAGCCTCAAATGAATTCCCGAGCGAAGCCGGGTATCTAAGCTAGTATATATATATTTGTCTGTTACCGCTCTAGCGGTCGCAATTTTTGTTTGATCGTTACCAAACTTCATATTTAATCGTTTTATGTAAAAAGAAGGATCAAGTTCGTTAATGGCTGAAATCGGACCATAGGGGGGGGCGGTGTAGAGGGGAGGATTTTTGAAAATTCGAAAAATCTCCGTTAATATACGTTGGATCGAAAACTTGTATAGAATCAATCTTATTGCAAATTAAATTTACTATAAATATTGTTCTATACATGTATTCTGTATCTTGAATATTAACCGAGATATTTGCATTTGTATTGTGTGTGCGGTCGGTCGACAGGAGTGGGCTATGCGAGAGCTCTGGCGGCCGTTGCCGTAACTATTCGTCCCTCGTGTATAGGTTTAGATTCCTCACTACTGCCGTTGTTATTAGGCAGATTTCTCTATTGTAATACTTCGCGTGGGAAATCTGCTTAGTTTACGCAGCCCCTGCGTGACGGACTTTTCTAGCCAGGATGGGTCTAAAGAGTTTATTTAATGAGTCCGTCACTAAATAAATGCCCATGGCGGGAATCGAACCCACCACTCTAGGTCTTCCTTGGGAGATTAAGCCACTTTAAGTCTACCATGTTCTGAAATTTGCATAATTGTAATTTCGACGCCTCCCCTATACCTATTTTTCTGGGTAACGAACATAGTGGCAAACAGGATTACCATATTCTACCGACTATTAATAGTTGACGTACTTTCCTAATCAAGAGAAAACTAGGGTGAAAGTGTATTTTAGTCCCCCCTTGATGGCGCACGATGACGGCGGCCATTTTGTTGTTCTAACTTTATAGTTTTTAACACTTTAACTTCACTTAACAGCTGACTAGATATCAGCTGATTCCACCCAAATCAAATTTATTATTTTGCTCCACATTCAATCACCAAAATGACCTGTCGATCTATTTACATTTGAATGAGATAGTCACAACATTAATAACCGAATCTAATATAACTCGATGTTATCTATAATATATGCTTAGAGTCTCGTCAAAATACTTTTGAGACACTTGAAAGTAAACAAAATCTAGGGAACACCTGTTATAAAAATGATTACAAATATTGATAAATTTAGAGCCCTTTAAAGCAAAAAAAAAAAGCACTTCTGCTGATAGAATATTACCCAATTCACAATCTAGTAAAACAACTTAATCAGTGCGACATTAGGTGTTCTCAAATTGAAAACAATATTATAACTTTTTTTAATTTGTTTGATTACAGGTTATTCAAGTATCCAGCGACGGTCAGCTAGAGAGGTCTGTGCAAATGCCAGCTGAAAGAATAACATCCGTCGCCTGGGGAGGGATGGAATACAACACACTCTTTGTAACTTCGATGAGATTGGGCTTGACTAAGGAGCAAATCGAGATGCAGCCTTCTGCAGGGGCTGTATTTATGATATCTGGGCTTCAGGCCAGAGGAAGACCTGCACACAGCGTATCATCCTGTATTCTAAGCGCTCCGAATATTGCCTAAAAGCTAGGAGTGGAACGACTAACAACTTGGCGAATTTAATTTAGTATACTTAATTTTTACAGTCCCAAGAAATGATGGCAGAAGAGAAATAGTATACTCGTACCTTGATCGTAGTTCCTTAGTACAAACTTATGTAATATAATTATTAATTTAAGAGCAGATTCTGCTTTCATTATAAGAATTACCTATTAAAATAAAAAATGCATTTATTTCTTCATTCATTAGTCAGTTGGCATGCCTCAAGTAAATAAATAGACCATTACTAAGTAAGTCGATATATGTCAGTTGTAAAAGAAGTTCCTACACATCTGTGCATTTGAGGCCTTTAATTTATTTATTTATATATTTCCGAGCTTCACAACAAGGACGATATTGTTCTATAAAATAAACAACAAAAACAAAATAACATAAACATAATACAAAAATAGAAAACACCTAATAGAAAAGGAATACAACAAATAATGGAAAACAACAAATACAAGAAAAAAATGAATAGTTAATAACGAAGTACAAAAAAAAACAGAAATAGAAACCAAGAAAGAATAACAAAACGGCAAAATAGAAAATAACGAAGATACTTAACAAATATAACGCTACAACCATACTAAACAAAATACTATATATATATATATATATATATATATATATATATATATATACTAGCTCAGATACCCGGCTTCGCCCGGGAATTCATTTGAGGCTGAATGGTGATGATATTTTTTTGCAAGGCTTGTCTTTGCACAATATTTTGACATTTACCCGTCCCAGTGTTATACGGTTTAATACCCGTCGTTTCTGTGGATTTGTTAATAATAAAATTAATTTTTTATGTAAGACTTCACTGTCCTCCATATTGTCATATTTCCCGTTTCCTGTGCATTGTGCATAGATTTGAATTATTAAGGACAAAATATTAACATACATTAAAATTAATTTTCCCAGGTGCTGTACCTGGTAGTTCATACTGAAAAGAATTGTTGAGCAAATTTCTCTAAATAACAAAATAAACAACTTTTGTTATGTGCATATTTGCCGAAACCCCAATAAGAAATGAAATATCACTATTATTAATTTCAGGCCTCCTTTATAACCCCCACTCCTGCCAGTCCCTAGAAATGTTAGTATGGCTTATTATAAGAAAGGCGTTAGTGCTAATTGCCATACCGAGTTTGGTTTAGTTCAGTTGAGTTTTTTGTGCCAAATAAAATTGTTGACTTCCGCAGTAGTTTTTAACGTATAACTCATTTAAACTTAGGTATACGACAAAAGTGTATATAACAAAAGTTACTTCAAATAAAAAAATAAACAAGTTTTGTTATGTGCATAATTGCCTAAAATTCTATAGGAAACGAAATATAGCTACATTTTTAATTTCAGTCCTCCCCTACAACCCCCACGCCTGCTCGTCTCTAGAAATAATGGTACAGCTTATTATCATGAAGGGGTTAGTGTTAATTCACATACGGAATTTTATTTAATTCGGTTGGGTCGTTTGTCCCAAATAAAATTGTTCACTTCCGCTATAGGTTTTAGCCTATATCTCGTTTATAATTCGGTAAACGAAGAAAAGGTATATAACAAAAGTTACTCTAAATAACAAAATAAACAACTTTTGTTATGTGCATAATTGCCGAAAAACCAATAGGAAACGAAATATCGCTATTTTTAATTGCAGGCTTCCCTTATAACCCCTACTCCTGTTCGTCTCAGAGGATATTAATATAGCCTAAAGTCTAAGTTGGGTGAGTAGTAATATACATACCAAGTTTCATAAAATTCGGTTCAGCCGTTTATGCGTGAAAAGGTAACAAAGAAACAAAATGCAGTTATGGTGTCTATGACATGTGAAACGAAAAGTTATCGTGAAATTTTGCAAAAAAAATCAATGTTAAAATTTTATATATATATATACACACACACACACACAAATAAATAATATACTAGGTTAAAATAAATTTAAAATACTATTAATTAAATTCATTAGGGAACTAATTAAAAGTCCGTCACGCAGGGGCTACATAAACTAAGCAGATTTCGCACGGGAATATCGAGTTTTGTAAGGCCAGTTGCACACACAGCGGATTTTTCCGAGCGGATGTTTTACCGTCGCCGCCGTTCCAATAGTAGTCCACTGTAGTACATTGGAGCTTGCATACTCGACGGAAAAAAACACGATCGGTAAGTTTAACGCCAGCGGTAGCTGTGCAGCCGCCCGGTGCCACTGGAGCCGACGGAAGTTTTACCGTCACTTCCAAGTAGTGGCCTACGTAACCAAATGAACGTCTCTTGCATGCACCTACTGTTTTGTTTCCGCATCCGTGTATCCTCTCCCCCTTTGTTTTGTTGTCATGAGTGAGGAAATTGATAATGAAATTCTTATTTCATTAGTGGAATTCATTATCATCATTTATGTCATTAGTGGGCCTGTGCTTAGGGATAAAACTTTAGACAGCTTTAAGGACCGAAATGCTACGAAAATCGCTTGGCATGCTGTGTGTGTGGAATTACGAAGTGGCTTCGACCAGATGCCAGAAAATGAAAGGAGTAATTTCTACCGGTTGAATACAGTTCCTCATTTTTGTACTTCTGCGCTGAATGGTATCTTTTAACCGGTCATGCAGTTCATCAAAGGAAGTCAATGACATCCTGAAATAGCTGAAAAAATTCTTGTCATCTTGCTTCAACTCATCAAACAATGTGTAGAATGCGCCAGCTTCATTTCTTCGTTCATTAATTGGATGAATCCAAAACAGACGATTTTTTCTTCGCCTTCTCATTCGGCGACGGAATAACAACAACGTTATGAGCTGCTCTTGGTTCATGTCGGACTTCACAACTGAACTGAAATTGGTTCCAGAACTACAGCTGCTGGTACCGACGTAAATTTTTCTGCCTATTGGCGACGGTAAAATATCCGATCAGAAGCGGCGGTAGAATATCCGACCATAAGCAACGGTAGGTCCGCAAAGGTTGTCCGCTTGGAAAAATCCGCTGTGTGTGCAAGTGGCCTAACGATTAAACAATAATTGCTACCGCTAGAGCGGTAACAGACATATATATGTATATACATACATATATAGTTTTGAACGGTCCTCATTTTCGTCATCTAGGAATGATCGATGGACATTTGAAGAAAGATTTTTAAAATCGAGTCATGAGTACGACCTGAATAGCTGATTTCCCTTGAGGGGAAGCTACTAAACATAAGCAGATGCACTACAAAAATAAGATAAAATCGAACGAATGAAAGTTTTAAAAATTTATATGTGTAAACTAAAAAGAAAGCTTGCATCCAAAAATGTTGCAAAAATAAAAATGAAAAACTTAATAAAAAATATATCACTTGTTCAGATTTTTGAATATAAGTGTATAGTCTTTAAATGTATGAGAATAGTATCTATGTTGCAGTCAGTCAGTATATGTTTAACTGTCAGGGTTACATTACAACATCTACTAATCGGGTTGTCTTGTTTCTTCATCAAATATAAGTGTTAGTAGAGTATGTCCAATTCGTAACCTCGTAAGTATGACATCGTCTCTTCTTGTTTTAAGGTCGTAAGGCCACGGTTTCACTGAATCCGTTTAGTTGACTAACTGAAGAACTGCGATGTATGTTTCTTAATTTACATCACCCTATTTTGTAGGTTTTAAAAACATTTGAAATCACCGATATACACTTCAACACTGAACATTTTGGACATTCCATATTCATTCAGTTGTAAACATCAAACTGCTGTTATTTTTATCGTTTTCCATTATTCTCTATACAATATAGGAGTTACTTACAAAACTTAATTTTCAATTTGTTTTCTTACTCCAAAGCACAGCTCTAGCATGGGAATTTATTTTATAACTACAAGCTCTATAAATAAATAATACATGTGAAATTAATAATGATAAAAAACTTCCAGTCAAAATACACACAAGCTGGTAACTGTAGTCCAAAATTGTGTATAATTTTAATAGTTTTGGAGAACCTTATGTCATAGTCAGAAAATCGCAATCCCATTTAATTTTTTCATTCCGACTTTGTCCACCTCTGCTTCATCTTTACTAAGGGAGGGACCTACAACTTATCACTTAAAAATGATAAAAAAAAGTAAAAAACTTTCCCCCTGAAGAGTTATTGGACACTGACTCCAAGCACAGCGTGCATTGAACCTATTTTCCCATATTCCTACATTAAATAAAAATATTGCGGGAAATTGAGAAGTAAGTTGCATATACATACCAAAAAGTATATATATATATATATATATATATATATATATATATATATATATACCTAAAATAAATATAACGTGTTATAATTTTTATCTAGAAAATGGTGAATGTATTGATGTAATTGTACACCCTTTGAGAATAATACAGTCTGAGCTCATTTTTGATTCCTGTATAATATTTCGTAAAATGGGTAATATCTTAGTTATTTCAGAAGTTTTAGAGTAATGATAAAGATGATTTTTTTTTATGAGTAATAAAATAAAATCAATTATAAAATATTTTTTAAAATTTGTAATGAATACAACTTCCAAGCGAGTTAGGCCTTGGCCTCAATCTCACTTGGTATACCCCTAGAATTAGGGAACTCAAGTTCGTCACGCAGGGGTTGCGTAAACTAAACAGATGTTCCTTGTGCTGCCGTGGCACAATGTATCTCTTCTAATATATTTTCTAATTTTAGAAAATTATTGGAATTCGGTAAGTAGAAGTGAGGATTTACTGAAGGCACAAATCAAGAAAGTACGAATAACTCGCTTTATATTTAAGCTACGAAAAAATATATAGAACAGCAATTGTAGAGCAACTTTGTAATTTTTCAATACAACACATAATAATGTAGATATTTTGAACTCCCTTCCACCCGAACCACCTTGACTGAATCCAGCCATTAACGACTATGAATTTTATGTCGAATTAAACGGTTAAATATCGATTATGGTATATTAAATAAAAAATTTCGAAACAAAACTGTATCATCATAATTGATGACGTCATCACACAACGAATTTGACTGCCTTATTGATTTATCTCATAATAAAAGCCGCTTGTAAACAATGTTTGGTATTTAAGCTTACAATAAATTAGTTCATGATAACAGCTAATTGCTATTCTGAGTAGAAGTGGGGGTTTTCTGAAGGCAGGAGACTAAAATATGCCAATATCTCAGTTAATAATCAAGATACAGAATAAATGCATATAACAACATTTATACACAATTGAATTGTTAAAAAGATTGGTTCTATACAGGCTTTCGAACCGACATAATAACGGATATATTTTCATTTTTTTCGTAATTCGCCGTCTCACTAGTTTGATTTCAGCCATTACAAAGTACACCTTTAGTTTTGCATGAAACACGTATATCGAATTTTTTATTTATTTTACGCCCACTTTATGCTACTAGGCTAATCGGGACGGGTTATCTACAGGTTACCATTCTTTTCTAGCCAGAGTGGGCCTAAGGAGTTTATTTAATGAGTCCGTCATTAAATAAATTTCTACTGCCCATGGCGGGATTCGAACCCGCCATTCTTGGTCTGTCATGGGAGATTAGGACCAACGCCCTAACCCACACGGCCAACCCGAGCCCCATATATCGAGATTGGTAACGATCAAACAATAATTGCGACCGCTAGAGGGGTAACTCATCACACCCATATACACACACACACACACACCTGTCCCAATTTGACTTAGTAGCCCATAGTGGATGTTGTATTGTTTCTTGTTGAAAGATAGAAAATGAAAATGAGTAAGTAGATTTAACAATCACTGTACCACATCTCAAAATTAGTGTTCTTATACAATGTAAAGTAATCTTGGAAGACTATTGTAGTTGATGATCAATCGAAAATATTGATTGGGAAAGCAATGATCCTTTGTTTCATTGAACGCGAATCGATTTTATCTGGAAACCCTTCTAATATTAATGATTTTTCAATTGCTCTGAATTATATCTCGAATTCCCAAATGTATGACAATTATTTAACGTTAGAAAGAATGAAAGTAAAATATAATTTACAAAAATAAGCATGCTTTAAAAGGGGTTTATACGCCCCTAGATTTGACTATAAATCTTAATTGTTGTACCACCCCAGTGAAAGTGTTAAAATTAATAACAAACGATGAAAAATAAAACTGCTGTTAAAACAACAGTGAAATTAGAAAGTATTTACATAAAAGAAAAAAAAGAAGTCCGTCATGCAGGGGCTGCGTAAACTAAGCAGATTTATCTCGTGAATGTCGTATTTGCATTCATCTAAAAAAGTAAAAGTTCAATGAGAAC
The DNA here is from genome assembly GCA_019009955.1 of Riptortus pedestris. Taxonomy (NCBI): domain Eukaryota; kingdom Metazoa; phylum Arthropoda; class Insecta; order Hemiptera; family Alydidae; genus Riptortus; species Riptortus pedestris. The sequence goes on along the minus strand of CM032231.1, from coordinate 82,112,202 downwards.
AATATTTGATAGTTATGCTTCAAATAATGTGCTTCATAGTATAACAGCTTATTGTTAATATGAAATGAGTAGGAGCGGGGGGCTTACTGTAGGCAAAAAACTATAAAATGCAAACATCTTGGTTAATAATCCAGATAGTGAAAATACGTACGGAACAACATTTATAGAACATTACATTTGCAACTAGATTGGCTCTATACAGTTTTTCGATCCAACGCATAATAACGGAGATATTAAGAATTTTCGACATTCCTCCCCTCCACCCCCCCCTCACACTCTTCGGATTTCAGCCATTAACGAACTTAATCTTTGTTTTTACATACAATGATTAAATCTAAATTAATTTCTAACCGCTAGAGCGGTAACAGACAAATATATAGAAAGACTAGCTCAGATACCCGGCTTCGCCCGGGAATTCATTTAAGGCTGGATGGCGATTGTATTTTTTTGGCAAGGCTTTACTTTGCACAATATTTTGACATTTACCCTTTCCAGTGTTTAGGGTTTATACCAATCGTTGCTGTGGATTTGTTAATAATAAAATTATTTTTTTATGTAAGACTTCACTGTCCTGCATATTGTCATATTTCCCGTCTCCTGTGCATTATGCATAGATTTGAATTATTAAGGAGAAAATATAGACATACATTTCAATTAATTTTTTCAGGTGAGGTACCTGTTAGTTCATATTGAAATGAAGTGTTGAGCAAATTTCTCTAAATAACAAAATAAAAAACTTTTGTTATGTGCATATTTGCCGAAACCCCAATAGGAAATCATTATTATTAATTTCAGGCCTCCCTTATAACCCCCACTCCTGCCCGTCCCTAGAAATGTTAGTATGGCTTATTATAAGGAAGGCGTTAGTGCTAATACACATACTGAGTGTTTTATTTAGTTCGGTTGAGTCTTTTGTGCCAAATAAAATTGTTGTTTCCCGCTATAATTTTTAGCGTATAACGCCTTTATACTTCGGTATACGATGATAGTGTATATAAAAAAAGGTTTCTCTAAATAACAAAATAAACAACTTTTGTTAAGTGCATATTTGCCGAAAATGCAATAGGAAACGAACTATCGCTATTTTTAATTTCAGGCCTCCCTTATAACCCTAGGCTATACTAATATTTTCTAAGACGAACAGGAGTAGGGGTTATAAGGGAGGCCTGAAATTAAAAATAGCTTTATTTCGTTTCCTATTGGTTTCTCGGCAAATATGCACACAACAAAAGTTGTTTATTTTGTAATTTGGAGTAACTTTTGTTATATGCACTTTTGCCGTATACGGAAGTATAAATGAGTTATACGCTAAAAACTATAGAGGGAGTCCACAATTTTATTTGGCACAAAAGACTCAACCTAACTAAACCAAACTCGCTATGTGAATTAATACTAACGATTTCCATATAATAAGCTATACTAACATTTCTAGGGACGGGCAGGAGTGGGGGTTATAAGGGAGGCCTGAAATTTAAAATAGGGATATTTCGTTTCCTTTTGTTTTTTGAGCAAATATGCACATAACAAAAGTTGTTTATTTTGTTATTTAGAGTAACTTTTGCCGTATACGGAAGTATAAATGAGTTATACGCTAAAAACTATAGCGGGAGTCCACAATTTTATTTGGCACAAAATACTCAACCGAACTAAGCCAAACTCGGTATGTGAATTAGTACTAATGCCTTCCTTATAATAAGCCATACTAACATTTCTAGGGGCGGGCAGGAGTGGGGGTTATATAGAAGGCCTGAAATTAAAAATAGCGGTATTTCGTTTCCTATTGCATTTTCGGCAAATATGCACATAACAAAAGTTGTTTATTTTGTTATTTAGAGAAACCTTTTTTTATATACACTATCATCGTATACCGAAGTATAAAGGCGTTATACGCTAAAAATTATAGCGGGAGACAACAATTTTATTTGGCACAAAAGACTCAACCGAACTAAATAAAACACTCAGTATGTGTATTAGCACTAACGCCTTCCTTATAATAAGCCATACTAACATTTCTAGGGACGGGCAGGAGTGGGGGTTATAAGGGAGGCCTGAAATTAATAATAATGATTTCCTATTGGGGTTTCGGCAAATATGCACATAACAAAAGTTTTTTATTTTGTTATTTAGAGAAATTTGCTCAACACTTCTTTTCAATATGAACTAACAGGTACCTCACCTGAAAAAATTAATTGAAATGTATGTCTATATTTTCTCCTTAATAATTCAAATCTATGCATAATGCACAGGAGACGGGAAATATGACAATATGCAGGACAGTGAAGTCTTACATAAAAAAATAATTTTATTATCAACAAATGCCAACAACGGGTATTAACCCTAAACACTGGAACGGGTAAATGTCAAAATATTGTGCAAAGTAAAGCCTTGCCAAAAATATACCATCACCATTCAGCCTCAACTGAATTCCCGAGCGAAGCCGGGTATCTGAGCTAGTATATATATAGATATATACAAGGTGTTTGTTAAGTAGACAGACAATTTCTATAGGTGTGTCTACTCTTCAAATGGAACAAAATTGTCCCTATGATGTATGTTCCTATTCCTAATAGTATTAGAGAAAAATCGATTTTTGTGATTTTTCAATGTACCTATCTTTTATTACATAATTTCAGCTGCAGAAGATAAATTATTGCTATTGGGTATTTTCTGGCTACGTCATTTTGAAGGTCTTTAAATTCTCTTTTATAATCATTTGTTTTTATTGTCAATTTCAGTTTTGCAAATAGTTTTAACAGAATCTGAAAATAAAGATATTAAAATTAATTAAAGAAACCTACATTTTGAAACCCATCCTCTGAATCAACTTAGAACTTTTAGATTTTAAGGAAAAATTCTTCGGTCAATATGCTTTCTAACCATACATCCTATTCCGATGAGACCTTAATAAGTGTTCGAAAGCAGCAATTTTATTTTAAATACATCGGCCATTCTACGGTTCAATTTTTCTTTCTTATTGTTATGCTCCAAACAAATTCACAAACGTAGAGAGATAACCATCTCTCCCTGAGGATACGATTAAGACTTAAACTGCATGGTGGAAAAAGATCACTCCAAACAGTACAAAGAACTGAGCTGAGCAAGAACACCTTACTACCCATGCCGTTGAAGTACCTTCAAGAAGCCAGAATGCTCGGGCAAACATGGAATAATGCATCCCAAACGAATTGCCACAATTCTATGTGATAACGTAAAATAACTGATGTCATTGAAATGGCCCCCCTAATAACTACCCTGTATACCTTATGTCCCACTTGAACTGCCCTACACCCATTAAGAAGTAGAGTGAAAGTGTAGTTTAGCCCCCCCCCCCCTTGGTGGTGCACTTTTCAAAATGACGACCGCGGCCATTTTGTTTTTCTAACTTTATCTTTTTTAACACTCTTTTAAACTTAAGACTTTAATGACCGCATTCAAAAATTCCCAAAATACGTCATCAGTGGTTTTAACCGAGGGTGGGGATTTTAATTTTAACTTAATTTTTTTTAACTCACCTAATTTGTTGGATCCTTAGACGGTGACGAAACAAGATGGCGTACGGGGGACTAAACTACACTTTAGCCAGAAGTAGCAGGTTCAGGATGTTTCAAACGAAGGATCAAACCTTGCCACTCCCTGGCGCCGAACCGCTTGAGACAGAAAGATCTTCAAGCTTGGCGATTGAAGCTCTAACATGACATCTATCGTGTTCTTGTAGATCCCTAACATTGTCAGCACTCCAGGGAGAGGAAGGTTCTCCTCTATTGTTGTAGGCTTCCAGGACTTAAGCATTTCCTAATGAGGAAATACCTCCAAATCATTCCTGGATAGGCAACAGGGCGATCATTCCACCCCACAGGCAATAGGTCAATCACTCCACTACAAGTGCTGAATCTCTAATGCTGTAATTAAATTATTTCTCTCCTCCAACATCTCGTCCTGGTAGTGAAAAAATATTGCGTTTGGCAAGACCCAGCAGTGGACAGATATCAACCTCATTATGACGTCACCGCAGAGAATCCCTGCAACCGACATAAGTCCATCTTTACGCACAGCTGTTCCGAAAATTAAGAGAAATTTTAAAAATGTACAATCCTCTGGAACTGAAAGTCATGGGCCCGCATTCAATACTAAAGATAACGCCCACGATGAAGTCTAAATCATCGTAATACACGCAAAATGAGTGGCAACTTGGGCATTTAATTAGTCAGTTAACACTTCTCTAGGTGGTGAGTGTGGGAATCTTGATTCTGAATATTTCAACGACTATTATACGCTACAGTTCAGCTCTATTGTTCTATAATGTAAAAAGTTGTTTTCATTTTAGAACCGGTAGGCCATTTTACACCACATATTATGTGTTGTTGGCTGCCTTTTTTAAAACATTAAGAACTTTATTATGAAAATTGATCAAACTAGTTATTAAAGAATGAGAGGGGGGGGGCACATTTAACATTATTATAAATATAGTTCGTTTTAACAATTTTATATTTTTATGAAAAGTAAAATATACCCTATTTAGTATAAATGGTTTTAATTCTAACGAAACTTTAAAAAATATTTGTAAATTTGAAAATGTGTTTTCATGTCTTATTTACACCCCTGTACTTCAAAATGAAGAATGGGAGTCTTCAATCGGTTATACTGTCACATAGATAATGACTAACATTGATTATTTTACTTAGTTTTTTACTGTAAACATCACAAAATCATGACTATTTTCAGTAGTATGAAGGATTGAAAATATTGTACATGTAACATTAGGAGTATGAGTTCGAATGGGGATGTCGAGTCTGTGCCGGACCTCCCTGAGCTTGATATCTCGGAGGTAGATCAATGTTTTCTGTTTGTTTTATTTTTTAAATATTTGTGAAATCCTATTTAAAGCTCTTAATTATTGTGTCGTTTTCTAAGATTGACGAGGCGGACTACAACATTCCCCCACCAGAGAAGACGCCACTCAAGACTTCAACAAATGATGATGGGTCTGTAATCAGTGAAGATGAGATACCTACTTATCTCCCGCCAGAAGTAAGTATTTATAATAGTATAGAATATGGATAACTGGAATAAATTTGATATAGACCCAGTTCCAGGGATTGACATCCATGTTTATTTTGTATTGTTGTTTTTGGAAAGTATGTTATAATTCTTTTAAAGTTGTACTACAACTATGGAGATTTATTTTGTTTTAAGAGACAGAATAGGAACATTACATGGCATTATTTCTGCCAGTTTATACAAAGTATGTTCTGTTGCAGAGTTGTATTTCAGGCCCTAATGAATTTATATAGTTCATATTAATCCTTGAAAAATCTCTTAACTGCCAAGAAGATTTGTATTAGGCTGGATTTATTTTTTTCTGAAGTAATGCAGTATATTCTGGAATGGCCTATCCACCCCCCCCCCGCACAAAAGCTGTTAGTATTATTAAAAATGAAGAATTGATAATTTGGTGAGGAGTGGAAAAAAAATATATTGAAATAACGGCTTTTCCTTGTTGTCATGCCATAATATCCTTCATGTCCATATTTTTTGTGTCCAATGTTATATTACTGTAGGCATATAGCTTATGTATTCTTAATTCTATCCCTCCTTCATTTTCATATCGCAGTTTAATTATTGATGACTCGTAAAGAAGGTAGGTATATAAAAGATAGGGAGTTCCCTTTAATTAGTTTTACTCTAAATGTTGTGAGCTGTATCATTTAAATATTTTTTTCTAGATGAAATTGAAACAAAGAAATGTACAGATACCTAAAACTATTAATAATGCTTGTTTCTTACAGCTCTTAAATCCACCTGGGTTTGATGAGACTGGTTCAGTAAGCAGTGTTGGAAGTAAAGGTGGAGTGAATTCTTATTCTTCAAGAAATATACCTACATCTACTGCTAGCATATTTCGTTTAGTTGTTCTAAAGGCTGTATCAACACATATTCAGCATGCTGGGGTAATTTTTTTTATCTACTTAGTTTCAGAGCAACTTATAACCCAAGGATAATTTACAAGAAATAATTCAATATAGAAAAAATTTGATGTCATATGACATCCTCGTATTCCTATTAAATTATATAAACGAAATGTTTGGTTGAATTTCATTTTAACGTGCTATACAATATCTCTCTTTCCATGCATCGGATTGAAAAATTTCATAGAAGATAATTTATAGATGTTATAATGATAAACAAAATAGGTCCTACACAGTTTTTTTGTAACTCTAATAAGTATAGAAAAATTTGAAATGTTTTATTCAACCCTCCTTTAACCCCCACCCCCTTTACCTTAGTTGATTTTGACCACTTGGTTCACAGCTAGGTGATCCATGTGTGAAATTTCAACATTCTAAGGCATGCCATTTTTGAGTTATGCAAGCCACATACCAATGTGAAGATGTCATGCCTAAACTAGTCAAAATGGGTTCAGTTAGGGTCAAAATGAATAATTCTATTGAAATCTGAAAACGAAAAAGAAGGAAATGAAATTGCATTTGATCATTTTGAGGACAATTAAAATATATTTCATTTTTGTCTCTGTTTGTCTTTTTTCATTGTTAAAATTTTTATTTGTACCACTTAAACTGCCCATCAAGAACAAAGAGAGGTCTCTCCTCTCATAGTTTGATATAGACCTTAATAAAGCATGAAAAGAATAGATTCATTTTAGATCACTTTTTGTGAAGATTTTTTGTCTACTGCCAATATTTATTATTCATTGATAATAATAATTATTAAATTGTTGAAATAATTACATAGGTCTAAAAATTATATTAGCTTTTTTACTCCCTTGTATGAAGTATATTGCTAAAAATTTCAGTTTTCAGATTTCAACAGATTATTATCCAATTCAACTTTCCCTGAACCCTTTTGACTAGTTTTGGCTTGATGTCTGTACATATGTAAATAACTCGAATAACTCATAAAAATTATGTAATAGGATGGAGCAGGGGTTTAAAGGGGAGGAAAAATATAAAAAATGCAGATTTTTTTCACCTATTATAGCTACAAACAGAAATTGTACCGAAGCAGTTTTGTTTTTGTTTATTACAAAAAAAAAAAATCTATAAATTATTTTTTGGTCCTGTGCATTGGAATGAAAATACTGAATAGAAGTTTCAAATGGAATCATGATAAATAAAATGCATCAAAACATTTTGTTTATTTAATTTTCAAATTTTTTACAGCATCTAATAGCTAGTCTTAGCTATTTCTTTGATAAAGTGATCAGTTGCACTGAGGATTTAATCACTTCATATTTATTAAAGGAAGGCGAGTGTACAGCTATGGGTGTTAGCTGTTTAATAGGGATCGGAACATCAACCGGAGCCGTGCTTTGCTACGATTCTAGCCAGACTCACCTCTGGACTCATAATCAACCCGATGAAGGGCCTGTTACTGCTCTAGCAATCAACCCTGACGCAACCCGTCTTCTTGCTGGCTATGCACTAGGGGTTGTAATTATGCTCGATACATCTGATGCCAAAGTCTTAAGGGTTATTTCTCCACAATCTCACACACTTTCAACCGCAGTTCTCCATGTTAAGGTAAGCATATTTTTACTTAGTGTATATTGACCCTTTTGATTTCATTTTTATCAGTTTATGCCAAAAGGTCTATCTTGATCAAAACAAATTGCTTTCTTGAATTTGTTTATTTTGCCCTAAATATTTCATGTTTTCTGTGGCACCTATTCAGAGACTAAAATATTTTAAAATACAACAGTATCATTAACAATTTCTTAAAACCTTAAATGTTTAGTCATTAATATATTATTGTGCCAGAATCTAAATAAACTAAAACAATAAAATAAAAACTTACATACCTAAAACGTTTAGGAGGATATGTTTGCTTGACCAGCTTTGCCATAAAACTGATAAAATTAAAAATATTTATATTTTGGACATAATATTTTTTTTTGTCCGGGTGGCATTATATACTTTTGAGATCTTGAGATACACTTGATAGATTCGTGATCTGAGTTTGTGTAGTGAGTGATCATGTCGACATAAAACCCCTGTTAACTATGGAAGACTTGAATGAGTTGTCTCCAGTAGACTGACTGGTCCCACTCAGTTCAGTTCATCCTCTGTCAGGCTATCTGTGGACAGGATCTAAGAGAGTCATAATTGTTAGTCAGCCCAAGGGGCTACACTCGTTAGACTCCCACTGATCTATAAGCGCAGTGGTACTAGTGCACACTGGTAGCAAACTCTCAAACTAATGCTCTCTTTTGACGGGATTGAACCTGCACCTATTATTGCCGTCAGCTTACTAAGGGTAGCGGTAGATTTGCCCACGTCTTAACCCGCACAGCCACTGGTGCCCCAGAATATGGCCATAACTGCTATTTAGTTATATATTTTTATTGTTAATTCTATGAAAATTCATTCCATTTATTTTGAGAATTATCTATAATAAAATAAATCAATGTTGAAATAAATTTATCTTACTTGCCATACAATTACTTTTGTTAACAATTGTGTCAAAATAAACTTGAAACATTTATATATTTAAAGCTCAATGATTCAAGGCTCTGAATAGAAACTACAAAATAGCAAAAATATCAAGTTCTAAGGTTTTAAAAACTGTACTTTTTCAGATCAGTTTAAAACAATAGACAATGTAAATAAAATTTTAGTTTAACATACAGAAATAATGATTGTGAAAAATAAATTCTAGATTTATCACTTTCATTGTGATGGAAGGAAACTTCTAAGAGATAGCAATTTAATTATATGTTGTAATAAATTTAATTTATTCCCGTTGAAATTTTGAAATAATGATTGAGGGGGTCTGCCCAATATAGCCTGAAGTGTAAAACAGATGTAATTGTCATGGCCTTTTAAAATAAGTGTTGTTCAGACGTACTTTTAATAGGACTGTATAATATAGGACAATTCCTATGATTTTCAGGATAAGCTATTGGAAAAAGTATTAATTTTAAAAATTGTTATATACATTCTTTTGCAATGTTCATTTTCCATGTCTTCTGTATGACGATTACTGGTACCCAAGAATGACCATATTGTTTGCAACTCATAATACAGAAACCTTTTTTTTATCCAAGGTCTACACTTATAGTGTTGTTTCATCTTTCCTTTTTTACTACTTAAAAATCATAGTAACTCTGAATAGTAGTAGAACTGAAATTGTGTTATATACAGAGGTACTATAAACACATATTTTATTTCTAATTCATATTCTATTTGTTATTCTCATATAGTTCATTCCTTTATATCAGAATATTTATACTAATCGGTTACAGTTTTGCACCAATACCTATTATATGTGTATTGGGTATGGTTCTTATTACTAATCTAGATACTGAACTTCATGTTGCTTGAAAAAGCAAAGTCAAACTATTTTAATTATTGATTTACTTTCTTTTGGATTTAAGTTTACAGATATTCCCTCATTAGCACTACTTTCGGACTCAGGAGGCTCAGTTTTTGAAATTTCTCTCAAGAGAGTACTTGGTGTAAGGCTGTGGGATTCAAGATGTATTTTTTCCGGTAGCCGAGGTGAAGTAGTTGCTATTGAACCCCTCCTTCTACACAAACTTCCATCACATCCTCTTGCTGGTTCCCTTCTTGTAGCTGTTGCTACTTTAACAAAGGTAATTTCAATAATCTATCTCTAAGTTCATACCAATATCTCATTTTTTTGGTTTACACAAAAACAATTTCTTTTAGCTCAACAGCCTATGAAAGACAGTGTACTTTGATTGGAGGCACTGGTGTTGAGCTTGACTCCTTCACTACTATATCGAGAATTTTAGGGAGGAAAATAAATTATATTCAAAAAGGCAAAATTATCTATACTTAATTCCATTTTAAGTTGAACTTAATTACTAACTTAATATTAATTTTAAGATGAACAGGAGAGTCGCGTAGCAGCCATTGCACGAGACAGTTCTTTAAATTCAGCTCTTCGTAAATCCATTAGTTGACCTAGTTTAAAGCCGTTCTAAGCCGTCAAATTTGTCACAGTGCTATACATAACGACGAACAGTGTGTGTGTGTGTGTGAATTTTGAAGAAATTCTATGGAGCCACAAGCCAGAAAACTGTGAGTTTTTAAGTACTTTTCTCAGTTATCTTAGCCCTTGCCTCTGCCTTGGGGAGAGGTGGGGGGCTATCGAGTATTATCCTGCTCCTAGGCCCACTCATTCTGTGCTCCTTGAATTGGGAGTTAGACAACCCCGCAAAGAGCTCCTCTTATCAGAGGCGCCCATAGCCGAGACAATAGAGCAATCGACTTCAAATTAAAGAATCAGGGTTCGCATCCACGCTTTTTTTTTTTTTTTGTGTAAAAAAAAAAAAGAAATGCCTAAAAAGAAAAATGGAACGGAGAAACGACCCCGCTCCGCGGGGAACAATTCTCAAAAAAATTCCAACGCCAATGACTCGCCAGAGAAGAAGAAAACGGCTCTTGAAAGAAGCCCTTCATATCAATCCCTAGCGCCCAGTACCTCATCGTGTGCTACATTTAGGCAGCCATTCCCCAAAAAGCAGATAAAACAATCAACAAACATCAATACAAAAAATAAATTTGAGGCCATTGCCCCTAGCGATCATTCTGACCAAGAAATGGAGGAACCCAAAAACTCATCAAATCATCCACCTCCAATACACGTCAAAAATATACCCAATTATCTAGCATTCTGCAAACATCTCAGTTCTTTAGTGGGCGAAACCCTGTTCTCATGTCGCTCACACATAAATAATATTACTATCAAGCCTGCCACACCTGAAGCTTATAGAAAAATAATAACTTATCTAAGAACCACAACACTTCAATTCTACACATATCAATTAAAGGAGGAAAAGGCCTTCAGAGTGGTAATTCGTCATCTCCACCCATCAACGCCCGACGAAGACGTCAAGATAGCACTAGAGGAACTCGGATTTGAAGTCAAATCAGTTTGCAATGTTAGACACCCCAGAACAAAAACCCCACTACCTCTATTTTTTATTGACTTAAAACCTGCTCTCAACAATAGTGACATTTTCTCCCTCACAAAATTACTATACACGAGCATAGTAATTGAAGAGGCACATAAACGGAGAGAACTAATTCAATGTCACCGATGTCAAGGGTTTAATCACTCTAAAAACTTCTGTGATCTCAGTCCAGTTTGTGTCAAGTGCGCAGGTCCCCACCTTACCATAGACTGTCCGAAAAAAACCCGAGACGAACCAGCTAAATGTGTACATTGTAATTCCGATCACCCCGCCAATTACCGCGGATGTGCGGTTTACAAGGAACTAAAGCAGCGCCGCCAATCCATAGTTCGGCAAAAGAGTTCAGAGCCACCTCAGCAACACTCTGACTACAATCCCGTCACCGCATCATCTCATATTATTAATCAGCTTAGCTCATCTCAGCATCAACTCCCACAGCAGTTACAACACCAGCCATCGCAGCAACTACAAAACCAACCTTCACACCAGCCATTGCAGCAGTCCCGGCAGCCACAACGCCAGGCTTCACAGCAGGCACAACGTCAGGTCCCGCAGCAGCCACAACGCCAGGCTTCGCAGCAGGCGCAACGCCAGGTTCCACACCAGCCACAACGCCAGGCTTCACAGCAGCCTACTCAGTTCTCGAACCATCGCCAACCTCAACAAGACCAACGCCAACCAACAACTCACCAGCCAGCAACACCCTCCCACCCTACAGCTAGAGCCACTTACGCTTCAGTTACTAATCCCTCCGCATACTTTCCACCTGACTCCTACTCGACTCCCCCTGACCTCTCAACTATCATTTCTTCCCTCCACTCCTTACTAAGTGACCTAAAAAACCTGATCCTTCCCTATACCGCACTTCTTCATAAACTTAGCGAAACCCCATTATCCCCACCTCAATTATGATTTTTCCAAGATTTAAACCTCTCTCCTTTCTCCTCTGGAACTCCAATGGACTATGCACTCATAAAGACGAACTGACAACACTTCTTCACGACAAAAACATAGACATTGCACTTCTGACTGAAACACATCTTACGAGCAGACACACATTTCACATTGACGGATTCAAAACTTACAGGACTGATCATCCGGATGGAACAGCTCATGGAGGTACAGCTGTGCTTGTCAGGGCCAATCTCACTCACTATCTGCTTCCTAATCAGTTCCCTTCAAATCCTTTCCAGAGCACTACCATAAGCCTCAATCTGCATCCCAACTTCCTATCACTGTGTCGGCAGTATACTGCCCTCCCAACAAATCCGTATCGGCACAATTATTTCAAGACTACTTCAGATACTTGGGTCCTCGATTCATCGCTGGAGGAGACTACAATGCTAAACATTGTCAATGGGGCTGCAGAACATCGAACACACGTGGACATGCTCTTCTCCAAGCCCTCTCGACCTTTTCTTCGAACGTCCTTACTCCTTCTTCTTGCACCTACTGGCCCACTTCCCGTTCTAAACTCCCTGATACATTAGATTATTTCATTACCTCAGGCCTTTCCCGAATCCCTACATCAGTGTCACACTAGATGACCTGTCATTCGATCATAGTCCTGTCCTTCTTCTGTTCAACTCAAACTCCCATTTATTTCCCGAAAAACCGTCCCTCACACCTGGACCAGTTGATTGGGAATCCTTTCAAACGTACATTGACAAGAATCTTGACTTAAACATCTCTCTAAAAACGGAAACAGAGATAGACGATGCAGTACAATATATAACAGTTACAATTCAAAAATCCCTTTACTACTCGACTCAAACAAAACCACGCTCAAACGCAATACCAAAAGAGACATACCTTCCATCACATTTACGAACTCTACTCCAAGAAAAAAGACAAGCACGACGAATATGGCAAAACACTAGGTATCCTTCTGACAAGACAAAGCTGAACCAACTAACCAGAAAACTCAAAACAGAACTAACAAAGTACTACAATGATTGTTTTAACTCATACACCAAGAACCTTAACACTACAGATAACTCCTTATGGACAGCCACCAAACGCCTTCTCTCCTATAAATCCTCCCGTCTTCCCATACGTCGAGAGGACGGCACCTGGGCCAAGTCTGACTACGATGTAGCAACAACGTTTGGTCAACACTTGGCCAAGGTGTTTACTCCTCACGACGATATCCAAGACCCCCACCATTCTTCCTTTGTCGCCAATCAACTGGACATTCCTCTTCCCTTATCGATTCCTCCTCCTGCATTCAATCCCTCTGAAGTTATTAATATCATTAAAAAACTCCCTTCCAACAAGGCACCAGGTTATGACCTTATTACCTCTCGCATCCTCAAAAATCTCCCGAAAAAAGCTGTCCTCTTTCTCACTTATATCTATAATGCTGTCCTCAGAACCACCTACTTCCCTCTACTCTGGAAATTCTCCGTCATCCATATGATCCCTAAACCTAGAAAACCGTCACAACTCCCTTCTTCCTATCGTCCCATTGCACTCCTTCCCATAATGGGAAAAATCCTTGAAAAACTCATCCTCAAACGTCTATATCCCCTCCTTGACCCCATACTTCCTCCCCATCAATTTGGTTTCCGACAATCCCACTCCACAGTCCAGCAATGCCACAGAATAGTTGATATTATCGCTTCCTCATTCGAAAACAAGAAGTACTGCAGTGGAGTCTTCCTTGACATATCCCAAGCTTTTGATAAGGTGTGGCACAAAGGTTTATTGTTCAAACTAAAAAATACCCTCCCTTTCACATATTACCTCATCCTTAAATCGTATCTTGCCGACAGATATTTCCAAGTTTCATCTAGTTCCTCAGTCTCATCCTTATTCCCCCAGCTGGCAGGTGTACCACAGGGGGGCATCCTAAGTCCTTTCTTATTCCTTACCTATACTGCCGACATCCCATCACATCCCGAAACTCTCCTTCTCACGTATGCAGATGATACTGCAATCTTGGCTTCCAACTCAGACCCAAATATGGCATCCGCAGCTCTACAAGAACACCTAACTCTGCTAGAATCCTGGCTGACACAATGGAGGATCAAGGTCAACAGCAGCAAATCAAGCCATGTAACATTTACCCTCCGACGTTCCAGTTGCCCTCCAGTTACACTCAATAACGCACTAATTCCTCAAAAATCACAAATTAGGTATCTAGGACTCACATTAGACAAGCGACTAACTTGGAAACCCCACATAACACTAAAAAGACAAGAAGTGAACCGACGGTACAGACTTCTACTTAGACTGCTTGACAACAGATCTAAACTATCACTACACAACAAACGACTAATTTATACGACAGTACTCCGACCAATATGGACGTACGGACTTGAACTTTGGGGTTCCACCAAACCTTCAAATTCCTACAAAATCCAAACCCTCCAATCCAGAATACTCCGCAAAATTACAGATTCCCCATTTTACGTATCCAATTTAACTCTCCATAATGACCTCAACATTCCTTTTGTCCATACCCTCGCCAAATCTCGATATCAGAAATTCCACTCTCTCCTTCCCGCACATCCTAATCCTTTAGTCGAATCACTTTCATCTACCCATATTCCAGAAAACCCAAGACGGCGTCTGAAGCGTAAGTGGCCAAGAGATCTTCTCGTGTAGTGTTTCAGTTTAACTCCATAAACAACCCATTGTTCCCTCCATTGTGGGTATTGTCAATGGACAACTTCCCACCTCAAGTCAATAGTCAAATCACTTTTTTTTTCTAACATATCATTTGCTTGTAATATTTAATTATGTTGTTGCAAATAAACGAATAAATATATAATAAAAAAAAAATAAATAAAAAAATAAAAAAAAAAAAAGATGAACAGGCTGGGGCTAGTCAGCCCATGAAAGTACTTTTTTTTTTTTTTGAGAATACTTTTGCGTATTTATCCCTTTAATTGATTTCTAACTGTTTAATAATTGTAGATCATTTTTGATTAGCTCTCATGTAATTGTAGCATTGCTTCTAATTTGTATTTTTCTTATTAATATTGAAATTTCCATTGAAAAAATCATTTCAAGGCTTGCAGGGAACCTTTAATATTATGCCTAAAGAATGATTTATTCTTCTAAAGCTTTATAAACTGTTTCAGGTGCTGCTAATTTGTTTAAGGCCTGGAACCCGTGTCTTATTTACTCAAAAGCTTCGATCTTTACCTATGACTCTACCATTGCTTTCGTGGCAATTTGTAGTGATTCAAATTCCTGTAAGCCACTCTCTCTGTATGGATCCTGTCTTGGCTGTTGCTAGGCATGATTCTATATTATTTTATCAGGTATTAAATATTTATTTTTTTGTTATATTAATCCCATAAAACACCTCTAATCTTGCCTCAAACGAATTATCTGAAGATGAAAAAAACATTCATCAGGAGTTATCATTATTAGATACAGGTTATTATTATTATTTATTAACATCCACTTTTTGCAACTAAGGCTAATTGGGGCAGGTTATCTACAGGTTACCACCCTTTCCTAGCCAGGGTGGGACTTAAGACGTTATTCAATGAATTCAGTCACTAAATAATTTCCTTTGCCCAGGCGAAAATCGAACTCACCATTCTAGGTTTACCATGTGAGATTAAGGTCAACGCTTTAACTCACATGACTAACCTGAGCCCCGTAGATGCATGTAAGAAATTATATACATAATGTATTGGGTAGTTTATGCAATTATGGTAATTTCTCAAAATGAGTCTCTTGATGCTTTATGTCACAATCTCTTGCAGAATAATGGTAACAATTCATTGTTTTAAGAAATCTTTTAGTCATTTTGCTTTTCCAATTTTATAATGAGAGAATATTTAAATAATTGATCTTTACTTAACCAAAATTCTTATAACTATAGCTGAATTAATTCCAATAAAGTTGGAGGAAGCTATCAATTGGAATATCATTTTGGGAAAAATTTTCATCTTAGCATGTCGAGTTCAACAAAAATTTTGTAAATGAGAGGACATAATAGATTGGATTACCTCATGGTTGAGACTAGTCAAACAAAGTTGGATTAACTATGTTCTATTGTAATTCTTTTCTTCTCTTAATTTCGAAATGTCTACTGAATAATGTAGCAATGATAATTTTAGTTATTAATTGTACCTGTATTTCAATTATTCATTATGTTTCAATACTTTTTTTTGAAAAATATATGGTTGAATTTTAAACATTTAAGTAGAAAACTTTAAAATTTAAATATTATTTAAAAGTTTAGGAATATTTTATATTATCTATACCTGCTAATTAGTAATTTTTATGAATTACCGAAAATGTTTGGGAATCAACCCTTAAAAATGCAAATTATTAGAATTATTTTTAAAGAAATGGGATTCTCTTACTATTTGGGGATTTCCCTGTACATTAGAAATTGTGCCTACTTTCTTTCCCAAAATATTAAAAATTGAGCTGGGAGCATTCATAGCCAACAGATTAGTTTTGAAACAACGTATTCATGTACTCACACTAGCTTACACTTTTCACTTGTACATAAGGTTTGAGATTTCTTGCAAATAAATTAGAGGAATATCCCAATTTAGTGAATCATGTTTCTCTTTTAAATCTTAGTTTATTTGAAATTTAAAACATATATTAGGGGCCCAGGTTAAGTGAGTTTATATGTTGGTCTTGATTCACTCAGTAAGCCTGAATACTGAATTGATTCCTGGGTAGAAAATGATGGTAACCTAAAGATAACCCATTTCAGTTAGCCATAGTACCAGCATATTGTGGACGTTAATGAATGAGAAACATCATATATAGGTTTACTCCAAGGTTACATATACTCAAATAATATACTCATTATCCATACCATATTATCTGATGAATATGTGTTATGCATAAGGTCAGTTTTGAACGTGGTAGAACTACCTGCCATAGTCTGCAAGGACTAAGTACCAACTACTCAATAATTGCTGCCCATTGGCTTAGTCCCAGAACAATGGCCATTTTGGATGACGATTTAGTGCTGCATCTAGTTGATATACGAAGTAGAGCTGAACTTGAAGCTCAAGACTTGTCTCACATCAATCTTGTATACAATAAACCTGCTTTTGAAGGCGTGTATACAGGAGGAAATGTCAGCAAAGCTATGGTAAGACATTTAATTTTATTTATTTGTTTTTAATATAAAAATTAAAATGTTTTGTTTTTGAATTCACATTTCTTTTTTTCACATTGTTTGAAAGTTAAGATGTATTTATCACTATCTAGGGCCAGAGGTGCCAACTAGAATGCACTAACTCATAATTGCATACTCGTAACACTTATTTATAAAGTGGATCTTCATAGTTTTCCTTTTAAAATCTACTCAAAGTTTATATATGTATTTTTATTATTTTCTAAAGTTCTGAAATATACTTGAATAGTGCAAAGTAAATCTATAATTAGTGAAGGACTCAGCAACAAAATCCTTGTTTGCACCCTAGCTATGAAAGAGTGTAAATTGTAGATATATCATATAATTTTTCATAGTAGTTCAAAATTAATGTTAATTAAAGAAAAAAAGTCTGTCACACAGGGGCTGCATAATCTATCCCAATTGCTGGTATAACACACTTGTGATCTCATCTCACCATATATTCTTTATTTTTAAGCAAAAAAGCTGGTGAGTAGAAGTGGGGGGTTTACTGAAGGCTGAAAACATGAAAGTACGAATAACTCACTTAATATTTGAGTTACATATTAACAATTAACAAGATGATTCTTCATTTTTCGTCCCTTTTCATATGATCTTTAGTGTTGAATGAAACTGGTAAATATCGAGTTTGGTATAGGACAAATAAATATTTTCGAATCAAGAATGTGATAACTTAATTGATGATGCTATTACATCATATTCACATGTATCTCACATAATGAATGTCTCTTGAAAACAGTATTTGATGTTTAAGCTTGGAGTAAGATGTTCCATAATATATCTATCCATATTTATATATATTGTTATAGTACAATGACTAAAAGCATGGGTTTACTGAAAGCTGAAAATTAAAAAAATGTAAATATCTCGATATTGCATCTAATCCTTACTGAGACCAATTAAAGTATTTCAGGACAAAAGAAAGGATTTTAAGGCCTCAAACTAGCTATCTTTATTCTCTTATTTCACATAGCAGACGTTTCGCCCTCCAGGGCATTAGCAATGCTTTTAAATTATTCCTCTCAGTCAATATAATACTAATAAATCTCCATAGAATAAAAAACTCTTTAATTCAATCAGCCTTACCAAGTGATCATTTGTCAAATAATATCTAATCTCTGAGAAAACATGTTTATAACACTATGGTATAACATAATGGATAGCATTTAAGTATTTAGTAAAATACATTTTGTGTAGTATGTTTATTTAATATATAATTCTGTTAATTGAAATTATTTTTAAATTCAACCTTTGTTTATTATTCATTTATATTATTTATTTATTTGATAAACTCAATTTTATTTCTTTAGGCATTGGCAGGAAGAAAGGCTTGTTACAATTCTGTGCTAAGTTTTGGGAATCAGCTCCTTGTTCTTGGCTCTAAATCTGTCTTTGTTATCTCAATAAGATTTTGGTCAGAAAGGATTGATAACTTTATAAAAGCTGTATGTATTAATACTTTGTATTTTTTTTTTAAAGTATAAGTAATACACTTGTAGAGTTAGTGTTAACTTAAATCAGATAATTGGTCTGACAGCTGCAAATAAAATTATGATTGAACTATAAATAGACGAGTGATACTTAACCCAAAATATTATGATCTGTTTTTGAATTATTATTTTCTAATGCAGCGGTAACAGACAAATATATATATATATATATATATATATATATATATATATATATATATATACAGTTTTGAACGGGCCTCATTTTCGTCATCTACTAGGTAGGATCGATGGACATTTGAAGAAAAATTTCGAAAATGAGTACAACCTCAATAGCTGATTTCCCCTAAGGGAAATCTGCTAAAAAAAACTGCCTGTAGTTTTTATTCACCCAGTGCAACTGTCCTTGAAGCTGGCCATTTGCCACCACAATTTTTACCATTCCTTACAGTGCCTAACCAGACATCTCCAACTACAGATGTGTGTGACACCCGCAAATCTTCCTACAGGCCTTTAAGCCTAGACCTTCCTCTTTTCTTACAATTCCATTACTGTGCCATTACTTCAGATATGCCATTTGTAAATTTGATGTCTCTAAATATTATTTACATGGTTTGTCATTACTAGATCAGCAGTGCTCTCCTGTTTACTTTTGAGGTAGTCCAAGTTTTGCCATCATACATGAGCACAGGTATAGAAATCATTAAATATCTTCAGTTTTGATTTCCTAGAGAGCTTCTTGATTTGAAGAGCTTTCTGCTGGGCATAGGAGCATCTGTTACCATTCATTCCTGAAACTAAATGATATACAATTAGTTACATCTAAAACTACAGATTCCTCTTCCTGTTTCGCCTGACTCTACGATATCATGCTATTCAACCTGTCCTTTATATTATCTTGGATTATATATCTTGGACATGTGTTCATCATGCAAACTATTCTACTGTACCATCCAATGCTGCAATAAATCTACCCCTAATCTATATGTTAGCATACACGTTATGCCATATTCTCTTTGAGCCAAAAGAAACTATAGTAAGATAAATATTTATGGTCTTTAAACCCCATACTAACTTCTTCTATACTGCTTCGCTTTTTGTAACATTACTAGTCCTGCATTGGCAGGCTGGAAATAAATAATGTTAAATATGCTGTGCACAACTTTAATATAGCTGTACTGATCAATTTTTATATATTATTGATTCATACTATGCTGGGATCACACATATAACTTGTTTGTATTATTTCAAGTGCCTTACATTTATATTATTGGAAAAGATAAAAAAGAAAAATCCTATTCAAAAAACTTCAATTTGAGGTATATTCAAGTCCTTGTGGTTGTGGCTGAACACATTAGAAATTTCAGAATATGTTTTAAAACCACTACATTAAATTTGATAAAGTCGAGGTTCTTGCTAAGGCTGATCCAATATCTGAAAGTTTACGAGTGCGTTTGCAAGTGTGATTTTGAAACCACAGTAGCATTTTTATTATGTATTACATTTTTAAATGTCATTGCTTAGATTCTGAAAAAAAATTGTTAAATATGATTTCTGTTGATTTTAGAATAGATTTGAAGAAGCATTGAAGTTGGGAATGGATTTTTATGAAGAACGTGGAAAAGCTGTTCTTGGATTAAGAGGTACAAGACAAGTACGACAACAACTAGTGAAAGAAAAGGTCTTAATATGTCTTTTATTAGATTGCAGTGGTATATGTTTCTGTGTGTAATTTGTGTTAATTGTTTTAGGTTATAGACACTTTAATGAAGTTTATTGATTTAATAGTAGCTGAAGATCCAGAAATTAACTTTACTGAAGCTATCCCTCTAGTCATTGAATATTGTCTGGATTTAGATCAAAGGTAACAAATAAGTTATAAAATTTTTATTCATTTATATTTTTTTTATAAAAAATTAACTAAATTTATTGAAATAAAATTATTTTAACCATTAAATAAATAGAACTAAATGTTTCTATAATTATTTGTGAAATTATTCCCTCTTCTCAAATTTGCTTATATAATTCTCCCTTCATCTCCAATTCTGTTATTTGGATTTGGTCAAAATTTATATTTTAAGACATGGCAAAAACTCCATTTTTTAATAGTAAATAGAGTTTTAATTTGTAATTCATTGAGAATCAAAAAAATGAGTTAGGTTAGAAATTTTCTCCTCATTTTCATAACCTTTAGATAGTTGATTCGATGTACTTCCAATAATTATTATTAAACTTTTTTTTAAAAAAAAAACTAATTTAGTTTTGTCCTTAGCAACATTTAAAAAATGCCTGCTAGGTTAGGTATTTTAATAATAAAAAGTTTTAATCATTTATCTCAGTATCACTTAAAATTACTTGTGAAATTAACTTTGCACGATTCATTGTGCTATTCATAATTACAATTTAATGATTATATCTTTTCAGGGATCTTTTGTTTGACAAACTTTGGAATGGACTTAATGATGGACGGAAGTTATTTCTTGATTCAATGGAATCAGCTATATTGGAAGGAAAAATCACAAATTTACCACCTGAAATAATGCAGAGACTTGTTGCATTCCAACAATCTACTAATTCTTGGAGTGTAAGATCAACTTTTGCTCTGTTACTTTGCACTCTGAAACTTGTGTTGAAATTTTCCTTGAATAAAATAGTTTTTTTAACAATTAAATTACTATGTCATAAATAGAAATTAATTGTCTCTTGTTAAACAACGAATTAGTGGCATCCTGTTTGGAGGGCTTGGCTCGAAGAGAAGAGTTTTTAGTACTATTCGCTACCAATGCCCATGGCTTAGTTGGTAGGGTATTGGGCTAGATACCTAGTAGATCAGGTTTGAATCCTGGCTAGTGCAAAACAAATCTGAGGGTCTGCTGGAACTGTAGGATTCTTCCTTCCCATTGTTGTGCCTTGAGGAATTAGGAGAGGGGTTTAAGCCTAATGGCCAGGTACTCTCTCATTCTATTTCCATCCTCATTTGGTGTACGCAATGCCCTTAACTCTTTGGCTAGCAGATGGGCCCTGGCCCTGAAATACTTTTCATGCATCTAAACGGGTTTCTCATGGTTTTAAATTATTTCTTCGTTTATTGTTCCTTTGGAAAATTTACAAAGAAAGCATCAGTTATACAGATATTATTATTTATTACTATTGGGTTCTTGAATTAGTTCATAATACTCAAAATACCTCAATTTTGAAAAACAATTGCTACAAATTAATTTAAACACACAATAATTATTTTAAATGCTTCATTTTCTTAAGACATCTTTTTCTTTTATTTAGTATCATTGTATATAGCATAGTATCATTATTGGTTTTGGTAATGATCGTTGGCAAGGGTTCATCATCTGATGCGTGAATTCATAATGAGTGAAAAGAGTCAGGGACTCTTGGAGCTGGGATTCCAAAGATAAATAAGCCTATCTCTTATTCTATCTTGTAAATGGAATAGTAACTAAACCTTCTTAGGACTTTGATTGATAGTTCTAAAGTCTCCTTACATCTAATTTTGCTGATCAGTTCACCGGCTTTAACTAGAATTGAGGTTGAGAGCACTCAACTGCTTCAGCAGTCCACCAGCCACAAAGAGTTAAAATAGTATCAAAAATTATTATTATTATGGACCAAGATTTAATTTTTGTTTTATTTTTTATTTTGATACTATAGGCATTAGAAGAGTGTATTCAAAGGGTAGATGTTTTGTGCCTCGATATTGAGCAAGTTATTAGGATATGTAAAAAAGAAAAATTGTACTCAGCATTGATTTCCGTCTGGAACAGGGCAATGAATGACTACACAAGTCCAATTACCGAGCTTGTACCTATATTAAAATCTAATATACCAGGTAAAGAAATATATTTTTATAAATAATATTTGAATTTTTGTTATTTATATGCTTATAGTTGGTATATTTTTTATTGCAATACCACTCTTTACTTAAAGTATTTTTTTTAATACATAATAAAAAGTAGTTACAGCAACACATTATTGCTCCAAGAAAATAGTGATAAATCTTATAAATTTTTTACAGTATGTATCACTAAGAGGCTGAATCAAATTTTAAAAAAATGTTATAATTCCTCTTCACTTTTAGAAACGTCTACTCTATGCTATATGTTTCTTACCTTCAAGAACATAATCTTATACTATAAAACAAAATGTAGTATCAATTATTTCAGCTCATTCCGAAAGCCATGGCATGGTAGCCTGTGCTTTCTTATCAGTCTTGATAAAAAGGAAGAGGAAGGGTGTCTCCCTTGGCCATCGACTGATTTTGTTTTATAGTCTAAGATTATGTTCATGAAAAGGCATTACAGAAAACACATAACATATAAACAAATCAGAATAATAGAAAAAAGGCCTTAATGTTTCAAAATGATTTATTCTTTGGTCAGAAACACACTCCATCTTCAGCACCCTCTTAATGAGAACTACCCAGGACCAGAGTATCCTTGTGACTCATATGGTTTGATGCACAAAAATTTTGAATATAGAGGAGTGAAAGTATAGTGTTTTTAAATCAACATTATTCTCAAACGGCTCTAAAGATACATTCAAGACACCATGTCATATGTTGAAAGATTCCAAGAAGATTTTTATTTAGTATAATGTCACAATTTATTTCTTAGTTTATTCAAATAGACTAAAATAAAACTAGCATACTTCAGATTTATTTTTAGGTCAAACAAGTAAATAAATATTAACTATTGAGACAGAGACTTGATATCACATTTACAAGCTACATCTTCTTGAAACAGGAAATATTGTTTTCCATGGGAACGAACTCGGACCGAAAGAAGGCCACAAGAACCTGCAGTGATTTTCTGCTTCTATCTGCAACAGACTAACCAACAATAATGACATCACTCTTCCAATGTAAGGGCTGTTGTTGGCCAGAACACATAAAGGACCATAGATCAAAGGAGGCTAAATGTCCTGAAGTTGGTCTTGTGAAAGCTATGGGCCCAGATTTGATCTAATCTAAGAGCTGACTGCAAGTGTACAATTGATAAAATAGTGTCAGAGGTTCACATTCTGTAAAGACTAGCTCCTGGTTTTTATTTAGTCAAAAGTGTGAACTCTGCATCCTATCATAAAGAAAGTTGCATGGTATATGAGGAGGGCCTAGAAAAGGAGGCTCATTGCTATAGGTAGACATCCTGGGGAGAACTAAATCTAAATGTTGAGGTATAATAGCCCACTCAGTCACACTGTGGACAACGGCAATCTTTGTGTATGACTTAATTAAGTTGAATTTGATTCTTCTTTGCTGAGGCTTCTCAATTACTACTACTCCCACCATGCTGAGTGGACACCAATAAATGGAGTAAAGTTTGCTAAAAAATATTTAGACACTATGATTGCTATTGCGCTCCCTCCTATCCACACAGCCTGTGAGAGATTGTCATTATTCTGCCCATTTCTTTAATCAGAATCTTTTAGAGTATTACATGAATACATTTTAACAGAATTCCATCATTATATTAGACTTCTTTAATCAAAAGCATTTCAGATATCTTACAATAATTTGAAGTTTTTCATTATTCTGTATTTTGTTCTTCTTTTCCTTTCTTTTAAACATTTACCAACTTTAAGTTTTGAGCTATACTTTTGTTAAGTCCTAGTTTTTTTTTTTGTTTTTTTATGATGCTTTATTTAATTATATTTAATCTTTTTTGTTATTATAATGCAGATGACGGAAATATCACAAATGAAGGAAGGAAGCTTGGCAACCTGCTTCTTGTGTATGTTGCATCTTGCTTGTCAGGAAGTCTCCGGGAAGATAAAGGCGAGCGAATCCAAGTGGTCAGGTCATTGGCCAGCCAACATTCACTTGCTGCTCCAGATGATGAACCTCCATTCCCCTATATAAGGTATGTAGCTGTATTGTCCATTGGTGGCATTTCAAATAAAAATGGTGCATCGTTGAAGTATAAAACGTAGAATAACTTAAGCCCTAGATAACCCCGTCCTTTTCATCACATATTAATGCCAAAAATGCCCTTTATTTTTTCCCCAGTATAAGGCAGTGATTGAATGAATTTAAGTTTAGTGTAAGTAAACACTCATTCTGCTTGCTACACAATATCACAAAATACAAAATAGTGGATATTGTCAAAGGTCTTTTATTTTGTACAATTACAAAAACTTTCTCAATTGTGTTCTGCTGTTTTCATATAATTCCAGTTTAGTAATATTTGTAAACTGGAAACGGAAGCCATAATTTTGAAATTGAGACAGCCTTTTAGTAATGAAAAATATATTTTTAACAAAATTTAATGTTTACATTTTTTTCATTAATACCAGTAGTCATATAGATATTTATGCATTTGCAGTTTGAGAAAGTATATTAATGTAAACCCCTATCCCTTCTCTTTCCCTCCTTTAGTGATAGTAAAATATAAAATAGCTTCTTGGGGATATTTGTTCTTACCACATCTTGTAATATCACTGATGCACTATTTGGGAATTAAAAGTAAGAAGTTAAACATAAGAATTTTTAATACATATGTCCTGAATACAATTTATAATTTCTATTTTTTTGATAAGAACATGACTTGCAAATATTTGTTTTAACGACAAACCCCACTTCTGATTGGAAAATCTTATTCTTGTATAGCCTATGTTATACACAGATATGCATTTTTTTACAAATCCTTTGAAAATTACTTTATATTTATTGTTGGCAGCTTTTAAGAGTCTTCTCACTAGCAATACACTTGCCAGTATATTTTTAACTGATTTAAAAAAGAATTAATAAATATTGTTTTGGTACTGTATCTCTAGAACAACTTTAGAGGTACTTATATTTCATAGTTATACATAGAATAATATTTTGCAGATTTCCCTTAGGGGAAATCAGCTATTGAGGTTGTACTCATGACGGAATTTTCGAATTTTTTCTTCAAATGTCCATCGATCCTACCTAGGAGATGAAAATGAGGTCCGTTCAAAACTGTATATATATATATATATATATATATATATATATATATATATATATATATACTCGTATATTTATTTGTCTGTTACCGCTCTAGCGGTCGCAATTTTTGTTTAATCGTTACCAAACTCGATATTTAGTCGTTTTATGTAAAAAGAAAGATCAAGTTCGTTAACGGTTGAAATCGGACCAGTGGGAGAGGGGGTCTAAAGGGGGAGAATTTTGAAAATTCAAAATATCTCCGTTACTATAAGTCGGATCGAAAAATTGTATAGAACCAATCTTATTGCAAATTAAATTTGCAATAAATATTGTTATGTACATTTATTCTCTATCTTGAATATTAACTGAGATATTTTCATTTTTAATAAGTGTAACGAATGTGCTATGATTCCCGCCGTAAGCTAGTTAGGCCGTTTCCATAACAGATCGGCATTCGTATGGAGATTTCTCTATTGTATAACTTTACGTGGGAAATCTGCTTAGTTTATGCAGCCTCTGCGTGACGGACGTTTGATTAATTGTATTTAAATTATAATTTAAATAGTTTTGAAGCAGAAACTAAAAGTTGAAATTATAGCTATAAGTTTATTAAAATCTGTAGCAAAATATTTACTATTGGTATTAATTAATTGTTTCAGAACTCTCCTGGAATTTGATAGCCGAGAGTTCCTAAATGCTCTTGTTATATCTTTCTCAGATTCTGGTCTACTAATGACTGTCAAACAGCGACTTGTTGATATCATTATTCAAGTTATGACTGATGGAAATCGTTTTAAGGTAAAACTCTGTCTTGTAAATATTATTTAAATGAGTGAACCATAAACACACATATATTTTTTAGGGTTTTTTTTTCTCCCCCTTTTCTGAGGAGGGTCTTTTTTGATGTCCCTTTTTGCCTTGGGATTGAGTTGTCTGTTCTTCTGTCACACTTTTACGACTTTACAACAGAAAGATGTAGTTTAACAAACTTTTATTAAACACATCCATTTATTAAAAATTTTATTGAACGCTATCCAACAGTGAACAGATAAATAACACATTAATTTAATTTTGAAATGGCACTCTGATATAAAATCTTTTATAATGGAAGTGATTTTGATTGGAAGTAAATTTGAGAATAATAATATATATTAATTAAAAATGTCAGTATGGATTAGTCTCTATTTATCAATGCTTCTCATTTGAAATTCTAAAGTAAAATTAACTCTTTTATGATAATCCATGTCATTTTGCCCCTGGTATTTTTTTTTATTTGATTATATATGAAATGTTATGTCTATTTTTAGTGTACTGACATAGCACGTGTACTTACAACTCTTCGAAATAGTGCAGTTGGGAGACAACTTAGAATGGATGCTTCACTTTATACTGACACTGTCTCTAGGCTTGTAACAGAAGAAGATGTCTCTCCAGCCGAGCGAGAAACTGCTCTCTTACAGCTTCTCAGCTCTGGAGGACTGGCTTGCCTTGAGCATGATACTCTCCTTGAATTTGCAAGATCTGCTCATTTGTAAGTAAATAAATAGCTTCGCACTTAAATTAAGGCTTGGAAATATTTATACCTTCATATCATGGCTTTTATTTCCATCACTCGTAATTCTAGCATATTGTTCAATAATTGAAATATTAACCCAGTGTTGCCAACCCTCTCTTCCACCTTTCCACCTTACTTCTTTGCCAACTATATGCCTTTAAAGACGTAGATCGCAGAAAATTCACTAAATTTAAGAGTTATTTCCAAGTTAGTAGGGCTATCATTTTGTCCTGAATAGGTTAGTGCCATGCCAATATATTTTCATTAATGATTTGCTGAAAATTGACGTGTTAACTATTTTAAATTGTCCGTACCATGAGAAAAAATTGAAATTTAATGAAATAAATATGTCTTTGAGTTATTGTACATGTTTATGCAGGCACATATGCTTGTGTGTGTTTGCATGATGCAGTTGGTAAGGCAGGGTTAAAATTAGTGAAGAATTAGTTCAGCTACGCAAGATAAATTTATTTTTGGAATTGCAATTTTAGCATTTTAGTCGTGTAAAATCCATATAGGCTACTGACCTTGGTGTGTTATTTCTTTGAGCAAGAAATTTTTTTCATTATTCTTTGCACTGTAAAAAATAAATTGGAACATAAAAATCTTTTAAAAGATGAACAGAGTTAACAAGAACAAAAACTTTTCTCAAAGGCTTCTTGGAGCCATGTCATGGTTATCAAGAACTGTGATTGACCATGTCATGGTATTTTCTATTAATGTTTCTGGGGCTCAAGTTAGCCATGTGAGTTAAAGCGTTGACCTTTCTCACATGGTAAACCTAGAATGACGAGTTCGATTCTCGCCTGGGCAAAGGAAATTATTTAGTGACGGAATTCATTAAGTAGCATCCTAAGTCCCACCCTGGCTAGAAAAGGGTGGCAACCTATAGATATCCAGTCCCAATTAGCCTTGGCTGCAAAAAGTGGATGTTAATAAATAATAATAATATTAATGTTTCTTTATTCATACTGGCAGATTCTTCAAGGAATTTCAACTTAAAAACAGTAGCTTCTCAGTTAAGATAACCTGAAGAAGCTAGTAGCTATGACTAGTTAAACACTTAAAGAAAATTCCATTATACGGTCAATACTAGAATACCTAGATAACTGTCTTAAAACAAAAATTAATTTTAATTAAATTTTCTCAATCATTTAATAAGCACTAGTAAGGCTGTTTAAAGATGCCATACACTTCCAAATTATTAAATAACTGTCCAAAGTACTTAATGGTTAACTGAACTAACAGTTAAGACAAATTACTCATAATATGCACTGATAACTTCACTTCTTATTGCACAATACAATAACTCACGATCACACGAATCACTGATCTTCACAAAAACACTGCACTGTACTGAAACTAAAAACACCGTTCACTAAAGCTGTACTGAACGCACTGTTATTCACTAGTAAGAAAACTGTGAACTGACTGAGTGTCAGGCAAGCTGTGTCGCTTTATATACAGGTGGCGACTTCAAAGAAAAAGGGTCCAGACTGGTCTAGATCCGAGACTGGTATTGTCTAAAATATACCTGGTGCCATCGCTCCTGCAGGGTTGCATTCATTTACTTCATATTTCTTAAATCCATGATTAACTCTGCATAATTTTTCAAGTACGCAGTTTTTGCAACACATTGTCAATGTGCCCTGGGGGAGTTCAATCAGGATTATATGTAAACTACCAATTACTATCAGTTTTAATAAGTATTAAATTTATGGCTTCTAATATAAATTTAATTAATTTTTAAAAACTTTTTTACCTGATTGCACTTTTTGAAGCCAGGACTTCTTGGTTCAAAATTAAACAAGTTCATCAAAATTAAACAGTGCATCAGCAGGGTTTAGCCTTGTACCAAGTCTATAGGATCGCCCTACGCTCTGACGCTCTGAGGATGGGGATTTAGTCCCCGAAAGCGCTCAGCGTTTATAAGAAATAAAATTGTGAGAAGCTATAAAAAAGTTTTGTGATTAACTAAACAAGTTCACACTATGGTATATTATCGCTGAAATCAGCTATAAAATCAGAAGTTACTGAATAATTCTACTAAGTTTTCAAAGAGAGTTATCTTAAATATCAAGGTAGTCCTCAATTTTAATTTTGCTCTTAGGTGCAGAAAATAATTAGAATTTCTGTTTGTGGTTATAAGTTTGTAAAACCATCAAATAATGAAATGTATATCTATATATATATAAATTGTAACCTCTGTCTGTACATTGATTTTTTTCGCGAAATTTCACGATAACTTTTCGTTTCACATGTCATAGACACCATAACTGCATTTTGTTTCTTTGGTGTCTGTTTGTTTGTTTATTTGTTTGTTTATTTGTTTGTTTGTTTGTTTGTTTGTTTGTTACCTTTTCACGCATAAACGGCTGAACCGAATTTTATGAAACTTGGTATGTATATTACTACTAACCCAACTTAGACTTTAGGCTATATTAATATCCTCTGAGACGAACAGGAGTGGGGGTTATAAGGGAAGCTAGAAATTAAAAATAGGGATATTTCGTTTCCTATTGGTTTTTCGGCAAATATGAACATAACAAAAATTGTTTATTTTGTTATTTAGAGTGACTTTTGTTATATACACTTTTTTCGTATACCGAATTATAAACGAGATATACGCCAAAACCTATAGCGGAAGTGAACAATTTTATTTGGGACAAAAGACCCAACCAAAATAAATAAAACTCGGTATATGTATTAGCACTAATGCTTTCATTATAACAAGCCATACCAACATTTCTAGGGACGGGCAGGAGTGGGGGTTATAAGGGATGCCAGAAATTAAAAATAGCGATATTTCGTTTCCTATTGGTTTTTCGGCAAATATGAACATAACAAAAGTTGTTTATTTTGTTATTTAGAGTGACTTTTGTTATATAAACTATTTTCGTATACTGAATTATAAACGAGATATACGCTAAAACCTATAGCGGAAGTGAACAATTTTATTTGGGACAAAAGACCCAACCGAAATATATAAAACTCAGTATGTGTATTAGCACTAACGCATTCCTTATAATAAGTCATACTAACATTTTTAGGGACGGGCAGGAGTGGGGATTATAAGGGAGACCTGAAATTAAAAGTAGTGATATTTCGTTTCCTATTGGGGTTTCGGCAAATATGCAAATAACAAAAGTTGTTTATTTTGTTATTTAGAGAAATTTGCTCAACAATTCTTTTCAATATGAACTACCAGGTACAGCACCTGGAAAAATTAATTTTAATGTATGTTAATATTTTGTCCTTAATAATTCAAATCTATGCACAATGCACAGGAAACGGGAAATATGGCAATATGGAGGACAGTGAAGTCTTACATAAAAAATTTATTTTATTATTAAATCCACAGAAACGACGGGTATTAACCCGTATAACACTGGGACGGGTAAATGTCAAAATATTGTGCAAAGTCAAGCCTTGCCAAAAAAATATCATCACCATTCAGCCTCAAATGAATTCCCGGGCGAAGCCAGGCATCTAAGCTAGTATATATATATATATATATATATATATATATATATATATATATATATATATATATATATATATATATATATGAGAGTGTGTGTGTATAACATTAACACTTTATTTGTCTCATATCAGAATTAACTGCATGTGTTCATTTTGCTATTAATAAAATTAAATATTTTTCTCAATGTCATTTCATTGATCATATAGTTACCAGGTTTGTTCAGTCTTACACGAGATGAGAGGAGAACACAAAGAAGTTCTGAAAGCCCAGATTGCTGATCCTGTTAGAAGATATCATGTTTTTTCTTTCATAGAGCAGTCAAATCACAAGCATGATATGGCAGTTACTGAACCTGAAAATCTGCAGGTTTGGCCAATGAATATTAACTTATTTGTACTGCTTTATATCCTGTTAGTATATGTCACATTAACAATAAGCTGTTATATAATGATCCAAATTATTCTAAGTGTAGATACTAAATATTGTTTTCATTGAACTTATACTGTGTGAGATACATGAAAATACATTGTGTGGTGTTGTCATCATTTAAGATTTTACATTCTTAACTCGTAAATGTTTCTTTGATCTATACTGTATTCAATATTTAACTGAAATCAGACCTGGAATAATGGGGGTTTAGAAGGGGGGGGGGGAGAATTCAAAATATCTTCATTATAAAGAGTCACTTCGTGAAATGTTATAGAACCAATCTTTTTAAACTATTGATGTTCTACAATGGTTGTTCCTGCATTTCGTAAACTTTAGTATCAAGTGAGTTATTCATACTTTCTTATTTTTAGTCTTCCGTACCCGCCCCTTTTCTACTCATTTCTTTTTTACATAGAAATAGAGATGAGATTACATTGTGATGAGATGAGATCACAAGTGTGTTATATCAGCACTTGGGAAATCTGTTTAACTTACGCAGCCCCTGCATGGCTGACTTTTTTTATCAACTCATTAGATTTACATTTTATTTTCTTCACCTAAAAAGGTTTTTTGAAAGACATGAATGAACTTCTGATTGGGAATTTGTAAGATACCATTTTTTGTCCAACCTGGTTTGCAGGGGACAGGCTTAGCACTGGACTTCTGTAATAGGAGTGCAATGCTCGAATCCAGAGGTTTTGTAGGAATTTATATTTTGCCGTTCACTTATCTAGCTTTAAAGTTGAACTTCTTTCCATCGCTGGTGCTTAACTAGATTTCCCACCAGATGAGTGTGGCACAGTTGTTCATGGGTAAATTGAAGTATTGTGACTGCAAAATATTTCAGTTATTAGATTCCAAAATAATTATTTGTTTTGATCCTCCATGAATCCATTTCGACATGATTTCTGTACGTCTGTATATACTCATGCCATTTCTCCTTTATGAATCAGAAATACACTAATTATTAGAAAGTAGAAATATCTTTTTTATTTATCACAAAATGATCTTTAAATTATGTTCTATTACATTTTTTGATCTGATGCATTGGAATGGAGATGTCACATTGAAATGAAATAATTTGAAATTTAGTCCAGCAAAACATTTTGAATATTTAATTCAATTAGAGTACTAGAGAATATTAAGAGTAATCATGTAGTGTCCACGTGAAATTTTTTGTTAACATAAATATCTTACTATTTGTTCCATACCATATGAAGAAGAAAGCCTTAATTTTCTATAGAAATTGGATAACTAAAACAGACATAACAAGGAAATAAGCATTAGATTTAATTTTCATATTGTTCTGTAGGTTAGCTATTTACCCCGTCAATGATAATTACTAGCGAGTATTAACCCTTTGCAGTATTTTAATTTGAGACATCTTACTCATTGTATCTATGCTGGAGATTCCTTGGATGGTGGTTTTGTTCCTTGACAAATGTTGTTCTGTTATGCTAGCATACATGTATATTCAATATTAAATTCCTGAAAACATAAAAAAATTTAGGTTTTTCTGTGCTTAGTCCTTGCTGGAAATTGATGCGAAGAAAACTGGTCAACTGCTAGTGCGGTATATGCCTGAGACCATCTCTGAAATGATAACTAAATTATCAGATGAACAGCTCTACCCTTTTCTACAAGGAATGATGTAAGGTTCATTCTTTACTTTTTAACAATTTTATGGTACTTTATGAAATGTGTCTATTGAAATTATATTGATTGTGGAATTATATTGACATTTAATAATAGTTATTACAAACATTTTACATGAATTCAGGTTTGCCAAGTGAGTTAAAAATGTTAGCCTTAATCTCAATAAGTAGTATCTCTGGTAAACTAGAGTGGTGAGTTCGATTCCCATCTGGGCAATAGGAATTTATTTAGTGACAAACTCATTCAACAAAATCCTTAGTAGCAAAAAGTGGACATTAGTAAATAATAATAATATTTTTACATGCTTTTAGAGAAGAAAGTGACCTTGATACGGAATATATGACGAGATATGTTTGCCTCATGTGCCAATTTGAGCCAGGAAAGGTTTTAGAAGTTGTCAAAGCTCATGATAACATTGAGTTAGATCCTGCAATTAAGGTAATTATTTAATCCATCTTCATGGACTACTTCATATATTTTTATGTTTTATAGGTTATGCCAGAATAAAAATCACGTTTTGTCCAGTTTTCTATTATTCACAAAATAATTTGTATATATTATTTTTTTCTTAACATGAGTCACTATCATTTGAGTGGTGAATTCAGCAGGATTCAAAACCCAATGAAGAATTAATTATAATTATATTAACAACAAGTTCATATTTTTTATTACAAATTTTACCATTTCATCAAAAATTAACCAAATGGCAAATACCACAATCACAATTAATTGTTGTTGCATATCATTGCAAGTTTGATGTCTTAAATAAAATTAAAAATTTTCTCTGTTATCAAAGGATTTACTTTGACAATATTCACTTAAATTTAATTTTAACAAATACACTATATATCCACCAGGCTTCATGTTAATATTCTGGTTTCTTTGTATGTGTATATATGTACATGTAACAAAGTATATTTTTGTATGCTTAGTTTCATTTATTTAAATAATTTTAGTTTATATATATATATATATATTTTAATTCTGAGTAATATATTTTTCCTGTTTTGAAATAGGCTTGCCAGGACCATGGATTAGATGAAGTGACTGCTGTATTATTGGAGAGAAGTGGGGATGTCCAAGGTGCCTTTAATGTTCTTTTAGCCAGGCTCCAGTCTGCTATCAAGAATGTATTTATGTATACTTTTTATTTATATTTCATAATCTTATATTAAGTAAATATAATGAGGAGAAGGAAATATTAAAATTTGTTTTCTAATTAAGGGGGGAAAAAAGGAAAAAGATAAATGGCATAAGACAAGAAAAAAAAAAAGATAAATCATACCAAATTATTATGCTATTTTTAAGTATCAGATACTGGAATGCTCATGTTAGCCATGTGAGCTCATGTCCAGCCTTTAATACACTTGGTACAAATGCATTTGGCGCCTGCGTGAGTAATAAGATATTATTTAGTGACAAAACTCACTAAATTAAATTCTTATTCGACCCTGGTTAGAAAAAGGTGGTAACCTATAGATACCTACCCCATACTGATTGGCCTCATAAAGTGGATATTAATGAAATAAAAAACTCATAAATTCTGAATCTGAGCTGTACTATTTTTGATGACTTTAGAAAATGCATATCCTCAAGTTAGATGTTAACCTTATTTTAAATTTATTATTTTTTTTTGCCATCTTTATACAACTAAAGCTAAAGGAGATAGGATATCTACCAGACGTCAACCTTTTCTAGCCTGGTACTTGTGATATTACTTAATGAGTTCTTTATTAAATTTCCCTACACAGAATGGGAATGAAACCCAAGACCCTTAGATTTTCAAGTGTATTGTGACCAATGTTTCAACGTACATGTTTTATTTGAGCCGTTTTTTGTTCTTTATTATTTCTATTTGCAGCTAAGAAAACTTTGCAATGGGTAGGTAGGTATTGATTCCAATATATCCATTGAATAAAATATGACAGACATTTTTAGAGTCCTATATTCAGAGCACATTATCAGTATCAAAAAATACTGCTTATAAAGTTTATTTTTGTGTCATACCAATCATTTTCAAAGAATTTAATTATAAATTAGGTAGTATTAGGGGTTACGTTGGGATAGTGTCTTAATTTTAAATGGTATTACTATGCAATATTAATTTACAATATGGTGAATAATGTTGAATTTAATTGTTATCCAATACTTTTATGCTTTTTTTCTCTAAACTCTGCATATATATCAAATTACTTATTGGTGTTTAGATTTGATTCCCCCTGTAGGAATTTATTTAATGAAACCACACTGAAAAATTCTTAGTCCCACCCTGGCTAGAAAAGGACGGTAACCAGCAGATAACCCATCCCAATTAGTCATGGTAGTGTTAAGTTTGTGTTAATAAATGTCATTTTACTCTTTATTTTAATTTGTTCTTTGCAGCTGATTACAATTAACTAATTATTCTTAAAATAAACTGCTTATTTCTATATGAACTTGTAGCTCATGAATAAAATATATTAATGATTAGGGATGTCTCATTAGATATATGTATTTAACTTTAACTTTCATTTCTATGAAATCTTAATTACTGGAAAGTATTATAGAAAACTTAATTATTGATAGCAATCAGAATTGAATAGCAGATGACTTTTTATTATATTTCAGGGAGAGAATGGAACCGAAAGGATGACTGAAGAACTTGTTAGTCTTGCACAAAGAGGAAGCACTGTACTAGATTCAAAAACGTCATGGCTACCTTTGCTTATGTGCCTTCTGAAACTTAATTCCACAGGTATGCAATATTATTTTATAATAAAACACTAGTTATTGAGAGTTTAAACTCGAAGAAATGATGTAGGAGCTTGTTGCCAAAGTATATTAAAATTTTTTTGTGTGCTGAGTTTGAACATGTGAGTTAAGGCTGATGGCCTTAATACTTTTGGTAAACCTAGTGTATGTTTTTCCTGAGTGGGTATTAAGAATTTATTTAATGTTTAACTCTATAAATTATGTCCTTAGTACCACCCTCGCTAGAAATGGATGGTAACTTGCAAATAACTTGTACTGACTGACTGTAGTAGCATAAAGTGGGTGTTAATAAATAACATATTTAAATTTCTTTTTAGCAGTAGAATTTATTTTAACGAGTGCGAATGAAATCCGGGCCCCTTCCAC
Organism: Riptortus pedestris; assembly: GCA_019009955.1. NCBI lineage: Eukaryota > Metazoa > Arthropoda > Insecta > Hemiptera > Alydidae > Riptortus > Riptortus pedestris. The sequence goes on along the minus strand of CM032231.1, from coordinate 82,076,504 downwards.
AAAAGTGTTAATTAGAGAGTACTTTAATCATATTTAAAGGGGCATCTTCTCATTGTTCACATTACAATATTGCATTTTCAAATTCCACTACTTACATTTTACTCAGTTAACACTGTGATTTTGGACTTCTGTTCAAGTCATGGAGGACCCAACACTGTTTCTGGCATGAATATGTCCCTTTAAATTGGAAAAAAAAAAACACTTCTTTTAATCATTTTTATAGAAGAACCCAGCATTTCATTTGCATAAATTGAAATTAAATATAGTTTTCAGAACTTATTTGTAAAACATCTATATATCTCCTGGCACGTGTTACTGAATAAAGTAAATTTTGTACGAAATGTTAACTTCAGAGTAGAACATTCTTGCTTCAATTTTTCCTCGACAATTGATTTTCAATTCTCGAAGCAGAAGAAAGCATGTGGATACAATAAGCTTTATGAATTATGAAAGAAATTCTATTGGCTCAACAATAATAATAATAATAGATCATTTCCCGTTTATTTATTTCACAAATTTTTTGTTTCTATTTTTCTCAGAGCTTTTGCATCGGGTCCTGAACACAGCAGATCTGAATTTAGTGTCAGAACTCCATTTATTAATGCAGCATAGTCAAGGAACCCTTGGTGAACTTAGAGCTCTCATAATGGGTAAGATTTTCATTGTTTGCAATATTTGATTCCCCAATAGACGATTAATGTCTTTTGATTTTTAGTGCCTTTATGGGGATTTAATGTACACACTGAACATTTAATTTTTTTTTAATTTTAAAAAATTTACTTATACTCCAAAACAATTATAAATATGAAACCATCAAGAATATTTATGGCAAATATTACATTTCAGTTCCCAGTTTTTCATATATTAACAAGCAGAATACACTATTAGCAGATAATAAAAACAATACTTTTTATGTTTTTTTATTTTTTTCTAAGTTTTTTAGGTACCAAGGACCTTCAGGCTTGTACCACGGCGCTTTCTTGTTTGGCCTTTCTTTTATCCGTTGAATCTCTTGTTCAATAGTCTGAAAGCATGTTAATTGAAAAACTAAATGAATAACTTTGTGAGAGGAGGAAAAGATTATTTATGGAAAAGTTCCACATGGCCCATAAAAATATAATTGGAATTTCTTGTTTTAAAAATAATATAAAAAAAAGAGATCTTTCTTTTAATATTACCCACTAAGGCAAATTAGGAGGATGTCCCTGATGGCAGTTTGATTTGGTGTTATATATGTTTGTTATATTTACAAACATGAACCTCAGTTGGTTGTCATATGAACTTTTTCAAAATTTGCAGCTGTTTTCTGCAGTTTTTAAAGCCTACCAATAGTTTTAAATATAAGGTCGGAGGTTCGAAGACCTGTTGTAAAGGCAAGAGGTTTAATGATAAAATAGATGGTCTGCACTAATGATAAAATAGTTAGAACTTAGAATATTGAAAATTTAAAATAAATAGTCTGTTAACTAAGTGTTAAAATAAAATATCAATACTAATTAATCATTTACTCCAATGAATCATTTATAATTAATTACAAAGCAGCCTAAATAAATCCATACAAAATATACATGAGTGAAAATCCAAAATATACCAAGTAACTCAAATTTAATTTTTTTTTTTTTTTTTCTTCACCTAATTGGTATAAAAGTGCGCTAGTTGATAAAAGACTGACTACTTATTATTTAAGGGAAGGATAAATTATTTTTGCTTATTATACAGTACAATACAAAGATCCCTTTAGTGCCCAACCACTTCATGTGGTATGACTCATTTAGTCAGCTGTTAAAAATGAATTATTCTGCATGTTATATCTAATTATTGGTTATTTTTTATTTTTGCTTTTTGTCTTGTTTGAAACTCTTATTTGATATTTAGCTTTAAGGAAAGGATGATTTTTTTTTTTCCCTGGAAGGACTATAATATTGATGTATCTCATACTAAATTGCCGAATGCTATGTTATGCAAGGTGTGAACCTGAAGTGCTGAACTTTTGCTGTAAAAGTGTTCAAAGAGATAACATAAATAAATAATATAAAAATGATATTTCACATGTTTCAGTGAAAAGAACTCCGTGAACAGATGAACCTTGCAGAGTTTCTTATGTGATTAAAATGTTAACCAGAGGAAGGGTATATTACATATATCAAGGGGCAAGTCTTATGCAATAAAGAGGACACGTGATATTAAATTTTCTCTAGTATTATTGTTGAAAATAATAAAGCTTTTGAATATAGAGTTGAGAAAACTAATCTTGAGAGCATCAACACAATATTTAAAAAAAAAAAATTGTAAATTCAGAAAAGAAAAAAAATAATAGCTCAAACATATCAAAATATGGGGCCTGAATTTAATATAGACCCGACAGAAATTATTAAATCATGGTTGTGTAACACTGACCTTATTTTCTGCCTCAATCTTTCTTAAATTTTTCTCTCTTGCAACTGCTGCGCTACTTGGAATACGCTTAACATCATTGACAAAATTTTTTGAAATTCTCCTTTTCTCAAGTGATTGTAACCTGCTTGCTATTATTTCATTGTCTCTCCTTATTTTCCAGAGTTGGTATGAATTAAAGGAATAAATCTTTTTCTGTGAAAAAAGGGTTTCATTGTTGATGATGTAAGGACTTTGTGAGGCAGATTTTCTAGTGTCGGAAGGAGACTGCTGGCCGAGTGACTTATCTTTACCCTCTTTTCCTATAGAGTTTGGACTAAATTCAACCTCCTCTGCTTCAAGAAATTGGGGCAGGCTATTAACATACTCTTGAATCCGCAGTCTTTTTTCTTCTTCTTCATCTAACCCTTCCAATATATTAAAATAGTCATCTTCACTATCGTCATTTCGTTCACTGTTTACCAATATTTGTGAACACTTTTCTGTGTGAGTATTATTCTCATTCTGTTCTTGATTTTTTCTTTGTAGGCCGTTTGTTTTTGAAATTTTAATATTTTTTACCACATTGTTCTTAATAAATCCATTTTTTTCATTTTCACAATTCTGGTCTGCAATTCCATTATTGTTATTACTTTTCTTGTTATTTTTATCTATTTCCTCCTTTAACGTCTTTTTATCCGAAGCCCTTGAGATTGTTGCATTTTCAACTTCGACTGTCATGACTCCACTACTATATATTCTACTAAAGTAGACTGAAAGAAGTGGTGTCTAATATGCCTATCATTGAGCTACTCTCATCCTAACTTCAAATATTATATTTTCATGCTATAACCTCTACTTACTATTACAAAGCACTGATTTTGTATTTATTAATATTAATCTTTATTAAATACATATGATTTATTTTACCAAAATAGTCTATTTCTTTCTTTTACTTATGAAATGCAATTAATTTCTAAGCTATTTTATTCACTTACTGAACACTGTGTAAATATAAATTAAATTAATTTATAAATATAAAGAAAATTTACTTAATAATATTTTTAAATTAGTCTTATTGTTTCAAGTATTACTATTTAAATGTTGGTTTTAGTATTGCTGAAAGAAATGTTTATCTTACTAAATTTTTATTAAAAAAATGTTGAATAACTAATACATAATTTGGCATTCTATAATCCTAATATCTATGAAAAAGGTACCTAAAAATGCAAATTATCGAAACCAATTGTAACTAATGTAGATCATAAAATCAACACCACTTGACACAACTCTTAGTCCTGATAAAGTTTACATTAGAAAAAATGATACCTTAGATGTAGCTCATGTAATTGTTTGAGATCTTTTGATACCACAAAACCTTTTTGTCAAGGAAGAATATTAGTTTATAAAGATTAAGGAACTTCGTCTGAGTTATCATCATGGAGAACAATTACAGAATAGTCTACCGTAATTTGAACAACTATTGAGACATTTTTGATTTAGGAACACCCAGTGCAAATTACTTTTCAAGAAAAAGAATATATATAAATAGCCTATGGTTCAGAAATTCAGAGTATCCCTAAATTTACGAGCAGCTTCTTCACAACAATCAGGATTTAAGAATCTAAAGTAGAAGGGCGAGGAACATTTTTTTATACTAAAAGTCCTCATTTTGTGAAATATTACTTCCAAATTCAAAAATAATAGTAGTTTTTCAGGATCTGTCTGTGACAAGAACAAGTCTTTCAGATTTTGATAATAGTTAAAAACTGGTTCAGGAAATTTCAGCATAATTTCACTTCTACTCCTTAATAATGAGTTAATTATTTTGCGCTCTTTTTTTTTAAGGCTTGTTTATGAAGTGTAGACACCAAAGGCGTATGCTTGAAGCTACAAAACGCCTCCATATGACTGGCCTCCATGGTGAACTAGCTGCCACATTAATTGAAGCTAAAGTTGGTTGCAAGTCACCTCAAACCTGTCATGTGTGCCAAACACCTTTCTCAACCTGCTTATACCTCTTTAGGTATTATTAGTTATTTGTAATTAACATTCATTGCTTGTGTGTACTCCAGTATTTTAATTTAATTGTACGCTTTCATATTTTATTTAATTCCTAAAATACTTATGAATAGATTGCAACATTCTGAAGTGGATTTTTTTTGGCAAGTGATTCCATGCATGGTATCTTTTCTCTTCCTTCTTGATTTTCGTACTTACCTATCTATAGGAGAAAGAGTGAGAGAAAAAATGAAGTCAGATTATTTTGGTTGGTTTTGGAAACAAATAATATATTTTTAAATACTTTGAAAACCATGATAATATATATTTTTAAAATCCTTGAAAATTTAAGGAAATAATAAGATTACTCAATTAAAAAGTAAGTACTTAATCTAATGCTGACAAGCATTCCCTTGTGATAGCAATGGAGGTAGTTAAAGGAATAGGAGGATTTAATTCGATAGTGATTTTCCATTTATATATTAGATGTTACATGCTTTCTAAGACACCAATTCTGAGTGTATCTCTCTGCTCTCCAATGGTTTTTAAATATTTAACGCGTTTAAATATAAAAAAAAGGTAATCGTTTTTATATTATTATAAAAATAGTACAAAAATTATTACTATAAATATGAGTATTTAACACACCAAAATTTCTGAAAAATTCTGATAGTGTTAAAAGATTTGGTATCATGTAATTAGAAGTAAATACCAGTTACCATGTTAAACATTTTTTATAACTCTTGTTTCTGTGTTTTATAAAGAGTATGCCACAACTCTTCTTGTACAAGTACCTAATTCACTTGGGGTTGTTGAAACATTTAATAGTGTTGTGCAAGAAACAGGTCAATATCAACATGCCTTATGACATGTTTGACTTACTGACTGACGGCAGCCCATACATTAGCATTATTACTCATTTTTGCTATCATCCTTTAGTAAACCTCCTCTCCTACCAATAACATTTTTTCATGAGCATCTTACATAGAGAGGATCTTGATTGAACTTCCTCACAACTGCCTTCAAATGGGTAATATGAATCACAGTTAAATCTTACGAAACCAAGACAACATAACTTCTGTATTGAGAATTATTCGGTAAAACTTTGATGAATGATACATCTTCCGAGATTGGTACATCAACAAAACCACATTTGTTTTCATTCAGCTCTTTCTTATTATATATAAAATGTCTTACTTAATATTTGAATAATGCAAATTTCCAATCTTTTCAAGCTCTTTGTCAACCCCTGAAAAAGTTTGAAAGAAAAGTGAGTACCAATTAGGCACACATGAAAGCTGAACATAGACTTATGAGTCTTCACAGTCTTGTCAATGGCTAATGATTTTTTTAATAAATCAAAAAACATCAGCATTTGCTCTAAAATTTGAAAGTCTAGACATTATGACATCTCATTTTATCTTCTTTTTTAAATTAGTTTTAATTCAATGGTCCTCATTTTAATGTACCTTTTCCTTGGTAAATTTTTTTAAACCTTGATGTTTTACAAGAATTGTAGATATTTGTAATTTTTATTGTTCTTTGTTTTTCATTTGTTGTGTTATACTTTTACTTCCTTGTACAAAGTATTGTACGCAAAAATGTTCAGATTTCAATGGAATTTTCTGTTTGACCCTCCTTGAGCCTGTTTTAACTTGTTTCAGGGTGATGTGGGGCCCTCCCCTTAGTCAATTTCAACAAAAAAGGGAGGTGAACAACTAGACATAACAATCCTAAATATGAAATTTTAACATTCTAAGGCTAACCGTTTTTGAGCTACTCCGCTCAGACATCACCCTGAAACTAGTCAAAATGGGTTCAGGGAGAGTCAAAATGGATAATTCCATTTAAATCTGAAAATTGTTGCGTATAATATGTCCTTTATTAGTTGTGCACTTCCTCTTTACAATAAATTTGGCTAAGTGTGAAAGGGAGAGGTTAAAAGGAGGGCAAACATAAAAAAATATTTCAAATTATTTGTATGTTTGTTTATCATGAAAAGGTCTGTAGATTATATTTTGTGGCATTTTTTGATATGAAGCATTGAAATATAGATTTGTTTATCACTTTCAAATTAAATAGTTTTAATAAAAGTGCAATATTTTGTTTATTTAATTTAATAGATGTACAAGGAAGTCATGTGGTGCCCACATCATATTTTTTGATTTGTGTTATTTCACTTTTTTTTTAGCAATATTACCCTTGCAAAGCTAAATATATAAATAAATAAAAACAATAAATTAGACATAAAGGAGCCTATATAGAATAGGTTACAAGTAATTATTACCTATGTTTCTAATGGATTTTCAATAGATAGATACAATTATAAGATTTGTCTTATTTTTTAGGTGTGGGCATGGTTATCACGAGGAGTGTATATTACCAAGTACTAGATGTGTAGAGTGCTTTAAGGAGTAGATGGGGTGATGTACGTATTTATTACATTGGTGTCAACAACCAGTGGCTGGCCAAGGAGTTCTGAGCGGCGGCAGGGCTCACTCTAATGGCCTAAACACATTCCATCGGTTGGGAGGTGTGCTCCCTCCGCCACAGCTAGTCTTTCATACCAAATCTCTGAGATGTTACGAGCTCACTAGCGTTTGGATCTGAAAAAATGGTATTCATCATTCGGAGCCCCTTTCCAGCACAGCTCAATAAGTCTTTCTTGCAGAAAATAACCAATATAATTTTTTTTTTTAAATTAAAATACAGCTATCTAAATTTTTGTTTTCTTATTTTCTCATTGCATAATGAAAATAATTTGAAATCAATAATTAAGGTGCCAGTAATTATCTGGTCAAATATAGTTGAATAGCTCCATACTGGCATTTATTTAATAAATATTTCATTACAAATTATTTATATTGAAACAGTAACTGATTTATTGTTATAAGAATTTGTTATATTTATAAAAAAATGTATGATATTACAAACAAAATTTATTTGTTACCAAAATGTACTACCTATAAAATCCTATTTGCTATCTGTAAGTATTTCAAAGAGCTCTATTTTATTAAATTTATTAACTTCAAACAAGCAAATGTACTAAAATTAGGATAAATCTATGAATATTTAACCATTTGTTATTTCATACTTCTTAGATCTCATTCTGTTCTGTTTTTACTAAATTACATTTCCAAAGAAATAACACATATGAAGTTTATGAATATCTCAGTTTTGATACATATTATTTTACTTTATATTTCCTGTACATTTTATTATTGTTTACTTTACATTTTGAGACTTTAGTTATATAAAAAATAAAGTATTTATACTTGTGCTGTGGGCCATTACTAAATTCCTTTTCCTATTATTTGAATTTAATATGTCACTTTTACAATGGTTTCCCTTTTGAGCTTGTACTCATTAAATGATTTTTAGCACATTTCCCTTAGGGGAAATATGCTATTGAGGTTATACTCATGATGGGATTTTTGAAAAAAAGTCTTCATATCCCCATCGATCCTACATAGGAGATGACGAAAATGAGGTCCGTTGAAAATTGTATGTATATACATTGTTACATTTTTTTTACAATAACAATAATAAACATTGATTATTAGAGTTCTTTTGGAATGCAAAATTAAACACACAAGCTTTAGAGTTTTTATGACTGCACAATTTATTTAACGCTGTACCACACACTTAGTAAATTATTCTTAACTACTACTTACAGTATGCACTGATAACTTCACTTCTTACTTGCACGGTACAATAACTCTCTGAAAGACTGAATCACTGAAGATCACAAAAAAAATGTCACTGCACTGTTCTTTACATATAAATGGCACAACACTGATCTTTACTTTAGACACTGTACCGCACTGTAACTAAAATGCTCTGTTCACTAATGCTGCACTGAACACACTGTTATTCACTAGAAGAGAACAAATTAAACTGTCGAGTGAGCTGGGTTGAGAGAAAAGGTTTTTTCCACCATCTGGGACTCCAATAGAAAGAACTTCACAGAATTTGTTAAGATTCATTGGCCAATACACACAATAAGCAAAATCTACCAGATCACTGAAGTAGTGCTTTGTATTTTTGCCTTGTCAAATATGTTTTGGATGTTGGATGAAGTATCAACAGGAGGAGCAAAGAATAAATATGACTCTCCGAGCAACGCCCTTTACCCTAGCTATTATACAATATACAATAAGTCCGTCACTCACGGGTGTGTAAACCAAGCAGATTTCCCACGTCCGCAATGTATATGCATTTAATAATAAAAATAAAAGTTCAATGAGCACAATAGCTCAATAAAAAAAAGTGCCTCATGATATAACAGCTTATTGTTAATATGACATGAGTGGGAGTGGGAATTTAATGTGGGTTGAAAACTAATAAAATAAGAATAATAAATGGTTAATAACCAAGATAGTGGAAAAAAGCTTATGGGAACATTTATAGAACATTTAATTTGCAATAAGATTGATTCTATAGAATTTTTCAATCCAACATATAATAACGGAGATATTTCGACTTCTCGAAATTCCTCCCCTCTAAGCCCCCTCCAACTGGTTCGATTTCATCTATTAATGAACTCGATCTTTATTTTTGTGTGAAACGCTTATTTATCGAGTTTCGTTACCATCAAAGAAGAATTGCCACCGCTAGAGCGTTAACAGATAATAGCTAATATATATATATATATATATAATTTTTAACGGACCTCACTTTCGTGATCTACTAGGTAGGATTGATGGACATTTGAGGATATTTTTCGAAAATCGCGTCTTGAGTAAGACCTCAATAGCTAATTTCCCTTGGGGGAAATCTGCTAATACTAGTCTGTCATCGCTCTAGCGGTCGCAATTCCCATTTGATCGTAACCAAACTCGATATATAAGTGTTCCATGAAAAACTAAAGGTCGAGTTCGTTAATGGCTGAAATCGAACCAATTGGAGGGGGGCTTAGAGGGGAGGAATTTCGAAAAGTTATTACATGTCGGATTGAAAAATTGTATAGAACCAATCTTATTGCAAATAAAATGTTCTATAAACATTCCCATAAGCTTTGTTCCACTATCTTGGTTATTAACCGAGATATTTGCATTTATTAGTTTTCGGCCTTCAGTAAACCCCCACTCCCACTCTTGCCATATTAACAATAAGCTGTGATATTAAGAAGCACTTTATTTGGAGCCTAAATACTAAATATTGTTCTCATTGAACCTTTACGTTTTGAAATAAATGCAAATACGTGAAGCACGTTGGAAATCTGCTTACTTAACACAGCCCATGCTTGGCGGACTTTTTTAATACCTGTTAACACATTTTGCATTCATCAAATACTAATGAATGTTTTTTTATTCTGCGAAACCATTCAGGATTAATTTTGAATCGCAATTCTTTTGCACGTATGGTGGGTTGCATCGATAGCACTCACTTTTTAAAAACAATCGTTGAATTCATTTTGAATCGATGAATCTTTTGCTCCATGCTGAGATACTTCAATGCTTCGTCTCCAAAAGGCGCGATTCTTTAGCATAACAATCGATTCGCTCATGATTCGATGCATCGTGTAAATCACCATGGGTAATATATCTTCCCTTATCCCCTCTAATATGACCCTCCCCTTTTCTGGATCTTAATCGACGTACCATCAGTTTAGGAATGCACAATGTGTCATAAACAATGCATCTCTACTAAAGTATGAAACTCCTTTATCCCTAAAGTACAGTTAAATGCTCGATTGTTTTATTCCAATCATAACGTTTTCTCACATGGATGTGTTATACCAGTCTCAGACTGAACCAAGTACAGATAGAAGATTTACTTAAAATGTACTAGGATATTTAAATAATAAACTAGTTTTAAGCAAAACTTAAGTTCCAAAGTGTTTAAGGAGTTTTGGATCTCTAAATCCTGACAGTCCAAGTTTTTTACTGTGGATAATCTGAAGAAATCGCTTTTATTTTATTTCTTGAATGTCATCCTTGATAAAAGAAACAGACAAATGTTTATTTTAATATATGGATGCTTCCACTGTGATTGTTTCGACTTTTTTTAAAAAAAATTATAATAGTACCCTTTCAACCCTTATACCATCTGATCGGGATATATTACATTATAACTAGAAAATATTATTTATGCCTATGAAATTTATAATGTATTAAGTTTTTACAAAAATAAATCCGGCTACATTTTGTCTTTTTCTCCCGTGATATTGTTATCGCTTAGAATTATAAAACTATTATAATAAACAAATTCATGGAAGATTTAGGTTTCAGTACTTTAATATCTGTCCTAAATCACATCTGTTTTATTTTAATTCTTCGGCTACAGAGTAAATACATATTTGGCGAGGATAAGATCACCTGGACTTGTCCATAAAAGGCTTTTGTCAAGGTAAGAATTTTTATCCCATAATGTTATCAATGTACATCGTTTTCTAATTATGTTTGTAAATTAACTTTTTTTACTTAAACATTTTTTTTTGTATCCCTAACCATCTAAATATTCATCTACATTTACAGACTCATAAATTTCCGTTTCACGTGTTACCTTAAATTTTAATGTGTGTGGTAGCATGGTTAATAGAATAAATAAAATAGCCATAATAGCAGATTTCCCTTGAGATAAATCTCCTTAAAAAAAAGTTAAAACCATATTCTTTTAACATAATAAAATATGTCAAATGCAAGACAAAAGAGTAATGTTTTACATATCCACCACGCTTTATAACCTCTTAGTATTCCTGACCTATGTTCTTAAGGAATCTGTGTTTCTTCATTTCCGGATAGTTCCAACTTTTTAGCACTCTTAGCTATTTAAAAATATATTCTTTATTCGTTCTTTCTTCCTTTGGGTTCTATTATTATAGTGTATATCTATCTACCCAAGTTTTGATGTAGACTGAGTATGGCAGTATTATTAAGTTGCATACCTACTTAAATATTCCAGTATGCACATTTAGTCATTTTAAAAACAATTAAGATAAAAGTTATAAAGGGGGTATAACTTGTTCGAGGAATCTTACTTAATTTCGGTGCTTTTAGAATACAAGGATTTAAACATAAATTAAAATAACATTTATTACAAGTTCTATCTCTCTTTCTTACTATTTTTTTAATTTTTATTCTTACGTACATTGTATTTTCATTTATGACGGAATTACCAGAAATTGTAGGAGGCAATAAATCTTCATGTCCCTCTTCCTCAAAAAGTAGAGAAGCATAGAAAGGAAATGTATGATTATGATTATGTTGGCAGTTTGAACTATCAATGGCCTGTACCAAAATATCTTAATTTTGAAAAAAAAAATGTAACAATTTGTGTATAATACCTTTGTTTTATTGGGCCAAAATAAAATTTTCTTTCTTTCTTGAACTATCAATGGCACAAAATGCACCAATATGAAAATACAAATTATAAATTAACAACAAAACTTGAAAATGTTTTTTTAACTGATATATTATACAAATAATAAGTCCTAGATTTTTTTTACAGGATTTCAGTGTTTTAAGGAGTGGGAAAATGTTAATAGTAATTTTTAGCTTGAATTTGTTGTTATACGTTATTTATAGTAGTAGTCTTTGAAATTGGCTTTCCCTTTTTTATCAATCAAAATTTACGCAGGGTATCACAACTTTTCTTCTTAATTTCCTTAAGTCTTGGCCGTGTGAGTTAAGGCGTTGGTCTTAATCTCGCTTGGTAAACCTAGAGTGGCGGTTTCGATTCCCGACCTGGGCAATGGAAATTTATTTGGTGATGGACTCACTAAATAAATTCCTTAGTTCCACCCTGGCTAGAAAAGGGTCGTAACCTGTAGATAACCCGTCCCAATTAGTCATAGTAGCTTAAAGTGGGCGTTAATAAAAAAAAAAAAATCCTTAAGTCGTTCGCTCGACTTCCACATAAGCAAAGGGAGTTTATTTAGTGTTGTACTCACTAAATTAAGACCTCAGTCCCACCCTGGCTAGAAAAGTCTGTCATGCAGGAGCGGCGTACACTAAGCAGATTTCCTATGTGCTGGTATAACCCCCTTGTTATATCATCTCACAACATATTCTCTATTATTGTTGGGGGGGGGGGGAATACTGAAGTCTAAAAACAAGAAAGTACGAATAACTTGCGTACGAATATTTGAGTTACGAAAAAATGCTTAGCACACCAATTATAGACCGTCAATAGTTTTACAAGATGTAAGTAATTGGTATATTGTACGTTTTTTCGGGGGAACCCCCCCCCCTTCACCAATGTAGTCTCTAGACCCCTCACTGAAACAGATTAAGTGACTTAAAATTATAATTTATGGTTCCAGGTCACCGAAGAACTCATTTGGATAACTTATATAAACTCCGCTAACTGAATATGGCCGAAGGTGACAATGTTGAAGTGAAAAAAGAGCCTGAGTGTTATGAAAACCTGATACCGGAAGGTATGCAGAACTTTAATTTATTTCTTTGCGTGTGTGTGTTTTGAGAACCTGCTTTAGTGTGTGTGAACACTTGAACTAGTATATATCATGGTACAAAAGAAGAAATGGCAAATACAATTGTAATTCATAACTGCAGAGTTGCGCCTATCCTGAATTCTGGCAAGTGACAAAAGTGAAAACGAAGAAACTTCTTCTATGTAATCTGCCAGAGAAAAATGGGGAGTGTAAACGTTAGAGTAGTTTCTTAAACGTATTTAAGGTAGTAGGGGAGGCTAAGTCACCCCGTTTTAAATTAAACAAATTATAATAATTAAAATGTAATACTTTTTATTTAATATGTAATAAAACTAGTTAATTAATTAGCAATTTTAAGTTTATAGCATTAAGGGCATATTAACAAATAATTTTACTTTTGCTAATTTTCCCCAAGCAAAATCCATCCCCCCCCCACCCTCTTCCCCCAAATCAAAGCCCTGGTCTGGGTCTGTCTATTAGTTGTTTGTCATACATTTTTAGAAACTTGTTGGCCTACTTAGATTTTAGCTTTAACGAATGCTTCCCATCTTCCACGATTGCCATCGGACCTGCCAACAGACAACCGCCAGCCCATCGACATTAAGAGGCGTTATTACGATTTTCAGTTTTGAATAATTAGTTTTGGTTGTTTTCCATATATCATAATGCAAACTTTGAAATTCACTTCACTTGGCTAACAGGTTCGATTGCATTTCTGCAAGACCATATGCATTCCCTAATGGGGAAAAAACATCTCTCAGACGCTAGTTGTTAACACCTTCGATTTTTAGTTTATCAAATAACCAATATATTTTCTCTTGTTTGTCCCCTAGATCAAATTAAAACTGAAAACTCAGATGGCGAATACTCCCAGAACTATAATGGAGGTAAGAAATTGGAAATCTAATCTTCTCTCTTTTATAAGAGAAAACTGCTCAGTGCGCATAATTTAATTTGGTATTGTGTTTATTTCCAGATTTTATCAAAAGAGAAGAATGTATTTACTCTTATGAATGTTTCGATCAAGGTAATTCGATATCCTTCGTCAAGAATAAGAATAAAATATAATACACCACAGATTGATAATAATGTATATGGCATTGTTCGTTTTATTGCAAAATCAGTATTAAACGTTGTTTATTAAAGTTCTTTTGGATTATAAAATTAAACACACACAAGCTTCACAGTTTTTATCACTGCACAATTTAATTAACAATGCACCACACACTTGATTAATTATTCTTAATTACTATTCACAGTATGCACTGATAGCTTCACTGTTCTTCAAATTTTACAGTCCAATAATTCACTCACGGTCACTGAAGTTCACCAAAAACACGGCACTGCACTGTCTTAAACACTGCACTATACTGTTCTTTAAAGAGTCACGGCACAACACTGTTCTTCACATAAAAACACTTTACCGCACTGCACTAAGTTGCACTGAACGCACTGATGATCACTTGAGAGAGCTAAGAACAAACTAAACAGACTCGGGTCGGCCAGGGTCCCTTATATAGATGGCGGAAAACATCAAAGGAGAAGGCCCAGAGGCGTCCAGAATGGTCGGGTCTTGCCAAGAACATCTGTCGGCCCCTTTGATCTACTTCAGGCGCCAATAGTCCTTCCTCGGTCGGCTCCTTTCATCTCCTTAGCACTTCCCAAATACGCGACCATCTCTGTTTAATTTTTCATGTATTTAATTTTCGCAACAGTATTATGACTTAGCATAGTACATGTAGTTCCATTTTAGAATAAACCCAAAAACATTTTATTAATTGTACACACATTATTTTTTCTATAGATAATTGAAGCTCTTTGTCTTTAATTCAGATTTTATTTTTATTTAATAAATCTTTCTTACTCTCATTTAACTTACAATATTCTTGAACTATCCATAAATATTAGGCAACTATTAATCTTTTAATTAACAATCTTGTTTTTTTTTAATGTAGATGCAATTAAGAAAGAAGAAATAACGGAAGACGAATATAAAGCCGATTTTGGAGGTAATTTGATAACTCGGTATGACAAACACTTTGAATAAATTGCTAAATTATTACTTTAAATGGTCTATATAGTAAACTTTACTTAGTTTTAGGTGATACAGCCCTTATTGATTCTGGGCCTCTGCGACCATCTTAAGGCCGGTCCAGACGCTCCGTTTTGTACAACGTTTTGTCTTCGCAGACGGAATGAAAACGTTGCAATTTGTAGAGCGTCCACACGGCACAGACATAACTGTATATTTTGCTCAGTTTTGTGTGAGATCGTCATGGAGGAGGTACTACTCTGGTCGATTTTCGCGGTGTGTCTTGTTAAAAAAAAAAAAAGATTGCTACATCTCAGAAGTACCCGGCGTTCAAAGTGGTCGCGGAAGTGGCTTCTAAAAAGGAAGCACTTTTCCCATATCCAATTATTGCGTGAATTACGTGATGAACCTACTGATTGGTGGAACTACTTGCGAATGGACGTTGACACATATACTTATTTATTGGAATTAGTGAAAAGAAGAAGAAAATACTTGTGTGAGAACAGTAATATCAGCACATGAAAGGCAATTATTGCCGTGATGAAGCTATGAAAATGATTGCCGTTGCATCAATTTCTTTAAATTTATTTGCTAAACTTTCATACGCCTCCCCCTTCTTATCCCTGTCACTGTATTCTTTTGATTTAACACGCCAAATGCACGGGAAACTTGGAATACACAGCAATAAAATCTGTTAAAAACTCCCTAGAACATTGCCGAAGGTCAGCCATTGTCGCCTGACGAATTGAAACTGAGTATCAAAATGAATCGGAAAACGGTGCTACCGTCCACACACGCCGACTTGTCTGCGCAGTTCAAGGAAATCTATGCTCTCTGGCTCAGTTTTACTAAACCTGTACCGTCTTCGAAATGGGTACAAAACTGCACAGTTTTCCAGTCCACACGCAACGTTTTGAACTGCGCAGACAAAACGTTGTGCAAAACGGAGCGTCTGGACCGGCCTTTATACTAGACAGGGCCTTCTGTTTTAGCACCTCCGCAATTACGCTGTCATCTCATCCAGGCACCTCGGCTTGTCTCACCTTATCCCTAATTTAACAAATTTCCCTTAAGGAAAATCTGCAATTGATCGTACTCATGACACGATTTTCGAATTTTTTCTTCAAATGTCCATCGATCCTACTTAGGAGATGACGAAAATGAGGTTCGTTCAAAATTGTATATCTATATATATATATATATATATATATATATATATATATATATATATATATATACATACATACATACATACATACATACATATATATACACTAGGGGACCCCACAGACGTTGTCCTGCATGATATTTCAAGCGATTAGGTATTAAATTTAATAATATTATGTTTAAAACCAAAGTTACTTTACTATATCTCGTTTATACTTTGTTATACGTTATAAAAGTGAATATAACAAACGTTACTCTAAATAATAAAATGAACAACTTTTATCTTGTGCATATTTGCCAAAAAACCAATAGGAAACGAATTATCGCTATTTTTAGTTTTAGGCCTCCCTTACAACCCCCACTCCTGCTCCATCTGTCGGACTGATTTGTGAATCTAAACCATCCAGGGCGTCACACAAACGCATACAAAAAAATTCATTCAAATCGATCCAGCCGTTTAGGAGGAGTTCAGTGGCATACACACGTACAGTAGAATTATATATATAAAGATATATGTATATATATATATATATATATATATATATATATATATATTTGTCTGTTACCGCTCTAGGGGTCGTAATTATTGTTTTATCGTTACTATAAACGATATATAAGCGTTTCATGCAAAGCTAAAGACCAAGTTCGTTAACGGCTGACTTTGTACCAGAGGAGGGGGGGTTTAGAGGAAGAGAAGTTTTAAAATTCTTAATATTTCCATTAATATGCGTCGGATGTAAAAATTGTATAGAACCAATCTTATTGCAAATTAAATGTACGATAAATATTGTTATATGCATTTATTCTCTATCTTCAATATTGACCGAGATATTTGAATTTTCCAGTTTTCAACCTTACGTAAACCCCCACTAATACTCATGCAACGTAAACAATACACTGTTATATAATAAACCACTTTATTTGAAGCTTAAATACCAAATATTGTTTTCAAGAGACAATTATTATACGATATACATAGAAATATGTTCTGTTGACCCCCCCCTCCTCGGATTTTGTTCTTTGATTGCCAAATTTAGAGTGGCTAAGATTAAAATTATTCTGATTCATTATAAATAAAATGTAGTAATTTTTGAATAATATTAATATTTTATGTTCAGATATATTTAAGTAATTGTTTTTCTTTCCGGTGAAGAATATTCCTATCTATTTGTTCGGCTGTGATGGGTTGACATACCTGTTTGTTTAAAATTCAGACGCTTTCCGTTGGGAGGTTATTTAAATTGACTGAAATATTTCTCATTACTGTTTATATTTATTAACTTAATATTCATGGTAGTTTTAAGTGTTAATAGTATGTAGATTTATCTATTGTAAAACTTCTCTAGTGAAATCTGCTTATTTTACGCAGCCCATGCGTGACAGACTTTTAATTTTGACAGTTTTCTTTTCCTCGACGTGCCCTGGCCGGCGCAACCTTATGAATAACGTATGTGACAGAAGGCCCGCCAACAGTTTGAATCTGCTTCTAATCCTCCTTCTACAGTGCTTTATTATTGATCCCTTTGTCTTTCTCAGGGCAGCTGCACTTCCAGACCAACAAGGTTTTCGTTTTTTCAGTGGTGAATTTTCATGTTTTACTCTCAAGTTGGTCAGCCTTGTATATTTATGCCTTTATTGTCTTCTTAGAGAGGAGGTTTTTTTTTTCTTGGACAAAGGAGCAATTTTTGCAATCGCTCTGACATTATATCTCACTATTACTTTTCGTAAATATCCCTCTCAGACGTTTAATAGAGTAAAATATAACTTAAATTTGAAGCCAACAGTTGAAGTAGAAGAAGAAAGAAAATTTATTTGGACCAATACATAAGTATTATACACAAAGTGTTATTATCAGATTTGTTACAAAATTAAGAGATTTTGGTACAGCTTCGGACGTAGTCGTCCTTCAGTCATTGCACCTAAATTATAATGAGTGGCTCCACTTGACATCGGAAGGCTGCCTTGATATTTCCTTACAAGTTGTTGAAGATGTACTGAACCAACAGTTGATGGTATGAAATGTATACGATCTAATATAAATGAACATTTATTTATTTGATATTTTTTCTTATATTGAAGTTCTTCTAAACTTAGTTGATTGTCAACGATAGACTTGTCTAGAAAACATTCCCCTTTAATATAGACCTTTATCGAGTATTTTATTTTTTTTTTATGACAGTCTTAAAACATCGTTACATATATAACTTCCATGGATTTCATCCTTCCTGTCCCTTTAGAAAACACTAGGACTAAAGCTAGGAGAGTAAAATTGTAGATAATAAGTGTCCTTTTAGCCATATTTATATAAAGGTAGAATAACACAAAATCTATTAATACAACTATTTTCTATTTGTTTTAGATTCCAAAAATTGGTACAAAGTGAAAGAAGAGCCAGAACTCATGGTGAAAGATGAAGTTACTACTGATTCAGGTATAGCTTTGTCTTCAGTAGTGTCTAATTTAATTTTATTATATTTATTACGCCGAAGTAAGTCCTCATATTTTCCGTGACACACTGTTTAAACGATGTGATGGTTTTGATTCTCATGCCCTTCAAATTTCTGATTCTCTCTTTAGAGTAAATTACGGATTAGAGTGAAAGGGTATATTTTTCAGAATTCAAATATATGAAAAATTAGAAACATTATTATTAGATTTTATTACAATTAATCAACCGTCGAGGGTAAAAATGCCTGTAGGTTTTTCTTGTTGAGTCCATTTATTACTCTCCTCCTGTCTGTTACTTGAACCTACCAGCTTCTCTGGCAAAAGTTCCCCTCCATGATACTTCTTGAATCATCCTACTGTCAGAGATAATAGATCTGTCACTTTCAATATTTTAATGTTTGTTGGGTCCCATTGTAATATATATAACTTCTTTATTAGAAGAAGAAATTTGTGAACTGTTCTGCACTCATGAGAATTGTTTTGAATCTGGCTCTTGTTACCAGTCCCGTTTGTTTTTAAACCGAAACGTTCGCTAGTCTTCCGTTAAAGATCCCTAGACAACCCACGTTGGCTCTTTCTTTTCGTCATTTACGATTGTGAACAGATGAAGGAATCAACAGAATTCCGAGATATAGCGTTTTTATGTTACGAATTATGTATTTCTAATTTACAAACTGATAAGAACCTACGACGCATTTGTAAATATTATTGATTACATATTGTCATTTTGGTTTTTGTTAATTGTTCCTGCTTGAAAAAAACACTGACCACACACTTTGTTTCTCTTAGTGTTGAAATCTTCCGGGAAGGTAGTTAAAAGTGCTCGGTGTCGATAGCTATACACTCTTGCACATATATTTAACTTCACCTACAAAGAAATACCTCACTGCCCTTTCTTCTTATCTTCTCTCCTACTATCCCTTCTTTTGTTTTCGCCTATCCTTACACCCCTGAGATTTTGAGGATATCTCGTCAACGGGCGGTGCCAGGATATCCTCAAAATCTCACAAAACTCTCTTAAAAAAGAGCGCCTGCGGTCAGTAAAAGGGAAACTATCATATCACCACCTCAGGTTTGACTGGCCTGGTATTACTGACCAAGGCATAAGTATAACAGGTCCTTAGATAAAAAAACAAAAAATTAACTTCACATACCTCTCCTTCTTTTGTGGTACCTCACCCGGAATTACCAGTTGCCGGGTAGCCTACTCTCAGTTTTCCATTCACAACCCAATCAACTCAAAATGGAGCAAAGAGGCCAGTAGAATCTGTTAGAATACTGATACTCAGAAGAAGAAAAAATGTACCACACATGCAACCCACCCGGGTCAACCTGAATACTATTTCTTTACCTCAACACTTCACAAAACGCCTCCAAAATAGTTCAGCAGGAGAAGAACTATTTTGCTCCTTCCTTGTGGACTATACAAGGTCAGCCTTTTCTTAAAATTCAACAAATCCTGGGCCTCAGTTTAAAAAAATTAATACGTCACATACAATTATCACTTTATTGTGTAAAGAAATATCTCTTGGAATTGAGTTAATAGAAATGTGTCAATTGATATCAAAGGATACTAGAATTTTAATTTCTTTCACTTGTACAGGTATTCATAAAGTAATTATTTTCTATATATTCCTTAGGTATCTATCTCTGCTACCATTGTGGGGAAAGATTTGTGGACATATTAATCACTGAAGCTCACATAAAGAAGGAACATATACCAATCCTGGAATGGCAATATGACAACCGGAGCGTTAACAAAGGCGGACGAGTAGGGAATAGAGTTCACCACTGCAGTGAGTGCAGCTACAGCTGTGGAAGGTCAGATCGGCTGAGAGATCACGTCAGAGCCATCCATACTAAGGAGAAACCGCTGAAATGTAGCCACTGCACCTACACAGCCATAAGGCCTGATGCACTCAAGAGCCACGTCAACGCCAAGCACAACAACCAGAAGCCTCACAAATGTCCTTTCTGTGATTACAGGTACATTCAAGCCCATTGGCGTTTATAAGTTCCTTCCTTCTATGGGCATTCGAGATAACAAATCATTGATCAGTTATCGCTATTAGCAGATTTCCCTTAAGAGAGATTTTAAGGGAGGGGGGGGGGGGTAGCACGGGAACTTAGGACACCCTGTGTGTATATATAATTTGTCACTTACCGCGATAGCGGTCGTAATTATTATCTTTACCAAACTCGATATATTTTTATCTCAACCAATTAATTTTAGTAGTCCAAGAATTTAAGATAGAAATATTCTTCCCTGGAAAGAAAAACAATTGCTTAAATATACCTGAATATAAAATATTAATATTATTGAAAATTATTTACTACATCTAGTACTGTAACTCATAATGAATCAGAATAATTTTAATCTTAGCCACTATAATTTTAGTAATCAAAGAACAAAAGCGCAAATATCTCGGTCAATATTCAAGATAGAGAATAAATGTATATAAGAATATTCATAGTACATTTAATTTGCAATATGACTTAGTCTATACACCTTTTTGATCTGACTTATAGTAACGGAGATATTTCGATATTTCAAAATTCCTCCCCTCTAAACCCCCCCCCTCCCCTGGTCAGATGTGAGTCGTTAACAAACTCGATCTTTCTTTTCACATAAAACGACTAAATATCGAGTTTGTAACGATCAAACACAAATTGCGACCGCTGTGCAGACATATATATATATATATATATATATATATATATATATATATATATATATATATATATATATATCTATATATATATATATATATATATATAGACATACTATATACAGTTTTGAACGGACCAGATTTTCGTCATATACTAGGTAGAGTCGATGGACATTTGAAGAAAAATTGCGTCATGCGTACAACCTCAATAGCTGATTTCGCTTTAGGGAAATCTGCTAAAATGTTATAGATCCATTCTTATTGTAAATTTAAATACCAATAACTGTTGTTATATACATATTTTCTTTATCTTGAATATTAACTGAGATATTTGGATGTTTCAGTTTTCAGCCTTGAGTAAGCCACCTCCTCACCTCTCACTCCTACCCATGTCATATTAACAATAACAAGTTGACGTTAATAAATAAATGACTAATAAAGAAATATTCGTTTACAGGTCAGTTTACATTGGATCGGTGAGGTCACATATAAGATCTAAGCACACGAAAGAAAAGCCACACCAATGTCCTCATTGTCCTTATCAGGCAGCTTTAGCCCAATCTCTCAAGACACACCTCAAGACGAAGCATTCGACAATCAAAAGTTATCTGTGAGTAAAAACTATATTTTGTTGGGAAAGTGTGAATAATGAATTTAATGTGCATTTGGGAAATTTATGATTTTTGTTTCTATGTCGACCATATTGTGTTATAACACAAATAAAATGAATTTATATATATATATATATATATATATATATATATATATATATATATATATATAATAATGTTTTTGGAGTTATAAGGTCAGAAAATAAAAATTTAGTCATTTACTTTATCCCCGAAGCATTTCGAGTGTCATCACTCTTTCAAAAGGGGTTATATTCATGAGGGACGAATAGTTTACGGAAACGGCCGCCAGAGCTCTCGGCGGAATGTCCCGAACATAGCCGACTCCTGCCGACCACGCACAGACTACAAATGCAAATATCACGGTTAATATTCAAGATACAGAATAAATGTATAGAACAATATTTATAGTAAATTTAATTTGCAATAAGATTGATTCTATAGAATTTTTCGATTTGATGAATAATAACGGAGATATTTTGAATTTTCAAAAATCCTCCCTCTAAACCCCCCCCTCCCCACTTGTCCGATTTCAGCCATTGACGAACTTAATCTTCCTTTTTACATAAAACGATTAAATTCCGAGTTTGGTAACGATCAAACAAAAATTGCGACCGCTAGAGCGTTAACAGACAAATATATATATAATTTTGAACGGACCTCATTTTCGACCTGGGTAGGATCGATGGACATTTGAAGAAATTTTTCGAAACTCGCGTCATGAGTACGACCTCAATAGCTGATTTCCCGTGAGGGAAATCTGCTAAAAGTTAAAAAAAAAAATCCTTATACTATAATATATGAAATATATTATATAATACATTCATGTTAAAAGCAATAATTGGCTAAAATCTTTTTAGCATGTCTTTAATACAATTTAGCAAGGGAACTTATAGTTTACAATAATAGCCTTGCTCAGTTGATTTAAAGACGTACTAAAAAGTTTTTAGCCAATTATAGCTTTAAAGACGAAATATATTTCATATATTATAATATATGAATTATAAGGAATTTTGATATTGTTGGCTAAATAACCCTTTGAGAAGGAGATACTCAAAACGTCGGGATAAAATTATACAAAAAGAAAAATGAAGTTCGGTAATGACTGAAATCGGACTAATATCTCCGTTAATATACGGCGGATCGAAAACTTGTATAGAACCAATCTTATGGCAAATTAAATTGACTATAAATATTGTTATATACATTTATTCTCTATCTTGAATATTAACCGAGATATTTGCATTTTTATTGTGATGAGATCGGCCGATATCGGTTATGTTCCTGAGTTTCCGCCGAAAGCTACTTCAGCCATTTCCGTAACTGTCGGCGGATCTCGTGAAATTGGTTTTGAGACAGACTCGTTACTACTACTGTTACTAGTATCGAGAATTCTCTATTGTAAAACTTCACATGTGTAATCTGCTTAGTTTACGCAGCCCCTCGGCGGACTTATTTATTTTTTGACCTTATGGCTCAAAAACACTCTTAAATAATAAATATTCAGGGTATAAATCTAGTGAATGCATATATATATATATATATATATATATATATATATATATATATATATATATATATATGTCCTAATTATAGATGAATTTCCAAACTGTTCTAAAGGGCCTTGTATCTTGCTAATTAGAGTTTTTGATGAGGTTCTTAAAAAAATCTGTCTATTTGTCTAAAGAAAAAAAATTAAATATTGTTCAAGATTAAATTTCCACTTTTATTGTGTGCCCTTCTCCGATTTATTATCAGAGTTTCCTTAAGGGAAATCAGCTATTGAAGTTGTACACATGAAACTGTCACTCAAATTTCTATCGATTCTACTTGCCAAAGTCGATATATAAGCATTTAATATAAAACTGAAGATTAAGTTTGTTAATGGCTGAAATCATAACAGGAGGAGCGGTTAGACAGGGATATAGACAAAAAAAGTATCTCCGTTATACGATGTTCTACAATTGTTGTTTTAGACATTTTTTTGTTGCTCAAATATTAAGCGAGTTATGAGGTATTCATAGTTTCTTGTTTTCAGTCTTCGGGAAACCCACACTTCTACTCATCAGATTTTTTAATTTAAATGGAAATAGGGAACATATGGTGAGATGAGATGACTATTGTTTGATACCAGGAGGAAATCTACTTAGTTTACTTGGCTCTTACTTGTCAGTCTCTAATGATAATTTTGATACTTTTTAACATATTTATCATATTTTCCCCCTTTCTAATGTGATTTGTATTTGAATTTTAGATGTCCCCACTGTGATTATTCTTCTGCATTGCCGAATTACATGAAGTCACACATCAGAGCACGGCATACTTATGAGAAACCTTATTCCTGCCCTGAATGCTCGTACACATCTGTTCAGCTGCCGCACCTAAAGTCACACATGAGAGCACTTCACAGTAATGAGAAGCCATACCGTTGCTCCCAATGCACTTATTCTTCGACACAGTCCAGCCACCTCAAGATGCACATTAGAGCACGGCATACTTCTGAAAGACCCCACTCCTGCCCTCACTGCCCCTATACGACAGCATTGGCAACTTCCCTCAAGTCACATGTGATGTCCAAGCATACCTATATCAAGCCCTATCAGTGTTCTTACTGTTCCTATAGCGCTGTCCAGTCAACGCCTCTTAGGTAAAGTACAACACAAATTCCTATGCAAGTAGTAACAGCTCGCCTCTTAGGTAAAGTACAAAACAAATTCCTATGCAAGTAGTAACAGCTGTGGCAACTTCAATCAAGTCACAGTGATGTTCAAGCACCCCTGCATCAAACACTATCAGTGTTCTTACAGCACTGTCCAGTCAACGCCTCTTAGGTAAAGTACAACACAAATTCCTATGCAAGTAGTAACAGCTGTGGCAACTTCACTCAAGTCACAAGTGATGCCCAAGCACCTCTACATTAAACCCTATCAGTGTTCTTATAGCAGTCAACAGCTCTTAGGTAAAGTAAAACACAAATTCCAACACAAGAACTGACTGTCCTTGTGTTTCCAATGGCAAAAATTCTGTTCCTATCATTTCAAAATGATTAGGAGAGTTAGCAAACTTCTATTAGGTTGGAAGAAACCCTTAATATTTTCTTAGACAACAAACTCTTAGAGCCATACTTTTACTGTCTATACTAAATTTCATATCATATTCTTGGGATTTAAGCAAAACTCACGCTTTCCATTCAATAGGGTGTATTTTTACTTACTGTTTCCAGAATTTTACATAATTAATTTGTACAGTGTCATGTGTTGGGTTACATTAAGCTATTGCATCTGAGACTTGCAATAATCCTGTCCACACCACTCTCATGAGCTATGAGGAGGATCCCAAGGATGTCATGCATAAAAAGGAAAATGGTGCTAATTCAAGATACAGTCTAGATTAACTGATAGAATGTCTTATCAGTTCCTAAAAATACTGAAGATGGGGTAGGATCTCTTAAATCAAGCTATGGGACATAATATTGTTATTGTCACTTATTAAGACATTTTCTTTTAGGAAAATTAGATGTTGAGGTTGCACTTTTGAAACAATTTTTAAAAATTGTCTTCAAACGTCCATTGGTTCTAGGACACAATGAAAATATGGGCCATTCAAATACATATATATTTGAACAAAACAATTTTAAGGCACCTAAAAAAGAGCATCACGTTTCACCAAAACTCTTAATTATTTTAGAACAAACATTTCGCCTTCCTAGGCATTTACAATGCTAAGAAAAAAAATATGATGTTGACACCATAGTGAAATAAATAAACACAATGTTTTGTTCACTTAAAATTATTTAATTTGAAAGTCATATATGATTTATTTGTCCTAATGCATCAGAACATAATTTATAGATTTTTTCATGATAAACAAAAGAGGCCCCATACAAATTTTTCATATCTCTAATATGTTGGATTTCAAGCAAAAAAAAAAAATTGTGGCCACTGTAGTATTAACAGACAGATATAAATATATCAGGGTTAAAATACGTTCAGTACCTCCACTTAAGTTTTTGGAGACCCAAGTCCATTCTTACTAATAGACTCTGAAAGCGCTATGCCAAATGCAGTTGGTGCCTCCATCAGCCCAACCATTTTATATATATATATTATTATGAGGATTTCGGCTATCTGCTCCAGCGGTTGGAATTTTAGTTTTGCAAATTTTCAATGGAAATGCGTCCATCTTCGTCTTAGTTGGAATAGAATCGAAATAGCACAGTTGAAAGAAGAACTCCACCAGAACGGCTACAAAAAAATGGAAGTAACAAGAGTATTAAGAAATATTAAGAAGAAACTGGATAACAAGATTCAACAAGACATTGAAAATACTCAAGTTAAACCATTAAGCAACGTTACACTTCCTTATATAGCGGGGACCTCAGAAAGGCTGGCAAGAATACTTCGAAAATATAATTTACGAGCTGTATTCAAGCCACATAAAATATTCAACGAATATTTAAAGAACCCAAAAGACACCCAATTATTACAGGACAGTGGAGTGTATATGATACCGTGTGATTGTGGTAAGGTTTATGTGAGGCAGACAGGCAAGAAGACAACTACAAGAGTCAACCAACACATGGCTGACCTAAAACATAATAGAACAAAAACATCCGCCATTACCAAACACGCAAGTATTTGTCCCCACCAAATTAAGTTTGACGAGACAAAGGTTTTACATAGAGAAGACCACCTCGGAAAAAGATTAGTCCTGGAAGCCTTAGAAATAAATAAGAGGACAAATACTATAAACGGAGTGGACGGAGTCATACTTTCAGAAACGTGGAAAGCCATACTAAAATGAAATAAAACTCCAAAAACATATGATCAATAGAAGTAGCCATTCAAATCAAATTAATGCTTGACGAAGATGGACGCATTTCCATTGAAAATTTGCAAAACTAAAATTCCAACCGCTGGAGCAGATAGCCGAAATCCTCATAATGACGATACTTCCCAGCGATGCAGCCTCAAAAATAGAATATATATATATATATATATATATATATATATATATATATATATATATATATATTGACGGCCCTCATTTCCATCATCTCGAGTAGGACCAATAAACATCTGAAGACATTTTTCTAAAATTGCACCATGAGCACAACCTCACTAGCGGATTTCTCTCGAAGAAAATCTGGTAAAATGCAGAACATTTAAAGAGTTCTTAAATATATTTAGAATTTAGACTACTTTAGTAAGTTCATATTTTCAACAATTTGAGTTTGGTTTCAACAAAGTGATAAATAATTACTTATCAGTGAATCGTTTCTTTAATTAACTATATGTATTCATTTTTCAGATACCATATAAAAAAGTGGCACCCAGGCAAGAAGCCATACAAGTGTGAATATTGCAAATTTACAAGTGTTCAGTTTGATAATCTGAAAGAACACATGAGGACAAGCCATCCAAAGACCAAACCTTCCCAATGCACAGAGTGCACCTATACCACTGCTTACTCCTACATGTTAGCCAACCATATGAAAGTAGCCCATCCTAACTCAACAATACTTAAAATTCCCTTAAAAGATAATATTAACAAATAAAAATAATATTATTCAATTTTGATAGAAATGATAAACTAATATATTATTATTATTGTCTTAATAACTCAATAGTTAGTTCAGAATTATATAAACTGAAAATTCTCAATACTATTATTTTTACTGTATTAAAAGTAAATTTATTTTTAATTTTTTCTAAAGCCGTTTTTTATTTTTTTTTTATTTTAGTAAAACCATGATTTTAATAATTGTTTGTTTATTCGTTTAATTATTTTTCATAAATATGGCATCACATAAAAGTAGAATAATTACAAATTATTATAAGAAATAAGTACTCAAAGAAGACTTAATAAATCATAGTTTTTGAAATTCACTTTTTATGACTACATGCACATTTAATTCATTGTGTATTAACAACTTAAACTTATGTTTCCTAATATTCAAATTGTTATTAAAGGCTAAATCAACTATAGAATACTAATTTTAGATTCAATTAATAGTCGCACAAAAAAACATATCTATTTTAGGTAGCATAACTGTTACCATATTATCTTCCATTAATAAAGACTTATTTTCTTGTTTTATTTTTGAATTGAAATAAATGAATATTTAAAATTGTGGTTTTCTTTGAATTATTTCATTATTAATTTTACTGGCAAACAGGGAACTCTTATATACTTATTAATATGAGGATCATGTTGAGAGTGGAACCAAAGCATTACATAAACAGCCTTCAAACAAAAAGTAAAAAAAAAATAGTGGATCCCAGCGAGATTCGATCTCGAGGTTAAAAAAAGATGCTACCTACCGATTTCCTTTAAAATACTTACCTTAGCAACACCTCAAGACTTTCAGCAATCTTTAACACTTTTTTTTTTTAGACGAACACGTGAGAAGTGCATTCTCTCGCTTTAACAGAATTTGTTTTTCATTAGGTACTACACACTGAAAAATTTTCATTCAAATCGGTGGGGGGGGGGGAGGCTGTGGGAAGGACTCCTCTCGACAAGAAACCACAACTGGGCTGAATGTAATTTTTTCTTTGTGACAAGATACAACATCATAGTGAACCCACAAATAAATGTTTTTGAAATTGAAAACATAAAAAGAATACACATTTTTTAAAATCCAAATACCTAAACACTCTATCCATATGACCATAGAAAAGGATGTCAGGAATAAAAGCAAAATTGGAGAGGAAGGTATGGAAACAGGGTATGAAAACACAAGAGATGGATTAATAATGCAAAGGCTTCCATGGATCATCTGCCATATCTTCCTCTATATAGTTCTAGTTGTGCAGTATTTAATATTTGTAATAAATTTAAATTATTTACCTTAAATTTATCTATTTTAAATGCTCCTTTAAATAGTTTAACTGCTAAATTTCACCAGTGACTGATTTGTTTTAATTTGCTTATAAAATAATATTACACAGAAAATAGTCACTATTAGGTAGGCAGCCAGGGAGTAAACCTCTCCTATCTTCAATATGCCCTGAAAAAGCATTCAGTAACATCAATAGTACTAATTAAGTGAATGCGATCCTGGAACCCTATATATCTGGTATGTGTATCAATGTCTCACTATGGAACTAAATAAAAAAAATTGATCCCACAGGAAGTTAAAGCTTCTGGCGTGAATCCGCTGTAATCCAAAGGTTGGACTTGTTCAGAGAAACAGATATAGGAACTTAAATATTTACTGTAATTTTTAGCAGATTTCCCTGAAGGGAAATGACGAAAATCAGGTCCGTTCAAAATTTTTTATATATATATATATATATATATATATATATATCTGTTAACGCTCTAGCAGTCATTAATTTTTGTTTGATCGTTACCAAACACGATATTTAGTTGTTTTATAGAAAAAGAAAGATCAAGTTCGTCAATGGCTAAAATCGGACCAGTGGGAGGGGGGAGTTTTGAAAATTCGTCATCTCCGTTACTATAGTCGGATTGAAAAAGAGTATAGAACCAATCTTATTGCAAATTAAATTTGCTATAAATATTATTATATACATTTATTGTCTATCTTGAATATTAACCGAGATATTTGCATTTTTATTAAGTGTGTGTGGATATCGGACGATGAGATCAACTAGTCGTTTCTCGTCGTAAGATTCCGGGTACGGCCGTTTCTGTAACTGTTTGGCTCTCCTGAAATTTGTTTAGACTCGTGTAACATTTTACTTTCTGAGATATATGCAAATACATTCTGTTCACCACCCCCCTTCTTTAATTCTTGGACTACTATAATTTGAGTTATTAAAATATAAATTATTCTGATTCATTTTAAATTGCAGTACTAGATATAGTAAATAGTTTGCAATAAAGTTAATTTGTTATATTCAGATATATATCAGTAATTGTTTTTAGCAATTTCCCTTTTTGTCTTTCCAGTGAAGAATATGTCCATCTACCTGTTCCAGCTCTGAGTGGTTGGCAGACCTATTTGTTTACAATTAAGAAGCCGTTTCCATTGGGAGCTTGTTAAAATTAACTGAACGATTTATTATTATCATTTGTATTTACTCACGGTGGTGTTAAGTGTTAGTAGTATGCAGATTTCTCTATTGTAAAACTTCATGGTGTAAAACATGGGAAATCTGCTTAGTTTACGCAGCTCCTGCGGGACAGACTTTTTTCCTTTTCTCAACAAGAAATCTTTTGATGCATCACCTTTATTAGTTAATATGTATACTATTTTGAGAATTTTTTCAGTGTTCCAAATTTAAACAATAAAAACGTATAAAAGTTCAATCACATGAAGATGAGCCAAAGTTGATGAAGCTGAATTAAACATGAGCAAGTGTATCAAACTTTAAGATCAGATCAGAGCTGTAAATGGGGAAATAGACAGATTCATAGATAAAAGAATGGTACCAAGAATAGGAGTTGGGTCTATGAATAAAACACAAACAAGAAATTTTAGATCTATAATATATTTACAAAATACATGGTAGCTTATTATAATTAAAAAATGAACTTAGTAAATAAACTAAATATATTTATTTCATAAATTGGTCTTGATGTTTTGCTAAAATTTTTGCAGATGATTTTGCATCAAGGAATAACTGTCCTACTTCCTGAACATCTTCTTTTGAAATTGAAGTTCTTCTATTGACCTTTGAAGCCAAATTTGCAGGTGTCAACAACTGGACTGCATACCTATAAATAGAAAAAAAGTTAGAAATTGTAATAAAAAAACAAAAAGAAATATCAACTCTCAATAAAAGAAACAAGATAAAACTAAAGGGGATGTTGATAATTCAAAATATTTCTGTTTATTATGAGTCTGCCCAAAAACGTTTATATCACCTTGTTAATCTTATAGAAAATATAATTTCCTAAAAATGTTGCTCCATGGATTTTTTCAGAATCTTGAACATTAACCGAAACATTTGCACTGTTTTAGTATTCATTCTCATTAAACCCCCATAACTAATTATCCGATTCTTACTTTGAGTTAATGAGTCATCAAATGACTCAAGTCCAGCGGATGGATTTCTATTTACATGGGCTTTCTATTACGGGAGAAACAGAGAATAGATTCAGACCATCAGCATATTATATACCAGGACCTGGGAAATCTGCATAGTTTATGTAGGCCCTGTGTGATGTACATACTTTCATAACAATCATAAGTGTGTTTGGTTTAGAGACTTCTGATAAGATTTTAAAAGTTTAGACTCTTAGTTCAGAAACAGGAAGAAAATACACTGCTCTTCTCCTGATCTTTCATTTTACAGGAAATGAATATATATTGAGTTTGGTAGCAATAAAAACTATTGTCACCAGACCATTAACATACATAAATATGTCCCATTAACAGACACAACCTCATTTTCACTGTCTACTATGTAAGACTGATGGGTATTTGAAGAAATGTTTTGTGTTTCGAAAATCACATCATGAGAACAACCTCAATAATGGATTTCTCTCCAAGTAGAAATCTCTTAAAAAGTACTAACGACTAAATCACCACTAATTTAATATTCAGCTATTGAGAGCCATGCATTTATCCATACAAATATACATATAACGTATAAAATAAATATGTAGAATATATGAATAGAAATAAATAAATGATTGGACCTTAGAGTTGTACGAGCTCCGACGTCACTCAGCTCAGCAAGTGCATCATCTTCAACACTAAGTCCTTCGGTTACAGCCCTTAGCTTCAGAATTTGGCACATTTCGGATTGAGTATATGGAGCTGTTCTAATAATAAGCAACCTATCGAGCAAGTCCAATGGAAGTCCATGAGGGGAAATAATATCTGGTGCTCCCCTAAAAGATTAAATAATAAATACAGAATACATTAGCAACTTGTATTTGTGATTATTTTACATTAAACAAATAAACAAGATAAGCTATTTCAATGTATTATATAATATCTACTATATAATAAAGACAATATAAAAATAAAACCTAATAAGAAATCATGAAGTTCCTAATCCCATCAAGGGGATCTGTAAGCTCATTACCAATTTTTTTTTTTTTTTTCACTTTTCTCTAAATCCTACAACTAGATGTTAAGAAAATCCCAAATATAAAATTTTAACACTCTAAGGCTAGTCATTTTTCAGTTAAACATACATACAGACATTATGCTGAAACTATTCAAAATGAGTTCTGGGAAGATTAAAACAGATAAATCAGTTGAAATCTGAAAATCTAAAATTTCTGCTATAACAATACTTTCTTTTATTTGTACAAGAAATTAAAAATGAATTGATACAGCATTAGATCTCTGGGTCTCCTTAACTGCTGGTTATATTGTTTAAAGAACTTCTTTAGATCAAAAGTTGCTAATTTAATTCCTAATCAATAATGTCCGATACAAAGTATCCCAACAACTTTTAAGACCTCCCAGAGGCCTTTTCTTGAATTTGGAGCAATGTCTTTGGCCTTCTTATCAAGTTCTTCCCAAAGGAGCTCAATTGGATTGAGATCAGGTGATTGAGCCGGCCAATTCATATTTTTCAAGATACCGTCATTTTCCTGGTCTTGCAAATACACCCTGGAAAGTTTTGATTAGCGTTTTGGATCGTTATCCTACTGCAGAATAAAACCATTAGATTTTAGATTCAATTAGAAACAATTAAACGAACACCAAAAGGAATTGCATGGTCTTTCAAAATGTCTTTATAGCCTCCTTTATTAAGTATTCCTGTGATTTGTACAAGATCCCCTTGCCCAAAGCCTGAGAAACATCACCACACCAAAATTGCCCCTCCTCCATGCTTTACTGTTGGAATTATGCACTGAGGAATGAACTTTTCTGAAGGATGCCTTTTATTTTTATTGGCTGGTCTTAGAAGTGGTTTTAGCGTACCGACACGACCCAATAAATTGGCTTCCCTGAGTCTTCTTTTCATGATAGAAAGAGGCACGGACTTTTTCAAGGCACTGGTTGTCTCGGCTCGAATTTCGGGACCAGTGAGTCTTCTATTAATCTTTTCAAAATAATAAATTGATCTTCTTGAGCAAACGTTATTCTAGGCTTTCTAGAACGAAGTTTGTTGTGACGAGAGTGTGTCTCTTCATAGCGAGAGATTGTTTTATGCACGTCAGTTTTCGAAACTTTCAGTTGTGCAGCAATTTGGCACTCAGTTTCTCTCTTTGTGCAGTGTGTAGATCGCACTACGCAATTCAACGGAAAATTCCTTCTTTTTAGCCATTCTTAAAAAAAAAAAAAAAAAAAAAAAAAAAAAAAAAAAAAATATTACTCGTTCAGTGAACTTCTTACAACTTCGGCAGTTTAGAAATCGAAAAATCAAACTAAGAATAAAAATTTTTCATCTTAATTCCACTTGTGGGAACTACTAAACTAAATAAAACTCCAGACACAACAAACACATTGTTTATTCTTATTTATGGTTAGGATGTTACTTGTCTCAGTGATAAGATTAAATCAAATTATGTTCTTGCTATTTATGATAGTCCCAAACCTTTCTTATACCTAATTAGCAAATTTGTTTATAAATACAAATAATAATAAGATACCTATATTTTGTAACAATGTATTGATGATTAGGTAAAATTGAGGTTTTGCATGATTAAAGTAGATTAATTGATGTAAATAATAGGTGGTCTCAAACTTTTGACCGGCAGTGTATACCTATACTACGACTTACAACATATACTAAGACAACACTAATTATATTACAACACACTTACCGCTGAGGGGCAAGGCAAGCAGACAGAGCAGCACTAGCATATCACAAAAACTCTTCACTCTCTCAAAGCTAGCAATACAATGCGCTCCCATATTCAGTAGCGCTTAGTCTGCATGTCTTTGCCCTCCCTCATTACGGGAGTGTTCTATATCTAAGCACAAATCACTACACCACAACGACGTATAGAAGATACTTTGTGTTGCTTTTTGGTCGCCTTACAAAACCTCTCATTCAATGGCTCAATTTTGACCATTAACAAACACTATCATCTTGTTTCTGTTAAAGCTAGAACATTAATCTTTGGGTGATAGGGCAAGAAAAAAACATACCAACATCTATAATCAAATTTCAAATTACAATGGTTTTTATTTTCAGTGCTTATTTACTATTCACAAAGGTTTGAAGGAATTATTTTGCAATTGTGTCATTTAAGCAACTTCAAGATATTGTTTCCTAGAGGAAAATAACTAAAAGTATGCTGCAGTCATATAGGTCCTGCTGTTATCTTAACAATTTTATCTTTAAACAATACTTCTACTCTTTTGTGCCTTATGACTCAACGTCACCCAAAATAACTCTGTTCTGAATATCATGAAATATTTAAATATCCATTCTTACCTCACTTCACAGCGGCCTCTGTTTGTGGCAAATACAACAATTGGAGCTATAGAGCTTTCAAGGGCTTGGTGTAGATAGGTAAATGTTTCAATATCCAGCATATGAACTTCATCAATGAATAGAACTCCAGGAACTAGTTCAGCAATCCCTTGGTCAATGTACCTAACAATGAAATAAAAATAAGAATTCCATCCAAAATACACTAATTTTTAAATGAATTAAGATTATATGTATGTGTGTGTGTTTTATATATATATGCACACATACACTTCAATTTAGCAATTTTCCTTCAAGTAAGCAGTTGATGTTCGTAACACAAATTTTGAAAAATTCCTTCACGGATCTTACCAGGCTAATGAACTAATTCTCAGGTGCTACAGTCCACTCGGACTTCTGACATGATCTAATACGATTCCAACAGGTCAGCAATGAGGATCAACCAGTACCAGAACCAAGCCTCAACAAGTCCTCACGTCTTCATGCAACATCTGACTCTCCCTTTTATTTTTTTTTTTATTTATTTACGTCCAACTAATGCTACTTTGGCTAATTGGGACGGGTTATCTACAGAGAACCACCCTTCTAATACAACCTAATGTTTTTTGTTATAATTTGTTGTTAACACTCCACCTTCTAATACACTATCGAACATTTGCCAGTTGGGCATCATCTTAACATACTCTAACCACTGTAATAAGCCTTTCTTACAATT
Source organism: Riptortus pedestris (assembly GCA_019009955.1). Taxonomy (NCBI): domain Eukaryota; kingdom Metazoa; phylum Arthropoda; class Insecta; order Hemiptera; family Alydidae; genus Riptortus; species Riptortus pedestris. The sequence continues at coordinate 82,041,755 of CM032231.1, read as the reverse complement.
ACCAGCACAGATCATACCAAGATCATTATACAAATCCATAAGTTCAGTGTTGCTTCTGACCTACTATCTATAATGCCCTCGCTACACTAAAAATCTTATTCAGGGCTCTTCCAGGCCAGTAGGCCTATTTGGCATTCCTTAGTGAAATTCATTGTTTCACTACCTTATACAACTATTGGTTTGATTCTGACTGACGTTTGTACATTTATAATTTGGCCTGGAAAGATCAGCAGTCCCCATCTGATAGGGATAACATGAAGATATTTTCAAAAATTGCATCATGAGCACAACCTTTGGATGATTTAAAGAAAATCTGCTAAAAGACAACAAAAATATTAATTTACTTTAATGATTTTTAGATGTTTATAAAATGCAAAATGCAATGTAAAGTTTAATAAGTTAAGGAAAATGATTAAGACAAATCTAATAATAATAGTAAAGATTTTTTTTCAAATTCTTCAAGAAAAAACAAATGCCAGGAATATAACAGATGAAAAATTTTTCTTTCTGCTAAGCTGGAAGGCTTAACAGAGAATAATTGACAAAGTAATAAGGTAACATGTGTACCCTTGGGTTAGAAATCATAAAACTTAGTCACCCATCTTCTCATAAGAACTGTTTATGAATTACATTAAATTAATTTTAAAAATAAAAAGAGTAGAACTGAACTTATTCACGACTTTGTTGATTTCTCGGCGAAGTTTGTCAGTAATTTCTGTTTTCTTTGATTTAATAAGCTGTCCCATGATAGACAAGACATCCTGACCTCCTTGGGGTCGAGCATTTGCTACATCAAGATCATGAAGTGTTACATCTTGAATAACTTCTTTCTTCTTGTGTACATCACCCTTAGGTAATGGAACATATTCCTCTGCCTACGGATAACCAAAATGATATAAGGAAAAGTAGAAAATTATATCATTATTATCAATTATAAGAAAACCCAATTTAAATAAGCACCTCTAAATCATATTCTGTAGCATATGTATCACTTCTTCCTTGTCTTTTCACAGCTCCGCTGTTGGCTTCTATGTAAATGACATCTCCTACTTCTACTTTTTCTTTTGTCAAGCTTTCATGGATACTTGGGTCCAATTTAAGCTGTTTTGTTCCTTTTGCTGTCTTTAAACCAATAATTACATGAGCTACTGTTTTACCATAACCTAGAAACAGAATAGAAAAGATAAGTGTAATAACTATAAGCAAAAATACGTTGGAGGGATTATCCCAAATAGGCTGGAATACTGAAACATGGACAATCTTGTAAAGGGAAGAATTTTGTTAAAGATTTATTATGCTTATGGCTTTTTTTTTTTTTTTTTTTTTTTTTTTTAATAATATCTTATCGTTTTGTAAGGTTGTGAGTCACAGAGTATCAGAAAGTAAAGCAACAGCTTTGCCGACGTTTCGGAATACATTTATTACCTTTTCAAAGCTATTTGTTTACAGCTTCATAGTCATAAAATTAATAATTTTAAAAACAATGCCAACTATCTTCAAGATGGTAACCACAAATAATATATATTGTCAAAATGGTAACATAACAAAGTTAAAAAACTATTTTGAGATAAAAGCAGGATAATGAATGAAATAAGACTACATGTGTACCGAAATGTCCACTAAAGCTGTTTTAGTTCTGAAATGTGGCTGACAACCACACTAAATAAAACGAAAGTCATTTTATTATCATAAACAAAATTGAAAACAAATAAAAAAAATATATATATAACAATATATCTCGTTTATACTTCCTCACACGACAAAAGTGTATATAGATGACAAAAATTGTCACTGGCAGAATATTAATAGAAAAATATATATAAATTAAAATGGTATAAAACATGATTCTTGTGATCTCCTACATAGGATCACAAAACATCAGACGAAATGATATTGTGTCACAAGTACAACATAAATAGCTGATTTCCCCCAAGGAAAATCTGCTGAAATGTTAGAATATTGTAAGGAAATAACATATTATTCCTTTTTGAGAGTTCATGATTCAGGTTTGAATAAATTGTTGACTATGAGTTGTTTTAGCAGATTTCCCCTAAGGAAAATCAGCTATTGAGGTTGTACTCATGACGCGATTTTCGAAATTTTTCTTCAAATGTCCATCGATCCTACCCAGGAGATGTCGAAAATGAGGTCCGTTCAAAACTGTGTATATATATATATATATATATATATATATATATATATATATATATATATATATATATATATATATATATATATATATATATATATATATATATATATATAAAATTTCCATGTCACAATGTTAGTTAGCGTACTCCTCTGAAACGGCTTTACCGATTTTTACCAAATTTTATATGCGTATTCAGTAGGTCTGAGAATTGGCTACTATCTATTTTTCATACCTTTAATTGATAAGGGTTGTTCACCCTTAACATTTTTTTTTTAATTTTTGGAAGAAATTTTTTGTTTTTATTTTTTTATAATGTGGCATTAAAAAATACATACAACCCTAAATTTTAACTTTTTTATCACCAACCCCTATTTTTTTATAGCCATTTTAGTAATTTAATCATTATCATCCCACTCGATAACTGATCAATTATAGTGTTTTTAACTGTACTTCGATTAAAATTTCCCTTAGCTTATGGCAAATCTAAAAATTTTTTTATGAAAATTAACATTTATTTATATTATTAAAGTTTAATCCTGACCAATCTTTTCGATTCCTAAAATTTGCCGTGCCTTTACTGGTGAGTGAAATGCCACATTATACCGGTGTCACTTCTAAGTAAACAGCACAGAGTAGGGATGACACAAAGTTCTCACTCTCTACACAGTTTTCGGCCATCATTATTGTTTATGTATCAAGTGTAGTAGTAATGTTTACAATAATCATATTGCTATCTCAGTGTAACTCTCATATTAACTATTAATTATTTCTATTTTATTCATAATAATAAAATTATTAATTTATTATTAAGTGTATTTGGCACGATTAGTTTAGTTAATCAAGTTTTAGTTAAACAAGTGATTTACATAACCTTAAAAGTACTCAACACGTATCACAAGCTCTAATTTTAATGTAATACTAGCTCAGATACCCGGCTACGCCCGGGAATTCATTTGAGGCTGAATGGTGATGGTATTTTTTAGCAGGCTTTACATTGCACAATATTTTGACATTTACCCGTCCCAGTGTTTTGGATTGATACTCGTCTTTCCCGTGGATTTGCTAATAATAGAATTATTTGTTCGATAAGGCTTCACAGTCTTCGATATTTTTATATTTCCCGTCTCTTATACATGTAAATATAGTGAATTTTTATTTCAGACCTCCCTTATAGCCCCCCTCCCGTTCGAACCCAAAAATTTTAATATAACTTATAATCATGGAAGAATTAATGCTAATTGACATACCGAGTTTTGTTAAGTTCGGTTCGGCCGTTAGTGCCCGCTAAAGTTTTAACGTATAACTCATTTACACTTAGGTATACGACAAAAGTGTATATAACAAAAATTACTCCAAATAACAAAATAAACAACTTTTGTTATGTTTATGTTTGCGGAAAAACCAATAGGAAACGAAATATCGCTATTTTTAATTTCAGGCTTCTATTATAACCCCCACTCCTGCCTGTCCATAGACATGTTGGTATGGCTTATTATAATGAAGGCGTTAGTGCTAATACACATATCGAATTTTATTTTGTTCGGTTGAGTCCCTTGTACGAAATAAAATTATTGACTTCCGCTATAGTGTTTAGCGTATAACTCATTTATACTTAGGTATTCAACAAAAGTGTATATAACAAAAGTTACTCTAAATAACAAAATAAACAACTTTTGTTATGTGCATATTTGCCGAAAAACCAATAGAAAACGAAATATCGCTATTTTTAATTTCAGGCTTCCCTTATAACCCCCACTCCTGTTCGTCTCAGAGAAAATTAATATAGCCTAAAGTCTAAGTTGGGTTAGTAGTAATATACATACCAAGTTTCATAAAATTCGGTTCAGCCGTTTATGCGTGAAAAGGTAACAAACAAACAAACAAACATACACGAAAGAAACAAAATGCAGATATGGTGTCTATGACATGTGAAACGAAAAGTTATCGTGAAATTTCGCGAAAAAAATCAATGTACAGACAGAGGTTACAATTTTATATATATATATAGATTAAGAAATAAACTATAATAACTTAAAAATAATATTGTTTGGCGTTTGTTATTTTTATATTCCCTTATCGTTCATAGCGCTCCATGCCTATTTCACGGATATACCACATACTTACACACTTATAATAAGTAAGTTACTTTTTGTCTACACTAGAATTTATCTAGAAGCTAGAAATAATTTATAAGGCAAAACGTTTGCCGGGTTATCTAGTATATATATATATATATATATATATATATATATATATATATATATATATATATACTAGCTCAGATACCCGGCTTCGCCCGGGAATTCATTTGAGGCTGAATGTTGATGATATTTTTTTGGCAAGGCTTGACTTTGCACAATATTTTGACATTTACCCGTCCCAGTGTTATACGGGTTAATACCCATCGTTTCTGTGGATTTGTTAATAATAAAATTATTTTTTTATGTAAGACTTCACTGTCCTCCATATTGTCATATTTCCCGTTTCCAGTGCATTGTGCATAGATTTGAATGATTAAGGACAAAATATTAACAAAATTAATTTTTCCAGGTGCTGTACCTGGTAGTTCATATTGAAAAGAATTGTTGAGCAAATTTCTCTAAATAACAAAATAAACAACTTTTTTTTATGTGCATATTTGCCGAAACCCCAATAAGAAACGTAATATCACTATTATTAATTTCAGGCCTCCCCGTCCCTAGAAATGTTGGTATGGCTTGTTATAATGAAAGCGTTAGTGCTAATACACATGCCGAGTTTTATTTATTTCGGTTGGGTCTTTTGTCCCAAATAAAATTGATCACTTCCGCTATAGGTTTTAGCGTATATCTCGCTTATAATTCGGTATACGAAAAAAGTGTATATAAAAAAAGTTACTCTAAATAACAAAATAAACAACTTTTGTTATGTTCATATTTGCCGAAAAACGAAACACCGCTATTTTTAAATTCAGGCCTCCCTTATAACCCCCACTCCTCCCCGTCCCTAGAAATGTTGGTATGGCTTGTTATAATGAAAGCGTTAGTGCTAATACACATGCCGAGTTTTATTTATTTCGGTTAGGTCTTTTGTCCCAAATAAAATTGATCACTTCCGCTATAGGTTTAGCGTATATCTCGTTTATAATTCGGTTTACGAAAAAAGTCTATATAAAAAAAGTTACTCTAAATAACAAAATAAACAACTTTTGTTATGAGCATAATTGCCGAAAAACCAATAGGAAACGAAATATCGCTATTTTTAATTTCAGGCTTCCCTTATAACCCCCACTCCTGTTCGTCTCAGAGGATATTAATATAGCCTAAAGTCTAAGTTGGGTTAGTAGTAACATACATACCAAGTTTCATAAAATTCGGCTCAGCCGTTTATGCGTGAAAAGGTAACAAACAAACAAACAAATAAACAAACAAACAGACACCAAAGAAACAAAATGCAGTTATGGTGTCTATGACATGTGAAACGAAAAGTTATCGTGAAATTTCGCGAAAAAAATCAATGTACAGACAGAGGTTACAATTTTATATATATATATATATATATATATATATATATATATTTATATATATATATATGTCTTACCAAACTTCATATTTAATCGTTTTATGTAAAAAGAAAGATCAAGTTCGTTAATGGCTGAAATCGGAATAGTGGGAGGGGTTTTTTTTTGAAAATTCGAAATATCTCTGTTAATATGCGTCGGATTGAAAAAAATTACTATAAATATTGTTCTATACATTTATTCTGTCTCTTGAATATTAACCGAGATATTTGCATTTGTATTGTGTGTGTGGTCAGCAGGAGTAGGCTATGTTCGGGACTTTCCGCCGAGAGCTAGTGCGGCTGTTTCCGTAACTATTCGTCCCTCGTGAATAGGTTTAGAGATTCCTCACTACTGCCGTTATTATTAGGCAGATTTCTCTATTGTAATACTTCTGCTTAGTTTACACAGCCCCTGCGTGACGGATTTTTTTATGATCATGTAATATAGTGAGGATTGTTATTTTATTATACCAATAAATTACCTCCAACAGGATTTTCAGTTTCTACTGGTGTAAGCTCAGTCACTTCACCTTCATAAACTTCTTTTGTTTCCTTAATTCTCAGACCTATTGCTCGCCTAAAATTTTCCATGAGAACTTCAGTTTTCTTTATTTCTGAGCTGAAAACCTCAGATCCAACCATAGGGCAAAATGGAACCTATAAATATAACAGTAGTTAGAGTAACTTTTATGTTCATAGAAATTAACAAATGAAAAAAAAGAGATATTTTTAAGTACATATTTTATGACTTACGCTTTTATTACCTTTAAAGCATTGTACATTTTCATATTGTATTCCTCTTTGATAATCATATCTGACAAATAAGTATCAAGAATATTATAGCAAACAAAAACATTTGTCCTTAAGACCATGAAAGAAGTACAGAAAGATGAAGTCTACAAAAAGGTCACAATAGCTCTACAGACAAAATAAACAATGTTGCACATAAGCATGTCTCAGGGGTATTCCTAAGAGACTAATACTGAACTCATATGTATCTGCATTTTATGAGTTTTCTAAGTACTTTGCGATATAATTTCACTTGTTAATGGCCTAACACCACATCTCATCAAGATTATGAAAAAAAAGACACGGTGACCAATAAACAGGATCTACTATGCATTTATATACTTTATTTTATTAGTGTTGAGAAGAGCTTCACAATGTAGGAAGATATTGCGCATTTCAATTCTTAAAAAAAGAAGAAAAAATGTAATTAATAGTAAAAGAACAAGAAATGCAACATGTTGCACATGTATCACAACAAAATATGCAAACAGAACAATATAGAAAAAACTCAGAAAACAACAAAAAATATCAATAACAAGTATAATTAAAAATAATAAAAACTAAAATTAGATCTTGCCTGCATATACTCCCCCATTACCTTTGGAAACTTCATGGATTACCTTCTCAAAGGCCAGGTTATATATACAATTTTGAACGGACCTCATTTTCGTCATCTCTAGGGGTAAGATTGATGGACATTTGAGGAAATTTTTCGAGTCATGAGTATCCCCTCAATAGCTGATTTCCCTCAAAGGAAATCGGCTAAAATAAATTCCTAATGTGTTGAGCACACAGTTGACTACAACAGCTTACCACTCCTAGTTGAGTCAATGAGATTCATAAACAATCATACGTATTTATAATAGGAAATCAAACAAGTGTTTTATTTTTTTAAGTGTAAATTTTATTTTATTTAATTCAGATCTTTAATTGTTTCTGTTCTGTGGAACAATATACCAATCTTGTAAGTAAATGTTATTTAATGAGCAGTGGAGTCCTTAAAAAAAAAAACAATGAACAATAACCACCAGCATAGAAGAGTGAAATAATATGCACCCTGGCCATTGGACATGGAAGAAAATCAACCCAAGGATAAAACATGCCTGACATCCCTTCGATGGAAAAATGGCTACCAGAAAGGGCAAATCAAGAACTGCTGAAAAAGAAAAACACTAAACTGATGAAAAGAAACAAACAGGTTCCAATAATAACCTTTGTTAAAATTACAAAAACAAAATATATCAAGAACACTCAAAAAGTATGCCATTGAAACAGCACTTTGAAGAGGCAAGAAAATAAGACAAATATTGCTAAGCATTAAAGATCTTCATTTCAACATGCCAGAAATATTTTGTTATCTCGTACGTATGGCCTGGAATATATATGACTGGCTGGTTCACTAAGATTGAAGAATACATTAACGATACAAAGAAATATCAGGCACAGGTTCAGTAGTAGTGCTTCTCAAGAAGTCAAGTACCTTCAGAAATTTGATTCCAAGAAAAAGTTGTAAGAGATCATAAAAATAAGAAATGGACCCTAACAACACAGCAGATAGAGATAGAACAGAAGTTATTTATGGACATGAATAAAGAAACAAATTAGGATTATTGGATTGAAAATGCATTTATAGATAGACATTTTGTAGACGCTCCAAGCTCTACAGTTAAAAGAAAAACTATTCAAGAAAATAAATTAGATGTAAAAGGTATACAATAAATATGGAACAACAAACAAGCTCTTTAGGAAACCAAGTCAAAAATAACATAAGTTTGCTTCCACTTTTTAGTTCTCTGATTAAAGATATAAACTAATGGTTGCCGTCATTATGAATTCTGGATTTAAAATTTTTACCTTATTTCCAAGTTCTTGTGCCATTGCAAGGGCAATTGCTGTTTTTCCGGTGCCTGGAGGCCCTGCCATTAATACTGCCCTACCTGCCATTTTTTTAGTTTTGATCATTTCTACGACGATTCCGGCTGCCTGTGAACGTAAAAGTGCATATTCTCGCTAAATTTTACCAATATATGCAACAACATAGTCGAAAACAACAATCAAACTTCCTTACCTCACGAGCATTTTCTTGGCCAACTAAACCAGCAGCCATTTGAATAGGAATTCCATTCTCGTCTAATCCTAAGCCTTTAATGTGAGTATGGCTAGATATTCGTTGGGTTTTAACAGTACTTTTAACTTCTTCAATCTTCATTTTAAGCTATCACTTATTACACAGTTTGAAAACGCGCTATGGAAACTGGAGGTAACAAGCTTGTTATAAGTTTGCAAAGAGCAAGGCTGTATGTCACATGTCAAATGTTCACGTATTTTCGTTATTATTATCATGGATGATTATTTAAATACCAGTGGCTTTTGTAAAATATTTTAGTTTTATTTTACACTAATTAGCAGGCCAAAAGTATTTATTTGATTAACTATATCTCCGACTATAAAGCCGTGTTTACATTGTCATAGTGTAGTTGAAAAGTAGAAGGTATTATTAGGTTTTCAAGGTGAGGTAACCCAATTAGTCGTGAACAATATGTTTAGTGCGGGTTAGCTCTGTGGAAGTACTGTCATAAGTCATAAAATTTTTGATATGATTTATCCATTTTTTTATTTGGTATGACACCTTATACTTCAAAATAACTAGATATTTCTTACTATGGGTAGTGAAGATGGAGCTATTCCTCCTCCAGAAACTCAAGTTTCTAGCAGTGATGGAGAAAAAGAAGAGGAGACACAAAATTTTATGCCTTTAGGCGTTAATGTCATTCAAAGGGGTGATTATTTATTGTACCTTTTCGAGTTGTTTTTTATATTTTTCAATGAATGACTTGAGTTCATTTTTTCCCCCTCTAGAAGAAGCAATTCAAGATTTTGATTCCAACTTACCAAAAACTGTGACACTTCTGCATGGACCTAATGGATCTAAGCTCTACTTGGTGGGAACTGCCCATTTCAGTCTTGAGAGTCAAGAGGATGTTAGCAATGTGTGTTTCATTAACATGTATTTTCTTTTAAAGTTTTAGAATTATAGTTATATATCATTAAGCCACTATTGAATTTGTTTGTTTTTTCAGGTAATCAAGACTGTCCGACCCCACATAGTTGTTGTGGAACTTTGCCGAGCAAGAAGCAGCATATTGCGATTAGATGAAAAAACTATTGAGCAAGAAGTGTGTAATATGTCATTTAGTAAGTCCTGTCACTTTCTTAATGGTGAAATGAATTACTATTTATTGATAACTAAACATATATTTTGTTTTCTGTTATAAATTTGGGATTTTATTTTTCTCTGGTTAGGATATTATTAGATATTACCAAAAATTAAAACATTATCATTTCGTTTTGGTTTTACACCATATTTTATTTAAATGTTTTTATTATACATTTTTCAACTTTAAATTATGCATCCCAAATTAATAAGAATTAATAAATACAGTTTATATTAAATACATTTTGGATAATTGAAAGTCTATGCTTGTTACTCTGCTTAAATGTTTATGATGAAACAGAACATTTTTCAATTGATGTAGAAAAAGCATAACAATTTCGGCCATGAGGAGAACTGTTATGTTTTCTCCCATCCAAATCTCAGTCTTCAAAATTTAAAAAAAATATGATCATTAGATAGTGGTCTTAATTACATTTCTAAAGGCATTTTGACATGAAAAAATATAACTGTGTTTTAAAAGATAATTAATGTTAGAAAGCAGCCAGTACAAAGAAGTATGACAGTTTTGTTGATGGAAGCTACACTCCCAATGGGGCTGTCTCTTAAAAGCTCTAAATATTGGTAGGTGAAGTATCCAGTATTTCATGACTTGTAAATGGCTAAAGACAAGAAGAGAGCATTGGAAAATGGCGTAAAACTTCCGTATTAAAATATTACTGCAACTTGTTTTCTGCTTGAGCCAAATGGGTGGAAATCTTTTCCCCAACTGCTAATGAAAAAGGATGTTCCGGATAATGAACATATGGTACTAACACTCTTTTTCGTTATGCCACTAGAGACTATTTATTCTACTTCTTTATTCAATGAGCTACTCATTAGAATCAGTTAATACACAAGTCCAGTGTGCTAGAACTGACCTATTATTATGAGGGCCCATATGCATAAAGTAGAAATAAATTCTTCAATATATTGTTTTTTTCCGAAAAATTGTAATGAATAATTTTATTTATACTTGATTTTACAAAATAACAATTAATTACACAATGTAAAATTTTAACTTAAGGTCATAGTCGTATATTTTCTGTATTAATTCACTGTTATACCTACAATGGTGATTGCATGTTATTAAAAAATTTGACTTATTTTGTATAAAAATCAATATCAGACTATTCTTAATAACTCTGAGGATGTGGTGGGGAAATGAATTCTTTTATAGGAATATCTTGTGTTTAATTTATTTTGATATATAAAATTGGTAGTGTAAACTCATACTGTGCTTCACTGGAGAGAAGTATTTATCATGATACATACATGATAGTTATCCATATTTAAATTACCAACAAGTATTGCCACTGCAGTTTCCTCTAATCCAAGGGGCTCAAAAATTATACACAAATTATTAGTTGCCCGGTTGGTGTGACCTGGCTACTGCTCAAGAAAGCTCTGAAAGTGCACTTTGCCGTGATAAACTTGTTGTGGGGGAAAACAAACCTGCTCTGATCATTCAAAAAGTCTGTCAACTAAGCAGATTTCCCAAGTGTGCCACGTATTTGCATTAATCTATAAAAAGTAAAAGTTCAATGAGAACAATATTTGAGGCGTTTGGTTTCAAAACCAGGTACATCCATTTCCAAAAAATTGGACTGATCAGAATAGATTTCATTTTTTTAAAAAGTCAGTTTAACACATTTTTTTCATTATCTGCCGGTATTGATTTTGGAAGGATCTAGATGGTTTTGGAACAAACGCGTCCAATACATCATTTCCGGCATTAAAAATTTATGAAAAATTAAAAAAAAAATGGATGTACCTGGTTTTGAAACCAAACGCCTCATTTGTTGTTGGTATTTAACCCTGTCCTTGCACAAAGCCACTATAGTGGCTTTATGCAAGGAAAGGGTTCAGCTTCAAATAATGTGCTTCATTATATAACAGCTTATTGTTAATATGACATGAGTAGGAGTAGGTGGTTACTGGAGGCCAAAAACTGAAAAATGCGAATATCTCTGTTAATAATCAACATATTGTATAAATATACACAACAACATTTATAGAACATTACATTTGCAATAAAATTGGTTCTATACAATTTCTCGATCCAACGCATAATAACAGAAATATTAAGAATTTTTGAAATTGCTCCCCTCTAACCCCCCCCCCTCCCACTGGCTGGATGTCAGCCATTTATGAACTTGATCTTTAGTTTTACACAAAACAATTAAATATCAAGTTTGGTAATGATTGAACTAAAATTGCAAACACTAGAGCGGTAACAGACAATATATATATATATATATATATATATATATATATATATATATATATATACATACACATATACGAGGTGTGACAATTAAATAACGGGACTGATCTGAAAAACATACTTTATTGAACATTTATTACAAATAACTATTAATCCTCTTCAACATACTCCCCATCCCTATCTATACACCGCTGCATACGAGTTTTCCACTGCTAAAAGTAGTGCTGCATTTCATTAAGTGTCAGCCTCTTCAGCAAGTCTGCCGGTTTTTGCTTGACACCTTCAACTGACTCAAAACGTGTTCCCTTCAATAAACTTTTTATTTTGGGAAAAAGGTAGAAGTCACAGGGAGCCATATCTGGTGAATACAATGGATGTTCAAACACTGGAGTTGACTTTTTCGCTAAAAACCGCTTCACCGAGAGCGCATTGTGAGCGGGCACGTTGTCCTGGTGCAAAATCCATGAATTGTTTTTCCACATGTCTGGTCTTATCTTCCTCACTCTTTCTCTCAGTTTCTCCAGAACCTCAATGTAATATTTTTGGTTTACAGTTTGATCCTCTGGCACCCATTCAACCATAATGATACCCCTCACATCGAAAAAAACTATCAACATGGCCTTCAGTTTTGATTTGTTCATTCAAGCTTTTTTCATTATTGGTGATGATTGGGTCTTCCAGTGCATGGACTGTCTCTTTGTTTCGGGATCTTATTGAAAAATCCACATTTCGTCACATGTGACTACTTTTTCCAGCAACCTTGGATCTGTTGCCAATTGCTGCATGATGTCAATGCAGATGTTTTTTCGGTTCTCCTTTTGTTCAGGCGTCAGGTTTTTTGGCACAAACTTTAGTCAATTTCAGATCTTCATGTAAAATTTTTCTCACCGTCTCTCTGTCAATGTTTGATAAATCTGAAATCATTCGAAGACTCAAACGCCTGTCTTTTCGCACAATTTCATTAACCTTCTTGTCCTTCATTAACCTTGTCACCAAACACCTCTTTCAATAACTGAAAACATTCACTTGGAGGTTTTCGCAACTTCACCAGAAATTTCAAATTAATACGCTGCTCGATTTTTAAACGATCATTTTTCCGGCACGCCAATAACAACAGACCTTACTCAAACGAGATTTAAAACCAAACTAGACTAGATAGAGAGACGGGATCAAGTGGACTCTGTGCAGTAATAAACAGGATCAATCATGATTCATCCCCACTCCCCACACACAAGCCTGACATCTGCCGTACGCACAGTCCCGTTACTTAATTGTCACACCTCGTATATATATATATATATATATATATATATATATATATATATATATAGATATATATATAATTTTGAATTGACATTTCATCATCTACTAGATAGGATGGACATTTGAAGACATTTTTCGAAAATCGTGTCATGAGTAAAACCTCAATAGCTGATTTCCCTTAAGTATAATTTTACTTGATACATATGTGAACCTTAGATCATGGTAATTGTGAAAGGGAACAAATAGGAATGTTTAAAATCCTATATTTTAGAATAATAATAATAATACGAGTATTGAAGAGTGAAAAATAAGAATTATCAAAAATTAGCCCGTTCTACAATGGATAATTAAATTAAACAGAACGTTTTTCATAGGAAACACTTTTATTTTCCATATAATTATGAGGCATATCAGGGCTTGATAATAAGGCACACCTTAATACACCACAGTTTGATAGGGCACACTCTTAAGCACATTAAACTGATAGGACATATTCTTATGCTCGATAATTTTATACCCCTTACTACTTATACACATTCTTAGATAGATAGAACTTGGGCTCTATTCCATAATTCTCCCCTTACATCACTCCTAGGTCTTCCTTATAGATACATTGGTGTCTTAAATGTTTAGGACTACCCCATTTTTATATTAGTTTATAAGATTTAATCATTCAAAATTTTAATTACAATTACTGTTTGACAGTTTTAATCTAAACTATATAAACATCATAAATAAAAATATAATATTTCACTATTATTGATAATATCATCGTTCTAATTTCATAATCCATGGTAGTATCTCAACATTTTCTAGTTGGGATTAAGATATGTTTTTGTTCTAGTGTCTTATAAAATCCCTAAATGTAATGATTTTCAATTTATTTTGTGTATAACATTTAGTTCTTGACTGTTTTATTTATTCTAAAATATAGGTTCCAATCCTCTTTACGCATGTGCAAATTGAACGTATTCATTTGCCCTGTAAATTTAAAGTACATATTCTTATATTGTATAGGTTTAAAATACATACTGTTTAGATTTAAAATGAATACTCTTATGCTGTGTAGTTTTTGTTTTGTTTGTTTATTATTATTTTTGTCCACTTTATGCTACTATGGCTAATCGGGACGGGTTATCTACAGGTTACCACCCTTTTCTAGCCAGGGTGGGCCTAAGGAGTTTATTTAATGAGTCCGTCACTAAATAAATTTCTTCTGCCCAGGACGGGAATCGAACTTGGCACTCTAGGTCTACCACGCGAGATTAAGACCAACGCCTTAACTCACATGACCAACCTGAGCCCCTGTGTAGTTTTTTTAATGTGTGTAGTTTTTTGCATACTCTTTAGCAGAATAGATTGATTAGAAATTAATTAAACCTACATTTAGTTTGTGTTTTTATCCTGATCCGCACCATAAAATTGCATAAATCGGGGGAATCACATTTTGTTTCACTAATTTTGGGGATCCAATATACATGAGTAATTAATTTAGAAAATATGTGGCTAAAGAAAAGAACCTAATTTTGCTGTCTAGGTACAACTACTCATTATATTTTACTGACTATATTTTAAGACTGATAGAAAATAATTACACACTTTTCATTGATAGTCTGATATAAATGCCATTTATTCGTTAGATTAAATAATCTATGTATTCAGGCTGTTATGAATCAGTGTATTTTTGTTTTTTAGTTCAGTGGTTTATTTGGTATTATTAGGTGTTCCAAACAAAAACATTGTACAAGGCCAAGACTCAAGAGTTTTAAACAATGTGATTGTACTTCATAATATGAAACTATGAATGTTAAGATATTTACCATGAATCTCCATAATCAAACTTCAAAAAAGACTGACTGTAAATGATTTATTCTGAAGAAATCAGTTGACATTTTTCCACTGACCACAAATTTACGTATTAGAAATATCTCCTCCTACATGAATGAAAGGATCTAATGGTAATTATTGTTTCAGAGACATTTATTTATCTTTAAGTAGATGTCTTTAAGACATCTACTTTAAATTAATTAAAATTTTATATTTGTTCAGATAAAATGAAAGAAATTGTAAGGGAAAATGGCTTTCTGCAAGGAATGATGAACATTCTCCTTTTAAGTGTTTCTGCTCAACTTACCCGTGACCTTGGGATGGCCCCTGGTGGAGAGTTTCGTCGGGCATTCCAAGAGGTAACTATTCAAATAAAAAAAAAATAAATAAATAAAAACTTGTGTTTTTAATATTTATTTGCTTTCATGGAAAGGGCTGTTAAAATTAAGATCAATAAAGGATTAGACTCTGTTACTTTTTTTTTTTTAATTGAAGGTCAGCAATACACTTCTTGTTTGCTTTTCTTTTTATCAGTGTGAAGCATATCATTGACAATTAACTGTTTAATTTCTAAAAGTGAATGTTGTGGCCATGATCACATAAATTATTATGTTGTTTGTCCAATTGTTTAGCATCAATGGAATCTGAGAAAATATACCATATTTGGCAATAGTGGTATGTATACTACCAGGATGTGAAATAAATACAAGTTTTTTTACAAAAAATCGTTCATTTTATTTGTATTAGCCAGGTAGGAATTAATATATTATCTCTATTAATAATGATTGAATTATTAATTGACAATAATTAAAATAAAATAAAATGTGGACATACTATCTTGAAGATATTTAATTATTTTAAACTCTTCCTCCACCTTTAGAATTGTTACCAAATATATTATATTCAACTGAGTTATTTAAAACCAATTTTTAAAATTGTCATATCTATGACAGTGCATCTATATTTATTTAAGCCACCATAAATGACACCAAGAAGTAAAGGATGGACCTCATTGTATACTAATCCATTTTTAAATTATGAAAACTCTTATTTTGAGTTAATAAATGTTGTTAATTTTATTTCAGGTAAAGAAAATTCCGGGATGTATGCTGCATTATGGAGATCGTCCAATACAGATTACATTAAGCAGAGCTTTGGCAGTTTTGTCCTGGTGGCAGAGGCTGTACTTAGCTTGTTCGCTAATTTTTGATAACCATAAGTTTACGTAAGATGGTTTATTTATTTTTAAAGTCATTTTATTATTATTTTTTGAAACCATATTGTCCTATTTGATGGGCATAGTTCAATGAAATCGCACTCTTATTTGGTAATTGTATGACTATAATTCGAATCCAAAACACTAAATGTTCTTTAGCTGAGTAGAATAATGAACTATGTTGCTGTACATTTATTCATTCCCTATTATCCCTTTGCAAGCAAGCAAGGCTACCAAGTAGGCCATGTGATGGTATATTTTAGCAGATTTCCCTTAAGGGAAATCAGCTATTGAGGTTGTACTCATGGCAGAATTTTCGAAATTTTTCTTCAAATTTCCATTGATCCTACCTAGTAGATGACGAAAATGAGGTCCATTCAAAACTCTCTGTGTGTGCGTGTGTGTGTGTGTGTATATATAAATACATTTGTCAGTTACCGCTCTAGCGGCCGCAATTTTTGTTTGATTGTTACCAAACTCGATATTTAGTTGTTTTATGTAAAAAGAAAGATCAAGTTCGTTAACGGCTGAAATCGGACCAGTGAAAGGGGGGATTTAGAGGGAAGGATTTTCGAAATATCTCTGTTACTATACTCGGATCGAAATATTGTACAGAATCAATCTTATTGCAAATTAAATTTACTTTAAATATTGTTATATACATTTATTCTCTATCTTGAATATTAATCGAGATATTTGCATTTTTATTAAATTTGAGCGGCTAACGGATGAAAGTGACTCCCGCCAAAAGCTAGTTCGCCTGTTTCCTTGACTGCTCGGCTCTTGTGAAATTTCTCTATTGTGCCTTTACAGGACTTTTTCATGGGTTTTAAATTATTATTTT
This sequence comes from Riptortus pedestris, assembly GCA_019009955.1. Classification (NCBI taxonomy): domain Eukaryota; kingdom Metazoa; phylum Arthropoda; class Insecta; order Hemiptera; family Alydidae; genus Riptortus; species Riptortus pedestris. The sequence goes on along the minus strand of CM032231.1, from coordinate 82,024,686 downwards.
TAATGTACACCTCTATTACTACTTCAGTATACAGTTTCCAGAAGAAGCATTGGTTATACAAATATAATTAAATATTAATTATTTACAAATCTTAAATTGTTTTAAGAGAGAAGTTGTAAAATTATTTTATTTTATATTTTTCTATCAAATAAAGTGTCATTTTTGGTTGGGAGCAATCCCTAGTATGGAGCTCTTGGAACGTGAATGAGAGCCCTGAATAATAAAAAACTTGCTATAGCAGTCCACCTCCTTCATATTCCACTGTCTTTTAATGGGGAAATTAAGGAGCTAGTTGAATCAACTATAAGAGAATCCTTATTTAAGAATATTGCATACTTGAGGGAATATTAATATTATGTTGCTAATTTCCTCACACCAAAACCCTTGCATGTGGCAGGCCCTTCAACATATAATTTTATCTATGTATCTTTTTATCATCTTATATAAATTACACAATTCGATTAGACGATACTACCTTATAATAAAATATAAAAAAACTTATAAGAATAGTACTCACAATTTGAGGGTTTCAGAGCTACACAGAGGAAAAGGCTGTTGATTGAAGGATATAAAGCTGGTAGAGTTATAGCATTATTAGGGGAGAGGGTCACACTCTGTTGACTTTGGTTGCATGAAAAGGTGATTGCAAAGGGATGCTTATATGAGTATGGAATAGCTCATGTAAATGTGATGAAAGACACTCCAGCGGGACGACGTGGTACTTGTATAGTGAAAAGTTTACTGGGCGTGCAATAAAGAGAAAAGCAGGTTAGATGTCCAACAGAAGGAGAGCTATAAGAAAACAGCACTGAGATGGAGATGGGTGTAATACATAAGAGTATTGAACACGAGGTTGAATATCAACCTCGGTTGACCAGTTCACGTTTGTTTTGAATTAAGAGACTGCCATCTTCATGTTGAAGGAAATAATAGGAATTGTTTTATGCACATTCATGAAAATCAATTAACTAATTTGGCAGTAATGAGACATGCTGAAGAAATATCATTAACAGGTCTGGAATAGGGGAAAATTATTGACAAGTTACGATTTTTTCCCAAGGCTTAAAAAGTGTACTCGAATAATGAAACGTTTCCCGTGAAGGTGTTAGGTTTTAAGCATAAAAATTATAATTCTCTGGAGGATTTACATTTCCCATGAAAATTAGTTATCAGACTAAACTGAGTACTAATAATGTTTAAGTCTTAAGTTAGCTATAAGAGTTAAGGTGTTGGTCTTGACGCTGTTGGTTTACTGTGAGTAGTTTCATAAGTTCCTACATTGGTATATACTTTACACTTCAAGTCCTTATCCCACCATAGCTAGCAAACATGGTAACCTGTAGAAAATCTGTTGTAATTAGCCTTTGTAGTATTAAAGTAACATTCATTTTAATAAATAAATGAAATGCTATAGCTTTATTAAATATACAATTACAAATATTTTTAGTCCATTGGTTAATTTCACATTAGGGAAAGATAATAATGGTTCATGTAGTTTTAATATATATTTTTTATTAATGAAGAAAGACACTCAAAGTGTAATAAACATTTTTCTTTGTTATTTAGAACTAGTTTGATGTTTTGATTTGTTAATCAGGTAAAATTTTCTAAACGACATTTTGCTTTGTTTGGCTCATGGCTTTTTAGGTACTTAATATGTTTTATTGCTTGAATTTGCAAACTTATTTAGTAATTAGAGAATTTGAAGCTTATGTAGTATAGGTTTTTTGTATTTTATATCATTAATTGAGACTCAATGATTAGAGTGTTTAGAAAAGTAATTGGTCCCAGTATTATTATAAAAAAAAAAATAATAATCGAGAAAACTAATGTCCTCTAAATTTCTTCCAGGGTTATACAAATTGTTGAAGCTCATTTATATTTGGTCTAGTCAAGGCAATTGACAATAAACTAAATCTCTTGATCTAAAAATAGTAAATGTAATCCATATAAATATCATTCACTTCACCTGTCTTTTAGGTATTTTTATTTTCAAAAAACTACTGAAATTTAGACTTCCATGGCCAAGAAAAGCAGGGGAAAAATCACAATTGTTTTTCATGATTATTTACTACAGCTTCCAGTCTAATACTCTCTAGCATTGATGGTCAACATTAGTCATCGTTAATATGGTCAGTAAGACAGACAATACCTCCTCCAAGAATCTGATTTATTGTATATGTCAGTGATCAATGAATGTTCTAAACACCATCTTTACAATATAATGAGACATTTATTGATGATACTTCATCAGGAAATTTTTATAACATTGATTTTAATGTTATATTTTTGCAATATTGATTTATGGTAGTGGCTGTGTCTTCTTATGGGTGTAGGCGAAGCCTATATAGAAAAAGGACGTCTCTCTAGGCCATAGCTTGCCTCAGCTTTTAATGGTAATATTATACACCTGATAGAGCATTGAAGTAAAGGACTTGAAACATGTAGATTTATAAAAAAATGAATCGAGGAAAAATAGTGTCTATAAATTCTGACCCTTTGTCTACAAGTGATATCAGATATTTATTGCAAGGCTACTTGTTACCAAATCTTTCATGTTCATCAATTTATTATTGACTGTTTAATTTCTACAACTCATTCTATTTTGTTGTCCACCTACTAGAATTAAGAATATTTGTTTTAGATAATTTGTTAGCTTATTTTTTTTGCCTTTGAACAATTTAAAATTATTCTTATCTGGTTAACTCATTTCCTATCTAGTTTTTAAAATTAATGATCTTCTTCAGGAAGGATGATGTTGAACAATTTAAAGAATCTGATTTACTTGCGTCAGTTTTGAAGAAGATGTCCACTGAATTTCCTGAAATTGGCAAAGTATTTGTCAGAGAAAGAGACATATACCTTACATTCAGCCTTCAGTCAGCTGTTGGATGCTCTTTCCGCAACATGAATGGCAAGTTTTTTTGTTTGTTTTTTCTTAAACTTTTATATTATTTTATATTTTTTTTAAATGTTATGAATTGTATGCAAGTATCATTATATGTATAGTTTTAAAAAAATTGTAATTTAAACTATTTTTTCTTTATTCAAACATATATAGATATCTAAACACTTTTCCTTTTTGCCACAGATGAATTTGAACCTACAGTAGCTGTTGGAGTAGTTGGTATTGGCCATACTCCAGGCATCAAGGAATTGTGGATGAAAGTTACTGATGATGATGTTCAGCCTATTTTAATGTAAGATTATAAAAAACTTTCCATTTATTTGATATGAGTTAACAAACTGCTCAAATGAGTGTTTAAAAATCTAAATAAAAAAGTAAATAGATCAAAAAGAGATCATTTCTTTTGATTGAATTATGAATCAGACATTATAAAGATTATGATAATGAAATATGTATGATGCTATTTATAAATTTTTCTGGCTTAGATCAATATATTTTAATCTATTTATCTTATGTTTTTTTTATGTAAATCCCCCATACCTCAATGTATGGGAACAGAATAAGTAAAATTTTAGGCTAAACCATTTTTAATATGATCTCATTTGTTTTAGTGTGGAAGAAAAGAAGAAAAAAGGCCTATTCAAGAAAAGCATAGCAGTTTGTCTTCTTCTGTTTATCGGATATAAAATGAGAAACAGAATCAAGCTTACTTCTGTGTATAATCATATGTTGTCATGGATAAAGTAGAGTTCTTCGTGATCCTTCCAATGTTAATCAAAACATTCCAACCATATTAAAATAAGGCTGTTATCATGCTCTTCCTTTTATTGTCCAGATTTTTTTCTCTGGGATATGGTTTTAAGGTTACTATAATTTAGTAAAATACAAAATAATTGAAAGAACAAGAAATAGGAAAATGGTTAATAGATATTTTTAAAATGATATCATTAGCATTTTTTTTTTTTATTTTAAAGGACTAACTATTAAACAAACAATGTAAATATATATATTTGTCATTCTCAGTAAAGTATGTTATTACAAAATATGATTTATTTTTATCCTTATAATGAACTATTATTGTGAGCTCACTGTTAATCATGGAAAAATTTCAATTTTGCAGGAATGTAGGGGCGAGATACTTGTAAATGTGATAAATAACTTTGACAGTTTTTGAATTGTCATGTGCTCTGTATAACAGGCCTTGTCTTCTTATCTCACACACCTTTCACAGGAATATTAATGAAAAATACAATTTTTTAGTTCATCAGTCTAGGGCCTACCAAATTGCATTTGTGGGAGGATCAAGTGGCCACCTTGATGTACTTAGAGGCCATAATATGCTAATTAATTACGCCAAAAATAAATTAATCTAATTTAGATCAATGAAGTAAATATAATAAAACTTTAGCTACAATGTTGACTAGCAATCAGCATGATGGGATAGTTCATTTGTACGAGATTCATACCAAGAGACAGGCTTGCTTGTTATTTTCATTTCATTCATATGATAACTAATAACTTGGTGCTCATCATCATAAAATATCTTATTCGAAACTTAGCAAATACTGTTTTCATAGGGTTTTTATTATGTGAAACACATCAATTCAGGTGTCACCAATGAACAGTCTTTCCTCTAGAAGCTTCCTTTAGAACTTTTACTTGGCCCTACCATACTCAATATTTAACTGACTTATATAAACTAAATATACAATTCATTAATAATCATTATCGGACTGGGGGGGGGGAGTGAGGGATTAGGAGTATAATAGAAAATCATGTTTTTCCTGTCATTGTGTGTCAGATTGAAACAATTTATGGAACCAAATTTATTAACAAAATAATGTATTTACACATTTTTTTTTAAACTTAAATATTAACTGAGTTCCAGAAATTTTTATTTAACACAATAGTATCACTGACCAACTCATAACTAAATTAAATTGCAGGCACATTGGCTTCTTATTATGGAAGAAATAGAGGATCAATTTTGAGGCAATGTTATTGGTGAGTCATTTCAAAATATAGGGGGATGTCTGCTTAGTTTACATAGCAGCTATATAATAAACTCTTATAACATACTTTCTTCTACCAATATGGGCAGTGACTGTAACAATAGCCACATAAACTTGTATAAGAAGACAGATTATCAAATAAAATTTTAATGTACAGTAGCCTCAGTTTATTCTTATAAACATAACAATGTAAAAACAAAAAAAGTATTTTTTTAACAATATATTAAACATAAAATGTCAAAATCACATTACTCTTTAACAGCTAGGATAAGGTTATTTCTAGTAGAACATGTTAGTGGCTCCATTTTTGTTAATTCGACCTTGTAACCTTTTTCTGTTGCTGCCAAACACCTAAAACAGATGTTAAATCCAGACTTAAACAAGTTAATTTAATCCCACATTTACTCTAGTAATTTAATTATACCCTCATATACTTTAAACACCTTCAATTTGTTAATGAATCCTATGAAAAAAGTTGATGGCAAAAGGTAAATATTTTTAAGCTACTGAATATTGTATTTATATTCTTCACACATAAGGCAAATTTTATGATCTATTTACATTGGCTATATATTCAAAAGACCCTGGGACATCAATAGTTTTGCTGCATAAGGAATGACTAGTAGGAAGTAATATACAGGGTGTTTCAAAAAGAATATACGTATTACAAAGTATTATTTTGTCCAAACTATCGATTTCTACACCTTGGCACAGCTATTGGAGAAACGAATACATAGTTTAGTTTATATTATAGCCACTAGATGTCAATTGTCTTCTGTCAAACTTGGCAACCGACATATGTTTGAATTTGTGCAACATTTTCTTCAGGAACACAAGGCGGCCAGGACTCTTTTCTTTACATATACATCCTGTATCTACAAACTGTTGATACCATCTGCAAATGTTCCACTCACTCGGAGGATCAATTTGGTGTCTCAATCTGAAACGTCTTTGCACGGTCATCACGGAATTGCACTTCACAAATTTGAGAATACAAAATGAAACACCCTGTATTTTCTCAAAGTGATTTAGTCGATTCCTTGAAATTACAACAACCAAGTAGAGTACCAATTTCTTGTTTTTGGAAAGAAGGAAAATTGTACTTTTTTAAAAGCTAGTAGATGCTTCATATCAAACCACACCCTTCATAAAGATTTTAATATCCCATCTGTAAAGGACCTAATTCCCTTAAGATTCAGAAAATTCCACCGCAGGGTATCCAATCATCCTAATCCAGAAGTCCTAGGCCTTTCCAGTACCACTCATACATATTCCAGTCCATAGCTCCCTCAAGAGACAATGGCCCAGAGATCTCCTATAGAAGCGTAAAGTGAAGAAATAGCAGTGGCTATTTTCTTATCAAGTGACATTCCTCCTTAGCTCTTGACTTCCTTACCAGGTAGGGAGAGGCTCATTGTGATGAAGGAGTGTAGCTTCTGTCGAGAGTGATGGAGGCCAATTGTATTGTACATTCACATTACCAAAGGCATTTAAATGCAGACTGTAATATTCTTAATAAAATACAATAATAAAAACAAAACTTTTTAAAAGCATATTAGCAATATCTACTTGCATACACAACTTCGTTGGGCTAACCTCTTTTCCTACATTCGCCTGGCATGCAATTCTATTCGTTCACTGTTGTTTTTGATTTGCTGTATATATATATATAGATATATATATATTATTAAGAATAGAATGAAGAAGAATTACCATTTCTCCCCTATTCCCCAGGCACTTTTTTATTTTTCTAGATATGCCATATATTCAGGTAAACCTCAACTAAGATTGTATACCCTGCTTGTTTCAGCAGTTCTGAAGCCATCAGGCCCTGGAGATTTATTATTTTAAGTTTCTTGATTATGTTGTCGATGCCTTCTCAATCAGGTGTTACGGGTTCGACAAAATCATTGTAAATAGGTTGACTAATAAGGCCACACATCCATCTGGTCTGCATAATTAATATTTCTTTAAATAATGGGTCTATTCTTGGATTTGATCACTCAGTGAGAAGGTTCCCTTGCTTCTCACATTTGACATCAAATCAGTGGTTGTTTCCTATGGCTTTCCTTTTTTGATTAAATCCCTCTGTCTCTCCCACAAATATCACTCCTCTTTCATGTCCAATAGCTGACACTGGTTTTGGGAGCTGATGTTTTCCACATGGCTGAAAACTAAATGTGGTGGTCCTTTCCTTCCTATCGTCAGAAAATTACCTGATTTTCTGTTTTGAGATAGGGAAAGTAAAAAAATATAATCAATCATTTCCTTTTATGAGTATCATGTGATATCTAATAGTTTTACAATATCATGAGAAGTAGTAGTTCCCTACACAATTTAGCCATCATGTTTTTCTGAATTAAAAACTTTAAGACAACATTTTTAAATAATGCATGTAAATATAACTTGTATGAATGTATATAACTAACCTGTCAGTATCAACAGCAAGCATGCTTCGCTCTCCCTGAACTCCTGACTGATCAGCACAGTGCCCAAGAACAATGTATCCTCTCTCTGTCAAACCAGTTTCTCGAAATTCTTGACTATGAGGGTATTTAACTTTGTCATTTGTCTAAAAATTAATAAAGAATAATTAAACAAAGACAAAAAAAAGCGTATAATTTTGTAGTAATAGTTATAATAAATTTCCTAACAAGTATAAATGAAATATACATTGAGGATTAAATACTCAGTAGACAATAACACATTACCAATTAAAAAGAATTCCCATTAATTTTTGATTAATAACTAACCCACTTGCATCAAGTCCGATATTGTTTGACTACAATGGTCTGCAGTTAGACACCCTACCACTATGCTGTCAGCACTCCTTATTTAATAACCGTATAAATACATAATATACAAAAGTGAATAACTGTATATCAGCTAAAAATGAATAAAGTTCAATTCTCATGAAGAAATACATTCAGACTTCTTTTGAATGGGGTATATTCAAAAAGTTACTAGACGTTGTGCTACGCGAAATCCCAATGTCTCATTACTTCTAATGCCCATTGTTGGGTGTTGAAAATTACGATTTATTTTTAAATGTTTTCATTACATAGATCTTCTGTGGAACTAAGATGATATTGCATTTAATTATATCAAAATGCTTAAGAGAAAAAAAAAAGTCCGTCATGCAGGGGCTGCGTAAACTAAGCAGATTTCCCATGTGAAGTTTTACAATAGAGAAATCTGCATACTGGTAACACAACACCACTGTGATTAAATACAAACGGTAATGAGAAATCTTTTAGTTAATAAAAAAAATTCTCAACTGAAACGGCTTCTAAATTGTAAGAATAATTTATATTTTAATAACTCAAATTTTAGTAGTCCAAGAACTAAAGAAGGGGGGGGGCGGATGAACAGAACGTATTTGCATAAATCTCACAAAGTAATGAAGGTAAGGTTAGAAGAAGCTTCCACCTGAGCCGAGTAGTTACAGAAACGGCCGAACTATACTCGACCACAGACTTCATAAAAATGCAATTATCTCGGTTAATATTCAAGATAGCGAATAAATGTATATAACAATATTTATAGTAAATTTAATTTACAATAAGATTGGTTCTATACAATTTTTCGATCCGATGAATAATAACGGAGATATTTTGAGTTTTCTAAAATCCCCCCTCTATACCCTCCCTCCCTCTAGTCCGATTTCAGCCATTAACGAACTTGATCTGTCTTTTTACATAAAACGGTTATATATCGAGTTTCGTAACGATCAAGCAAAAATTGCGACCGCTAGAGCGTTAACAGACAAATATATATATACATACGAGGGTCGTCCAGAAAATAAGTTCCGTTTTGGTCTGTAGGGCGGTAGGAGTGGTTTTTGCCAAATCCGGCAACACCGCAGAGGTGGGGGAATAGAATGAGAGGTGGGGGACCTCAGTCGGTCAATTACCAATGTCAGGGCAGGTAGTTGAAATGGAGCCCTCCATGTCATGTCCCGCCACCTCGATCCCCGTTCCCTCTCGAGTTGTTTTGCACGGAGTGATTCAATTTCTTGAGTCGATTTCTGCGACAATTTCGTCCGTCACAACTGAGGGTCTGCCTCTCCCACTTTCATCCTCAAGTGAATGTCTTCCCGCCTTAAATTCACGTACCCATCTCCTCACTCATTACACCTTCTCCATAAACAGAAATGAGCTGTTCGTGAATTTGAACTGATTTGAAACCCTGTGCATAAATCACCTCCCGCCACCTCGATCCCCGTTCCCTCTCGAGTTGTTTTGCGCGGAGTGATTCAATTTCTTGAGTCGATTTCTGCGACAATTTCGTCCGTCACAACTGAGGGTCTGCCTCTCCCACTTTCATCCTCAAGTGAATGTCTTCCCGCCTTAAATTCACGTACCCATCTCCTCACCATTGACTCACTCATTACACCTTCTCCATAAACAGAAATGAGCTGTTCGTGAATTTGAACTGATTTGCAACCCTGTGCATAAAGAAATTGAATCACTCCGTGCAAAACAACTCAATATTTAAATATTTAATGAAGTACTTACCCCCGGAATTAGAATACAGTACATTACTAACAACCATCTTTTAGCAGATTTCCCTTAAGGGAAATCAGCTATTGAGGTTGTACTCATGACGGAATTTTCGACATTTTTCTTCAAATGTCCATCGATCCTACCTAGTAGATGACGAAAATGAGGTCCGTTCAAAACTGTATATATATATATATATATATATATATATATATATATATATATATATTGGTCTGTTACCGCTCTAGCGGTCGCAATTTTTGTCTGGTCGTTACCAAACTCGATGTTTAAACGTTTTATGTAAAGATGAAGATCAAGTTCGTTAACGGCTGAAATCAGACCAATGGGAGAGGGGGTTTAGAGGGGAGGATTTTCGAAATATCTCCGTTACTATACGTTGCATCGAAAAGTTGTACAGAATTAATCTTATTGCAAAGTAAATTTACTATAAATATTGTTATATACATTTATTCCCTATCTTGAATATTAACCGAGATATTTGCATTTTTATTAAATTTGGGCCGATAACGGATTTTTGAATTTCCCGCCAAAAGTTAGTTCGGCTCTCGTATGGAGATTTCTCTATTGTATAACTTCACGTGGGAAATCTGCTTAGTTTACGCAGCCCCTGCGTGACGGAATTTTTTTATTTTATATTTATTTCGGGTGTCCCTCACAGTTATCTATATGTATATAAAATTGTAACCTCTGTCTGTACATTGATTTTTTTCGCGAATTTTCACGATAACTTTTCGTTTCACATGTCATAGACACCATAACTGCATTTTGTTTCTTTCGTGTATATTTGTTTGTTTGTTTGTTACCTTTTCACGCATAAACGGCTGAACCGAATTTTATGAAACTTGGTATGTATATTACTACTAGCCCAACTTAGACTTTAGGCTATATTAATATTCTCTAAGGCAAACAGGAGTGGGGGTTATAAGGGAGGCCAGAAATAAAAAATAGCGATATTTCGTTTCCTATTGGTTTTTCGGCAAATACGCACATAACAAAAGTTATTTATTTTGTTATTTAGAGTAACTTTTGTCATATACACTTTCGTCATATACCGAAGTATAAATGCGTTATACGCTAAAAATTATAGCGGGAGGCAACAATTTTATTTGGCACAAAAGACTGAACCGAACTATTCTAAACTCGATATGTGAGATAGCACTAACGTCTTCCTTATAATACGCCATACTAACATTTCTAGGGACGGGCAGGAGTGGGGGTTGTAAGGGAGGCCTGAAATTAAAAATAGCGATATTTCGTTTCCTATTGGTTTTTCGGCAAATACGCACATAACAAAAGTTATTTATTTTTTTTATTTAGAGTAACTTTTGTCATATACCCTTTCGTCATATACCGAAGTATAAATGCGTTATACGCTAAAAATTATAGCGGGAGGCAACAATTTTATTTGGCACAAAAGACTGAACCGAACTATTCTAAACTCGATATGTGAGATAGCACTAACGTCTTCCTTATAATAAGCCATACTAACATTTCTAGGGACGGGCAGGAGTGGGGGTTGTAAGGGAGGCCTGAAATTAAAAATAGCGATATTTCGTTTCCTATTGGTTTTTCGGCAAATACGCACATAACAAAAGTTATTTATTTTGTTATCTAGAGTAACTTTTGTCATATACACTTTCGTCATATACCGAAGTATAAATGCGTTATACGCTAAAAATTATAGCGGGAGGCAACAATTTTATTTGGCACAAAAGACTGAACCGAACTATTCTAAACTCGATATGTGAGATAGCACTAACGTCTTCCTTATAATAAGCCATACTAACATTTCTAGGGACGGGCAGGAGTGGGGATTGTAAGGGAGGCCTGAAATTAAAAATAGCGATATTTCGTTTCCTATTGGTTTTTCGGCAAATACGCACATAACAAAAGTTATTTATTTTTTTTATTTAGAGTAACTTTTGTCATATACCCTTTCGTCATATACCGAAGTATAAATGCGTTATACGCTAAAAATTATAGCGGGAGTCAACAATTTTATTTGGCACAAAAAACTCAACCGAACTAAACCAAACTCGGTATGTGAGATAGCACTAACGCCTTCCTTACAATAAGCCATACTAACATTTCTAGGGGCGGGCAGGAGTGGGGTTTATAAGGGAGGCCTGAAATTAAAAAATAGTGATATTTCGTTTCCTATTGGGGTTTCGGCATATATGCACATAACAAAAGTTGTTTATTTTGTTATTTAGAGAAATTTCCTCAACAATTCTTTTCAATATGAAATACCAGGTACCTCACGTGGAAATATTAATTCAAATGTATGTTAATATTTTGTCCTTAATAATTCAAATCTATGCATAATGCACAGGAAACGGGATATATGACAATATGGAGGACAGTGAAGTCTTACGTAAAAAATTAATTTTATTATTAACAAATCCACAGAAACGACGGGTGTTAACCCTAATCACTGGAACGGGTAAATGTCAAAATATTGTGCAAAGTAAAGCCTTGCCAAAAAAAACCACCAACATTCAGCCTCAAATGAATTCCCGGGCGAAGACGGGTATCTGAGTTAGTCTTGCATATAACAGCAAAATTTATTTTCAAGTACCCCGAATCTACAAAGTGAATATTTAAAAGGGTGTCAAGAAAAAGAAGAAAAAAAACACCCTTTGTTAACATGATATTAATGAGGGAGATATAAACCTGAATTCCTCCATAGCAGCATGGGCACAAGACAAGGCTTGCTCCTTTGTCGAGACATTTTTGAAGAACAAGGTCAGAAGCAACGCCACACGCATGTAATGCCATTCCAACCTATAAAAATACAAACTGAAGTTTAAATGAAGAACACAGATTAAAAAAAATTAATTAATTAACTTATTTTTATTAGGTGTTCACTTATTATATGAAGAGAAAACAGGTTGATAATTCTATCTCAAGGAATGAGTTGACAAATCAAAAACAATGTTTTGTGTACTGCAAACATCTTCCTAGCCTTATAAATTACAAAGTTGGTAACATAGATATAATAATTCAGCTTCAGAATTACTATTGATGTTAAAAAGCATCCAACCCTCCAACAAAAAAAAAAAGGCTTTTATAGGAAGATAGAAAAATGTTGCCATGAAAATTTGTAATTTTGTGTTGATCAACTAATTCCTTGTGATTATTGGTATATAGAAGAATGGATTAGTAACTAATATCGTATTCTTGTGCAATAATGTACTGTTTTAGAATAAGCTGCTAATTTCTCATAAAACATTTCAACTTCAAAATGAACTTTTTGGTTCAATATTTCAAGTATATGTATTAAAATAAGATTTAAAAACAAAAATTATTATTAAATTATCAGTTATTTTAAATGAATTAGTGAAATTAGGGCTATGTTTAAGCTATACAAAGTGTAGAGACACAAGAATTAATGCTTTTGATAAAACTTTATCTGGCTTTCATTCTTGTGTAAGAAATGGTAATTTATTTAGTAACAAAACTCACTATTAGTTCTACTCTAGCTAGAAAGGGTGCTAAACCTGCAGATAATACACGCTGATTAGGCATTGTAGAATATAGTGGATGTTAATTTACAAGAATACAAAGAAAAAAAGATTTCCATGTTAATACTCATTAACAGGGAAATCTTTTTTTGGTCACATGTTTTCATTGAGAGAGAGGTCATAGTTTCAGTTTAATTCAACTTGATGCAAACCTGAAGATGAAGTTACCCGAGTTGATATTTGGCAGACACAAAAGGAAACTTTTCAAGGCAATTGAAAACAATGGCAGGATGAACCATAACTTCAAAGATGTGCCAAATAAAAGAACTAGTACAATATGAATATAATGAACTATATCTCTTTGAATAGAACAAAACAATGAAAAAGTCCCACGAAATAGTGATGATATCATTAATACAATCTTTGCTCTGAATAACAATAAACCTTGGATAAGGTAAACTATGCCAGACCTGTTTTCTGGGGAAATGTTTTGAGGTTATGTGCCCTATTGGCACATTAATAATAGGGTCAAAACATGATGATATTATAGGTCAGCTCTCCAATTTAAAAGATAGTTAAGCCACTAATTGTAAAAAAGTAGTAATATCTAACATAGTTAATGTATGTCAAAGAAACAATGACGCTCAGAGGAAAACTGCTGGTCAGGTACGAAACTGAGGAGTGGCCGAGGATGGGATGTAATCTTATGTGTGAGAGAAAAAAAATTAATCTAATTAAAATTTCTTGCTTACATTAAAATTTGCGCTGAAGTATCCCAAATTGGCCTGAACCAACCAAATGTTATTTAAGTTGAGTTCTACAACCTTCTGCCTAGCTCTTGTGAGTGATCCTTCCTTAGCGTCCAGCAATATTACTCTACATGAAGGAGGTAGGCATGATGCTACAGCAAGACCAACGTGACCACTTCCAGCACAAAAATCAACCACTATATCCCCTTCTCGAATTACCTGTAAAATTTAACTCTAATGAACATTTTTTTGTTTAATTGTTAGACGTGTAACAGTAGTCTAAGCTCAATTTCAATTCAGGGATGTTTGTAATGTCTATGTATAATATGTATTCTGATGGTTATATGTTTATGAGATATCTTTTTCACTGCTGTTGAAACTTAGTAGAAAGGCTGTTATTATTTATCCAATATGATTAATATCAGGAAGAATTTTGGAGAAAGTAGAAAGGCTATTATTATTTATCCAATAACATTAATATTAGGAAGAATTTTGGAGAAAGTAGAAAGGCTATTATTATTTATCCAATAACATTAATATTAGGAAGAATTGTGGAGAAAATTTAAACAAAATTGTTACAGTGAATTTGCTTTCAATTGTAAATTTAATTTAAGAAAACTTCATTTTGTATAATAATCTCTTATATTTTTGAACTGTTATTTCAACAAGGTCTTATTTCCCTCAACAGATAAACAATAAAATTTTTTCAAAAAATGCAATATTCTTTTTAATAACAATCAAGTTAGGCTAAATTCGTTAATCATTAATACCTTCAATGCGGCCGAAATGAAGCTGTGAATTTGTTGTGATTTCCTCTCTTTTCTTGAAGAAGGCACATCAGGAAGAGGAACAAATGAAGGAAGAGGTGCAATACTCAAACGGCTTATATCCATCATCTTCACTGAAGACACAATTTCAAGACAAGATTCTAGCAAGAAAATAACATAAGAGAGCATTAAAGGCAATTTTCAAAAGTAAAGGAAAATCATCAAACACATAGAAATATGTATAGCACACATTAGAGATCCTAAATAAATATGTTATCAATACTCATCTGCTCCTTTATTATGTCTCTTATACAATAACTAATTAGGGCTCAGGTTAGCCGTGTGAGTTAAAGCATTGGTCTTAGTCTCACATTGTAAACCTTGTGTAGTAAGTTCGATTCCCGCCTGGGCAATAGAAATTTATTTAGAGACAAACTTATTAAATAAAATACTTTAACCCACTCTGGTTAGGAAAGGGTGTTAACCTGTAGATAACCATCCCAATTAGCCGTAGTAGCACAAAGTAAACATTAATAAATAACAAATTAACTAATCAGCATTTAATATTGAACCATAACAAAAAGTCTTTTTTCTTCACAATAATTAAAAGAAATCAATCTTATTGTAAAGGAGAATATATAAAACTAGTATGTTTAAAGGATTTATGAAGATAATCAAACATGGATAAATAGCTATCAAGAGTTATAGGTTAAGAGACATCAAATTCTTCTTTCGTACATCTCCCATCAAGCAACATGAACTAATTTTTGTACTCAGGTAACTACGTAATTAAAAATTCTCTCTATAACAAGTTTCTTTGACTTGCTTGTTCAGTACATCAAAATAAAATAGGCTTATAGTCTTTTTGGAATGTTGGTACAACATGCCCTTCATTTAGAGTACGAGGTGTGGCTATTAAATAACGAGACTGACGCTGCTACAGAAGAAGTGCACATGCGCCAAATGCCAGCAACTAACAGCTGTAATCGTGAAGCTTCCTCTTTCGAATATAGTGCCTCTCGCTTCTGTAAACAAATCAGTACAGCCGTAGCCTTCGTTCGCATTAGAGTTGTTTTTTTGTTTTGCCGGAAAAATTTTAAGAGTAACAGTAGTGCAACGAATTGTTGTGAAATTTCATGTGAAACTTGGAAAAACCGCTACTGAAACTTATAATTTATTAAAAGAAGTGTATGGCAATGAATGTTTATCGCGTGCACGTGTTTTTGAGTGGTTTAAGTGTTTTCAAGATGGCCGAGAAGACGTTCAAGATGATTCATGCCCGGGTCGCCCTTCCACGTCGAAAACAGATGACAATATCGAAAAAATCGGTAATCTGATTCGATCTGACCGTCAGTTAAGTATTCGTGCGGTTGCTGAAACTGTACGAATTGATAAAGAATCCGTACGGCACATATTACATAACAATTTTAACATGCAAAAAGTGTGTACCAAAATGGTGCCTAAAATTCTCACATTTAAACAACTGGAAGCTCGCAAAAATGTTTGTACTGACACTTTGAATTCCATTGAAAATGACCCAAACTTACTGGAAAGGATAATAACATGTGACGAATCATGGTTTTTTATGTATGATCCTGAAACAAAGCGCCAATCCATGCACTGGAAGAGCCCATCTTCACCGAGAGCCAAAAACAAGCTCGAATGAGCAAATCAAAATTCAAAGCAATGTTGATTGTTTTTTTCGATATTCATGGGATTGTGAATCTTCACTGGGTTCCTGAAGGTCAAACGATTAATCAACATTACTACCTTCACGTTCTTGCTGAACTCCGCGAAAGAATAAGGAAAAAACGACCTGAATTGTGGAAGGACAAGTCATGGGTTCTACACCAAGAGGTTTCTAGCCAAATTCAGCATCCCAGTGTTAGACCTCCGCCTTATTTGCCGGATCTTGCGCCGTGCGACTTCTATCTGTTTCCTAAGGTGAAATCTGCATTAAAAGGAACAAGATTTGAGTATGTTGAAGCTGTGAAAGAGAAAGCAGCATGCGTCTTGAAGGAGCTGACAGAAAAAGACTTCCAGCACTGTTTCGAACAATGGACGGTTCGCATGGAGCGTTGTAGGGATAAAGGAGGGGTGTATATTGAAGGTGATAATAAGTAAAAATGTATGAAATAAAAATAAAATGTTTTACAGTGCCAGTCTCGTTATTTAATAGCCACACCCTGTATATTTGCACTTATTAATTGGTTCGAATTTTTCTATCTTGTGGAGAAAAGAGCAAGACATCCATAAACATTATTTAAAATGTGTTGTGATCTATATTCTGGTTTTATACTAAAAACTCCTGTTCAGTAATAACTAAATAATGAAGGGAGCAGATTTTTATCTAACCTATCTCAGATTGTTGCGTAAATATCTTATGGCGTGGCTTATATCTGGTTGGATCCCTCTTGTAGAGACTGGCAAGTGGCCTGTTAGTAAATTTGCCAGTCAAAATTTCTTCATCCAATGGCAATACTTCAATTAGGTTTAGAACACTATTCAAATCCTTTTCACAAGTTACTCTTGAAAGCCTTTAAAAAATAATAATAATTCGTCATTAACTCATTAATACTTATAAGAAATGTGTTATATTTTGTGCACACACCATAACAATAAACTCTTAAGTATCCTAAATACATTTGAATTAAAGGTGAAGTGCACAATATGGAAAATAGTTTACAAAAGAATTTTAATTACCAGGATGAAATAAGTGGGTAATTGTTGAGTGTGCCTTCGGGCAATCTTTGGATTAATATGTTAACTGATATTGCAAGCACAATATCAGTCAAAAGAAAATGTGGACCCTCTACAAACCTGCCATTCTCACTCATAAAAGTCTTATATTTACCTGTAACAGAAATAAATATTTCAATATATTTTAAAAAGTTACATAAATTAGCAGCTAGTGCTATCCAAGAAAATTATGTTATTGGAATATTAAGGTTCTTAATATCCGAGTGGTAATACAATTTTAATTTCATTTGATTAATTTTAAATATATAGGAATAAAGAAGTTTGTACGTTAGAAGTCAAACCTTTATACTGCTCACATCATTAGATATTATTTTCTTAAGTGTGGGTTGGCTTTAGGACGTCCTGACCCCTCTGCTAGTAACTTTTCACCTCATTTCTATTAGACATTTCACTTTTTCTATACTTATTTTCCTTCACTTTTTTTTTTATCTGGGCCACTGGTACAATAACTACTTATTATTTATTTTTTTTAATGTTTTAATTGTTGTTGCTTTATAAGTTTTTTTGTTTTGTGCACCAAGTTTGTCATCATCTAGAGTTTTGGGGAAAGGGAAAAATTGAAGTATTCACAAAAATAAAATAAAAGTCCGTCACGCAGAGCTATGTAAACTAAGCAGATGCCCATGTGCTGATACAACACACAACTGACCTCATCTCACCATACATTCTGCATTTCAAAATAAAAATCCAATAAGTAGAAGTGACGGTTTACTGCAGCCTAAAACAATAAAGTATGAATAACTTGTTTAATATTTGAGTTATGTGGTTTTGTAGACTTCCTCGCTGGGCTGAATGTTCTTCTTCTCTAAATCACCTTTATGCTCTAGCAGTCTTCTCGTAACTTCACTGTACTAATTTTTGCTCTTCGGCTACCTTTTTCAGGCTATTCATCACCACAATTGTCTATCCAGACTGGGGCCTACAGAGGGTCGCAGTCTGGCGTCTAAAATTTTAAACAATAGTGGTGATGTATAGCCTGAAAGGTTGAGACTACCAAAAATTAGTACAATAAAGAGTGACAAGAAGACTGCTGGGGCTGAAAGCCGGATAAAGAGTGACAAGAAGACTGCTGGGGCTGAAAGCCGGTTTAGAGAAGCACATTTGAGTTATGAAAAAATGTATAGAACAAGAATTATAGTGGAATGCTACTTTAACAAGATTTATCCTATAATATTTTTGTAACTGACTCATAATAATGGAGATATTTTGAATTTTCAAATTCTCTTCTTTTATACCCCCCTATACGAGTCTGATTTCAGCCATTAATGAATATAATCTATAGTGTTGTATGGTGAAGTGCTTAAATATCGAGTATAGATCAAATAAACATTTTTGAGTTTAAAAAAAAATTAAATTGATCACATCATAAAACAAGGTATTTGTGACTTGGTATTCTGGCAGGTGGAAGTGACTACTGTGTTACAGTGGAAGCGTAGCCATTCTTTCATCTACCTACACAAGGTATTTGCATGAATCTCATCTAGTAAAGATTTGTTGATAACAATATTTGGTATTTAAGTTTCGAATAAAGTGCTTGATGATATAACATCTTATTGAAAATATGACATACAAAGAAATATCGTGAAAGGATTCCTCTGATTTTATTCAGGAAATTATGGCAAACAGAACTTTTTATTATTATTCTTTATTTTTTATTTATTCTTTTTTTTTTCTAATGGGATCGCTTACATACAAATATATTAATTTAGAATAGAGTTTTCTTAATTACCCGCATTGTGGACCCTCACGGGAAGAGAGAGGTGGTGTTCTAATCGATCTAGAGCATTTGATTCACCCCGAACTACAGCAACTTCACAAAACCAAACAAAAGGGGATGTTTCACTAGGTGCTGCTAGACATGAGTTACGAAACCCAAGAAGTGCGCTGCCCTCTTCTGGACTTTCTTTTGCAATCTGAAAAAAAAATCAATATGATGTTTTACAGACTATCACTACGTTTCACAAACTTATATCATATGTTTAAACATTAAAATGACCATATTGCAAGAAATGTATACAGTCTTTGTTATTAGAAGGAAATTTTGTTTTCATGCAGAAATATACTTTCACAGCTGAACTGAAAATTATTCTTTCAAAAGTGGTGTCACCTTCAGTACAACAATGCAGCTGGTCATCCTCCAGCATGGCCATTAAAAATGATAGTGGTCACACTGACTCTCTAGCACTTAAAATTAATGACTTAAAGGCACTTAATCTCAACCACTGACCTTCTTCATTATAAAGACTTGTTGTCAATCAAAATGATTCAGCATTTAATTATACTTTACATAGGCTCCACAGCTTTGGCTGTGTCTCATCAGATCTGACCATTAGCAGAAACCCTAAACTAGCTAAAAGGGTTCTACGTGTATTTCACTGCAGTAAATTAATCATTTATTTTTTTTTTTTGTTGTATGTTATTCTTATATTTTTCTGTTCTTCCTTTTGGGTTTCTTCTATTATTTTTATTTTGTTTCATCTAATCGCCTTATTCTTGTTTTGGGAGTTCTTATTAACATTTTTTTAGTATATTTTGAACTGCAGATAACCATTACTGATAAATCCTAAAAATAAATAACCATAGGCTTCTACCATCTATTTAATGACAAAGAGTTTCAAACTCACTTCATAGGCTCCAACCATGTATTTAAGACACTACATTTTAATTAAGGCATTGATCATTTCAAACGGGATTTTTTTCCCCCCTCAAACAATTAATAAAAGTCCGTCACGCAGGGGCTGCGTAAACTAAGCAGATTTCCCACATAAAGTTTTACAATAGAGAAATCCGCCTAATAACAACAGTAGTAGTAAGGAATATCTAAACCTATTCACGAGGGATGAATAGTTACCGAAACGGCCTGCACTAGCTCTCGGCGGAGAGTCCTGAACATAGCCGACTCCTGCCGACCACATGCATGCATAGAACAATATTTATAGTAAATTTAATTTGGAATAAGATTGATTTTATACAAATTTTCAAACTAACTTGATCTTTCTTTTTACATAAAACGCTTAAATATGAAGTTTGGTAACGATTAAAAAAAAATTGCGACCGCTAGAGCGTTAACAGACAAATATATATATATATATATATAATTTTGAACAGACCTCATTTTCGTCATCTCCAGGGTAGGATCGATGGACATTTGAGGAAATTTGTCAAAACTCGCGTCATGAGTACGACCTCAATAGCTGATTTCCCTTGAGGGAAATCTGCTAAAAAATATAATGATTTTATACATATGATTAAGTTGGATGGAATAGGAGGTTTCATTACAGGCATAGTATAAAGAAAGAAACCACATTTCTTTCAGAATATGCTAATTAAATTGCAAAATACTTTCAGTGCTCTCTTATTAATGTAAGAAGACAACTGGTATGGCCTTTATTTTCAGTTCCTTAATTTCAACAGTTGCTTGATCTGTATGAGAGGAGAGACATCTTTGTGTTACTTGATCACATCACCTGAAGAAAAATTGAAGAGGGGGGGGGAATGGAAGTCTTTTAATGTCATTTATGGAATTGAATTCCTCTATCATTTTTATTTAACTTATAAACTATTTTCCCTAAAACCTTTTTCTAGATATAGACCATTTGACTTTAAATTTTCCTGACCTGCAATGGCTTCCATAAAACCCTTTATCTTTTTCTCGATATTTGGCAAATAATGTTGAATAGGATTAAAGTAGTAGTACCAGATCAAGAAAAAATTATTTAGTCCAGATGAGATCACATTTAAAGGTGCCCCTATAGAACACTAAGCTTTTAATAAAATAAAAAATATATAATTTTATTTCAAGATGCCCTCTATTGGGGGCAACAAACCTTAGGTGACAATCCAGCATCATTTTAAAGGGTTAATATTTTTCTGCACAATGAATCTAGAAATCTTTGATTTGTATATCCTTTTAAGTATTGTATAAGGGGCTTCTTCTTGTGCACACTCTATATGTCACTTCTCTCCTGCCTTGGTACTTTTGACAAATATACTATGTACTCCTTTATCTTAAATGAAGAACCTTTATCTTCTTTTCTTTGTACGCATATACAGTAATTAACGATTATTTTGCAAAATCTTCCCTTCAATAGAATGTGCAAATTTTGTCTCCAATACATTTATATCAGAACAGTGCATACCGATGATTTTTCTTAATCATAAGTTCTTATGACCCTCTTCCAACCCTTATTTGCTTCAGTAAAAATCACGACTTCTTGTTCATGGGTATAACTCAAATTTTATTTTACACTCAATTGACTGGCTGATCCCATTTGTGGAAATTCAACTATAAAACTATTTACAGTAATAATAAATTGTTTTATGATATATAAGAGAAACAAATGATGTAAATAGAAAGCCATACTATTGAGCAGGAAAAAAATTCTAAAAACATTAACATACTTGTCTCAAAACTGCAGAGAGACCAGCAACACAAGATATGCCATCATCAAGTGTGATTACTGGAAGACAGCATAAGCTAGCCAAAGGTGTAGGTTTGTCCAGAGATTCTAGCTTCATGTCCGATGGAATGGTGAATAAGACTCTCGGAGATGAAGTTAAAGGAAGAATAAAAATGGAAACCGGACTGTCAAGGTAAACAGCAAGTGCAAGACATGCTGCAGATTCAATACTCAGGGACAGTCTGTTTTCTTCTTCCCTCTCAGCCTCAATATAAAGACACGACATGTTAGTAACTAAAATGAATACACATTTCTAGGCATGAGTATTAAATAAAACATAGTGTAGCAAAAATTAAGTACATACAAAATTAAATAGGGATTTACGAAGTACACGAAGGGGATGAAAGGAGCCGACCGATGAAGTACTATTGGCGCCCCAAGTGTCTACTAGTGCCGAGACTGTTCTCGGCAATGTGTCTAGTCCCTTCTGGGCATTCTGTTTCATGTTTGCCGACAAGCTATATAAGGGACCCTTCCCGACCCGAGTTGTTCTCAGCTCTCTTCAACTGATCAACAGCAGCATTCAGTGCAGCTTAGTTGCAGTGCAGTAAAGTGTTTTATGTGAAGAACAGTGTTGTGCCATGACTCTGTAAGGAACAGTATAGTGGAGTGTTTATGAGAGTGTAGTGCAGTGTTTTTGTGAACTTCAGTGATCATGAGTGAAGTCTTGAACTGTGTAATAAGAACATGAAGCTATCAGTGCATACTGCGAGTAGTAATTAAGAATAATAAACCTAGTGTGTAGAGCATTGTTAAATAAATTGTGCAGTAATAAAAACTCTGAAGCTTGTGTGTGTTTAATTTTGCAATCCAGAAGAACACTAATAAACAACATTTATTACTGATTTTGTAATAAACGTAACAATATGAAGATAGCTGACAGATGCTACAACAAAAAGTGGAGAAGCAGTATTTATAGTTATAAATTAATGGACAAAAGTGTTTTTAAAAGAAAATAACAAATTCTTAACAATGATATGAAAGTATTTTACTTTGTTTGTAAGAAGATAGAAGAAACGGATAAGTTATTTTTGTATAGACTACGACATCTTTTTCACTGAATCCTGCTGTGAAACATTTTATTAACACGTTCACTGATGCAGTCTATATATGATATACTCCACCACCATCTGCACCGGTCCCCGGCGTCCGATGTCTCTCCTAACGTTAAAATCTGTATCGGACAGCGGGGACCGATGTAGTTTTCAAAGGTAACACTATCTCTTGACAATTCTAGTGAACTAAATGAATGAATTAGCAGAGCCATCAGTCCTTCAACCCAAGAACTAGCACTAGCAAAGCCAGGACCGGTCACCGGCGTCCGTTTTTTATCACATTGTCAGCTGTTATTTTCAATAAGAACTCTAAACTCGTAAGCTCTTCTAGGTCAGTAGTTGAACTAGAACATGAGGGCAAATTGTTCTGGTCTGCAAAACTATTGTCACAAAGTCGTATCACTCTCACTTTCGCTGCTGTCTGCAAGAGTTACAGATAGTGCTTACTCTACTAATTCCCGACCACAAGACATATTATGTGCAACACAACAGTAAATGAGCGAAGGGGGCGCATGGAAAGTAAAACAGATTCAAGTCAGATCATTTTTGACCAAGTTCTGACTGGAATTAGCTTTGGGCGCCGGGGGGGGGGGGGGGGTGGTGCCGTACCCAATTCGAGTTTCTCTATTTCTAAACGGTTACGGACCCTGGCGTACTAAAGTATTTTTCTAGATTAACTAAAGCTACAGGTTCTAGGAACAAATTACATCCAATTCCCGTTAAAATATCTCTCATAATAAGCTTGCTACAGCCTCCGTTTTTTGGAGTAGACTGGAGGAGAGGGGACCCGTCCTGATAGACTTGATGACGATCGGACCCCGGGGACCGATATAGCAGCGAACGTGTTAAAAAAGAAATACGTAAATAAGAATTCAAACACTTTAAACAAAATTTGAAAACTAAAAATAAAATTGAGTATATACAAAAGTCAGTGCTCATCAACAGCCAATAACAATAAAGGTGATAAAAACAGTATATAGGCATATTTAAGAAATAAATAAATGAGGAGAAAAATAATATATACCTTGAAATATAAATACTCTAAACAGAAGCAGCAAGTCGTCTTTGTAAACTTTTAAGGTGCCGATGATCTAAGATACGTTGACGAAGAAAAACACATGATGATGATGTTATTGCCAGAACAAACACAAAGCCTTCAAATTGCCAAAATTTCTTTTCTTCCAACCAATCAACTTTATCACAGCTGAAAAATAATACATTTTTTTAGGTTTTCACCTTGATAAATCATTGGCGGATTTAAGGAGGAAATGATGATTTTAGGCTTAAAAGAAAAATTTACAAAAATACAACATTGATTTTCTTTTTTTTTACATTAAAACATTTTAGTTTTATTAATTACCTCAGAAAAAAATTAATTTACTCTGCTGTATAATTTTACTCTAATTGTTAAGTTTTCCTTAACATCAAGATTGAGTTTTTCTTATTTTAATCCATTTAAATATGTTGAAGTTATAAAATAAATAAGATTTTTTATTAAATAATTTACTGTTTTCCCCTCCAATCCCTCCTCCCTCTCATTCAATTTCAATCAAAACGAGAGATGCACAACTAAAAGTGAAAATGACATAATTAAGATTTTAAGAGTTAAAAGGAGAAAGAAAACTAAAAAATACAAATAACTCAGTTACTATTCAATTCAGAGAAAAAAGTGAAGAACAAAATAAAAGGACAAATCTGGTTTCATCATTCATCAATTTCTTACTAGGTTTGGTAATATAACATTTTTTTATTCAACCTCATAATTTTCCTCTCCAAGGTAGGGTTGTTGATAGACATTAAAGAAATTTGTCAAAAATCATAACATGTGCACAACCTCAATAGCTAATTTCTCCCAAGGGAAATTGGTTAAAACTGAAATACTCAAATAGAAAAAGTAAATAATTAAATTTAGGAATAGAATAAATGAACTATAAATTTGTATAAAATCGTGTACATACCCACGGTACTCCTTCTTTCCAGTTTTATGACATTTCACAGCTTCTTTGTACTGCGTACGAATACAGGCTTTATTGCTTTTGCTTTTCAGCTCAAATTCTGTAAAATCAAAAAAATTGTGAATGTCCTTTCTTGGTCACTTAAATATATTGGGTTGTTAAGATTATTATTATGTAAAGGTGTAAGGAAATATATTTATGAAGAGAAAATTTAAAGAAAAAGTGAAATGAAAGTTGATCAATATGAGATTCATTGCATCAGATTGCCTAATGTTATTAATGCCAAGGATTCCTTAGACCGTTTAAGCTTGTAAGTCCATTATTGAAGAAAAATAAAAAAGACACACTAGTGATATCAATAGTTTAACAAGATTGGTTCTATAACATTTTACAATCTGACTCATAATAACGCAGATATTTTGAATTCTTGAATTTCACCCTCTAAACCCTCCCCCCTTCCTGGTCCAATTCCAGCAAATAACAAATATGATCTTTAGTGTTAACTGAAATAATTTAATACTGAGCATGGCATAGATCAAATAAATATTTCTGAGACAAGCATGTAAAGTGTTAATTGATGAGTCATCTCACAACGAATTTGAACATATTTCGCATTATAATAAAGGTCTCTTAAAAACAATATGAATTTGCACTAATATTTCCCTTTACAAACTTAGAGCACAACAACATGTTGTATATGTGTGGTCACAAATGTATGTCAACTTCTCGGCAATTTCAAATTCTGTATAAAGTAAGAACACTAACTGACTAGTTTTGAATTTGAGGTAAGAATCTAAGAGAATAATGTCTTAATACCTACTCTACTATAGATCTTCAAAATGGAATTAGTATCCCATCTAATGATAATAAGGTGCCTGCATTGAGAAACTCAGTGGGTTAATTTAGTTTTAATAAACAGGATTGATTTATATTAAACTAGCTAAGGGCGATACCCGGGAAATCATTCTTGACTGACTAATGATGGTATTTTGATAGACTTCAATGTGTACAATTACACTTCCCTCCACGACGTAATGATTTTCCGAAATAGCCAACCCTGAAGGGTAACTTTTGGGGATTAATAGAATAGAAATTTTATTTTTGAAGGATAAATGAAAATGTGTTCCTAATCTATCCCTCTACACTTTTTGACTCACTGTTTTTCAATAATTCAAACCATAATCATGGGTAGCATTTATTACAATTAAATATCATCTATAATGAACATATTTCCTTTCAAAAGCCAATCCGAGCTCACATAGTTTAGGCAAAGTTTTGCACGTAAGATTATATTTGTAATAGTGAATCTCACTGGAAATCAATGCCTGACGGGAAATAAGTAAACTCAATTAACTGGTAAGGCTCCCGTCATCTTCCGCTCCCGCATGAGACTTCTCAACATTCTTCTACTTAAATTATTGATTCAAAACATTATTTTAATAATTTATCTACCGGATGGAATTAAATAATAGTGGTACCCTGAAAATATCATATCGAGTTTAATCGCATATTGTTTTTTGTCATAATGACATTACCATTAACATTTAATTGTTATGATATTACATATTTGTTTCAATAACATCAAGGTGCATTATACAAATTAAATAATGAAAATGCTCTTATAGTTTATATTTCTATTGGAAATAAATAACAAAGTTATTTTCTAGGAAAAATAAATAAATGAGGAGGGGGTGATGAAGATTTATAACCTCACTAATCCGAATCATACTTTGAACTATCATATAAGACGAAAACATAACATCATTTGTCATAATATTCATTTATTAAAACCCCTTAAATAAGTACTAATATAATTATTGACTCCCGTTTAGCGTATTTCCCGTGTTTACTTCATTTTACGACAAAAGTGAATGCACACAAAAGTTACTCTAAATAACAAAGTAAACAACTTTTGTTATGTGCAGTTTTGCCGAAAAACAAATAGAAAATAAAAAAAGCGAGTTTTTCATTTCAGCCTCTCTTATAATCCCCACTCGCCTTTGAACCTAAAATTTTTAATATAGTTTATAATCATGGAAGAACTAATGCTAATTCACACACCGAGTTTTGGTAAGTTCGGTTTAATCGTTAGTGCCCAACAAAATTGTTGGCTACCGCTTTAGATTTTAGTGTATATCTCGTTTATACTTTTCTATACGACAAAAGTGAATATAATAAAAGTAACTTTAAATAGAAAAATAAACTACTTCTGTCATGTGCATATTTGCAGAAAAAAACAATTGGCAACAAAATACAACTATTTTCAAACTCAGGCCTTTCTTACAACCCCCACTCCTGCCCGTCCCTAGAAATGTTGGTATTATAATGAAGATGTTAGTGCTAATACACGTACCAAGTTTTATTTAGTTCCATTGAGTCTTTCGTGGGAAATAAAATTGTTGACTCATAAAATTTTTAGCGTATAACTCATTTATACTTCGGTATACGACGAAAATGTATATAACAAAAGTTACTCTAAATAACAAAATAAATAACTTTTGTTATGTGCATATTTGCTGAAAAACAAATAGGAAACGAAATATCGCTATTTTTAATTTCAGCCCTCCCTTATAGTCCCACTACTGTTTGTCTTAGAGAATATTAATATAGCCTAAAGTCTAAGTTGGGCTAGTAGTAATATACATACCAAGTTTCATAAAATTCGGTTCAGGCGCTTATGCGTGAAGAGGTAACAAATAAACAAATAAATAAACAAACATACACAAAAGAAACAAAATGCAGTTATGGTGTCTATGACATGTGAAACGAAAAGTTATCGTGAAATTTCGAGAAAAAAATCAATGTACAGACAGAGGTTACAATTTTATGTCTCTATATATATATATCTATATATATATATATATATATATATATATATATATAGATAGATAGATTTATTTATTTTAATAAACAAGGTTTTTTTTTTATTCTTTTTCATAACTGTATTACACAGGTATCATAGGTCAAATTGGTAGAAAACAAAACATTTTATTTAAATGTTCAGTTTCAGTAGTGCTGAAATAAAATCCGTTTTTGGAATTCAGAATGTCATTGCGATGAAGAATATCTTTCGGATTTGAAATGAAAAAGGAGAGATTTGCAGTTTACTAAATGTAGAAATTTTTCTGAAGTTTCAATATTAAAATCTTTATTTCGGATAGTGGAGCAATAAAAGAAGAAAGTTTACAGAGAAAGCAAATGACATTACTTATTCAATCCCTCTCCACAGTCGATAAAAGTGTGTATAACAAAAATTATCCTAAATAATAAAATAAACACCTTCTGCTATGAGCATGTTTGCAAAAAAAATAGGAACCAAAATATGGCGATTTTTCATTTCCTGCCCCCATTGCAACCCCCACTCCAATTCATTCCCAAAAGTGTTAATATAAATTATGAGAATGAAGGCGCTAATCCTAACCAACATATGGAGTTCGGTTTGACCTTATGTGTCCTTTAAAATTGTTGACTTCTGTTGAAGTTTTTAGTGCAAATCATTCTTAAACTTCGGTATATGACAAAACTGAATATGCCAAAGGTTATTTTAAATAGCAAAATAAAACACTTTTGTTATGTACATATTTGCCAAAAAACTAATAGGAAACAAAATATCACGATTTTTCATTTCAGACCTCCCTTCTAACCCATTAAAATTCGTCTCTGAGAATATTAGTGTAGTATATAGTAGTTGGGTTAGAAGTAACACACGTACAAAATTTCATAAAATATGGTATGACAGTATCGGCATGAAAAGGTAACAAACTGACAACAAAGCCAAAAATGGTTGACATCATTTCAATTCCATGTGAACGAAAAGTATCATAAAATTTTGAACAAAAAAATCAATGTACAGATTGACTTTACAATTTTATATATATATATATATATATATATATATATATATAATTTTGAACATACTTCATTTTCTAGGTAGGATTGTTCGATATTTGGGGACATTTTTCGAAAATCGCCCCTCAAGGGAAATCTGCTAAAAAGGCTAATAGTAAAATCTGAACCTAAAATCTAGTAAAAATCATTTCCAACCAACAGTAAATTAAAATCCTAATGATCATTTGCATGTAGAAATGACTACAACCAATGGGTAATGGTTTACCTTACCATTCCAATGTTTTTTGCTATTTGTTAATCTTTGTGGTACTGAGAGTAATTGGGTGGGTTATCTACAGGTTACCACTCTTTTCTAGCCTGATGGGACTAAGAATTTTGTTTAGTGAGTATGTCAATTAATGAATTCCTATTTCCCAAATGAGAATCCAACCGATAACTAGATTTGACAATGAAAGTTGTTGACTCCAAACACAACATATTTCTTGATAAATACACATAATGAACTTTACCTGAACAGGTATGACAAGGCTCAACAATAGAATATTCTTCTCTCAGCCAACAATAATCAAGTGAAGAATTGCCTTTTGATAGGTGACTGTAATTTCCCAGATGATTATAGTTGCTAGCTTCAAACGCCCATTGACTTTCAAATATCAATACAACTAATGTCAGTCTACAAATAAAATTACTTGATTCAAGAAAAACAGATAGTAAAACATTTGAAATCAACCAATAATACAAACTGCAGCTGTATGTCTCACATACCCTCCTAAACTAATTATACCAGCAAGCATGCGTTTCTTTGAACAAAATTCGATCATTTTTCATACCAATAAATCATAAGGCACCTATAACACATATCTCAAAAGCACATTTGATACATAAACACAATTGAGAAGGTTACACGGATGTTACTGTCACACATTATGATTCTCTTTGGGGAGCTGCCATCGAAGTATGAATTTATTTTCCTTGGAACTAAAAGAAAATCATAGTTCAAATCACATGAAAGGTAGGGCCTGTCACATTGTCATATTGTGATTGCTTTATAGACCAAATCTATTAAATTCCATCTACAACAAAATAGTTATAATTATTTTCCTCTGCGATGGATATTAGTTGGTATATCAGAAACTTGTATTGAGGATGATATATGGAGAAAATCCAACGTTTCTTTGCGCTGCATGTGAACATACCATTCTATTTCTACATTCCCCGTCCCATTAAATACGCTTGCTACATTAACTGGGAATTTAGTAGACCCAGAGGTCTGAAGAGTGAAGAACATGCACGATCCAAGTACTGAAGTGCTAAGGCTAGAGGCCCTTCACATAACTGATTATGGTGTCTATACCCTCAAAAAGTGTAATAACAAGTATCAAAATGGAAAAATTAAAGAAGAAAAGATCTAGTGATTGCTTTGCTCTTCAGTACTCATCCATTAGCTGTTGCATTTGAGTACTCATCCATTTGCTGTTGCATTTGAGTAATCATTCATTTGCTGTTGCATTTGAGTACTCATCCATTAGCTGTTGCATTTGAGCACTCATCCATTTGCTGTTGCATTTGAGTAATCATCCATTTGCTGTTGCATTTGACTACTCATCCATTTGCTGTTGCATTTGACTACTCATCCATTTGCTTTTGCATTTGACTACTCATCCATTTGCTGTTGCAGTTGAGTACTCAAACATTTGAACCTGAACATATATACGGGAGCCATCCCCTCTAGAACTCAAAATGTTTCTTAAATCAGATTTCCCTTAAGGGAAATCAGCTATTAATGTTGTACTCATGACGCAATTTTTGAAACATTTCCTCAAATGTCTATACGTACAATATAGCAAATACCCAATATAGTTTTCATTGAACTTTTACTATTGAGATGAATGCAAATACATTGTGCGATGACGTCATCAAATACGTTTTATAAGTGGGAATTGCGCATATTTTGGAAAATCAAAAATACAAATAACTCCATTAATACTGGGCTTTGTAATACACAGGACAACAATAGTATATTATTATCGAGATTGGTTGAATAACTATTTTCTATTCATGGAGTAAATACGGTATAATTTCAGACTTAGAACTCAGAAATAACACTTTAGGCATTTAGTAAGAGTGTATCCCTCAATCCTAACTATTAACTGTCTAGAAAAATAATAATAATATTATTTTTGATACATTAAATATAGGACTAATAAGAGTATCCCTGTCTCAATAAGCCCATGATATAGAGTGAACGCAAAAACAAAATTTATTTTCCAAAACGTGTGTAGAATATTATACTTAATGAACAGCAAAGCATACTAAATTACTACTTAATTTGACTATCATAATATTCTTTTTTATTTTACCGTAAATATAGCTGTACATGTATTTTTACTGGGATGTGAATTACATTTTCTCAATTTTTACGTCATAATTCTTGAATTATGGTTCTCAGTTTACCTGGTGGATACAACCTTCTGGCTAGCTCTCTGCAACACTGCACGTGTTTAATAAGAGAAGGTTACATAGGTACTCTGTATTTCTTTTAAAGTCAAAAATGGTTTTCAAAGTGACTAAACTTAAAAGAAAATTAGAGAAACCTAAACCTAGCGAAGATGAGGTAATGTTCTAATTTTTATGTAATATATTTAATATAAAAGCGCTACTACTATAATTGTTTTCCAATGTCAATGTTGTTTTTTTATTTCCCTTGTATAGATTAGTTATTCTTAAATTTAAATACAATACAAAAGGCCAGTAAATATATTTAAGATAATTGAGCATGGCGGACTTTGAAAGTTGAAAATGACTTGTTCTGGTTTTGAAAATAGAAGATTTGAACTTTTCTGTAACATACAATAAATTTAATGGTATTTGGGTTCATATGCTGGGAGAATGCCTTTAATACACTCTTGCCAATTTTCTGTTTCAAAACACATGTCTGAGGACATTGGCACTATTTGGATTAATGAAATTATATATGGCTTTATGGGTGGATGTTGACTGCTGGGAGTGTTAAGCATTCCTTAATGAAGTTTATTTTCTATATTTGTCATTTGCCTAATATCAATATAAGTATGTTTATCATTATATATTATGGAACTCTTCAAATTACTATAAACATTTCAAGTTTAGTGAATTTGTGTTAAACAAGATATTGGAAAATTTATAAACCCAAAATACAGAACATACCCAATCAAGAAAAAACTTCAGAGTACAAGAAAAGTGAAGAAAATAAAGTCTAAAAGTATTTTTTTTTTTTTTTTTTATGAATAAAATTAAGTATTTATTAAGGAAGGATATAAATATGTATTTACATTTAAAATATGTTTCACTTTTTAGGTTTGTAGTTGTTACTGTTTATAAAGTTAATAATTTTGCTATTTAATAAAAATTAAAAAAACACACGTGGACTGTGTAAACTAAGAAATTTAAGTAAGAGTGTGGGTTACTGATTCCTTAAAATGTAGAAAATAAAACGAAATCCCTAAGCATATGAGTTAGAGAAAATGTATATAATTAGAATTGTATGGCATTATGAAGGTTGGTTTTAACCCATTACCTCCGAGTGATACAACCTTCCAAAAACCTTATTTGGATGTGGAAAAATTGAAACATTAGTTTTTATAACTAAAAATTGAAAATATACAAACAATTTCGACCATCTTCAGCCTGCTGCAGATTTACTTCCAAAGACCGAAGCTCAAAAAAACTAACGTGGTTTGAAAGTATTTTTATTGATTTACCTATTAAATAAGAGGTCTAGAATTTTGTTCTCCTAAGTCAACGAATTTTTTTTGTTTTTAATATAATCCTTTTTTCAAATGAGAATATTTTAAAATACAAGAGATGTACATAAGAACTTCAGGGGCTCAGGTTAGCCATGTGAGTTGCCTTTAATCTCACGTGGTGAACCTAGAGTGGCGAGCTTGATTCCTGCCTGGGTAATAGGTATTTATTTAGTAACAAACTCATTAAATAAAATCCTTAGTCCCACCCTGACTAGAAAAGGGTAGTAACCCAGTCCCAATTAGCCATAGTTGCACAAAGTGGACATAAATTAATAAGATATATATTTTTTCAAATGGTTTCTTTTGTCCTTATTTTATGAAGTATGATAAAACACCCACAAAAAGATTGTAGCAAGGACTAAAGGATATTGATAATGTCCTATGAGACTAGAAATTTTGCAGGTAACTTTAATATAAGTAATGAGTTTTCTTTGGAGATATCTTCATTTTTTATATATTAATTTACATAGCTTCTTAGACAATATTAGGCAGCTGAGGTAAGCCATGTGTGTTAAATAGATGGTCTTTAATAATCAAGAGTTGTTCCATTCCTGCATTGGAAAAGGTAATTTATTTAGTGACAGCTTCACTACACGAAATAGTAGAATTGGATGGCATTTTGTAAAATTCATTCCGATTACCATCAGTTGCATTAATTCTACATTTATTTAATATTAAAAAATTACTTTATATATATATATATATATATATATATATATATATATATTAATAAGTTCATGCAATTTATATATCATATGCCATGGTAAAATATGTGATTGAGGAGTACATCTTGCTGAATAATTAGTATTTTAAAATACAATATTGATACAAACAAGTCAAATAGCAGTCTCTATAGCAGGACTTTTTTTGGTGAAAGTGTATTAGTCCCCCCCCCCCCTGGGTGGGACACGATGGCAATGGCAGCCATTTTGTTTTTCTAACCCTATCTTTTTTAACACTTTAAAATTTCCAAAATACGCCATCGGTGGTTTACACTGAGGGTGGTGGTTTTATTTTTCTAACTTTATCTTTTTTAACACTTAAAATTTCCAAAATACGCCATCGGCGGTTTACACCGAGGGGGGGGGTGGTTTGTTGTTCTAACTTTATCTTTTTTAACACTTTAAAATTTCCAAAATATGCCATCGGCGGTTAACACCATGGGTGGGGGTTTTGTTTTTCTAACTTCATAATTTTTAACACTTTAAAATTTCCAAAATACGCCATCGGCGGCTAACACCAAGGGGGGGGATTTTAATTTTAACTTAAATTTAAAAATGTTCTTCCCACATTTTGGGCATTCGTACTTAGACAATAAGAATCCCACTTTTATGCACCATTCAATAACAGCACGCTTTCCCTGCACTTCCAATTGAGTAAAAACTTTGTCGTGCACTCACTTTGTTGAGCCATAGCTAAAACGGAAACGATATGAATAGTAAACACTAGCAAAAAGCAATATGTCAGACAGTGACGCAACAAGATGGCGGCTAGGGGGGACTAAAATACACTTTAACCCTTTTTTTATCATAAAAGGATAGGCAATTGTATGGGGGATCTACCACTGTCTATTTTATTATGAAGTTTCACAAGATAACTGGTCCCTTGTGAACAGTCCCAGAATACGAGCATAGGAGAAACAAGAAAGAGGAAATGCCCCCGATCGTTAAAAAAAGTGAGGGACAGTAGATCTATTACGGATCACTGTTGATCTATAAAGCTTATCGATTTGCTTTTTCTTTTTTTTTTTAGCTGTACCAAATTATATTAATCTAATTGTGTCTTTCTTATTTTCCCCCCTATTCGTTATTGCCCATAGATGTTACTTTATTATAGTACCACAATGATTTAACTGAAAAGCTACTGTTTCTTTTATGTTATTATTGTATACTATATATTCCTATATGATTTATATTTATATGGTGGAGTACTGAAATAATTGTATACTTAGATGATTGTAAAGGCTATTTGTATCAAATGTATTTCGCTTTATTTCTTTTCCTTTTGAAGGTTTTACTCATGGAGCAATTTTTTATAATTATGGAATTCATTGTTATTATTATTTATTTTATTTTTAGGAGACTGAATTCAAGTTTAACTTTGAAAAATTACCTGAAGATGACTTGGATGACTCAAGTTCTGATGAATCATATCACAGTGATAGTGAGCAGGAAGATGAAGAAGGAGGTAGCTCAGACTCAACTGTGTTTAGTGAGGAACTCGAGTTTGAATCATCTGATGAAAGCAATAATGAAGATGAGGAAAAACCAAAAGTACCTGAAAATAAAGAAAATAATTTAACAGCTGAGACATCTAATGCTAATACTACAGCTGATGACTACGATGAATATGCTAGTGGTGATACATCTGATGAAGAAGTAAGTATAATTTCATAATGATTGAATGTATCTGGTAGATATCTATCTCTAATGATAAAATATACTAGGGTGATTCAAAAACGTGTGCGTTTTTAATGATTTTATTTATTTGTTAACTTACTTTTGATAAACAGACGTCTACACTTAGAAATGTAAAAATATCACTTGAAGCCATGTTTCTGTCAATTGTTTGTTGCCATTCCGGTTTCATGATGAAGCTTAACATACAAAAACTCTTTGCACACATTTTTTACTTCTTTAAATTTGTCAAATCACTTACATACTAATAGGAAGTGTTCCAAGGACCAGAAAATATGGTTATCCAAAGGTACAAGACCTGGACCGTAGGTGTCATGAGATCGAATTGCAATCCTTCATTTTTGCTGTTGCATTCTTGGATTTATGAGTTTTCTTTGTCTTGTGTTCTTATTCATCAATGGTGTATTATCATTAGGCTCTCCTGAAGGTAATTGCTCGACCTTCCTGGATATTCTCTCAGAGTCTACGAATTGAGAAATCTAGGGTATCCAATATTTGTCCTTGAATTTTTTAAACCAAGTCTGTAGTGAATGGATAGACACTGCATCTGACTCTTCAGCTTCATATATTTCCACATAATTTGGTTTGAATACTTTTTAAAGTGATATCTCAGAATAGCACAAATTTATAGGATTAACTCATTCATGTTAAAAAATTCTAAAAAAA
The DNA here is from genome assembly GCA_019009955.1 of Riptortus pedestris. Lineage (NCBI taxonomy): Eukaryota > Metazoa > Arthropoda > Insecta > Hemiptera > Alydidae > Riptortus > Riptortus pedestris. The sequence continues at coordinate 81,989,316 of CM032231.1, read as the reverse complement.
ATGGAGATGAACGTTTCCTTGTCAAAGTTTAATTTAAAACCGACTAACATAGAGTTTTTAATCTTGGAAGAATATTATCACAAAAATAAATACTGCAGGTCTTTGTATACACATCTTTGTTTGTCAATTAGTGAAGAATTGCACAGATTTTTGAATTATTGGGTAATTTGCTCTTTGGAAAATAATTTTGAAGTCACAAGTATAGACATTTTATACACACACCACATACTTTATACCTATTACTATAAAATTTTGTCTTTTTTCTCTACACATAAATAATAAATTTATTTCTGATGAGTATGTTCTTAATATGACAATCCGAAGCATACTTGTCTTATACCATTGTAAATTGAAATTTAGATTGATCTAGTCATATATCTATATTGTATATGTAGGGTTCTTTTGGCAATACCAAATATCTGAACATTTTTTCTAATTTTCAGTTTCCCAATAACGAATTTTCGATAAAGAAGTAAAGTAGTGAGATTTGATTCAGAATACCACAATATACGGTAGTTAATATTATTATTGTATGATATGTGATTTCACAGAAATTGTGGGACTGACCTTAGCCATTAGCTCTTGGCCAAAGTATAATTATTTATTGGTATAAAAGCTTATGAAGGAACAAGTTATGTTTTTTTTTATGGTGAAAGGAATTTTGGTTATCATGATGCTCTTTTTTGTTTTACTAGGATTCTTAACCAAATGTTACTATTTCCTTATTTAAGAAGCTCCTTAATTGTCTAATAGTACTAAGTAGAAATAGGAACACTGATTAATGAGCTGAAATGAAGCCTGTTCATGTCATTACAAAATGAATCAGGTCCAGTCCCTGTTGCACTTATTAATATATTAATTTCAATTATTAGCTTCCTCTCTTTTGGAAAACATACCTACTGCTGATATCTTTGTGTTCTGACAATACACAGATTTGTTAAAAGTCCGATACATTGTTTAATTGGAAAACTATGAAATATATTCTTATTTTCTTTCATAAATAAATAAATTATTTTTTTGTGTATTGCAGGATATTAGGAATACTATTGGAAACATTCCAATTAATTGGTATGATGAATATGAACACATTGGTTATGATTGGGATGGGAAAAAAATCATGAAACCCAAGCATGGCGACCAGTTAGATCAGTTCCTGAAAAAAATGGAAGATCCTGACTTTTGGTATGGATATTTATAATGTTTTTATTTAAAAACAGCATCAAAAAGAGAGCAATAACAAATAAGTATTCTTTTTTTTCTTTTTTTTTGTATTAACTTCATATCTATGTACCTAGGCGTACAGTCAGAGACCCACAGACTGGCCAAGATGTCGTATTGTCTGACAAGGATATAAATCTCATTAAAAGAATTGAGAGCCACAAAATACCTGATGAAGAATTTGACGATTATGCGGTAATTACTGTTATATTTTTTTGCACATACAGCTATGAATTATAATCTCAAACCTCTCCCAACCGATTGTACAAAAAATGTTTAGAATAATTTGTCTGTTTATCATTATATTCATTTAGCCTTGGATCGAATGGTTTTCTTCTCAAGTGATGGAAATGCCTATCAGAAAATTCCCAGAGCACAAGAGGTCATTTTTACCCAGCAAAGATGAAATGAAGAAAGTCTCCAAATATGTTTATGCGATGAAGATGGGTAGAATGAAAAGCAGACGGGTAGGTTCTTTAATTTTTCATTATTATTTACTGTAATTACAAACATTGATAGTTTTTATTCAAAGTAAATAAAATTTCACATGTTTTGTAGAGTCAATTTATAAAATAGAATTTAAGAATTTCCTCATTTCCAGGCCTGATTCGCAATACTAGGCATATCTAATCTGAGCATTTTTTTTCGGTTGTCATTGCAGACTTTCAAGATCTTTATCATTCAAACGGGACGCAAGATAAGAGTCGTATTTAGGGAGTGATCAACTCAACATAAAATTCCCCTTAATCAAGAAAGACCTGGAATTCTTGCCTTCAGTAGACTGTTGAGCCTCATTATACTGGGGCGCAGATATTGGTCCGATTACCAATGGCCAAGTTTGCTAGTTGACGGGATCTAGGAGGTTCCAGATGGGCACAGTTCCGATGGACGGTCATATTGATTTACTTATTAGACTCCTGCCATGACATTTATGCACTTTGAAAGTAAACTGGTCTATCAACACTACAGTCACCCATTCAAGCACATGCTCAATATTACATGACTTTGGTGCTCTACATTCAGATGCTCTACCACTGATCTATGGGCACCCCTAATCTGAGTTATATTTAAAGAAAACTGTGTTATACTATTAAACAGACAAAAATGCTGCAGCTAATTAATTACATAAGAACTTGCGATTTATATAATGTTAATAAAATGTTGCTATAGGTTAGCTTATAAAGTCTTTTTTGGATTCTACAGTTTTGTTTCTTATATAAAACTAATATTAAACATAACTTTAAATATTTTACCTAAATTATTCAAGTTTGTTTATTAATTACAATTACAATTTGTTTAGGCTATGAAGAGAGCGGAAAAGAAGAAGATGGAAGAAGGACCAAAGTTTTACATGCTTTGGCAGAGTGATGATGCAGCTGAGGAGATGAGGAGGATCCATAACCATATTCCAGCTCCCAAAAGACCGCTTCCTGGTCATGCCGAATCATACAATCCTCCAGAAGAATATTTATTTAATGAACAGGAAGTATGGACTTTTTATACCGTCTCAATTTTGTTTTAGGTGATAATGTTATTTATTTAATAGAAATAAATTTTGCTATTATGAGAAATCATAATAGTAGTTATCCGAGCCATGAGATTCCTTAATATATTGAAATGGGGTTAAAAGGAAATACCTCGGATGTAGTCTGTTAAATGAATCATTAAGGAAGGAGTCTACTTTTTACTAAAGTTAATAGACAATAGCGATAATTGAATTCCTGAGTTCAAGAGGCAGCTGAAATAGTTCTGTATGACTTATGTAAAATTAATGGTACTGATAATGATTAGTGGTAGCCTTTCCGTAAGTGTAAAGTTTCACCTAGGGCACAGATTGGGTAGTTATAATCCAATACTTACAGATCCCCAGCTGACCATATAGGGCATACCAACAACCTAACTGTGGATCTTCCAGATCTGCCCCTATCATTTACTTGACTCGAGCTCAGCTCATTTACAATTATATCAAATAGCTTTTAATGTAGAATAAGGTGTTCCGTTTATAGGTTTTGAAACATTTGAAGAACAATTCTTCATCCTTTAAGTTGAAAATGTTTTATAATCATTCAAATAAAATTGTATCTATTATTATATTAATATATAAATAATTAATAAATATATTTCTGCTCACACATACATTTCATATTACTTAATTGAATTCAATTGTAACGTACTGTTGTAATATTTTGAATTTCATTTTATCTTTAGATGAAGAAATGGAATCGGGAAAAAAAATCTTTGGGTAATAAAAAACTTCACTTTGTTCCTCAAAAATTCAATTCTCTGCGAGAAGTCCCTGCATACAAAAGGTTTATTAGAGAAAGATTTCTTCGATGTTTGGATCTGTATATGTGCCCAAGAGCTGTAAAAATGAGAGTAAGTCATTTCAAAATTAGAAATATTCTGCTATATTCTTCTTCTAATTTCAAATGATACCACATTTTTAAAAATATTTTCAATTTTTAGTTGACTATTGAGCCTGAAGATCTTCTTCCCAAGCTACCTAGTCCGAAAGATCTTCAACCATTCCCAACAACTGTCTCTATCATTTACAAAGGGCATTCTGATATGGTTCGCTCCATATCTATTGATCCATTAGGCCAGTATTTAGTATCTGCTTCAGATGATTCGACTGTCAAATGTGAGTAATGTTATATTTTATTAAATCATCTCATCCTAATGAATATTTTTTTATGCCTATGTATATATATTCTTTTTAGTGTGGGAAGTCAGTACTGGAAGATGTCTTAAAACTATTAATATAAATGGGGTTGGAAAATGTGTTGCCTGGTGCCCTAATCAATCTGTTTGCTTACTCGCAATTGCTGTTGAGAGAAGAGTTATACTATTGAATCCACACTTAGGTGATAGCTTAATAGCAGGAAGGACAGATGAACTACTTGAAGTACCTCCTCAGGAAGATAAAATAAGTAAGTTTTTTTTAAAAGAAAAGAGTTGTGCTTAATAAGTTTAATGGGTTTGTATTTATAGATTAATTATACAGTAATCCTTTTCAGCCCCTGAAAGAATAAAAGCTGCTGTTCAATGGGACCACATCTCTCCTTCTAGTGACGAATGGAAAGAAGGCATTCGTATAATTTTACATCATTTTAAGGAAGTCAAACAGGTATTTAAATATATACAACATACAAATGACTCATTACAAAAAAAGTATGCAGTATTTAAGATGTTTCACTCATATAAGATATTTTTTATATTCATTGTAATATTTGCTTATTGTTATATCAGATGATTAAGAGTAGGGACTTATTGAAGGCTGAAACATAAAAATAGCAATAGTTTGTTTAATATTGCAGATAGAGAAGAAATATATAGGATAATAATTGTAAAATGTTAAATATTTAAAAGAATGGGTTCCATAACATTATTAGACCACACTGAAAATAATGGATAAATTCTGAATATTTACTGTCGGTCAAAAGTTTGAGACCACCTATTATTTACATCAATTAATCTACTTTAATCATTCAAAACCTCAATTTTACCTAATTATCAATGCATTGTTACAAAATATAGGCATCTTATTATTATTTCTATTTATAAACAAATTTGCTAATTACGTGTATGAAAGGTTTGGGACTATCGTAATTAGCAAGAACATAATTTGATTTAATCTTATTATCACTGAGACTACTAACATGGTAAAAATAAATAAGAATAAACAATGAGTTTGTTGTGTCTGGAGTTTTATTTACAGTCTAGTAATTCCCACAAGTGGAATTAAGATTTTATTCCATTATTAATTTCTTCTGGTCTTCGTTTGATTGGTTCTAATTGAATCTAAAATCTAGTGGTTTTATTCTGCAGTAGGATAGCGATCCGAACACTCATCAAAACTATCCAGGGGCTATTTGCAGGACCAGGAAAATAACGGCATCTTGAAAAATATGAATTGGCCGGGTCAATCACCTGATCTCAATCCAATTGAGCTCCTTTGGGAAGAACTTGATAAGAAGCCCAGAGACGTTGCTCCAAATTCAAGAAAAGACCACTGAGGACGTCTTAAAAGTTGTTGAGATACGGTGCCATTTGAATCATTAGATAAACTAATAGAAAGATTGCCACGAGTGGTCAAAGAAGTTTTGAAAAGCAAGGGAGGATTTTTTGATGAAAATAAAGTATAACTGCATCATATATATGTTTAAATTGTGTTTCAATAACGTATTATACGGTTTATAATAAATTGTTTATTCTCTTATTTATTGTTTTATTGAAGGTTCCTTTTGGTTTGGTTTATTTTGTTTAATATAATACAATTTTTTTTAAAAAATTGAAGTGGTCTCAAACTTTTGACCGGCAGTATAATTTACCCCTTCTCTAAGCCCTGTGTGTGAGTGTGTTTGTTTGTGTGATGTGTGTATATATATATATATATATATATATATATATATATATATATATATAGAGAGAGAGAGAGAGAGAGAGAGAGAGAGGGATCGAAGGCATTTGAAGAAATTATTTGAAAACTCATCATTAGTAATACCTTAGGGAAAAACTGCTAACAAGACTTAAGATATCTTAGCTCGACTGATTGACTATATTAAGTTTATATTTGTTTATTTTAAAATAAACCATACTATGTTTCTGAAGGATTTCTTTTACAGGTTTCATGGCATGGGAAAGGTGATTATTTTTCAACAGTTATGCCAGATGGTGAAAATCGTTCAGTATTAATTCATCAACTTTCAAGAAGAAAATCTCAGTTGCCATTTTCTAAGCCAAAGGGTTTGGTACAAGCAGCTTTATTTCATCCCATCAAGCCATTGTTTTTTGTCGCTGTTAGTAATATTTCCTTCAAGTGATAATTTTTCATATATTCTTATATGCTTGTTATTTTTATTACTGTTGATAATTTTAATCAATATTATAGACCTCTTTTCATTATTAAGTTACTTAGAACTTACAGTATCCTAATTTTTTTTTTAATTGCTCACCGCAATTCCTTTTCAATTGAGGTTTGACTTACACAATATTTCCTTGTGGATAAGAATAGGCCATGTGCTCCTCAAATATCGTCTGCTTTTAGAAAAACAGTTGTTCCTAAGTTTCGCGTGCATTTAAAAAGTATAAATTAAATTATTTATTAATATAGACTTTTTGCAACTAAGGCTAATTGGGACGGGTTATCTATCGGTTACCACTCTTTTCTAGCCATGTTGGGGCTAAGGATTTTATTTAATTCCGTCACTAAATAAATTCCCTTGCCCAGGCGGAAATTGAAAATGTATAGTAAATAAATGATCAAAAAGTAGTAAATGATTACAGAACTCTCCATCTAATTAAAATAAACTTGGATACTAGAGTTTGAAAAACTACAGTTTCTTTCAATGATGGACATTCTATGTATTTTAGAGCCAAAACAATTACCAAGAGATGTTGAATAAATCTTTATATTTTAGTATAATTTTGGAAACAGAATTTTTCGTATATAATACAATATATTAAATATAATAGTAATATAATATTTATATGGATGTAAAGAAGCTCATCAAGCCTTAGAACATTCAAATCGGTAATACTAAGTAATATGCTTTAACTTCAAAGATGATATGCTTACAGAGTCCAAAAATGGATGCAGTTTAATAAGAGATGCATGTAAAGTGTTTTCATCTTAAGAAATGATTTTAGGATTAGGATTAATATGATTTGTGCAATCAACAACTAGGTTATTATGCCCTTTATAGTAGTATAATGCTGTTTATAAGTCCCTGTTTTACTCTATGTCTTAAATAATATCAACTAATATATTGTAAATACCACTCTTGCCTTATCCTAATAGTATTAAATTTACTAATTTTCTATACAATTATTTCTTAACTAAATCTATTAATAAATTTTTATTTATTTATATTTGCTTCAAGATGTGTGCTAGTAACACAAGTTACACTTCTTACTACTGGCTTAAAGTAATGATTTTAATTCTATACTTTCCTTTTTTCAGACTCAGCGGAATATCAGAATATATGACTTAGTGAAACAAGAGATGACAAAAAAATTAATTTCTAATTCTAAATGGATATCACACATGTCAATTCACCCAGGTAATGAAAGTTCATATGAATTCCCATCAATGTTCAAAAACATATTTTTCATTGTGCTTGAATACTTGATTCTTTTGCCTCCACAAGAAATTTTTATTTGCTTTCGTTGCATTTATAGAGGATTTCATTTCCCACAAAGAACACCACCAAATATGTTCATCATTTTGACAGTATATGTCCCTTCCGAATTTCTAAAGATCTATAAAACCCTCTTTCAGAAATCTAACAGAAGTACTTCAGTTTTGCAAATTTTGCATTGTAAAACCCAGATCTTTCGATAACTTTATTTTGCCTAGATCTGGAATATAACTTATATATTATCTCCAAATGAGAAAAATTAAAACACTTCTTCAATTATTAAATATGTCAATAGACCTGAAATCAAAAGAACTAGTTACAAATATTTTAAATATTTGATTTGTACTTACATATTTTAAATTGGAAAAGAATTTTGGTTTTAGTTATGAATTCACATAGTTTATGGCAATAAGAAAGTCCCAAGAAAAATCAATGATTGATTTTTTTTTACCTTTTGTTTTATAGAGGGAAAAATACATTTTTACTTAACTTCATGTAATGTTTATACTGGTCAATTATATAAAAAAAAAAAAAAAATAATAAAATAGTTTCATACCCATTTTGTTGTCTTTATTAGGAGTACAGAACAAGTCAATAGCTACTATGTTATGATTATGATAAATGAACATTGTAAATAGTACTTTTTTAATTTATTATAATTTAACCTTTGCCTTTTTCTTACAGGAGGTGACAATATCCTTGTTGGGACATATGATAGGAAAGTTTTATGGTTTGACTTGGATTTATCCACAAAACCTTATAAATCTCTTCTTCTACACAGCCATGCAGTACGAAGTGTTGCTTTTCACAAGAGATACCCTCTTTTTGCTTCTACTTCAGATGATAAAAGCCTTATTGTTTCTCATGGAATGGTTTACAAGTACGTCAAAAATTTCAACTGATCATTTCTTTCTGTCCTAATACTGAACAATTTACTTTCAACAATAATATAGGGTTGGCAAATAAGTCCTTTCGGTTTTTTAAGTTGAAAGAGAACTATTGTATATTTTGAACATAATTTTTATTTTAATCTACAATGTAATGTCCATTATTTTCTATTACTTTACCCCATCTCTCCATCAGCTGAATAATCCGATGCTCATAGAATGTCTGTGGTTTATTAGCGAAAAAATGATCAAGATGCTCCCTGACACCCTGTTCGTTTTCAAACCGTTTTCCACCTAAGGAATTTTGTAGAGTCCGGAATAAGTGGTAGTCACTAGGAGCAAGGTCCGGTGAATAGGGAGGGTGGGGCAAAAGATCCCATCCAAGGGCTACCAATTTGTTGCAGGTGACTAACGAAGTATGGGGCCTGGCATTATCATAATGGAAGATGACACCCTTTCGATTTGCCAGTTCTGGGCGTTTTCGTCGAATTGATTCATTCAATTTTGTTAATTGTGAGCAGTATAGAATGGAATCGATTGATTTACCTTGTGGCAGCAGGTCATAAAAAATCACACCCTTGAAATCCCACCATACAGAAAGCATTATCTTCTTTGGGTGCAATCCCACTTTAGATGTGGTTCCTGGTGGTTCTTTGCTAGGTCTCCAAGATTTTTTTCGCACCACATTATCGTAGACAATCCACTTTTCATCCCCTGTCACAAGTCTTTTAAGAAATGGATCGTTTTCTTGACGTTTTCGCAGGGAATCGCAAATGGAAATGCGTTTTGCCAAGTTGACTTCGGTCAGAGAGTGGGGGACCCAAACATCCAGCCTAGAAACGTAGCCGAGCTTCCGTAAATGATTTTCTACGCTTGTATGTGATATGTCTAGGGCCTCAGCAATGTCTCGCACTGATTGGGAAGGATTTTGATCGACTATAGCCTTAACATCAATGCTTTCAATTTCTTGTGTGGACGACCAGGTCGTGGTGCGTCGTTTATGTCGAAATTCCCTGCCCTAAACTTGGCAAACCAACTTTGGCACGTGCGCTCTGTTAAGGCTTTATCCCCATAGAATCCGCATATTTTTTTATGAGCCTCTGCAGCTCCCTTTCCTTTTTTGAAATAATACAGCAAAATATGCCTATTATGCAATAAATTACCGTCCATCTTCTCAGCTGGATCACAAACGCAATACTGACCTAATCTTAACAAGTGCCGACAGACATAACTGTTTACATATTACAAATAGGATAAACAATCCTCTGTTGGGATTAATTGCATCAGATAAATGCGACATATTGTAAACAAAACATGAATACAAAAACCGAAAGGACTTATTTGCCAACCCTATAATTTGTTGGTGAAAGTGTATTTTAGTCCCCCCCTTGGTGGGACACGATGATGACAGCGGCCATTTTGTTTTCTAACCCTATCTTTTTTAACACTTTAAAATTTCCAAAATACGCCATCGGCGGTTAACACCGAGGGTGGGGGTTTTATTTTTCTAACTTTATCTTTTTTAACACTTAAAATTTCCAAAATACGCCATCGGCGGTTAACACCGTGGGTGGGGGTTTTGTTTTTCTAACTTTATCTTTTTTAACACTTTAAAATTTCCAAAATACGCCATCAGCGGATAACACTGAGGGGGGGATTTTAATTTTAACTTAAATTTTTTTAAGTTAAAAATATTCTTCCCACATTTTGGGCATTTGTACGTAGGCGATACGAATCCCACTTTTATGCACCATTCAATAACGACACGCTTTCCCTGCACTTCCAACTTAGTAAAAAACTTAGTCATGCACTCACTTTGTTGAGCCATAGCTAAAACGGAAACGATATGAACAGTAAACACCTTGGTAAACACTAGCAAAAAGCAATATGTCGGACAGTGACGTAACAAGATGGTGGCTAGGGGGGGGGGGCTAAAATACACTTTAGCCAATTTGTTTTATTCAGTGTTCCTGAAAACAATATTTTGTTACAATATGCGTTATTTGAATGATTGCCTGCTATTCTGATAAATATTTCCATAAAGGAAATTAAAAGTAATTAAATAGAGAGGAAATATTTATTGACCTATTTGGGTCCAATTATGGGAGTATACTTATCTAGTCTAGTTTTATAGCCATAGTAGCAAAAAGTGGATGCTAATAAATAATAATTAATTAAGGAGTAAAAACAATAATTGTTTTATCTTATGATGGGCCAGAGGCTGAGACAGTTAGTAATAGTTTTCAGGAACAATGAGCAATTTAAATAAGGTCAGGATCAGCCGAGAATTGGACCATGACACATGCAGGAAAAAAAGATTTTTATTAAGCACCTATTTTAAATCAATACATTTTACTATCTGGCTCTATCTCAAACACTTGATGAGTGAAAAGAAACCTTGCCATTGAACTTTTTCTCTTGGCAAAACTTATTCAAATCAGTCTAAGTTTAATTACTCTCTGAGTATGAAGAATTGGTATTTATTTTCTAAGTTTCCAATAGCCTCCAAATTAGTTAGACGTCTGGGAAGGATACAAAAAAAATGAAACAAAGGGAAGGATATCCCACTACAATCTTATGGCACATTCATGTATTTCTAAAAATAGTATAGCTTCCCTGTTCATGGATACTGCAACAAAACATAGCCTTCAAACACCCACTAGACAGTTCTCTGTCCATTCTCTAGCTGATTTTTAGACATTGAAATCTAAACTTCATATTTAAGGATTTATTAATGTTGAAATTCTACTCTATTTATTACTATGAACATTTTTTTATTGTACAGCTCCAGATGGCAGACTTATATTATCAATAATTAGAAATTTAAATAATTTGTGTCTTTGACTTATTAAAGTAATTTTATAATGAGTCTTTATTTTATTACCATATTTTTATTTGTACCAACATATTATGTTGAAAAATATAAAATATTAATCTGTGAAGAAGACATTTAAGTAACACTATTTTTTTTTTTTTTTTTTTTTTTAAAAATTGGTTTGGGAACATTTTATAATATATATTCTTCTTTTCCAGTGATCTCCTGCAGAACGCCCTGATTGTTCCTCTGAAAAGATTTAGTGCTCATGATTCTGTTAATGATTTTTCGTTGTTTGATGTACTTTTCCACCCATTTCAACCATGGGTATTCACTAGCGGTGCTGATGGAAAAATAGTTTTATACAGCTAAAGATAAATTTTTAAAAAAACTTTGGGCACTAATGCGAATTGATTTTGTATGGTCTGTCATGAAAACGTATTATTTTACTGCTGTTTAAAGGATGTCCGATTGTTATTAGTACCTGAAGACAGAATTAAACTGCCATAAACCGTAGAAACCAGTCTCCCTTTGTTCTGCGCTAATAAAAGATATGCTCCCTTCTTACCCTTAAATTTGCATCTTAGAAGGAAGTTTTATTAAATGGTTTTCAGAATCCTCTTTGCCTTTCATATTCACAATAATGCATATCATATTATATTATAAGGCTGAAACTCATTTCATTCAAAATAAAAGAATTTTATACAATTGTTATAATAAAAATTAATTGTAACTGTCAGTTGTACAAATCCAGTTAATTCTGTTTTTCCTCTGAAGATCTAATGAATTATATTTAATGGAATTCATGTAATGTGTTTACTTATTTTCCATGTGAAACAAATTTTTATATAAAAACTTTTTGTAAATAAATAATTCTGTATATATTTTCATTATGTATGTAAATAAATTATTAATTTTTTTTTAAATGATTAATTTATTATTCCCTTGTCAATATTGATTACAGTCTTATTGAATTAAACTTGTACTGTATCAGAATACTAGATATTGGCTGTTAGCTGGCTTGATGTTCTTATAAATAGTTACAAATATATAATTTCATAATTTTTTCTTATCATAAAAATAAGTGTAATAGCCATTTAGGATAGATTTCATAACTTGGGGTTAAAGAGCAAGGGACAAGGGGGGGGGTGTATCAATATGGAAAATATAAAATACATATTGAAGATCACCTGGTTAAGTTTATATGGTGGGCTTAATACCCATTGCACTCTCTAGAACCAAGGTTGATCTGTCACAATTCGAAAAATTTCTTCAAATGTCCATCGATCCTACCCAAGAAATAACGAAAATGAGGTCCATTCAAAATTGTGTATGTACATATTATATATAAATCCCCCTCTCCCACTGGTCCGATTTTAGCCGTTAACAAACGAACTTCATTTTTACATAAAACATTTAAATATCGAGTTTTGTAACGATCAGACAAAAATTGTGACTGCTAGAGCATTGAAAGTAAAATAAAAAAATATAGCTCTAGTGGTCGCAATTTTTGTAATCTTCAGTAAACCCCGATTCCTACTCGTGCCATTATACAACAGTTATACTATGAAGCACTTCATTTAAAGCTTAAATACCAAATATTGTTCTCATTGAACTTTTACTTTTTGAGATAAATGCAAATACAGGAAATCTGCTTAGTTAATGCAGCCACTCCATAACAGACTTTTAGTATTTAAGGTCAGGAATACAGTAAATTAAAAAGAATTAAAACACATGTCTGGGTGTAAACTAGCAAAAAATTAAATAAAACAATACCATAGTGTAATTATTTTTGTGAACTCTCTTCATATTGCCGGCTTTCTGCTGTAGAACTAGTTTCTAAAATGCGTTATTGTTGTTTATTGCACCCTTCATCAGGCCAAAAAATAAAAGTGGCTATTAATAACCTCAAGTTGCAGAATTAAGACATGTATCATACCTCAGTCCAATAAACCCAAGATTTTTAAAAACCACTTTCTTTTTAAAGGAACACGTTTCAGGGACACCTGGGGCAGGAAACAAGCAATATAAAGAGAGATCTGCGACCAACTGAGAAGGCTTAAAGCAGTATGGGTGATTTGATGTGAGTAAAGTATTGACATTTACAAATTAACAAGTAATATCCACAAACATTTGTTAGAGCTTTTTTTTAAATTTTGCCATTTGACTAGCTACAATTTCTGAAGAAAAACCTCAGAAAGTCTGTCTCTCAGGGCTCTATGTAAACAAAGTAGATTTCCCGTGTGGTTGACGATCTGACATCATCTATTTCTCCTATAATAAGAAGCCTATGTAAATAATACTTGAAATTAACAGTGGACATAAAACTCTAGAATGCTTAAATTTTATATTTTATTGGACCCTGACTTTGACCTTATATTTGAAAATTTTAATAGATGAGACTACAAGAAAAAAAAAAAAAAAGCATAAGGTGCAGAAAGGCAGACTTCTATCGAGATAATTGGATAACCTGAAAATGGAGTTGTTCAAAGATTAGGATACACAATTGGAAGACTGTATAGAGGCCCAGATCCTTCAAAGACTTAGCAATTCTGGAATAATATTAATATTGAGTTTTATTTAAACTGAGATGTTCAATTTAATATAATTTTCAAATACATGATTATGCATGGTAAGTTTTTACATTTAAAATAACAAAAAAAGAAATACATGTATTATTTTTAAAAATATTATATTAACATTAAAATATAAGACTAATCACAAAGATATATGCTTTCATGTATATAACATTAAAACAAAAAAATAATTTACTGGAGTATACAAATTATTAAAGTTTCTGTTCATTTTTCAAAAGTTCAGGAATCATATCGGTTAACTGCTTTGCATCTGGTTTAAAGTCCTGGTCAACCCATATGTTTTTCAGTTCTTTTAGAACTCTGCCTAATATTTTACCAGGTGGTACACCATTTTCTTTCAATATACTACCATTAATGGGAAATTTAGGAGGCTCCCATGACTGGAATTCATGAAGGAGATTCAAGTCAGCCTTATATTTAAATAACTCTAATATATAAAGCTTAATATCACTTAATTTGCCATCAGTCTTTAACATAAGGGCTTGATATGGTTTCAAAGGGTGATCAGTTTTTTTAAGTCTATGTCTAGTAATAAAAAGGCCAAGATCTCTCTCAAAAGCTGAAAGTTTACATCTCGCATAAAATGCCATAATTTCTTCTTCCGAATTCATTAAGGAAGCAATAAGCGTCATTGAATGTAAGTTTAAATTTTTGCCTTTCTCCCAAACAGAAATAAGCTCTCCCACATTAGGTGATTTAGGAAAACCAATATAAGGGCCACAACCAACCTCTATCAGCCTCTGAACAATGGAACTAACATAGTTTCCGCCCAATATTTTCGAAAGTTCGAGCCATATACGTTCACCTGATATTCGAGCAAGTCCTTCAACATTATCACTAATAGCTTTGATGGTTTCTTCATCGTGATAATCTGGTTTTTCTGATATTCTTCCAAAAAACCTGAAATACCTCAAAATTCTCAGATAGTCTTCTTGAATTCTTTTACTTGGATTGCCAACAAACACAACCCTCCTTTTCTTCAAATCTTCATAACCTCCAAAATAATCATAAACAGTTCCTTCCCGGTCTAAAAACATTGAATTGATGGTAAGATCTCTTCTGTTAGCATCTAACTCCCAATCAGTTGTGAATTGTACTTCTGCATGTCTTCCATCAGTTGTTACATCTATCCTCAAGGTAGTTACTTCGAAATTTTCATTATTTATTCTAGCTGTGATAGTACCATGCTTTTCTCCCTTGGCATTTATCATCCTCACACCTTCAGAATCAAACATTTCCTTCATTTGATCTGGGGTAGCTGTAGTAGCAAAATCAACATCTTTTGGAGTTTTTCCTAGGAGAATGTCTCTCACAGCCCCTCCTGCAATTCTAATTTGATAATTATGCTTATCAAATAGATCAATAAGTGATATAAGCTCATTTGTAAAAATACTTTTAAATTCGGGAGAATCAATTTTCATGATCACTGGTTGCACAAATCCCCTTCTAATACAATTATTTTTTAAGAATGAAAACGATTTCAATAATCCAATTTTACAGATGGAATTTAGAGGGATTGCTCCTCTAAGACTTTGACTTATACTGAAAATAATCATTACATTAAAAAACGCAATTAGAAATAGTCTTTGAAAATGAAATGTTCACATTTTAGTTTAATATGTCGTAAACTAACGCAGCACAACTTAAAGTTAAAGTTCAAGGCAATTCAGATTGGAAAATTGGGTTATATGAATTAAGGCCCGGGAAAATAACTACGTGAGCAGACTGGATGAATAATAAAAGATCTACAACAAATTTCGAATTTTCACAAAACACGTTTTAGAGGAGAATCGATTTCTATTCAAAGAATCGATTAAGTATAAATTAGAAAAAGAGCACGCAAAGGAACCGACTAGAAATTGGCTTCTGATAGATGTATATTAGTGGATCAGTGGCAAAATATTTTGATTGTACTTACTTAGGTCCAAATTTCAGTACCTTTAGTAAAAAAAAAAACAAAAAAAACAAATAAACGATTAAATAAAATTAATTGAAGGCTTAATTAGTAACATTCACGTAAAAATATGTTCCTCACAAAGGTCTCTGGAATTTATTCTTGCCATTCTTGGGAGATTTAACATTTCCATTATTTGCCTTCTCGTCATTCGTACTAATCTCGGCTTGCAATCATATTTATTTTTTCAGGCTAGTGTCATTTTAACACGAATCAATAACAACTATATTTCAATAGTGTATTTTGAGAATACAACGTTAACCTTATGACTGCCTCCTCGTTTTCATTTTATTTAATTATTCCAAAAACCGTTCATGTAAATGAACACGAACAGGCAATTTTCTTTTAAAATAGCCCACTATTCGCCGTTATTTATGGTACATTAGATTTTATGAATATTTCAATGGCATACTTTAGTATAGTATATTTTGATACAGATTAAAGTATTCACTGCGTTCTAGCGACCACATAGATTTGGTTTAACATCTAATTCGGTGCCCTTGGCTGTACTTTAATTTGGTGCCATAAACTTAAAACACACACGCACGCACACATATGATGCCGTGTACATAGATAGGGCACAAACGACATTAAGTGCATTGGTATAATTCCTCCTTGGTTATAATCTACATTAACATTTTTAGAAACTATTAGTATTGGGGGTTATAATGTTGAAAAATCGCCATATTTCGTTTCCAATTGGTTTCTCAGCAAACATGCTCATAACAAAAGTTGATCAATGTGTTATTTAAAGTAACTTTTGTAATGTACACTTTTGGTGTTTACCGAAGCATAAACGAGATATACTCTAAAAACTATAGCGGGAGTAAACAATTTTTTTGAGCTCATACCACCAAACGGAACTAAAAAAACTCAGTATTTGAATTTGCATTAACTCTTCCATGATTATTAGCTATATTAAAATTTCTAGGGACGAGCAGGAGTGGGGATTTTAATGATAACATGCAATGACCAATGGCGTAATTTAGCTACCTATTGGTTTTTCTGTAAACGTGCACTTTACAAAAGTTGTTTGTTTATATTTCATTTAATGTATCGTCTGTTATATACAATTTCGAAGTATACCGAAGTATAAATGAGATAGATGCTAAAATCTACAGCGGGCGTCAATTTTATTCGGCACAAACCACCAAACCGAACATAACTCAGTATTTGAATTAACATTATCCTCACAACTCCTATCCGTAGGCCATAGTGATCTATTAAAGTTATTCGCGTCTCCTAACGATTACGATTAGTTCAATGTTATCAGTTTGTATGTAATATTTTTCCATCTAATACTTGGTTGATTTGAAGAGGGGGGGGGGTACAATTCCTAATTTATATGCAGAGTAGTATCAGTCGAATAATGGTGTAAATGCACAGATAATGTTATGATCACTTCTGCCCCAGTCTCCCTGACCTCACATTGGTTTATGCTTACATGTGGTTTGATGTTTATACTTTTATTGTAGTAATGTATAGTTATTCTCAGGGATGTGCATTTATTTAATTCTCATAAATATATAATTTAAAAGGATGAAAGCTTGGGGTGGGGGGTGAGGGCTCGGGAGATGTATCCAGTTATTTATGGTATTTATTAACACTGCTCCTTTTGATATGTTACATAACTTTATCAACAACATTTGTTAAATAACTTATTTGCCCATAAAAAGGAGATATATAGAAATTTTATTTGTACGGCTGAGTAGGGATAGAGGCCTCCTCTTTGATTTCACCTATTAACGAAATTAATCTTTACATTTATACAAAAGGTTTATTTATCAAGTTTGGCAAAGATAGACGAGTAACAAATAGATCTAAATACAGTTCCTCTCTTTTTCTAAATTCTCACATGCCAGTGGAGGAAGGCTGTTTTTTTTTATTTGTTATTTTTGGCAATCATTGATCGTAAATCATTTTAAATTAAAAGACATGTTAGTTCCTATTTTATTAGGGTCTGGAGCAAAACTGGAGAGTACATTAAGTGTAATCTACTTATAATAGTAAATACTAATTATTCGTCAACTTATGTAGCATGGGATACTAAGGAACCCTCCTAATAATTCTAGCATTGAATGGAATAATCTACTACGTTTTATCCATTGAGGAATGCAATGGGAAAACAACATGTACTTTTGATCTTATTTTCGTTATGCGTACTATCTATCTACCTGCCTATCTTTCTATACATATGTATATATAAAAGTGTAACGGACCTCGTTTTGCCATTTACTTATTGGCAGGGCTGATAGGCATTTGAACGATTTGAATTTTTCGTAAAGAAGTCATGAGTACTATCTCAGTATTTGATTCCCTGATTGGTGGCGAGATTAGAAGGAACAACGTTAAAATCTCGTTTACCTCTTTTCACTCATGATCGATTGGTTGAAATCAGTTGTCAAGTCTGTCAGTTATCCAGCTGATTTTGTTGTCTTAGATCTAAGGGTTGTGAGGGATGGGGCCAATGTTGCTATTCAATATTACATAGTTTTGAAATTATTTAATTTTGTGTTATTCGTGTCTGTGAAACAAGAAAAAAAGATCAATGACTAACAAGAAAATGACTATTCCAGAGATGGAAGTGTTTAGGACAGAAGAATATTATGTTTTAATGAATAGTGAATCTAGTCTTTGGTGTAATAGAAAAACAGGGGACATAAGCGTCAGACCAGGTAAAGGAACTTTTACATTTGAATGTTTCCTTAGTTTTTGTCAAATGTTTGTAAGGGTTATTAAATATCAGTTGTTGTAAGTCTTCTATTGAATGAATATTGCTCCACAGTGCATCATTGTTTTGAAATTTAAGTTATATGTCTACTTGCTAATAATATATTGGCTAGATCTTATTTCAGATGTCAAGGTTGTTTTTGTTTTGTATCATTTATATTATATTCAGTCTGTTTGAAAATAATTGTAGACTTTTTTTATTAGTTTTAAATGTTTCTTATTAATGGCCTCTTTACTTCTATGGCTGATCTGTAGCTTACCACCCTTTTCTAACCAGTGTGGGACTAAGCAGTGAGTTGGTTACTAACAAATAAATGCTTATTGGCCATTATGGATTTAACCCAAGACTGTAGACCTACCAAGTGTCTTAAGATATACAGCTTAAATCACATAGCTGACCTGAGCCCCTGTTATTTTATAATCCAACTAATGAAATGAAATTTGTTTGATTTGTTAAAATGTATAAATTGACTGGAGGTCACTTATACATAATTAATGTTTATAAGTATAGATTAAAGTTCGTGTTTGGAAATTTGTAATTTTATATTTTTCTCTGTAATTTGTTATAGTAACTATTGTACCTCAGGTGTTTGGATCAAATGTTCCCACAATGAATTCTCTTAGTCAAGGTGAAATATGTCTTTTGTAAATGTTTGTAGGCCTAGATATGTTTTGGTGTGTTCTATTATTTTATGGATTCTCATACATATTCTTACATTATGTTGTGGCGAGTAAAAATTCTTTTGTAGGAAATTGGTCTATTTTTTTTTCTATATTTGGTCTATATTTCAAGTGAGTTCAGAACATTCTGTACCTCAGCTTTAATATTCATTCATTGTTATTATAGTTTTATTAAATGAATTATCTTTATATGAAGCATATTAAATATATCTTGTATTTTAAATATGAAGTATCTAAATTGTATCTTTATAAAAAGCGATTATGGTTCTACTAGTTTTTGATAAATAGATTATGAAAACTCTCGATTTGGCTGTTCCTTGCCAGCCTTTTACACCAATGGAGACTGATGATTCAGTTAGGAAGCTTCTCAAATAAAGATAATGCTAAAAAACCCCAGTGAAACACAATATTTTCAATCTCATTTGTCTTTTGCGGCATATCTCTAGCAGTGTCTATGTTGTGGTGGCCCACGATATTTCGCCGGTCTTCCAACCGGCTTCTTCTGGCGGTCATGTTGCACACCCACAACATGACCACCAGAAGAAGCCGGTTGGAAGACCGCCAAAATATCGTGGGCCACCACAACATAGACACCGCTGGAGATATACCGCAAAAGACAAATGAAATAGATTCCCAGCGACGGAGTTTAAAACAACGTATGTACTTAGTAGTAATAGCCCTTGTGTCTTTAGGAGCTAATGTGCTACAGAGTTTATTTTGAAAGAAGTATTGGTCTATTTTAGAGAATCTTCGGTGTTTTTATGATCTAAATTTAGAAAACTCCTACCAAGGGTAAACACTGTATTTTATTGATACAGACAGGATCTAGGAATTACTATTGCCTCTGAAAAATGACAAAGCTCTATGGCTGGATGAATCACGTCTGAATTGCTGAAGTACGTAAGAGATCCCATTATCAAGGAGGATGTTTAGAAAAAGTTGTAAAAAAAGTTGGTTTTATTGGAAAAAAAAAATACAGATAAAAATTATGAAGAAATTGTACTAAAAGCTAAAAAATAATCCTGGGTACCAGACATCACACCCTCTCCTCACCAATCTAGGGCATTTAAACTACTAAAACCCAAATAAATGAAAAAAAAACAAACATGTCAAGTTAAATAAAACCGTTTAAAAAATGCTATTAGATATAGAGAAGTGAATATGTTCTCTCTATATAATCATGGAAACAAATTAAAATTCCTATATCTTAAAATTTTAGAGCTTCATTCCATTGTATATAAGTTTCTGTCACTAGTTATGTAACGGAGATTAGTGGAGTGGTCTGAGGCAATTTAGGAGATTCATCATCAACAAGATCTAAAGGCTGTACCTTGTAATTGCAACCATTGTGTTAAATTGGAAGCTGCTCTTTGATATTGGATACTCACTGAAATTCATGAGGTGTTCGATGTCTCCAAAAAATTAATTTTTTAGGTCTCTCTCTTTCTCTATGTCTAATGGCTTTAGCTTTAAATACATTAGTGATGAAATCGTCGTTCCTTATGATGTGCCAATGAAGTGACCTCCTATTTTCTATGGCTTTGATAAGACTTTCACTTTCTCTTGCCTCATTTAGAATTTTTATTTGGGTACTTTTGAGTTCAGAACTAAGGGTGGTTTGGGTGATTCTACACCAAGTCCAGATTTCTATTGCTTACAATTTCCCCAAATTCCCTTTTGTGAAGAGTCCAAGTTTTGCTCCCATAAAGCAGTACACTCCAAATGAAAGACTTAACAAAAACATTTTCTTGATATCCATGTTTCTATGCTTATTAGTTAAAATACTCGTAATGCTTTGGAAGGCGTGTTTATGTTTTAAATTGGGGCTCAGGATAGGATATGAGTTATGTTGTTGGTCTTAATCTCACATGTTAAACATAGAGCGGCAAGTTCGCTTCCCGCCTGGGCAATAGGAATTTATTTAGTGGCAACCCAATAAATAAAATCCTAAGTAGTCCCACCACAGGTAGAAAAGGGTGGTAGCCTGTAGATAACCCATCCTAATTAGCCGTAGTGGCATAAAGTGGACGTTTGTTGCAGTAATAAATGTAATACGTGTAGCTGCCACATGATGGCAGCACTTGACAGAGCTGCCCAAGCGGGAGAGAGAGAGAGCGTGAGGGAGAGAGAGAGAGAGATAGAGCCAGACGCCAGGAAAACCCCCAAACTCTCTGTTGAAGAGGCTCAAGAGTTTAAGACACAACTCATGGCACTTCTGGGTAAAGGTTGCTTCCAATTGAGCAAATGGGCAAGCAATAGTCATGAATCGCTATCCGAGCTTGAAGAGAATCAATGTCAAGCTTCAGCCGTTACATTGAACTCAGAAGATGAACCAAAGGTTAAGCTTCTGGGTATGCAATGGATACCATCCCGTGTTATCTTTACCTATCAACACACCAACCCTAACTGGCATTCCTCCAAGAGGTCAATACTGTCCGGTATTCCACTTATCTACGACCCTTTGGGCTTTCTTTCGCCCGTGGTCTTCTACGCAAAGATCATTCTCCAAGATATGTGGATTTCAAATTACGGTTGGGATGAGTTAGGTCCTCCAGAAGTATGCAAGCAATGGCATCAATTCCTGTCCCAGCTTAACAAAATTTCTGAAGTTCGAGTTCAGCGTTGCATCATTCCCAAATTCAGGAAAACTTCCACCATTGTTGGGTTTTGCGACGCATCAGAAAGAGGTTACTCAGCCGTCTTGTATCTCTTAAACAGGACTGATGACAGCTCGAATGTTCACCTTCTTAGAGCGAAAACCAAACTTGCTCCCATCAAGACTATGACGATACCCCGGCTTGAACTATCTGGTGCCTTGTTGCTAAGCAAACTGTTTAGATCCTGTGACAAGTTTGTCGAAAGGTTAAACATACATGATGTAAAACTCTTTACAGATTCTAAGGTGGTTCTAGGATGGCTGTCTACTCCTTCAAAGATGCTCAACGCATTCGTTGCGCATCGGGTAGTACAGATTTTAGAGTTTACTCACAGTAGCCAATGTAATTATGTCAGGACCACGGATAATCCTGCTGACTGCAGTTCTAGAGGACTCCTGCCAGCTGCAATTGCCTACCATTCTCTATGGTGGGCGGGGCCAACATGGTTACTACTTCCACCTGACCAATGGCCATCTCCAAAAATGAAGAGCGTTGACTTGCCTGAGTTGAAGAAGGAACACCTTGTGCTCTTGTCGTCGGAAGAAGATCCTACACCCTACATCATATCCTGTTTCCAACGGTGTTCATCTTACTTGAAACTCCTTAGAACATTCTCCTATGTTCTCCGGTTCTTGAGCATCAAGAGAAACCAGAGAGCTAGAACAGGGCCTATTACAGTCCCAGAGTTGAGAGAAACTCTGAAAATATGCGTGCGAGTCACCAATGACCATCACAAGTTGGACCCCAAGTATTTGAAATCCTTGAATGCGTTTCTCGACGAAGACGGAGTCTTCAGGGTGGGCGGCAGACTACAGCATTCCTACTTGAGGTATGATGCCAAGCATCCAATCATTCTTTCAGGTAAAAGCCACTTAGCCAGACTAATTGTCGACCACCACCATAAGTCCTACCTACATTTAGGCCCCACGGGACTTAGAGCCATGCTCCACACTAAGTTCTGGATAACCTCAGTGAGAAATCTTGTTCGTGATCGTATATTTAAGTGCATCAAATGCTATAAAACAAGTCACCTTTCCGAAGCCCCTCAAATGGGAAACCTACCAGATTATCGCCTGAAGGATGGCCAAGTCTTTCATCATGTTGGCATTGACCTTGGCGGGCCATTCGCCGTCCGCGAGTCTTCAAGAAGAAAGGCATCCCTCGGAAAGGCATTCCTTTGCCTCTTCATATGCATGGTCACGAAAGCTGTACACCTTAAGCTAGTTTCTCGCTGCTCCACCGAGTCATCTCTCGCAGCGTTAGATAGATTCGCGGCTCGCAGAGGAAGACCCGGCCATATATACACGGACTGTGGCACGAACTTCGTTGGTGCTGCCAACAAGTTGAAGGACATCCTCATGCTCTTCGAGTCTTCTTCAACCCAAGAGGCAATGGCAAACCATGCTGCAGACGAGTCTATAGAGTGGTCATACAACCCACCTTTTGCACCACATTTTGGGGGAATCTGGGAGGCAGCAATCAAGGCTGCCAAGTCCATCCTCAACAGAGTAATTGGTGACACACCCATGACATTTGAGGAATTAGCGACAGTCCTTTGCAACATCAAAGGCATCTCAAACTCTAGGCCCTTAACTCCTGTAGGAAGCGACAACGAGGCCATCGAGTATCTCACTCCAGGACACTTCTTGGGGGGCCGTCCTCTTACGTCAGTACCAGAAGACAACTATATAGGAGAGAAGATCAGCCCATTAAGGAGATGGGACATGGTCCGTCAGACTTCTCAACACTTCTGGAACCGAGTGTACAAATGGCCAGTTGCCAAATTGGTTCCTCTGAAGGCAATCAATTCTGATGGTAATATTTAAAATTTTTTATTAAAATTTTGGTGGGCGGAATGTTGCGGCAACAATAGCATTAAGTAATGTAACCGTAATAAATGTAATACGTGTAGCTGCCACATGATGGCAGCACTTGACAGAGCTGCCCAAGCGGGAGAGAGAGAGAGCCAGACGCCAGGATAATCCCCAAACTCTCTTATCGCCTAGTTTTCTCAAGCTCTTCCCAGGCTGCAGGGATTAACCAAACAACCAGTTCGGCATAGACCTTCATCAAGGCTACATCGTGCACACCGGCCCAGCTGCCCATCACCTATCAGTTCGGCCTAGACCTTCAATAAGGCATCACCGTTCACACCGGCCCAGCTGCCACATCATTTCATACGGGTACATCCACCTATATGACTACGCCTCAAGCGGACACCAAGTGTTCCCGGCCATCATTCTCTCTCTCTCTCTGTCTACAGTTAAGATTATCATTATCATTATTATTATGTTATTAAGAGCTCAGTAGTTGACTAATTAGTTTGTAATATAATATTAATTTTAGTATCATTACCTTTAAAGGAAGCATCTTTCTTGTTATTTTTTTTATTATTATAGGAGAAGACCATTATTAATTTTATAATTAAATATCTATACCATACATTTTATTCATTTTTTATGAACTAACCCCCCCTTTTCTCTGCTGCGACCAGCTGCATTAGCCTATATTGGCCATAACATAATAGCAGTCGGTGTTAGGAGCTTCAAGCGAATCTCCTAGCCGCTGCAACAACGTTCATAAGTAATCTTTTTTGTTTAGCAAGTAGTATTCTTCTACCAACTTCAGCTTTATTGTCATTTTCTTGTGTGCTGATGGTGCTTCCTAGTTAACAAAACTCTTTCACTGAAGTAAAATGTTTCTAATTTTAATATTTATCTTTCCCTGGCTTTTTTTCTTCTCTTCTACAAAACTTTTGTCTTATGTGCATCTTGATCTAGGGCACCCTTTAGGACTTTCAGCATTCTGTTGTCAGCTACTTTGGACTCTAACACCAGTGCAATATCATCTGAAAATTTCATGGAATATATGCATTTATCGTTAATCTGTCTTAGTCTTGGTTTTCGTTTCATTTTCATTATTGCTTCTTCAATGAAGATATTGAACTGATAAGCTGACAGAGGGCAACCTTACATTTTTCTTAATTCTAGCTTCCCTTTCACACTCATTAACAACTTGGTTTTAGTCAATATTCCAAAATAACCTTCTTTCCAATCTATCCCCATTTTACGCATACACTCAAACACTAGCTCCTAGTTAACAGTATCAAAAGCTCTTTTGCAGATTTCCCCCCAGAGAAATCAGCTATTGAAGTTGTACTCATGACGTAATTTTCAAAAATTTTCTTCAAATGTCCATCGATCCTACCCAGGATATGACGAAAATGAGGTCCATTCAAAATTATATTTATATATGAAAGACAAATATATATATATATATATATATATATATATATATATATATATATATATATATATATATATATTTGTCTTTTAACGCTCTAGCGGTCGTAATTTTTGTTTGATCGTTACCACAATCAATATTTCATCATTGGCTTAAAACAGGCCAGTGGAAGAGGAAGAATTTCGAAAATTTTAATATCTCCGTTACTATAAGTCGAATACTAAAATTGTACATAACCAATCATAATGCAAATTAAATTACCTATAAATGTTGTTATATATATTCTTTTCCTATCTCAAATATTAACCGAGATATTTGTATTTTTTAATTTTTAGCCTTCAAAATACCTCCCTTTTTCGCACGTTATCAATAAGCCACATATCTAGTAAATAGTTTTCAGTAAAATTAATATATTATATTCTGATATATTTCAGTAATTCTTTTTCTTTTCGCCCAAGAATATTTCTATCTTTCAGCTCTGAGAGGTTGGCTGACCTTTTTATTTACAATTCTGACACTTTCTGTTATGGAGGTTATTAAAATGTAAATTGACTGAACGATTTCTCATTGCCATCTGTTTTTGTTCACTTAATATTCACAGTGGTGTTAATTGTAAAAGTATGTAGATTGTAACGCTTCACATGGGAAATCTGCATAGTTTAGGTAGCCTCTGAAAGAACTTTTATTAATATTTAAAAATTATAATTATTGTTGAAATTATTATAACTTTTGGCAAATTAAAATTTGATTCAAATGCTTTTCATAAATGTTTATTTCTCTTAAAGAATATAATAAAATATTATAATTTGTAATAGAATAATATCATTTTTCACAGGTTGGGAATTAGCAAATTCAGGTGATGTTGAGTGCCTTGGAATATTCTATGGCCTTATTGGTAAAATAGACTTTCAAGGGGATGGAGATGCCAGACTTTTATTAATCAAAGATACAGATACCGTTGGAGACTTACCTGATGGGAGGACTGTCATGAAAATTCGCTCTATTGTGTTTCTTCATCCTTGTGGTCCCGATTTGACAGCATCAGAGTTAGGTCTTAAATCCTGCAAGAAACACAAAGGAGGTGGGTTCAGCAATACTTTCGAGCTACCTCAGAAAGCAGCTCTTGCCAAAACATGGGGTACTATAAAGTCAGCAACAAATTCTATTAAGTCTACAACACAACAAGCAGCTGCTCTTGCTACATACCAGGTATTTTATTACTTATAATATACCCAAATGATCAATGTTTCATCACTAGTTTCCACAATTTTTGAGTACCACATCACTGATTTTTATGGTCGTTGTTTTGTGCAAAACCCTCTTTATCTGCCCTGTCTGTTCAGTCTGTCACAGGATAAACATCTTCCAAATGGCTGAACTTCTAGTTCCGCAGCCATGTGATAGTGACAAACTCACTAAATAAAATCCTTAATCCCATCCTCGCTAGAAAAGGGTGGTTTTGTTTTGTTTGTTTGGGTTTTGGGCATAAAACATCATGGTCATCAATGCCCAGCGCTCGCAAAACCGTATTAAAGTTCCCCGACCATGGGAAATCGCCGACAAATGCACACCAACCCGTTTTTCTGATTATTATTTATTTTTTATATATTTATTTACTTTTTTTTTTTTTTTTTTTTTATAATTTTTTTTTTGTTTTTATTATTTTTTTATTTATCTATTTCTTTTATTCATTTTCTCCTGAAAAGGGTGGTAACCTGTATATAAACAGTAATGATTTGCCTCAATAACACAAAGTGGGTGTAAACCTATAACAATAACAATTATTTCAAAATCACATGTTTTGTTTGTTTAGGTGAAAGGTGGGACTCGTAAAGATATAAAGGACAGAGAGAAATTTGAGAAGAGAATTTTGGAAGAGTTATCTCGAGTTTTTACGGAAACAGATTCTTTCTACTTTTGTCTCGGCTCTCCTGGGAGTAGAACTTGTGATTTGACAAACTCTTTGCAGAAGTATCATACTACTGGCTCTAGCACAGATGACAGATTCTTCTGGAATAAATACATGTTGAAAGATATAGCAGAAATCAATGTATGTTTTTAAACTTATGTCAGTTAATGCAATATGAGTTTCTAATTCTCTTTTTTAAGCTATTAATGTTGAAATTTATTATCATGTTCTTATAATAATAATTTATTTGGTTATTTTAGACAATTTTTGTCCTTGCAACAGTGAATCCGTTGAATACTTTTGAGTGGAATTCTTTTCATTTAGGACTTCCAATTCGGTTTATTGTCTTACAATGAATTGCATCTTTTCTTTGGCCCTAATATTTTTTTTTCAGTCAGAAACTCCAAACATTCTGTTTCCCAGACTAGGAGATTTCTGTAGTTTTTCTTGGAGTGTCCATGTTTCAGAGTAATTTTTAATTGTTGGCGGTTTTGTATATTTCCTCTTTTGACTTTGTCTAATGGGACTCTTAAAATGGAGAGCCTTTTGCAAGGCATAGAAGAATCGTTTCCCTGTGTCTTTTAGCTTTTATATCTGCTCCCAGAATATTGCTCTAATTGAAAGTACGATTAATAAATGATGTGCTACTCCTATTTGACCGACCACCATTCTCTCCAGCCTATCCAGTTCTCATGCATTTGATTAATTGTATACTTCTTTTAGACCATAGATCTTGCATTACTCCAGGAAAGAGAAGGACCTTTGACTCACCACTCTCCGACTTCTCTGCACCAGGAATGTGTTCCTATAGTTTGGAGTTTATGATTAGCTTCTTTTGTCCAAGATCTCAATGTTGTTACTTCAGAATTAACTTTCCGATTTTGAGTAGTATTTCTTTTATTGAAATGTATAGTTGTACAGAAAACTAATTTAATTTTGGGAATAAATATTTTTTACTTTTTATTTTAAAACATTGGTGAAATTCATAGAAAAAACTATAATATAAGATTGGGTGTTTGAGATTGCCTTGAAGTCAGCAAAAGAGTAAATACTTAATGTTTGGGGTACTCATATTTCTATTGGGATTATAATTTTGTACAAATAGAAAATAATAAGAGCTACTCAACTATTGCCAAAATCTATTAATTCTGGGAAGGAATGCCCATTGGTGAAAGGTCAATAATTTACTCATTTCATGTACTTGAGAGCAAATCATCATGACATGTGCCCATGAGGGAAAGAATTTTTTTATTTGAATTTTTTATAAATATATTGCTTTCAGAATGAACTATCAAAAGCTTGGATTCTCCCAATAATTCAAGGTTATGTCCAAATTGAAAACTGTAAAGTGGATGCTGATCCAAATAGCTTGGGGGACAAAAATACTCAGGTGAGAGTTGCAAGAATTAATTCAAGTATATGCGTTCAAATTGTTATTATATTTTTTCTTTACCTTTACTTCTTATTAGATACCAATTATATTATAAATTCGAATAATTTTTACAAACTTGAATTTCATATTTATTGTTAAAATGAAAATAATAGACATTATCGCCAAATATACTTAAGTCATCATTTCTGGACAGATCATATTTTTCTTTGTGTTCAAAAAATAATGTGAAGCTTATTCTCAGAATGAGCAGCAAAATAATTACAAATGTTGTCAATTGTCGTCTGTAGTCCTAGTTCAATCTATTAGTTGATGCATGAGTTAGGGGTGCCAAACAATAAAATGTTTATTGCTTTCTATTAAAGAATTTATTACTGTCTTATACGTTTCATGGCATTTTTTCATCTCTTAAAAGCTTTCTCATTCAAAATAATAAAGAATCTTTCAAGAGGTCATAGAAGCTATAAAATAAATTTGGTAATGATAAAAAAAATTCAGTAGTGAAACAGAAATTTCTTATTTATTAACTTTGTGCCATAGTAGGGGGAAATAAATTATCGGTCTGTTTGAATGTACCAGCATTATCACAACTATTGATTGTATGAGTTATTTTATTTGTTCTCTTAAAATAGACAAAAATATTGATCTCTGGGGAATATTAATTACTTTAGTGAAGAAAAATTTTGTCCTGAAATAGCTGAGAAAATTAATACTAATTGTCTTTTAAATAAATATTATTTACCACGACAAGAGGTGAATGGCCCTCAAAAACTAAAATATTTAGGTAAAAACAATTAATTGCTGAAGAATTAAAAAATTGAAGAAATTATTTAAATTGAAAAAATAAATCTAATTATTGTAAGCATTTCAGAAAGATTGAGAGGACATGATTTTTGAGTTTTACTAGTTTGAAAAACTTCATCATTGCAAAATTATAAAAGAATATAAGTGCCAAGAAATTTAAAATTACTACTGTAGGTGAAATTAATTTATTTCTTTGAGCATTGTTTGATAAAGAACATTTCTTTTTAGGATGTTACATTGGCCATAGTTTCACGAAGATCTCGATATAGGGCAGGAACGAGATATAAGCGAAGGGGTCTAGATGAAGATGGACATTGTGCAAATTATGTTGAAACAGAACAAATCTTGAGCTGTAATTCTCACACTCTGTCGTTCGTTCAAGTTCGAGGATCTGTCCCACTTTTTTGGAGTCAACCTGGCTACAAATACAGACCTCCACCTCATATCGACAAAGGTATATTTTTTAAGATTATTAAATTAATATGTGCTTTTCATTTTATTTTAGTAAATTTCCTTAAGCAAATACACTATTTAGTTTTTTTCCGTAATACAAATGCCTAAATATTTCTTGAAGTTATAGTCAGTGAGTGCCAAAAACAAGATCATTTTAAAATTGACTTTAATTCAATGCAAAGGTGTTTTTGTATTCTAATCTTAAAGTAACCCATGTTAAAATATAAAACATTTTTGGCTATTTTATTAATTATTTTCCATTTTTACTGAATCAATTACAGGACATTCTTCTGTCCTTGACCACCCCTGAAATTTTAGTTTCTTACATGGCACTTCTATGAAATAGTCATCTGTTATAAATAATGATGTACACTTATATGGCAATTTAAAATATATTTTTTTTCTAAGTGTCATTTGGGTAGTAGTTCTAGTATCAAAAATATACAATATTCATATATTACATTTTTTAATCCAAATTATTATTTATTTTTTGAAATACATAATATTAATCATCTAATTTTTCAGTTAATTGAGAAAAGTATATCATATTAATGTTATCTATGTTATCTATTAGTTGTTTAATGTTACAGTTTATCTGGTTATTCGGCAAGTGAATCCTTAATATTTACACTATTGTCATTTTCTTTAGGTGATGCAGAAACAAAAGTAGCATTTGAAAAACATATGAATGACGAAATAAATGAGTATGGACCTGTTTGTATAGTGAATCTTGTAGAACAAACCGGCAAGGAACGTGTAATTTGGGAAGGATTCAGTCATCATGTTCTTCAGTATAATAGTGATCAAGTTATTTATGCAGTTTTTGATTTTCATGAGCATTGGTATGATTTATGTTGATCATTAAAATTTATTTTTTATTTTTTTAAAAATGTTTTAAACCCAAAGCATATCTGATATTTTGCTTTCTTCTTTTAGCCGAGGTATGAAGTTTGAAAATGTGTCTCTTTTGATCTCAAAATTAGAAGAAGTAATACAGGATATGCTTTTCTGTTGGAAAGATAAAGATGGTATAATTTGTAGGCAAGCAGGTGTTTTCAGAGTTAATTGCATTGATTGTCTCGATAGAACTAATGTTGTTCAGGTTAAAAGATAATTATTATTAATAAATTTGTATCATAATCACTCTACAGCTTGTTCTCATTTTTATACTTCTACTTTTAGACAGCCATTGGAAAAGCAGTCTTAGAGATTCAGCTCACAAAATTAGGGCTCCTTCCTCCTGAAGGCCATCTCCCGACATCTTTAAGACCAAAATTCCAATTGTTATGGGCTAATAATGGAGATGTCATCAGTAAGCAATATGCTGGCACTAATGCTCTCAAGGTTTGTCTGACTTTAATTCTGCTGATTTTTATTTACCAAACTTAACAAAGACTCCAAATAAACTATCTGTTTTGTCTGAAATAAACAATTTCTTAGCATTCAACTATAACGAGTTCCCTCGACCTGTTTTATTTTGTGTATTTTTATTTTATGAACTACATAATTCCCTTAAAAACACAGTAATTTCAGTACTCTGTCAATATAATTTGAAGTACTCTATGGTTTGTAATGCCTCCAAAATATGGCAGGAGCTGTGTTATGCTATTCACTTGGCTTCCCACCAAAGCAGGTCCTGGTCTTTCATTGGCTGTTGAGTCAAATATTTTGATTTTTTTGTCAATATTCTGTTAAGTTAAATATATTATCAATTTTGTAATAAATATTTTACCCAAAGAATCCTATTAAGCCATAAATCTTCCTTTCAAACCACTGAATAGTTCACTTGCAATGGGGTTGTAGATAAAATGTATAAAATATAATTGATATTTATATTTTGGTTATAGGGTGATTATACTAGAACTGGTGAAAGAAAATTTACTGGAATGATGAAGGATGGAATGAATTCTGCAAATCGGTGAGATAGTTTATTATATATATATTTTATATGTATATATAATACCCATCATTACATGCATAAAAATGAATTATTAATTTTGAGTAGTACTTAAAGAGTTAATTTTTTTTTTTGGATACAAAGCTTTCTTTTCTTTTTTCTTTAATTTCTTCTTTAATCATTGGTTGCATTTTGGGTTGTTTAATACAATTTTTTTTGTTAGCATAGTTATCACATTTATATTATTCTTATTTCATGGGTTTTATTTTTTAAATCTGTCTCTTTCTCTCATCAATTCCAGTACACTATAGATTTCAGGACTTTCAAAAAAATGAAACTTGCCCTTCAAACATTTTAAAGCTTTTGTTTTTCTATTTAGAGGCAAATGAATTACACTTGTAACTAGTGTGAACGAGGACTATTGCATAGAGTATGCATAGAGATGTATATTCCAACCAAGGATAACAATAAGACCTAGATAATCCCTTTTACATAATTTACTCTTATTTTTTATTACTAAATTTAGTAAATTCTTCTAAAACATAAGAAAAAAAATGTTCAACATTTCTTCAAGTTGATTGGTCCAGCTTAATTAATTATATGAATATTTCATTGAATATAATCATTATTCCTTATAATTCATAATAGTAAATTAGTCTCACTCAGTCATACAATATGGAAAGAGTGATTTTTTTTTAATATGGTCTTTTGTTGTGGTTTTCTGTCATTATAAGCTCCATGTTATATAGAATACATCATTCTAAAATATCCTCATCAATATTCATTTTAACAGCTGGACATTTAATTAACATTTCTATTTTTAGTTGTTTAAAGATGAGGAATCAAAACTTCTGCATGACTGTTAATTGTTTTATGGGCACTACTACTATGGATCAGATTATAATGAATAAATGGTTTTTGATAATCTCATTTGGATTTATTGAAATTTATTCTTTATCTATGTCAAAATTAGTTGTGTAATATTTTCCAACTCTTCATCCATAAAGTTCTAGTATTTGTATTAAATTCTTCAGTAAGCACTCACTATTAGGAACTATTTACTTTGTATTCTGGATGTAAATTTTGAAAAATTTCTTGGATTGTTACTAAAGTTCATATTTAAGCATATCAAAAAAGTCAAGTTTGTTAATGGTTGAAATTGGACAAGGAAGAATGGGGGTTTAGGGAAGGATATCATAAATATCTGTTATTATCAATCAGATCAAAAAATGTTCTATATATAATCTTGTTGTTGAAAGAAATATTCTACAGTTGTTCTTCAATAGATTTCTCTAACAGAGCTATTTTTATTATTATTATTAGTTTTCAGCCTTCAGTAATCTTCTACACCTTATAATACGCCAATTTTACAAAACGCTGTAGTCTATGCTTGACTGCGAAGTATACTTTTGGAGTCAAGCATAGACTACTTTTACTATTTCAGCAGATACATTGATAAATTCTTGATGTTCTGTAATCAATGAACATTCTGTGCAATGAAGTTTTTGTTAACTACAGGGTGGGGCAAAAGGTATGAACCGGTTTTGTCTGGCTGGCGCTCAGCTTGTGGTGGTGGGGGGAAGGTGGGCTGGGCCTGCTAAAGGCGTGGGAGGGTCTAGTTTTCAGTAGCAACCATGCCTTGGACGGGAGAGAAATGTTGGAGAGAATTCCAGCAAATTCAACATTTTTCAGCAGTGACGAGGCCCATTTCCACCTGTGTGGAGCTGTTAATAAGCAGAATTTTCGATATTGGGCTAATGAAAACCCAAGGGAAATTCACCAGAGGCCACTTCACTCCCCTAAAGTGACTGTATGGTGCGCAGTATCCCAGTTCGGGATTATTGGTCCTTACTTTTTTGAGGAAAATGGGCGAACCATCACTGTCACTGCTGAGCGTTATGTGACAATGTTAGAAGAGTTTTTTGAACCTCAGCTGGAAGAATTAAGTGAAGCGACTAATCTGGGGGACATTTGGTTCCAACAGGACGGGGCAACATCCCACACTGCTAGGATTTCAATGGAGAAATTGAGGCAAATGTTCCCCCTGCGCCTCGTCTCCTTGAGGGGTGACGTGGAGTGGCCTGCGCGCTCACCAGATTTGAGCATTTGTGACTTTTTCCTTTGGGGATACCTAAAGGAAAAGGTTTTTAACATCGTCCACATACCCTGGAAGATCTTAAGGACAGAATCAGGGAGGATTACGGCAATACCCATCGAAATGTGCAGAAGAGCTGACGAAAACTTCAGAAATCGCCTTCAAGAGTGTATCGCTGTTAACGGCCATCATCTTTCAGATACCATATTTAAAACTTAGTGTAAAAAACTAGTTTATGTACTGATTTATTAATTACAAAGATAATTTTGGTAAGTTGAGTTGTTTTTGTTTTACATCCCTTTAAAACCGATTCATACCTTTTGCCCCACCCGGTATCAAATACTTGATATTTAACCATTCCACCCTTACATTTACAACTAAAGATTGTCTTCATGAATAATCTTACTAGATGGTGGTCCAAAAACTAGTATAATCATCAACATATTTAAGGGTATATTAAAAAAAGAAGGATAGACACACTCACAATACAAAACAAATGGACCTTCTTGGCAATGCTAAATCTGTTTTTCCTTTTATTTCTCTGTTGTTTTCCAGTACAGTTATCAATAATTTTTTTATGTTATATGAATTTAATTATTAATTTTTATTGAAAAACTAAGCTATCACTTATTTGGTATATCTGTGTGAGTAATGCATATATAGAATAAAAGTAGGTGCTCTTTTTTTTTTGTACATGATTTATATTTTTAATTGATTTTCAAAATCTTTAATTGGATTGTGCAATAGGATTTTTATTTTCCATTTTTTTTTTTTTTTTTGAAGTATAGGCATTAATTGAAAACAAAGTTCTTTGCAGGGGTTAGGAGTTCCTTCAATTGATGAATCACACCCATTAATTAGTGCCTATTAAGACTGATTTCTCCTTACATATTTTAAATCTATTAGTGCCTCCGCCATATTACAAAATTACCCATTACTAGTCTTTCAGATGAGTTGAAGAACTTTCCCTGGAAGGGTACGTAGCTAGATACAACATGAAGACATAAATTCAATGAGAGAGGGATGAGGTTCTATTAGGTTCAAAGTTTCTCTATGAGGCCTATGGCAAAGTCAGTGATAATATTGGTAAACAGAAGTTCGACATCAAATGAAGGCAGCTTCTGGCGCGGGAGGTTATCTAAGTAAATTTTTAATATCACAAGTGTTTTGGGCATGATAGGAGTTTTTGGAATTTGGGGCTTTTTCCTTAAGTGTTTCATGTGTTGTAATTTTTGCCCTGAAGGCCTCATATTGTACCAAACAATTTATAAAAAAAAAGAAAAGTTCTTCCTTTTTGACCGAACCCAGAGCATATCTCTTCATTTAACATATTTCGATATCATCCATTAGAAATCACTATTTCAAATGGAAAAATGTAGAGCAAAAAGTTTATAATTATGTTTCATGGATGGAGAAACGTGATATAATAGCTAACTTTTAACTACTGTGTTCTGCTTATCTTTTCTGAATTAAAATTAATTTTCTTTATTTACATATTTTCTTAAGTTTTCTGTCTTTTTTTTCCATTTTTGGCTAACTTGAAAAGCATTCTATGCTTTGACTTATTCTGCTTCTATTCTTTATTAACTCCAATGTATTGACACAATGGTTCTTAGAGTCTCTACCTGCATTTGTTACTTATATAATTAGGAAAACGTACCTGAGCTAGTTTACACCACCATTTATTATTTGTTAGTTTTAGATTCATGTTCGTTATTAGGCATTAGATTATTTTTTCCTTTCAACTGCATAACTGCTGCTTTTTCAATAGAAATTTTAAAAAAAAAAGTTACTTTAAAGCATAAATGTATTGCCTCCTTTATTATTTCAACACTGCAATGTAATACATTGATTAAGATATATTAGTTTATTTTCTTTGTTTTGTTTAATGATCTAACAATTTTTAACTTGTTTAAATTTAAAACACTGCTTTTTAGTAGTTCTTGGTATATGAAATTCTAATTAACTTTATTCAGGAAAAGAGAATATTTAAAAAATGTAATTCATTTTTAGTAAAGTATTATTGATATTTGCTTTCCTCAATGCTAGTATTTTGTTACTATTGAACAGTCTTTAATTGTGATTACCTGAATCTTTGAAGTTCTTTTCATTTATAACATTAGTCCATTCTATAAATCTTTCAGTGTCTATAACATCTACAAGCTTTATTTAGAGCTGTATTTGTCTGCTGGTGGTTATATTGCCTTATTACCTAATGCATTGCA
This sequence comes from Riptortus pedestris, assembly GCA_019009955.1. NCBI lineage: Eukaryota > Metazoa > Arthropoda > Insecta > Hemiptera > Alydidae > Riptortus > Riptortus pedestris. Next base: position 81,953,621 of record CM032231.1, on the reverse strand, counting down.
TATTATTCATCTAGAACATATACCTGGCTAATTATATGCTTGTGTAGCATAGCTGTTCTTAAGGGAGTGATTTGACAGATCTGTCATATAGAAATGTTCTTGTATAAAATAAAAGAAATATTTTAATCGAGAAATTTTTCAGTTTTCATGTTTCATCAGAATTATCCGTTTTGACCCTCCCTGAACCCATTCTGACTAGTTTCAGCATGATATATGTACGTATCTCGCATAACTCGAGAACAGATGGTCTTAGAATGTTGAAATTTCATATTTGGGATTATTGTAACATCTAGTTGTGTACCTCTTCTTTCCATCAAAATCGACTATGGGAAAGGGGAGGTTCAGAAGAGAAAGGAGAAAGTTCTAAATTAGACTATGTAAAAAACTATTGATATTTTGCCATATTTGAATGGAGTCTATATTGTTTTATTTCCCCTGTCACATTGTTTTCCTCCTTGTCTGATTTTTCACTGATGCTGTTTAATTGTGACAAGGCTGGGAGTACATTAGTTGTAAGTTCTGTATACTGGCTGGCCACTGCCTTTCCTGTCATTGTGTGAACAACCCTCTACTCTTCTCTTTTTGAAAAAAAAAGTCTGGACATCCTTTTCTTGGGGACAGCTACCAAGCATTACCTGTAAATACAAGAATACATTTTTATGAATATATTTTGTATAATGGACTAAATGTTATGGTGAGGACTTTTTATTGAAGATAACTGACTTTTCCCTTCTGTTTTATGATGGATGTTATAACTAATTTGTTTATGTATTTTTTAAATTATATTTTAACTATTTTTTTTAATAATCTAAATAAGACATTTAAAATAATGGAGTATGGTTATGCAGTTGAAATTCACTTTTAGAAGGTTGTTCAATGGTTTTTTTTTTTTGGTTTTTTTATTCTTTTTTTTTTTAATATTTCATGTAAAGACAAAATCTCTTTCTTCCTGTATCCTATTCGTCAGCTACCTGAAGACTGTGGTTTCTGATGATTTGCGCCAAATAACCCTCGGTGCCTGCCAAGGTGAACCTATCCCATCGATCCCGCCTCACATTGATCTCTGGATGAGGGATATAGAGGACATCCTCTCTACAAGGGTTTATTCATATGACCCTATCACTGGCAAACTTTGCCTCGGCCTTGCAACAGTTAGCTTAGCGAGGTTTGTTTTGTTTCTTACATCCCTAATCAGCATGAAAATGGACTACTTATTTTCTGATTCCTTACTAAATATTTAATTGATTGTCTGTTTAGTAAAGCCCTACTTATTTGTGTGCTTGCACTTAATGTATAGCTTTTGTTTTTTTGTGGTTAAGCTTACTTAGGAGTGAAGTATAATTAAGTTTTGATTATGCAAGTCACATGGTAAGTCTTTCTTTGTGCTTTGCCCAAGATGGATGAACTTATTACTTTTAAAGCATATCTTTAATGTTTTCAGGTATTACTTAAGTCGATTCAAAGATGTTTACAGACAGGCTACAATTGATATCATGCAAGGTATGCTTTAAAAACAGATTTTGTATCTTAATTCCTTTCCTTTGTTTTACTTAGTAATCCTTTTTATTGTTATAGGGCAGGCAGTGACAGAGGATTCTCTTGAGGATGACACTGATTCTGTTGCAACTGCTGAGCATGTAAAACTTTTGATTGAGGATTGCAAGAAATTCATCGTCTCTGATTCATCATTAGTTCTTGGAGCTTGGGGATTAATTAATGCAGACCCACAGTATGATAATTTATATTATTATTATTTCTTAACGTCACTTTTTGCTACTAAGGCTAATTGGAACAGATTAGCTACAGGCTACCACCCTTTTCTAGCCTGGGTGGGTCTAAGGATTTTATTTAATGAGTTTGCTACTAAATAAATTCCTATTGCCCAGGTTGGAATCAAACTCGCAACTCTAGGTTTACCGTGTGAGATTAAGGTCAACGCTTTAACTCACATGGCTAGCCTGAGCCCCTGATAATTTACAAAAATACTTCTTATTTTTATTTTAATTAAAACTTGTATTCATGTTTTTTTTAATCCTTTTCAGGACTGGTGATCCTACTGAAACTGATATGGACACAATACTTATTTTAACAAAGGATTCATATTACGTGGCGGAGTAAGACTTTTTATTTTTAAATGTTATCCTAACCTCACAAATATGGTAAAAAACTAACAATTGTTATTAAGACTCATCATGAACTCATAGTCGTATATTGTATTTGCATACATTATTATATAGTGTCTGAAACCAATAATCTTTTATAATCAGTTTACATCAATCAATTTTGTTTATTTAGTTCTCTTTGTTGTTTGCATGTATTTCTAACCTCTTCCTTAGGAATTTTACTTGTATTCATCAGTTCCCAGTTCTATACAGAACTGCTAGACGAAACTTATTGTTAATGTCTTGAAATATTATAATGTGTGAAACAATAGTTCAAACAAAATTGGATTTTTGATTAAAGAATAATTTATCGGATATGAATTGTTCCAGTAACAAGGATGTGGGCCTCATTGTGTTTATACCTTAAGAGTTTAGTTTCTAGGTAGTAAGGTAGTGAATGTGCTATGAGTGTTAATTTTGCTGTGTCTGAATTTCATAACATTTGTGTGCTATTTTGACCTTGATTTTAGCAAGGTGAAGAACCTTCTGTTAGGTGATTATTTGTTAAATTCTAGGAAGGCAATTTATTGGAGGATAAATTCTACTTTTATTTTTACTATTTATTTCATTTTTTAATTTTTATAAACCACAAAGATTCATTGTTTTCTCATGATTGCATTCCATAAAACAAGAATTTTAGCAATTAATAACACAAATCAGACTATTGAACAATTTTTAGGTCTTTTTTATCTTGCTTCGTTATTATATAAACACACCAATACTCTATTATTACTACAGTATCTCTAGGAAATGTAGGGCTATGAAAGGAACTAAAACATCCTCATAATAACAATATATAGGATTGGGTTTTATTATATCAATACAATTTATTTTGATGTGAAGGGCCTTTGTGCTATATATTTCAGATAAATGATACAATGCATTTTATTGCAGTTATGATGACGAAGTTGACAAAATAGTAAAATGTCAGAGGGTTCCACTTCCAGATATCAGAGCTGTTGAGCTTGGTCAAATGGAAATTGTTCCTCCTCATTCTGCACTCCAGATATTCAACAAGGTATGGTTCTTTTTTTATTTAACTTTGGCTCTTTGAGAGGATAGTGTTTCATACTCCATCTGGTGATTTAATATTTAATAAAATTTAGTCAACCATAGGTAATATACTTATTTTATTCTTGTCACCTTTTATTATAATCAGCCAAATATTTGTGTATTTCACTCTATCACTTGGTATATTTAAGAAGCAAAATAGGCAAAGAAAAAAAAAAACGAATTCAATCATGTATCAATGAATGAAGCAGGTAATAATAAAGAAAGTCAGTCCATATAAAATAGTTTATTTAAGAAATATTTAAATTAATTGTTCTTGTTCAAAAGACGTTGTCAAAGACTTTGTCGAGACTTTTGTCAAAAGACGTTGTCACAGACTTTGTCAAGAACTTGTGTCAAATGATGTCACAGACTTTGTCAAGAACTTGTGTCAAATGATGTCACAGACTTTGTCAAGAACTTGTGTCAAATGAACTTTGTTCCATTCCTTGCTTCCAAAGAAGCGTTGGAACGATTGGAATTAAGGCTAAACTGCCTTGTTAAAGATACTTGCTCAAAAACAACTGTAAGTACAAAAACGATAGACCAAAGTCCCATCAACCGAAACAAGTCAATCGGTGTATAACCGTGTAAAGTTAAGTTTCGAAATCCCATTTTCAGTAATGATACGTTTGGGCTACTTCGTTTTGATCTTTCGGATCTCTTAAGCTAGGCGTGTGCTAAACGTGAGCTTTTCGTTCTAAGCGTTAGCCTAGGACAAAGTTGAGTAAACGGAAAAGTTTAAGACTGTGTGACAAATGGTTTGACAAGGATGAAAGTCCAGAACGTCATAACCAAACGTTGTGTAGTCTAGTGTAAATTAATTGTCTTTGTATTTATGTACTATCACTATCATCTTTAATAGACCTGGGCTTCTACCATCATTGTCGTTGACCATTCTTTTCTTTTTCAATTTAGGGTATCCAACTTTAGTGAAGTCTTTCTCCAGGATATCTCATCACATTTGCCTGGGGCTACCACTTTCCCAGATGGCACTCCTTTTCAAAGCCTACAGTGCTCTTCTTTTTTCTTGTCTTTCTTTATGAACTTGTAATATTAACTGCCTTCGGTATAAATTCTTCTTCTTTGGATAGTATTGATCCAACTATTAGATTATACTCACTGTCTTTCTGGCAGGGTCATATGATTTATAATAGTGACAGAATGTTTTGATTTATAATAGTCCTTTATTAAAAATCTTTTTGCCCTTCATACTTCGTGACTCCAATTGCCACCTCTTCAGGAGCCATATTTGAAGTGCTCATTGGATCTAATCAAGTTCTATAAGTACTTCATTTAGGTTTACCAATCATTTTTACACTCATCAAGTCTGAGTGACAGGATCAACTAGAAATCTGGTTTATATGATTTTTGAATAAGAGTTTATCGACTTATTGGTACAAATGATTGGAATCGTTGCAATTTTATCAACCTCCTGTGATATCAGGTTTTGCCAGGCAGAAAACAGAATAGAAAATTTCCTGCCATCAGAAGGAGAATTCATTATTTGTAAAGGCAGTTCATGCAGATCGACTAATTGATACATAAAATATTCAAGAAAAATATCAAATATTATAGATCAATATTTCTAACAACCCTCCTCTGCAACAAATAGCCTTTTATTTATTTTTCTCTGGCATAAGGGTAAAGTTTTGTCTATATCAACAAAAGTAGGATAGGATGAGGTAATGATTATTGGCCAGAAGGCAAAGTTTTATAACTTTTATTATAATTTTAATTTCTAAAAAGCCAAATAGGATCTTGTGAACACAATTGTCTATTTTCTTTTTTTTTTTGCCAAATCAATCATAACTGATTTATTTAAAAAACTTTGTTTTTCTTTCCGTAATACTTGTATTAATTCTTAGAAACTGGGTAATGAACCATCAATTATGAATAATGATAAAGCTATTAATTATGAAGATAAATTAGAAGAAAAAACGTGGGTCAATTTATAGGAGGCTTCCATTTTTTGTTGTCGGAGGGAACATGCTGGATGATCTAATTTGACTCCCCAGATTGAAGTACATTTTTATTTGCTCATGATAAATTACTTTCAATACCAGACTTTAACCTGTGATGAGTTTTCTGCTTCATGTGGAAATGAATCTGTTTCTTGAAAATGTTAGAAAACAGGGGTGGAAGTGAAATTAAAATCTTAAAAAAAAACATAAAAAACTGAGTGACCAGTCCTGGTATTTAATGGGCTGATGAATAATGTATAATTATTATTATTTCATTAGTATAATTTTCAATGGATTTCAATATATCTTTTTAGCTAGTATTTAAATAATTGAATTTATAACTTAAAATAATTTAAGGCTATCTGTAAAAATGGCTTTATATGTCTGATGATTTATATATTTTTTCTCAGGCTAAAGGAAAACCGGTAATACAGTGTTGTCTGAGACTGCAATACGTCCAAGAAAATTCAGACTTTGCACATGTCTTCAGATCTTCTCACCTTCGATTTTTCAATAATGTGGCCATTGTTATTAAAGGAGAAGATGAAATGATTGGTATGTGTTGTTGTAGTTAATGATGGCTCTTCTATTTAATAAAAACTTAATATTTAATTCGAAGAAGGAATATTAATACTTTTGTATCAATTGAACTCTATTATTTAATACTTTAAGGAATTTAGCAATGAAACTATTATTTGAAATAAGTACAGTTATGATCATAATACTAGCAATAACATTGATAATAATTTTTTTAATACTAAGTGGCTAGCTGTCTTGGTACACTTTATATTCCTACTATTTTATTATTCTTTTCATTTTATTTATTTATTTTATTTGGCTTAGGGCAAAAATAATTATAGATTAAAAAAAAATGCTCAAATAGTATTTATTTCAATTGGACATCTCCTAAGATGATGTGCTATTGGAAAACCAGATTATCTCTCTGAATGCTAAAAATTATTTCCAAAAATAATAAATTATTATTTACAATTTATTAATACTTAATAGCATCATTTCAAATCCTTATTTCTAAAAGCAATGTTTTTTTCTCGTTATTTTCTATAACTACATTTTAATTTTAGAGTCTCTTCGAGCTATTTCTGACTCCTTTAAGATTGCTTTGGAAACTCAATATAGTGAAATCTACAATCAAGTAATATGGAAAATTGATCCAGAAATGACTTTGGAAGAAATGCTACCACCATCTCCTCATGTTAGGAATATGACAGATTTGCAATTAGAAAGTTTAAAATCAGTAGGTAAGTACATTTGTTTATCTGTTTCATAAATATATATTAAATATCATTTATTCATTTTCAGTAGTAGTTTATTAGTAATGAAATTCATTATTCTTACTCTTTTACTCTACTATGTAGTAGCATTTGTATTTTTCTTGTAGTTTTGTAAGAGGTGGATTTTAACAAGTCTGTTAATTGCTCTTTAATAGGTTTTTTATTGAATGTCTTTACTATTGTACTTGCTGTTCTAATTTCAAAGTTGATTGTTTCATAAATTAACTATTTTTCTTACATTTCTTGTTTTGTCAATACTTTATTACAACTCATTAGTATACAAGAAATCAAATTTTAATTTATAATACTAAAATTTTATGAGGAATGGTTCACGCTTTAACATATCATATAGAAACCTTTCTCTATTGGTAAGTGCATCCTTTTTTTGAGGAAGCTACATGTAGTGTTAACTCAGTATTTCACAGCTGATCAAATGATTTATTTCCCAACTAGTTTTGCATCCACATGGTGCCTCATCAGGAGAAAATAAACACTAAGAGGTAATATACAAGCCAATTGGACTAGAGAAATAAAAATGATTTTAATAATTATTTGCAGTTTTTCTTTTTTGTTGACCTTCCACCATATGATTGGTTCAGTGAATTTACTTAGGTCATTATTCCATAATAAAACAAATAGGCGATAAAAGTTTTTCACGACCAATACAATGAACAAAATTTATATTAATCATGGTTTTATCATTACACTTTTCACAAACTATTAAAAAAATTTTTTTTCATGAAATGCCGAGGTAAATGTTTGTATATGGTGTAAACTTGTAAAGAGTTGTCCATAATGCTGGAAGAGTCCATAAAGTTTTGTCCTCAATGTTGATTAGACAGTCAAAAGATTGTGCTATCCTTGCTCTAGACCATATTACTCTACTTACTCCAGATAAGGAAGATGAGGAGAGATTTGTGTGTTTGGCAGTACTTGTAAATGTAAACAGTTATTTTCAATGAAGAAAGTTAGTAAATCAAAACATCGTACAAGGCTGACTGACAATAATTGTAAAAATCCTTTACGTCTTTGATCCAGTGGAATTAATTAATCCAAACATCGATGGATTAGTTTCCCTAATTCACGCTCAAGTGTCTCATTGATTTTGGTGTCACTATTTAACTTTTGTTGTTTGTAATAATTCCAAATTTTACAATTTAATTATAGTACAACATTATATATATGTATTTTTTTACATTTCATTTTGTTATTTTAATAAATTGTATTATAATTACATTGTCTTATAATTTGATGTATGATATCTATCGTTAAAAATTATGAACACTACTTTAAAATTCACTACTTTTAAAAGTGGCCCGCAAACGTATTTGCACACTAAAGTTTGGCCCACAACATGTCAAAGGCTGCCCATACCTGCTCTAGACTATTACAACATGATGGGTATATGCTTTCTATAGTGTGCTTTATAATCAGAATGCTATTACTGTTAACATGGCTGTTAAGTATTCAGCAAAATGGCTGAAGGCACACTTTTTCAAAAATGCAAATCGCTCATTTCAGCCACCTGCAAGCTTTGGGTATAGTTTATAAAAAGTAGTAGTTCATTAGTTCATAGCAGCTGATAGATTTTCCCAAAAGAGCCTTAATGCCTGATGAGAGCTTTGCTTGTTTAAGGTATTAAGCATTCAGTATGTAAAACAAAATAATAAATAATAATATAATAATTCCATTTGATGATTCTATTTATAATTTATTTCCTTTAAACAAAATATGTAGATCTTTAATAATTTTGATAAAAACATTTCAATTGATTCTAATATATGATATATGATCTATTATACATGACATGCAGAACAATAAATACCTTTACAAAAACTAAATAAAATAAAGAGTAAAACTAAGATTTGTGTTGTTTAAAAGGGCCATATTGCTTTAATTGAATTGTAGTGAATGAGGTTTTTTTTTTTTTTTTTTTTTTTATTAAAAAAAACACATTATAAAGATGTAGGAAATATAACTTTTCTATTGTTTCAAGAGATTCCATCAAAGCTCCTGTAGTTTTTGAATATTAGCTCTCTTGCTGCTAACTTTATATTTTTGTTTTAGCCATTAACAATTTTGGCTGTATGCTTATTGGAATGATTGGTAAGCCCACTGGGCAAGGCCTACATGTAGAGATTCTCCAACGTATTGGTTTAAGTAAGTTTTGATAATGTAGTGGGTGTGAACTCATATAAGAAATGCACTGTTCGTCTCTTCTCAACACAATTCAACCATAACAAAGTAGATCATTGTGTTTAAATCAAGAGGAGGAATTTGTCATTACCAGTAACATTTAGAATGTATATACTTTTCTTGTGAACACTGAAAAGTATTTTGATAGTGTAGTGGTAAATAAAATATTTTCATGAAGATGAACAAAATCAGAATGGAAAGTTTAATGTTCATTATTTAGACTTATGTGTATGTTAAAATATCTGTGGTTCTTTTTTCTTATTAGCAGTTTCTCTTTTATTTTTAATAAATTAAATCATTAATTTTTGCTAAAGTACTTTGATGCCTTAATATTTTCAACAAATAGTTTTTGAGCGAAATATTTTTGACATAATGCTACCAAAATATTTGATACTTTCAATAAGAAAGCTTTGTATACCTCTACAATTTCATTCTTCTAGATCCCAATTATGGTTTGTTTATTTAGTGTGTCCAAAAAGGATGTTTATTAATAAAAATCAGCTAAGCCATTGTGTTTAAAAACTTCAAGTTGGACAGATCAGACTATTTATTGACCTTTTATAATTCCTAATTTCAAGTAAATTGGAGTCTTCGTACGTAAAGTCAAACTAAATGGTAGGTTTTAAATGATTCTGATGCAACTTCCAAGAACCTAAACTTAGCACTGAGTTCCAACTGAAATACAACCTGTAAGAGACTCAAAGCTCCCATTCCTTCTTGTAATATAATGTAATTTCTGCCAAATGCCATTTTTAGTAGGCGCTAAAATATATATATATATATATATATATATATATATATATATATATATATTCATTTTATAAATTAGTGTTTTACAGACACTAATTAGAACACATTTTCTACTGGTTACTAACCTTTTCAAGCCAATGTGACACCATGAATTTTGTTTTGGTATGTCTCAAAATTGTACCCACTACCAGTAAAATGATTAAGAGCATTAAGATCTACTTTATTAATAGTTAAATATTTAAGGGAGGTAGTATGGGTCATTGGCATTATCTATGTTTGATTTTTTTACATGTGGCACATTACATTTTCTATCATGGCCTGCTTTGTTGGGCTTCTAACCTGTACCTACTAAACATTGTGAGGCTCTTCAGGTGCTACCAATGAAGTAGGAAGTGAGGATGGATCATATGATGCTACCATGACACTCCACCAAACTCTGTTTGGCAGGCCTTATCCATAAGCTGTTGAGCCAGTGTACTTATTACAGAGATTCTAGTTTTAGTATTAGTTGGATTCAGTGGACATATATTCATATGTAAAATTAAATCATTATGAATACGAATAAATAACAATAATTAACATGATTAAGTTATAAATAACAGTATCAAAAAACTATTTTAGATTAGGAATTTATTTTAACCAAATTCACTTAGTATTTGAGGTAATGTTTGGGCTCCATAATATCCCTTAGAATATGGGAAAATTGAGGAGGGACCTTGGCAATGGGCAACCGAGCCCCTCTTCCATCCCTGTCCCTCTCCTTGGGCCTGAGTTGCGAGCTAACTAATTGTTTCACTAGTAATTCAAGCTTGGTTTTCCCCCTGTTATTTCATTTTTATTTAGTGACAATTAAATGTGTATTGGAACATCATAACATACTATATTAACACAAATAACTGTCTGAAAAGACAGACTTAGTTGTACCTACTGCAACATTTAACTCATTGTTTAACATATACTTACAGAATGGGAGCACTGGGAACATTTAGACCTACTTCATGATATGACCTCACGTCTTATTAAGGGGAGACTACTCATATATGCTTTAATTGTGTTGTGTACACTGCAGTCCTTGGATCAGGGATCCTGGCTTGTAGGAATGGTACAGGCTTCCTTGGGGTAACTGGGGTTGTGGCACAAAGGGAAAATTTGCAACGGAAGGCAACAGGGAACTACTAACCATATTTTTTTCCTCTTGTAAGCTACATGGAAGTTCCAAAAAAGAGCATCTTCTATGAAGAACAATGGTTGCAACTACAAGGTGTAACCTTTAGATCATGATGATAATGGAAGCTAATTCACACATATGGAAACTACAATTTTTCATTATGTGAATTTTTCCTTAATTTTCTTTTTCATTTTAAATCGAGGTTTTTATTTTCTCTCTATATATTTCTGCAATGGAATTTTTAATTTATTTATTAATTTTAACATATTTTTTTTAGTTTCTATTTTATCTTTTTAAGTCAATTTCTTTTCTTATATTTTTTATTGTTTATATAATTGAGTAAATCGTCTAAGCTGTGGAACTCAATAAATAAATAAATTGTAAGTAGCTTAATATAAAGTGTTGATCGCTTAAACCACATAATAATTCATTAAAAAGTGTGTTCATTATAAAAGAAATTACCCTAAATAAATGTTAAATTATAAAATAAAACATTTTATTATTCTTTGGAGCCTCAAATTGATTTTTAATTCTATTTAATAAGATGCATACCAGTAATACAATGAGAGTGAAGGGTTAATTTCTTCATATGCCTCGTGACTTTCAAACTAATCACATCCCTCTGAATCTTAACCTAGGTTTAGATTCAGCAGAATGTGACCTATAGGTATAGGTCTCCTAAACTTGACACATTTTACTTTAAATTGGCTAATTTTATGAAAAATAAATTGAATTGCTCTCAAAATTAAAAAAAAAAAACTTTTCAGGCAATACTTAAGTTTTCTTTGTATAAATTTCAGTTTTACAGAAGCCTCTGTCCTTCATGGAGAACATCAGTAAGTTAGATTTTAGTTTTGCTCCAGTGAAAATATATATATTTATATGAATAAATATTTTAGTTTCCCAAAAGACATTATTAGATGATGTTGAAGCGTCTCCTATTATTTGAAGAGTTGCTTGTATAAGTTCCCTATCTGTTAATAGTTATGCATTTAAAAATTGTATTTAGCCATTATAATTCTATTTCAATTATTTATTCAATTTAGCATTGAATGCAAATACGTAGAGTTAGGCCAGCAAAATTATTTCAGAGACCAATAGTTTTGTTATATTTTAATTAAAATGCAATAAATAGGTAGATGTAATTTTGTTCTGTGAAAATAAAATATTTTTAAATATAAAAATTGATAAACCCCTTTAAATGATAGTTGTACATTATCTGTTAATTTCAGTGACTGTCTTACCTTGGCCTAGGCTGTTTGTGAGTTGGGCAAATTTATTCAATGTGAAATTAGATTTAATTTCACATTTTCTTTCTGTGAATTTTGGGCTTGGTAAGTTGTGGTTCTGTTTTCAATTTCACTTGTGGCAATTCATTTTCTTTGTCAGCTTTATTTGGCTGTGCTCATTTCACATTATTGTTTTTTTTTTTAATTTATAAAATGTATTCAAATGTTATGTAACACTTTTCTGCCTGGCAACTTTATTGAATTTTTTCGTTCTCATTAATTATAATAGCAATGACCTTTGAGTCCATTAGGGCAAAATAAATAATAATAATGTATTGTTGTGTCATATTTAACAATTTATAATATATTAACAGAGTGTCTGTCTGACTTCGTTTGCCAAAGGTCCTATCTGCCATGCAGACATAGCTTGTGACTACTGGGCTTCTGTTAAATTAGAAAACAAATTCAAATTAGTTTGGCTATAAAATAGTTATAAAAATTATGTTGGTATTTAAGCTTTAATGACCTCCTGACTTTTAATCACGACCTTCTTACGTCGATAATCTTCTGAATTATGATAGCAATTTTGGTTTGATATTTACCTTGGGTATGCTCACATATTTTATACACTTTTTATTGCAGTTTTAAAAATGTGTAAATTATGCTGAGAATCATAGCTACTTATAAATAAAAAATATCATTACATCTTTTTTTAAATAAATCTCCAATCATCTGTAGCACTCAGTTGTTCTGGGGTTATGGACAGATTTAACAACTATATAATATGTTAATCGCATAGGTAAAGAAAGTTGGATGACTACTGGGATTCAAACTTTGATCATTGTGATGTGTCCTTGATACTTCTGAAAAAAGTAGTAAAACTTTGGAATTTTTGTTATAATGGCTTCTTAGTTAATTTTTTTAGTGTTAGTAAGTTAATTTTATTTGTTTACATTTTTTAAAGTTGTTAGTCCCTTTTAGGCAAAATCAATGATTCCTATTAATAATTAAATTGGGAACCATCTGGCCTAGTTTGATTGATGCAGGTCATGTATTAAAGAAGTTAATTACGGTTTGTAAATTGTCTAGCATCAGCCCCTATAGATGTTTCATTATCATGAGACTGTAGAGGAGTTATTTGAATAATGAAATAGCATGCCCTGAACTCTGAATAAGAAAGTCCAATATAACAAGGCATGGAACGTGTCCACACCAAGAACAGTGGTGGCAGGCCTTGGCTCTTTATGCCACAAAGATAAGATTTATTAATTAATCTAGGGCTATTATAGGATCTTTAGTGATCACTGTGGCCTTTTCATTGGTGGGGACATCATAAGTTCATTTAGAAACAAGGATGTATTTTATCTAACAGCATCAATTTCCCTCTTCAGAATCTTAGGTTTAAAATATATTTTATATCCACCACTCTGAGCTTCTGTTTTCAATTCTAATTCACAATCACATAGTTACTGTGCTTGTAATTGTCTCTTCTTGACCACCGGGTAGCTCCTTTGAAGTCATCTCTATAACACTTCCACATTTTACATACGGTTTCTATTGGGCTTCTCTTCTTCTGTTATCTGTAATCTTGACCTCAAATCTCATATATTTATTCTTATGAGTGTGTCATAGTGTTCATATCTATTTATATGTATAAATTTTGATAAATAATAAAAACCAACTCTAGGAACTCCAGTAATTAGTTTATAAGTATTTTTGAGTTAATAAAATGACATTTATAAAATAAAATTAACACCAAGATTTTTTTTTTTTGTATTTTAATAATAAAATGGCAAGTGTAATGAATAATGATAGTATCAGTAGTCAAGTATTTGTATTTACTGGATTCATTTGATATTTTGTTTTATTAAAACAAAAGATATTCATAAACATGTATGGGGTCATTGCTTCTTCTTGAAATCATTGTTGTGATTTTAGGAAATAGATGAAGCAGTAATTATTTCTTATGGGATTATTTTCAGAAGGGTCATTATTATTGTTGCCTAATCTCATTTATAAATTGTTTCATAGATAATGCAACCTTTAGAAATAAAAATGGTCTTGAATTATTACAGTATGCAAAGTGCTTTTCGAAATATACTTTCAAACGATCAGATTTTTTCTTTCAAAATATTTAGGACTTTAAATACGCTTTATTTTATTTGTTCATAGAAACTCAGAATTATTTTATTCTGAAACATAGGACACAATTTTATTATGCTAAGAAATGCTTTAGCTTTCCAAAAAGCATAAAACTTTGGATTTATATATTACCCCGATGAAGCTTTTGCGCGATATAAATAAACCACCACATCTGCGGGCTCCACTTTCATGTAAAACAGGGAGTACTTTGATTCAAAAAGCAGTTAAGTGTCTCTAACATTTTTATTAGCTTGTTAGTCCCATCTTCTGTGTGAAATAGTAGTGTATTAATATTAATACTCTTATCAATTAGTGTTGTCAATTACCACCACATAAAATTTCTTCAATTCTCTTAGTTTATTATCAAAAATGAGAAACATTTTTAATATTATTCAGAATATTTGTTTTATTTATTGATACAATTTTTAAAATTCGTTTTAAATTATACTCTTTTGATTGAGGGCAATGGGAGATTCTTCATTAAACTCTGAAGTAATGTTACATAATGTTTGAATAATTATTCATTTTGCTCATTCATTGCTTCTTTTGAAATGTTCTTTGTTATTATAGAACAGCTAATTCATTTGTTTTTTTTTAATAACACATTTTGCATTTAAGCATGATATTTAAAATATGTTCATATTAAAGTTTTTTGACTTTTAATAGTATCGAAATAAGTTTTATTTGTTAATGAAGAGAAATGTACATGGTTTTTATTCATTTTTTTGAAAGGATGGAATGTGTGTTGTACACAGTAGGAAAATAAATTCTATGCTATAGAGATCTCAAGTGAGAAAGAAAAACTAAATCAAAGACTAAAAAAAAAAAGAAACAAATAAAGGAGTAAACACTGGGAGAATGAGTAGTATGAACCCTCTGAGTAAAATCCGCTTACCTTTTCTGGCTAAAACAGATAGTTGTCTGTAGATAATTCATTCTGTTTAGCTTTAGCATAGTAATATAAATCTGGAAATAGGGTAGATTTTGACTGATTTATCAGCTATTTTTGCGATTTTAGTAAAAATTCTTCAAATGTCATTGATCCTATCTTAGAGATGACAAAAATGTGATCAATGCAAATTTTGCATTCATTTTTATCTATCTGGATGAATAAACAAGGCCTATTTTCTTCGATAAAATGTTTAGAACAGGTTGCATTTTTAGTACACCAGCTTTCACCTCCAGTGTGCAAAGAGATCTAGAGAGCATTCAATTGCTCTTACTATGGCAGCTGGGCAGCATCCCTGGAAGAAACAATTTTTCTCTGTTAGTACTCTAGTGGCACAAGTTGTCTTTGATTGTTATAAAACTCAGTTTTAAAAGGTTTAAGTACAGCTACCAAGCTAAGTTCTAAGATTTTAAGAAAGGGGTAAAAGTAAAATCATGTACATCTCCATTACTATGAGTTTGATTGAAATATGTATAGGATCAATTTTGGGGATAAAGTAATATTCCACAATTGCTTATACATATTTTGACGAGTGCTAATCGAGTTCTTTTTGTATTTTTTAATTTTCAGCCTTCCTTAAATTCCCACTTTACTCATTTGGTATTTACTATAAGTCTATATATATATCACAAAATGGTCTAACCCAAACTTAAATACGATGTAATACTATAATGTTATTATTATGAATGCGTAATAAGATGTCATCAATGAACAGTTATGTAATGCTCTAGAAGCCTAATTTTTTTTATTATTATTATACCTTGTATTTAACTATTTCATTTAGAACTAATGATTAAACTTCAAATCTTCAAAAAATGATAACCATAATCAAACCTTAAAGAATTATTTTTTTGGGGAGAGGGCAATTAATAGGGGATGTTGATGACCCTAAAACAACAAGAAAACAACCACTCATTTAAAACTACAAAATTCAAGTTGGTTATAGCTGTAATTAGATAATGAGGAGTGAGTAAAATAGAAATCCTTAAACTTCTATGTTATTATATATATGGTCGAAAAACGTCATATAACCTATCTTCTTTACAAAACAGTGCCTTACAATTTCTGATCATATTTCATCTCTGGTTAGAATATTAACAGAGTTATTTGAATTTTTGCAGTTTCAGGTTTGAGTATATCCCTAATGTGCTCATGTTATTTTCACTTAAAGTTTCTGTATCACTTAACATCTCATGCCCAGCTTAAATTTCAAGCTTGGTTCGTTCAGGGTCTTATTTAGTGAGATGTGGGAATAGAGCGAATGTGATTTTACATCATCAGCGTGTTATTCCTTGCATATGAGAAGTTCATCTAGTTCACACTCTCCTGAATAAAGGACTTTTTCTTCTATATTTTAAATTAATGACTACTTTATGGTACTGGAAGCTAGTTGGAATGGTTTATCTATAGGTAATCATCTGTTTCTAGCCATCATCATGAAATAATTTCCAATCCCGTGTAAGAATCGAACCTTTGGCTAAATTTATGAAGAGAAATATAAATTATACTTTATGTGCATTATTACAGAAAAATTAAATAGGAAAAACAATTATAATTTGCATAGTGCCTACTATAATTTTGTGTTTAGCATACAAATAACTGAGTATGCTATAGGAGAAATAAAACACTAAAAGACAAATAAATAAGAAAAACTTAGATTTATTTTTTATAATACTTATTTTTAGGTTTTATAAGTTTATGTTTGTTTATATGGCTATCATGAATATGGAACTCATTTTAAACCAATAATAAAAAGTTTTCTAGTTAAAAGTTTCCTCTCATTTACTTTTTTAACTATTCAAATTTTTGGTATTTTAAAATTTGTATGTATATATTTGCATTAACCACAGTGAAAACTTTCTGGTTTTTTTCTTTCTTCATGATTTAATTTTTTATTTACATTAATGAACTTATGTACTTATAACAGGAATCTTGAATATATAGCCTTAAAACTTCAATTAAATCTTGGTATTTGATTTAAAATGTGAGATCCTCCTCTGTGGAAGCACTGTTTTCAAAAGGTATACCCCTCAGACTTCAAAATTCCTTTCTAGGAGTATCAGTATTTTTTCCCCTCTTAAATTCCTGTTACGAAAATATATTCCTATATAATTGCAGATGTCATTAGTTCACCATTTTTTTATTGATGTTATATTGTATTTGTTGGTTAGTTGTTTTTTTGGGGGGGAGAAAAGTTCTTAGGTTTTCCTTTTATATTTGTATGTATATGCTATTTAAAATGTTGTAATATCTATAGATTTATTGAATAATTTTGCATGCATCATGCACCTTCCAGTTTAGTTTTGTTTTTATGGTTATATTATTTATTTCTAATATATTCTCAGAAGTGCAATTAATTTTTCTTGTACCTCATTCTCTAGTGCATGTTTGCCTAAGACTCGGATGTTCTAACTACTGCTGTTTTCTAATCCCCTATTCCTTTGTAGATGTGTACAACTGAATTGTATAATAGGTTTATACTAGGTTCAATAATGGATCCCTCTCCCTCACTGAAAAAACAAAACAAATTTAATTACTGTCAAATTCTAGATCTCAGTTTTAACAATGTTTAATTGTTCTTTCCATTTCATTCAATCTTCCAAATCAAACTTCTTGCTTTGAATTTATTTGTTCTTTTTACAGCCCAACCCTGGTCAAAGTTAGCTAAAATAAAACTGATAATGGAGTAAGCTCTCGGCCTATTTATAATTTTGAACATTTTTTACTCAAATGTTCATTTATAATTTTTAATGGTAATTGTAATATTAATCAAAATGAAAAGTTTATATCTTGATTTAATTGTCCTTAGACCATGTTCCAAAACAAGGACAGTGTTAGATCTTAACTTGGTCTGCCTTATCTCTAAAGGTGCAATATAAAGAGTTAGTCCTTTCAGTCTACATTTTTTATAGCATACCCAGATATGTTCAATTATTGAAGTATAATACTCGAGATCTCTCTCTCTCTCTCTCTCTCTCTCTCTATATATATATATATATATATATATATATATATATATATATATATATATATATATATATATGTGTTTCGTGGTTTACATGCCACCTCTTCAGGAACATTCAGTTATAAAGTGCTCGTTCTCTCTTACTTCTGTTGAAACAAACCTTCCACACATTGAGAACAATAGGTTCCACTTTCGTAACATTTGATACATTATCTTCCTTTTTTATTTTTTTTTTATTTAATAAATGCTTTAAGAATACCAAAAAATGGAGTGAGAAATATTAGGGGTAGATTATGACATTGATTTTTTTCATTAAAAACCATAGCACTATATTAGTGTTTCTAGTATGTTTGATCAATCTCATTTAGTTAACAAGTGTGTATTAGTTTGTTTTATTGTTAGACTAATTTAGTGTTAATGAAAATTTAGTGCTGGAATATATATTTCTGTTGTTTTTGGCACATTTTTAAAAATGTTCTTAATTACATGAACTATATAGCTATTTTTAGCAAGATACCTCACTCGCTTTTTCATATTTTAATATTATACTGAATTTATGAAGATATTTTATTCTATTGTACGTATTAATGGAATCACATTTTTTTAAAAATGTTTACCTCTGTGGTATATTTGCTTGTATATAAATCCAGTTCTTTGTAAAATTAAATATGTATGTCCTTACTTATAGCATTTTTTAAAAATTCTTATTTAATCATAAACAAAAGTTATGAAGTTTTACAACAAATAATTTGCTAGTTGATTTGCATAAATGAAGTGATAATTTGAAATATTATAGCCCTAATCAATTGTAGGCATATGGTAAATAGAAGTAGTTCCTTGCCTTAGCTAGGACTCTAGGATTATCTAGTTTTGATTGGGATTCTCTAGGATGGTAAATCTTGTTTTGGCAATCATCAGCTATTTTTTATTATCTACTTATATTTTGTTTCAGGTAGCAAAGCTTTATCGAATATGACATCAAAATTTAGCAAACTTGGAAGCACTCTGAATCCACGGAGTCGAGGGAAATCTGCTCAAGGACCTTCAGCTGCTCTACCGGTAAGTATAAATATTTCATGATTTGCTTATATCTATTGCATCCAAATTAATTAAATTTTCATTAACTGTTGGTTGAGCATGCTTTCCTCTCGGTGTCTACTTATTGTAGGGGGAAATGAAGAAGCTTCATAAACCAATAAAGAATTGTTGAATTTTGTGGTTTCCGTTACAAAATAAAATTTCATGCTGAGGTGGAAATCAAACCCATGAGTTTGTTAGGAGTCTTGAGATAAATTATTATTATTTATAAACAGACTCGGGAACCCGATCATATTTGTGGTCAAAATGTGACCACCAGTTAATCTTCGATGAAATGTAAAATTACGAAATTCAAAAGATGAAAAACCAATGTAGTCTCTTGCACTTACTTATTTCTCTCTGGAGGTTTCATGTTTCATATGATGCCTCTTCAAGGGTTGTACTATCAAGTTCAAAATGGAGCTGGGCAAATACAAATTCTCTGATTGTATCGATATATGGAATGGGAAAATTGATTACAGAAGAAACATAGTGATGATTACATCTAACAAACTTGCTGTTTATTAAAATATTTGATGAATAAATTATGTAAATTTTTTTCTCATTTAAAAACGAGATTCTATTTGTTTTTAAAAATAAATTATATTTTAATTTTTTAATTTAATTTAGAGGCATATAGTGGTAAATTGTTATTTATTCTTTTCTGGCAGAGTGATTGATTAACTTCAAGAAAACTTGGGAGAAATATTTCTGTTCTTATAGCAATTTTTGTTACTACTATATCATACCACTGTTCCTTCATATTACCATTAATGTACATAAGAAGTTCACCTGGAATCTCATCAACCACAGATGCTTTTCAAACTCTCAAGAGAGTGATTAAAACAGAACAGAATCCTGTAAAATTCTTCTATATTTTTTCCAATGGTCACATAATTTACCTTTATCAAATACTATTTGGCCTTTTTTGTTTCTTGATTTATGTCACTTACATTGCCAATTGAAGTACAAAGATTTGGCTTTAAGGTAAATTTTAGCAGTCTTTCCTAGATTGTTGTCTTCATCGACTTCTTGTACAGACTCTTCACCCCATTTCTCTTTTCCTTTTCTGCAGTCAGCTATAATGCAATTCTTAAGTCCTTTGTAATTAGTAACATCATTTGTGTTTTTGTATTTGATCCTTTGATCCATCAGTTTGAGAACCTAATTTTCCATCGTTCAGCGTTTTTGGGGATCTAGTTTCTTTGTGCCTTACACTCTCTGTTTGTACTTCAATGCTGGTTCTATTTTCTCTTAATTGCTTGGAATTTCTTTATTTCTGGCCAACAGTTATTTTAATGCCTGTAGGTTCCATTTTTTAGAACACACGTTGTTATATTTTTTCAGATTCTATATTTAGTCATAAGTAAGTGATAATTACTGTCTTTTAATTGATGATCACAACTTTTGTGATCAATTATGAGTGTAAATACTTTCTGAACAAGTTTATTGCTTAACTTGTTTATTGAAATAGTCTAAAATGAGACTTCCAAACTTCACATGAAACTTTTAAATGAACACGAACTAATTGCCTTATGGTGGGCTTAACTATTAATTAATACATAAAAATATAATTTATTAATCATTTTCTTAGATATCATATTGTAAACATTTATTTCTAATTTATCGTACCCTTTTAGGAATTGAATGTTGGAGAAGATGGTGAGTCATGTGATAAGGAGTCATTCTTGCCTGGAGTTGGAATAGTAATGTCAAATGCTCAAATTGAATCAGTAGATCCATCAGATATTATCATTACTGAAGACAATTTGAATGTGACAAAACCAAATGAACTGAGAGTAAGTTTAAAATTTTATAAGATTCATCTGTTTTTCTATTAACAAGATATTTGGGTGTTCGGAAAGATTCTGACATATTTTTTATTCACTGTAGTAGAAGCCAGACCTTAAATCACTTTGCTGCCTCATAATTCTGTTCATATCCCTTAAAGCTTTTCTTTTACTGAGAACCAAATGTGATGATTTTGGCTCTCTGTCAGATTTGAGGTTTACTTTGGTTTTATAGATCACTACTTGGAAACTAAACATAAATAATTTTTCATCGATTTTGTTGTTCTGGAATATTTACCATTCAAGGTGATTAGATAAAAAATTTCACAACTTAGGAAAAATTTTATTAGGAAATTGCCAATGGAAATCCCTAATTATTATGCCACTTAGTTCTCCCAGTTAATAATTATTGTTAAAAATAGACATATTTGTTTTCAATGTAAATTTGAAAACTGTATGTCGTTTGTTATAAATATACTATTACGGTGAAATTGAAACTCATTCCTATTTTTTGTAGGTAAGAACATTTTCTCATTCATCAAGTGAAGTTGATGACAAGGATAAACTTGAGGTGTCTTCGGCTTCAAAGGAAAGAGCGTCACTTGACCTCTCTCTTGGTATAAGTGCAAGCCAGAGTGAGAATGCCCTCCGGTCTATCAAATCTGGTTTCACACAGGCTGGATCCGTTCTTACATCTCCATCAGCAGTTCTCTCCCCGCTGACAAGGCTGGCGAAGGGGGTCCTGAGTGGCGGTGCTAAGAAACAGCCTGGAGGCATAGCTGAGCTCCAAGACCTCTGGGTTACTACTGGCTGCAAGACTCGTCTCATCACAGTATAGCTCATTCATCTTCCTCCATATCATCTATCCCCATTTAGGGTTGATTTAGAGAGTGGAAAGATTAATTATAGAGTTGTATTTATATTGTATATTATGTAAATCTGCCCCTCAATGCTCAGAGTATTTAAAATGTGTAGTTAAGTATCCCCAGTAATATGTTCCTTTTATTTCAGTATTAGAGTAAGTTTATTTGGTCAGTTCTCATCCACTCATT
Organism: Riptortus pedestris; assembly: GCA_019009955.1. Classification (NCBI taxonomy): domain Eukaryota; kingdom Metazoa; phylum Arthropoda; class Insecta; order Hemiptera; family Alydidae; genus Riptortus; species Riptortus pedestris. The sequence continues at coordinate 81,931,835 of CM032231.1, read as the reverse complement.
TCATTTAGTTTTAGCGTGAATCAATACTTACTTTTCATAGGTTCTATTGTTTTATTTTTCTCTTGGAAAAAATATTTACAATTTTGTGTTATTCTAAATTATGTATTTGGAGATACATGGAAAAATGACTAAAGATGGCTAATTTTGGTTTCAGTAACAGGCAAAAATACAGTTTGTTAAATACGTTCTTTTTAAATTTCAGCCTAAATTCTTGACGTCTACAATTAGTTTTAAATTAATGAGTCCTTTGTTGGTATCTATTATCTAGGTCTTAAAAATGGCTCACTTGATATTATTCACTCTTATTTAGATTAAATCTTATTTCTTTATTGATAACATAAATTTATGTTCTTTTATCACCTCTGGAAAAGGTTGGTATCCAGTATTTATATTATATTTTGTTATAAAATTTGGTTTTAAGGAATGAATTTCTCAATTTCTTTTTAAGTATTATTAAAATTAAGTTGCAAAAGGTGTAGCCCATATTAATGCTTCTTAGTATTTTATAAACATTACTACAAGTGGATGAGAAGTGAAAATGATGAAAATATTAGTCTATTTGGTTAATGTATAGTATAAAGTATTTAGATTGGGTATGCTTTAGAACAGTTTAGAGAAGTGCTTCCAACTAAGAGGTTGTTGTTACATCACAGATTTGCGCTTGGATCCACTCTTAGTGATCACTTAGAGAATAGAGTTGGATATCGTGAGTATCATCTAGGGAAAAGTAGTTATTGTTATTTTAAATCATATATTTATGTTAACATTACATATGGACCTCATATTGTTATTATGTATTTGATATTTGGTGTCCTTTGTTTTTTTTATTTTATTTTTTATTTTTATTCATAGTCCACTTGTTAAATGAAAGAAGAAATAAGTTCTCGATTCAATATTAAAATTTGTTCCCAGTTTCCTAAATTAAGAATAATGTTTCTGAATAATCCCTTACAGAAAATTTAAGATTACTTTGGCTAGCATAGTATTTATTCATATATACTGTGATTCTGGTAAATAATTGTAGCTTCCTATTTTCTAAGTTTAATCTCTCAAACAATGAAGTATTCTTAGGGATATAAATCATATTTATTACACGTTAAACTATTCTTTAATTTGTTTTTCCTATAAACTAAAAGTTTGTTGATTTTATTTATTTATTTTTTTCTTTCTTCCAATTATTGTGATTATTAACTAAAATATCCAGTATTGATCTCTTAACAAATTTATTAAGGAATAGTCTTAGGGTCAAATTAACACCATTTCAACAAATATAGGAAATTTCTCCACCAACATTTTCTAGTTATTTATTTATTATACAAAATATTATTTGTATAAATTAATCCTCCCCCCATTAACTTTTTCAATTACAATTATATTCTATTTCAAGAATTAGAAAATTTGCATTTTTTATATGGGTCACTCCTGAGAGACTCTTTGGCTGCTATAAATATTGTATACTCTATCTTCATAGCTGAATGGCATTGATTTTCACAATTAAAGAAAAACATTAATTTATAATGTAAAACTATAAAAGATCCAAGCTATTTATTTATATTTTATTTAAAATGTTATTTATGCTACTAAGGCTAATTGGGACAGGCACACATTACCACCGTTCACAAGATAGGGTGGGACTACTGATTTTTTTTAGCGAGATTGCTACTAAAAAATTCCTATTGCTCGTATAAGATTCGAACCTGTAATTCTGGTCTTACCACGTGTATGTATTAAGACCATCATCTTAACTCTCATGGATGTCTCGAGCCTCACTTTGATTTAATAATTATTTAGCTGTTTTTTTTTGTTTTTTTTTAATTTTATACTGATTGTTTATGCTACTGTAGTCCCTGCTTTAACTAACTTTATCTTTGGTATTACAAATAGCCACTTTGTATGCTATAATTGAAACTAATACTACTTGAAATGAACTTTCTTCCATGTGACTTTTTTCTTTGCAACATTTCGTAAAAAGAATGGATCTGTTGCATTGGACTGTAAGCAAAAAAAAACTATCTTTGGGATGGGCAAGTTATAACAATAACAGGTTTGGTTGCATTGTGCTAGTATTTCGTAACTGTAGGGCATTAAACTTAAAGTACCCTCTTTTACCTTATAGGTTTTTCATAGGATATTTTTATAAATAATGAAATAACTTTATCTTACTGAGTAATTATGTCAGTAGAATATTTCAGTATTTATAATTTTTTTTAAATATTTGAAAATCCCATATTTTATTTTTGCCTTTATAATCTTTTTTTATATATTTACCACTAAAGATCCATTTAAAGAATGTAAATGTTAAAGATAATGAAGAAGATGAATCAAAAGAAGATGGAAGAGAGGAAGGAAAAGAGAGATAGGAAGATGAAAAAGATTGATAGAAAGATGGAAATGAAAGATCGAAAGAAGGAAATCAAAGATAAAAAGAAGGAAATGAAAAATCGGAAGAAGGAAAGACCTGATGATAGGTACACAGGCATGAATAATTCAAAAAGCTACCTTAAATATATAAATAAAAATATTAATAATTAATCTTCCTAAATCCTCTCTAGTGTTTTATTTTTTAATTTTTGTGGCCACATAATACATTATTGTTGATAAAATTGGCTATATTTGCTAACCTCTAAAAAAGTTGAGTTACCCGAAAAAATTAGTATCTGAGTATTTTTAGAATCACTCAAACTGTTAAGTGTTTTGTAAGGATTTTCATAGAGAGATTTCCTAATTAAATCTATGACCTCCCTTACTGCATCTCGGTCAAGCTGTGTGGCCACTTACCCAAACCGCATCAGTGAACTTGATATTCTAAACAAATCAAAAGTAACCTTTCACTGAAGAAAGAAGGCTTCTGGTTCATCTTTAAAAAATGGGTGCAACTGAGCCTTTACTATTGCTAGAATAGTAGTTTTGTCGGCCTGAGAGGCACTCACTGGTATTTGTTTGAAAAAATGTCCACTGTTTAACATAATTAAATTATACAATTGATTAAAGACCATAAGGTTTTCTTTTACTTGCGGATAGCTTCACATATGACTGGATCACCTCCTTAATGTTCTTCATTGAGCAATTAAAAGAATGTATAAATGTTACACAAACTTCTTTATTACACTTGGACAGAAAACAACTTTTGAGGATAACTCTGCTTAGAGTCAAGTGAACAATTAGTCCTCATAACTAATGTGTTTCTTAAATTGATTATTTTTCTAATTTCTCAAAAAAGTTTATTTATATTTAATAATTTATTTTGTCATCTAGTTTATTTTAAGATGACAATTAAACAAAAGAAATAATTAGGCATTATTTTTCATTGTTAAATTTGTGACACTACACTCGTCTGTTTATTAAATTGATCATGTTTTCACTTCAAAATAAAGCCTAATCAATGCAACTGAGACGGATGGGAAGGGGTTTTGTACTGATGATTATGAGTCCTTTCTCATGTCATCCATCCACCACCGCTAACCCTTTTTCTCATCTTTGGTTCACCTGGTGAACCATACATCTGTGTTGCTATTTGGTCCCCCACCTCTTGATATGTTCTAACTTTTCACTCTGCCCATCCTTAAAGTAAAGATAACATTACCTTCAGTTTGGTGTTGACTCTTATTGTGCTGCTATCTCTCATCTCGAAATATCTTTCTCTGGGAGGGCTCTCCATTTTTACTTTGTGAGAGTCCACATTTCACTGTCATATATTATTGTCAGTCTGATGCCTTTTATAATATTGCATTTTTGCCTTCCTAGAGAAACGTCTGGTACCTGCTCCATTTCAGCTTCCACACTTTTTTCTTTAACTATTCCTCTAAGATTGTTTTACAAAAATGAACTCCCCAAAATTGACATGACCACCAGTCTCCCTAAACACTCTCTTGTATTTAATGATATTTATTTTAAGGCCTAAATCTTGCATTGCTCATTCAATCTTTGCCACAGAACGAGGCAGACATTGCTGTCATACTTCTATCAGTGATCAAAATATGGTCAGCAAATATATCTAATGCTGTATTAGTCTGTTATATATGGTGCGCCATTGATTGTTTTAATTTTTTAGATTGCCATTTCCAGGGTAAGCATAAAAGTACGTTGAAAAGGGATTTACTTTTTGTAAGCAAGTGGTAAACCCAAAGCCAACAGTAATACCAACTCTATTAAAAATTTATGTTGAATCTATTTAGGTCTTGATAATACATATATTTTTTTTTAACAACCACTTAACCCTTTCCTTGCACAAAGCCACTATAGAGCTTTGTGCAAGGAAAGGGTTAACAGAACGTCAAGCGCAGCTCAGTGTTGGTGTGCTCAATCGCATGTGAGTTTTGATCCTGAGGGGGGGGGGGAGGGTTCAAGACCAGGGTTTTTACACTAGCTTCATATAGTCGGGCTTAGATTAGTCTTCGAGGTTAGACTTCTGGAAGTTCTCATGGGTCCACTCTACATCATTGTAAACTACACACAAACACACACACATATAAATATATATATATATATATATATATATATATATATATATATATATATAGTGTAACCTACTTTTAGTTGAAAACACATATGGGTTAGTGAATTGATTTTTTAAAAAGTAATAATCGTCACTTATATAAGAATGTATTTTTGAAGAAAAATTTAAGTTACCTTTTGCTTTCTGTGATCTTTTATATTTTCTGAAAATGTTTTTGTTGTTATATTAAGTTTACTTTCTGTTTATTTTTTTCATTGCTAGAAGTACTAGATTATTTGTAATATTTATCAACTGATTTTTGTGCATTTGTGATACATTTTTGTTAGAATTGAGCAATGTTACTTGAATTATTATTGATTGCTCTGTTATTTAATTTATGCATTTACACAGTTTAATTGTTAATTATTCATAATGTAATGGGTGTATTGATTTTATTTTTGATTTATGTTAATTTATAGTTGTTATATTTATTTAGAACACTTTTATATCTATCTGATTTTGCTTTATTTTATTTATATCTTGCTAGTGTTATAACTCTATACATTTTTACATATCTACGGTATGCCGCTTGTCACCTTTTCAAGTAATGAATTAAGGGCGTTATGTTTCTAGAAGCAAGTTCAGTCAAATTGGTCATAAGGAATATATTTATAATATATGAGTTACAAAATCTTTTGAATTATTCTATTTCGTTACTTTCGTAAAAAAACAAAAAAAAAAACAACATTATTGGAAATGATTGTCTCTGCTTACTCATGACAGGTAATGAAAAGCTGTTAAATGCACTTAGAAAGATTTAGGAAAATTAATCCCTTTAAATGCTCTCTAAATACAAATCATTTAACAATGCTTCCCTTTCAAAGTTCTGGCTAAATATTAATTATGCCACTTACAGTAATTTGAACTCTTTCATTTATTGTTATCTCTAGTACTTAACCTCCTCAGAATACTTCTAATAAATACATTATCAGAGCCATAGCTCCGTTAATGTAAACTTCTCACATGTTCAAATTTAAAATATATATAGCTTTCCTGACAGTTGTTGTATCTGGGGGTCTAATAATTAAGAATAGCCTTAAAACAAATCTTTTCATGAATATAAATCTTAAAAAGCTGTGGTTATTTGTTTAACTCTGTTAGAAAAGAATTTGAAATATGTAACTGACATTTTACTGCTGTACATTTTTTTCAAACTCTGCTTGTATTATAAAATCTTCCCAAGAATGTGGAGACGTCGGACCTAAAATTTAAACAGCCAAATCCTATATAACTGTTCTTATATATAATTTACAATTGTTATTTACATTTCTTCAATTCTAATTTTATTATGTTCCTATTCTTTAAGAATGTTATAATTTGATGCTTTGGACATGACCATATATATTTCTACATTTAGATATTTTTATACTGTGTAGATTTTATGCTTAATTTTATTTACAAAAATGTAATAAACTTTAAAAAAAAAAACATTTCCTAGCCAGGGTGGGGCTAAGGATTTTATTTAGTGAGCTATTGCCCGCCCAAGAATCAAACCCACTACTCTAGGTTTACTAAGTGCATTAAGACCAAAGAAAAAATATTGTTCGTTTTCAGATTTTTTATGGAGTTGAGTATACAAATGATTATACTCTGAATATTAATACATGGTAAATGCACCAAATCATTCCATTATACGCTTTCCTGTGATTTATTAATAGTGATTTTATTATTGCTTTACTTAATTTTTTTGTGTTTCATTTAATTTTGACAGTATATAATAATAAAAGATAGGTGACTTTGGGGGGCAATATAAATTTGTTTCTTTATTAATTGTTTTCAAATACTTGTTAATTAGACTCTTTGACATCATAAAGAAAGTTGACCTCCTATTCTACCCAGAGAATTATACTGAGGTATTTAATAATTTTAGCATTTATAAATTTGCCAGTCGATCTATTTTAATGTGATATCTCAAAAGCTCTTTTCAGTATTTATATTCTTATTTATTACTATTTATAGGAGTATTATTTTTGTTAAATTGATTTTAGTTATTTATTTATCTACGAATAAGAATATATTGAACATTAACACAATTAATATATAATTGATCTTCGATTATTTTTTGTCTATCTTTTTTTGATTTATGAGGATTATTTGTTTGTAGTCTTATGAGCCCAATATGAAGTGATTAAGTTCATAATAATTAACTTTTTATTTTTTGAAAGTATTCAGTGTTCATTAGTTCTTGTGTAGTTACCAGTTAGTTACATGACATGTTATATTAACTTGATCTCACTTTTTAAATAAGCATCCTGACATTTCTTTAAATAAATGATTAAATGTTAAATCTGAACTCAGAGATTTATATTTCTGAGCATAAATATCACAACTAAGTAATTTAAATTGTATGATCCGCATTTACCTTTACAGACTATTTTTATACCACTTGAATCCTAAATTGCTTCGAATTTTGAGTAATAAGATACAAATGTTTACTGAACTATTAAAAAGCTATGTCAAATAACTAATTTTTATTTGAAAGTTGGACAAGTAAACTAAAATATCATTATAGTGATAGATAAGCTTTGTTGTGTTAAGCAATGTATTGTTTTAAATTTCTTTCTTTTTAGCTTATTTATAATTGGACAAGAGTAATGAATTCCATTTATTTTGAAGATTTCACTAATATTCAGGCTTTTCTAAGTCTTTAATAAAACACAATAATTATTTTTCTTTATGCTTTGAGTTCTTTCTTTGCACTAGTGATCAGTGCATAATGAATAAACATTATTCAGAATGACCTTAATACATTCACCACTAAACAATAATTATGTAGATGGAAAATTCATTGCAATTCAATAGATTATTCCAGTGCGAAGTAAACATTAATTGATATCTCACATTTGTAAGTACATATATGTTGTAAGTAGGGTAAATGCCAACAACATCAACTAGATTGTTTAATATTATTGTTTATTGTCATTGTATAAACATTTTGTGATTGCATATTTGATTTCTACAATATTAACTGGTTTCCTTTTGATTTTATCAATTACATCACTAAGGTTATGTCACATGTTTTGATTATGTTAATACATTGTTTTACATTCAACCCTCCCCAGGAATATTTTTTCCTAATTCTAATATTTAATAAAAATAAAAATAAGAGAAGAGTAATTCATGCTGAAAATTAGATAGCTATTATTTTTACAGTTATTCTTGGGTTTACTTTACTCTTTCTGTTAAATGATCTTATATTGGGGATTTCTCCATCCAAAATAAATTTATTAATAATTCTTTGTGCAACAATTGAACAATTTATGATTATGTTGGTTAAAAGAAATCTTCATGCACATTTAGGTCTTTACCACTTTCAAAAAAAATAAATAAATAAAATGATAAAAGTGGTCAAAATATGTGAAATGTCTATAAATTACCTAACTCATATCAAAACATTTTTATTATAAATTATGCTTTGGATTTATGCTATAAATACCAATTGCCTTTATAAAGAAAAATCTCCAGTAAAAGTTATTTTCGAGTATATTCTGGTGCCAAAATTTAAAATCATGAATAAAAACAATAATTCCTTAATAAAATTATTTTAATTTTTTTTTAGATTTCTAATAAAATTTCAAAATTTTATTTTTATTAGCTAAATATTAAATGAATCAGAAAAACGTATTTATACAAGTATTTTAAAATCCAAAAACATTTGAGTATGAAAATCAATCATTTTTATCTGTAAAATTTAAATTAAAATAAATTCACAAAAGTTGACTTTAGAATTCAAGTTGACTTCTATTTCATACCCTAAGCTTAAACAAGGAGTTTTATGTATTGGTATTATTATGTTTTAAGTGTCTTCAATTCATCTAATAATTTTCTGCTAAATTTATCTATTTACTTATCTAAGAAATAGGTATTCTTGAGCGGGCTTTCACAGTACAAATAATTTGTATTTATAATACTCATCACTTGTTATTTAATGTAATGTCTTTGTAGAAATGCTAACAAGTTATTTCCTTTATCATGAAAACATTTTTATATTTAGAATTCCTATCATTGCTCTAACTGTAAATGAAAGATAGTCAGAAAAAATGAAGAAATGGTGCGAAATTGGATATGTGTTCTAAAACCACATTCATTAGTGAATAGTGATGGATTTCATTATGACAAATCCTGGATGTCTTATTCAAGATTTAAGAAAAAAGAAAAAAAAAATGTTTATTGGCCTCATGTTTCATCATCCTGATGCAGTCAACATGTTTAGTTTTCCACCAGCATCAGTATTCTGTATCTGTACACTGTATATCTAAAGAAGATGATCAAAGGTTGTATTCACTAATATAAAGTTCTCATGAGACAGTTCATTTTCAATATACATTACCTATATCCCAACTATAATATCTGTCTGTCCTACTTATATTGGCTAATCATGATTCCTAAAAACAAAAATGACTATTTTAAACTTTAAAAACCTAAGACCATGTGCTTAATCAATAAAATGCATTTATAGAAAAAAATGAGACTAATTTTGACAACACTTTTTGCTAGAGAAACTAAATATTGTAATTTTTCTTCATGTTTTCACTTAATTAGCACTGAAAACACATTTTTATTTTCATTATTTAGTGTCATAAATTTGCTACTCATTGACATTATGAGCTATATTTTCAAATGTATTTATGAAAGCTGTAATAAATATAGTTGTTTAGATAAATAATTGTTGTATTTTCATTCAGTACTCCCCTATGGACATTTAATTTAATTTCTACTTCTATAGTTCCATTGGTTTATAATAAACAAGTAATAAAAATACTTTTTCTTAATGATTAATTCAAATTTATTACTTATAAATTAAGTAGGAGGTGAAGACAGATAGCTGCTGAGTCTGCCTGGATACTCAAGGCTATAATAGATATTGCTGAGCCTGATGTACTAAAAGATGTTAATGTTAAAAGATATTTATTAAATTCCCCTATGTCCTACTAAGGCTAATTTGGACAGGTTATCTTATATTTATAAGTCACTATCTTTTTCTAGCCAGGATGGGACTAAAGATTTTATTTAATGGGTCCATCACTAGATAAATTCCTATTGCCCAGGTAAAAATCGAACTCATGACTCTATGTTTACCAAGCGAAATTTGGCCGTGCCTTAACTCACATGGCTACCCTGAGCCCCATCTATTCCTAACATCCTTTCCCACTCTATTAAGAATAGAAATCTCTAGCCAACTTATATTTCTGCCTCCATCTTTATTCTATTTTCATAAGTGTTATGGAATTTTATGTGAATAAACAATTACCCAACGCTATTTTTACCTAAGACCTATTACCTAAGACGCTAAAAATTATAGCGGGAGTCAACAATATTATTTGGCACAAAAGACTGAACCGAACTAAATAAAACTCGGTCTGTGTATTTGCACTAACACCTTCATTATAATAAGCCATACCAACATTTCTAGGGACGGGCAGGAGTGGTTGTAAGGGAGGCCCGAATTTAAAAATACCGATATTTCGTTTCCTATTGGTTTTTCGCCAAATATGAACATGACAAAAGTTGTTTACTTTGTTATTTAGAGTAACTTTTGTTATATACACTTTTTTGGTATTCCGAATAATTAACGAGATATACGCTAAAACCTTTAGCGGAAGTGAACAATTTTATTTCGCACAAAAGACTCACCCGAACTAAATAATACTCGGTATGTGTTTAAATTAATTAATTCAAATCTATGTTAATATTTTGACCTTAATAATACAAAGCTATGCATTATGCACAGGAGACGGGAAATATGACAATATGGAGGACAGTGAAGTCTTACATAAAAAAATAATTTTATTATTTGAAAATCCACAGCAACGACGGGTATAAACCCTAAACACAGGGACGGGTAAATGTCAAAATTTGTGCAAAGTAAAGCCTTGCCAAAAAAATACCACCACCGTTCAGCCTCAAATGAATTCCCGGGCGAAGCCGGGTATCTGAGCTAGTATTTATTTATATTTTTGTCTTCAGCAGGTTGGGTAATGTACGAAAGAAGGAAATTGGATATAAACTTCCTTGTTTTCATAGGAAGGTCAAGCAGGAGAATAGAAACTAAACTACACAAAGACCTTTTCCGTCCGCTAAATGATGTAACTATCCATAAAAAATGGTAATGTGTTCTGGGCACGTTCTTACCAATGACGAATGCTCTCTAATTTTGACTTCTGTCACTGTCCATTATTATGCTCACATAGTGCAACAACTAACTAATCAACTTTCTTGATGTTTATTAAATAAATCATTAATATAATCACGAAATATCAATAATGAAACACGAGCTTCCTTGTTTTTTTTTCTGTAACAAACAAATTTTGGCTGTATTTATTAACCATCCACCTTTTGCTACTGTGACTAATTGGGAGGATTTTTGTTTAGCAAATTTCCTTAAACAGAGATCAGCTACTGCAGTCATTCTCATGTTGCAATTTTCAAAAATATTCTTCAAATGTTCGTAGGTCTGATCATTCAGAACATTTGAAGAATATTTTAGGTAGGAACCTAGCCGACGTCAAACGTGAAAAAAATATTAACAAAATTCTGATGAGGCATTCCGTATCTATACCAGAGAATATGAGTAGAAGTTGAAAGTAATGATTTTGAACTTTTAATTCTGAAAAATATATATGAAATACAATTTGTTAAAAAAAAAAAAAACTTTCCCGTTATTGTTTGAAAATAAAAAAAACAATTTGTTCTCTACATTTTCCCTATAAAACCAATAATATCGACGGCATTGAAAAAGATTTCTTCACTTTCAACAATATCCCAATTCCTTCAAATATATGTATAAGTTGACCATATTTCTTTAATTTATGTAACAGAGCTTTCTCAATTATATAAGAGACATTCTCATAACACTATAAAATTCTGTTTTGCCCTTCCGGAAGTCAATATTAGGTAATTCGAAAACAGTATTTTAAAACTTTGAATTATTTTCTAAACACAATTTGTTCTTACGATTTTTTGATGAATCAACCATTAACGAAAGTGTTCGGGGATTTTGACATCCAACTAAAGGTCTTCTTCTATTGGAAAAATGAATATTTCGTATTCCTTATGCTGTTCCGTGTGATTGTTGGCTTAATACAACAGCAGCTATATTATACAGGGTGTTTCAAAAAGAATATACGTATTACAAAGTATTATTTTGTCCAAACTATCGTTCGCTGCGACAGCTCGCCTATTGGAGGAACGAATACATATTCTAGTTTATATTATAGCCAATGGATGTCAGTTGACTTCTGTTTGCTAAGTAGCCGTCATATATGGCTACTCTGCAGAAGAAATCATTTTGTGTTCTCGAGTTTGCGAAGTGCAATTCCGTGATTACAGTGCAAAGACGTTTCAGGTTTGTACCACATTGATCCTCGGAATGAGTAGAACATTCCCAGATGGTATCGGCAGTTTGTAGATAAGGTATGTGTATATATAGGAAAGAGTCCTGGCCACCCTCGTCACTCAAGGAGATCCTTTGGACCATTTTTAGGTTATTGAGTAATTACGTGGAACAGACAGAGAAGAATTTCAATTTTCACGACATTAGTCTTATAATGAACAAATGCAAGGTATAATGAACATATATTGGGACATTTTCTTTATTGGTAATGAACGGTATGCAACAAGCAAAACTATGTATATACCAGAGTTTGCCAATAAATGTCATATGTCACTTGCTCTGAGTAAGATTCTTCTTCATACAATAATTACTAAAGTTATTAATACTCGAAATACGTCAACAGAAGTCACAGCCACTATAAGTATCAACGTTAATCCAGCAATGATTATTAAACAATCACAGACTATTGTCATTCAACCACCAGTAGCCACATTATATCAAGATATACGTTTACAGTCATTAGAGAAATTCCTAGTTACAGCAGAAATATTTTCCCAGGGAACTGTGTAAAACCAACCTAATACTAAGTTTTAACTTAATTGCCTAACAAATTATCCAAATAAAGCTCAATGTAAATTTCATGTCCAAAATGTCTCAAGAAGCAAGAAATCTTAATATTCTGGACTTTCAAAAAAATCTCCGTACTGTGAAGACTGAGGCTATGTGAAAAAGGAATAAGCGGAGAGTTAACTGCTAAAAGGTCTATGCTACCTGTTCTGGGACAAGGACAAACTCATGGTCCGCTAGTTCCTGACTTGAGGTGCTACTGTAAATACAAACGTCACAGGTAAGGCTGGTAATTAATTTACTGAAATTCCTGCTTCTAATAACTGGTTGATCTGTCCACTGATAACATGGGACAAGTTCGAAACTGGGATACCACACATCTCACGCACTTATGTATTTGTCTGTATCAGACAAATACATTTTTAGCTGCATTCAAACAGCTTTCACTAAATAGCTTTCATATCCAATCCTGCTTACACAGGATTCTTACTAAGGGATTATTAATATAGAATATGTGAGAGGACGTCATGTGTGTGTGTTTGTGTCATTCGAATGTAGTACGCAGAGCGTGTGCTTAGTAATGCATGCCCAGCGCTAAGGATTTTATACACATAGTATTTCTACCACGGACTGAAAGTCTTTATTTGTGGATTTCGTGAAAGCTTCTTTATTTGTTTTATATTTATAAAGTAATAAACACCTGGAGTTTAAAACCATATGGAACGGCAATGTATCACCAATATGTAAAGAATTTATTAAGTGAAGAACTCAATAAAAAAATACAGATAGTGATCAGTAGCTTGCCGTCAATCAAACTCAGCGAATCGAACTCCCCACTCTAGGTTTACTATGTAAGATTAAGGCCAACGCTTTAACTCACATGGATAACCTGAGCCACATTAACGTAGATTTTTATTAAATAACATTTACGGCATTCGCGTAGGACTTTAAAGTCCTCGATAAACCCCCACTTCTACTCCAGCGATTTTCATATTTGCAAACTTGCCTTGAAGGAAATCAGCTATTGACTCGCTGTAAAAAAAAAAATCCATCTGATGACGTCATCGATTAAGATTTTACTGTCTTGACTCAAAAACTTTTATTTAATTTATACTATACTCAATATTTAACTTTTCATTTAACACTAATGATCATATTAGTTATTAACAGAAATTGGACGTGGAATAGGGGGGGGGGAGTTTGAAGGGGTGGAGAATTCGAAAACCGTTATTTTGAACCGGATGGAAAAATATACTCAGACATTCCAGAAAATGAAAAACTGCTAAGTTTAAGCAACACCTGCGTGATGGACGTTTACATGATTACTGTTCTCTTTCAGACGGAATAGGGCTTTCAATTAGATTCCGAGAGACCATATTATTCCTTTATTGGAATCTGTACCATGTACATCAAACAATTCCAAGTTTCCATCCATCTCACGTTAGTTCCGGATCTCAGTCATGCCCGTGGGGAGGACATCTGGGTAAATCGCTCTGGAAGGATAGAACATTGATCCGTAAGGACAATAAATGTAATCGTTGTCCGGATTTCTTATTCCTTCCACGAATCGGCCCTGACCCAAGGCTTTCTAAGTAATACGCCTGAATAGGAATTGATTTGGACATATTCCTCCTTATAGAATTTATTTTCCCGCTGACTAGAATGACCTCTCTTCATGATACTCGACTAATCAATATGTCGTCTATAATAAATAAAAAGGAAGTTTGACACCCAGAGGCTACTTAAATTAAGCAAATTTCCCAAATGCTGGTATGGCACACAAGTGATCTCATCTCACTTTACATTCTCCATTTCTAAATAAAATATCCGATGAGTAAAAGTGGGGGTACACTGGTCTGAATACAAGAAAAGAAGAATTAGTCGTTTAATATTTGACTTAAGAAAAAATGTATTGAACAACAATTGTAGAATATCAGTAGTTAAATAATTTTGGTTCTATAACATTTTTCGATCTGACTCATAATAATGAAGATATTTTGAATTTTAGAATCACCCCATTTATCCCCCCCCCTATTCCTCTCCCGATTTCACCCATTAACTAACATAATCTCTAGTATTGAATGAAATATTTAAATTCAAGTATGGTCTAAATCAAATAAACATCTTCGAGTCAAGACAGGTAAATTCTAATTGATGACGTCATTGAACTACGTATTTGCGTGTATCTCACACAGTAAAAGTTGAATTATTTCAACTTATTTGAACATTATTTAGTATTTATGCTTCGAATATAGTGGTTCATTATATAACACAGCTTACTGTTGATATGATATGAATACATGAATGGATATTGGTTTACTGAAGGATGAAAACTAAAAATGCAAAAGTAGCTGTGAACGCTGGACAGGTGCACCCAGTTATTTCTGGTATTTATTAACTCCGTTAATATATCATATACTTTACTGAACACACTATGTACCAATATGAATAACCAGTTTTACAAAAGAGTATTTTTAATAGCTGTTATGACCTGCCTAAAACAGCTGTCACCGTTGTGCTTTGTACGGCATCAAGGGAAAGGAGCTTTTATTCATACATGGTTTGGAAGACAGAATACTTTCTATGATTATGAATAATAAGGCCCATTACTTTATAAAAAAAAAACTGCATGCACAGGAAACGGGGAAAATAAAGATATTGAGGACATTGAAGCCTTACATCTATATATATATATATAAAATTGTAACCTCTGTCTGTACATTGATTTTTTTCGCGAAATTTCACGATAACTTTTCGTTTCACATGTCATAGACACCATAACTGCATTTTGTTTCTTTGGTGTCTGTTTGTTTGTTTATTTGTTTGTTTGTTACCTTTTCACGCATAAACGGCTGAACCGAATTTTATGAAACTTGGTATGTATATTACTACTAACCCAACTTAGACTTTAGGCTATATTAATATCCTTTGAAGCGAACAGGAGTGGGGGTTATAAGGGAAGCCTGAAATTAAAAATAGCGATATTTCGTTTCCTATTGGTTTTTCGGCAAATATGAACATATCAAAAGTTGTTTATTTTGTTATTTAGAGTAACTTTAGTCATATACACTTTTTTCGTATACCGAATTATAAACGAGATATACGCTAAAACCTGTAGCGGAAGTGAACAATTATATTTGGAACAAAAGACCCAACCGAAATAAATAAAACTCGGTATATGTATTAGCACTAACGCTTTAATTATAACAAGCCATACCAACATTTGTAGGGACGGGCAGGAGTGGGGGTTATAAGGGAAGCCAGAAATTAAAAATAGCGATATTCCTTTTCCTATTGGTTTTTCGGCAGATATGAACATAACAAAAGTTGTTTATTTTGTTATTTAGAGTAACTTTTGTCATATTCATTTTTGTCTTTTAACAAAGTATAAACGAGATATACACTATATACTAAAGCGGGAATAACTGAAATCTATGCATAATGCACAAGAGACGGGAAATATGACAATTTGGAGGACAGTGAAGACTTACATAAAAAATTAATTTTATTATTAACAAATGCCAACAACGGGTATTAACCCTAAACACTGGGACGGGTAAATGTCAAAATATTTGCAAATTAAAGCCTTGCCAAAAAAATACCATCACCATTCAGCCTCAAATCAATTCCCGGGCGAAGCCGGGTATCTGAGCTAGTAACAAATAATTTTATTATTAACATATCACATATATAGTCTCTCTGGAGCGGTCACAATTTTTGTCTTACCGCTACCAAACTTTATATAAGCGTATTATATAAAATTAAATATCACGTTCGTTAACGGCTGAAATCGAGCCGGTGAGGGGCGATTAAAAGAGGGAATTTTGATAATTCAAAATACCTCCGTTATTATATGACGGACCGTAAAATGTTACAGAAACAATCTTGTTAAATTATCTATTTTGTTGTGTTATATATTGTTTCATAGCTCAAATATTTACTGAGTGATTCCTACTTTCTTGTTTTCAGCCTTCAATAAACCCCCACTTCTACTCTTCGGATTTTTACTTAGAAATATAATGGATTTGGTGAGATTTGATCAATAGTGTGTCACAACCCGCTCGTGGGAGAACTGTTTAGTGACGGACTTTTTTAATGAGTTTTCCTGTTCTAAATTGATCATTCTGCGAAAAGGACTAAGATAAACTATTCTATGATTTTCCTTGCATTAAAATTCAGTTGCGAGATACTATTATAATTGTCAATTCAATTGTGTCTTCTTTTTTTTTTGTATAACTGAACGGCTAAAGCTTTTAATCCTTTGTCTCGTGTGCGTTGCAAAAGAGCTGTCCTAGATACTTGAAAGAGACAATAAGCCATCGCATTGACTGTTCCCTGATAGCATATCTGAATGAAGGTTTCCTTAATTGGAGTGGAGTTCATTGAGCAAGGGTATGTGCTAAAGGGGGCAGTTCGGTTGGGTCGAAGACCTCTCTTCTG